>OX941080.1:15000-1215000 GCA_954870635.1 Arctium minus | reverse complement strand
TATCTGAAGTATTTCTGGGTGGATTTTCTAGGAGTACTGTTATAATGGTGTTCTTAAAAGTTAAATCTCTTTCAACTGTTCTGTTGTACTCAGAAGCAGATGCAAAACCAGAACCTGTGGGTGGATTTAACGCCGTTCCTTTTTCTTATGGAAACTATGAGGCTTCTAATGATCAAAAGACTGCCGAGACTGAATCGGAATGCCCTGGATTTCATCCCCCCTTCCTTGTTCCTGACAGCCTGGTTCAAAACTTGGTAAGTTCAAATACATCAGCTTTCTATGAACTTCAAGGCTTTGATGCTATTGTTTATTTGTTAACTGTTACTTAGATGGATGAGGCCGAAGGATAATTCTCTAAGGTACATATGTTATTTAAAGGCTTACCATGTCTAAGTTTACAGATGCTCGGAGCAGGGATCGAGTTGTGACCTAAGGTTGCCATTCACAGGCACCATGTTCTCTTTTGATATCATGTGCAAGGGTCCGTGCAGGTGGGGTTAGGATTATAGAATGTTTTATTACCGTAGTATGGAAAAATCATCACACAACTTGAGAATGGAAGCCATACATCCTCAGTGAATTATATTAGTATTGTGATTTTCCTTACTTTTGTCAGGTTTATTATGCTTATTTGGTATTTCCCCTAAAATTTCTATGTTTTATCATGAAAACTTGGTGATTCCATTCGCTAAAAGTAAGTCTTTTTTGTTCTCTATTCGTTTTGTGTTTCTCTAGCCTCCTACAGAGAAGGTTCATCAGATTATTGCGAGGACTGCTCTCTTTGTCAGCAAAAATGGAGGTCAATCAGAGATTGTTTTGAGGGTGAAACAAGGAGACAACCCGACATTTGGGTTCTTAATGCCTGATCATTACCTACATCCGTACTTCAGGTTTCTGGTCGATCACCAGGATCTTCTGCAGTCAAAAGACAATGGACAGGCTGAAAATGATGAGAAAACATCTAAAACTGAGAATGCGGCAGGAGCATTGTCTTTGCTTGGTTCTGTATATGGCACTGGTGAGGACGAGGATGGTGGAGCAGAGCATGCATCATCATCTAGAGAGTGTGTATCTGATGTGGCCATCCCTCTTGCAGCAGGGAAAACCATGTTGCCAGCTGGAAAAGATGAACCTGTTTCAAAACATTCACTTTCTTCTAAGGAAGATGCTCCTATTTTAAAAAGGAATTCTTTAACAAATGCATTGAAAGCTGGGCGAACTAGCAGCATGAGAAAAGGTGAGTCCTTAGGTTCACTCTCTACTGTTCCAGATAAGTTGCGGGCTTCTTCTCTTCCTCCCATTTCCAAGAACGAGAACATGCTCCTGGATCCTCCTTCTGAAATGAAACGGTTAGTTGACAAGATTGTTGAGTTCATCATCAAGAATGGGAGGCAGTTTGAGGCAGTACTTATGGAACAAGACCGTGCTCATGGGAGATTCCCATTCCTAATCCCATCAAACAAATTCCATCCATACTATTTAAAAGTTCTCCAGAAAAGCCAGGAGGTACTTTCTTCTCAACAATCTGGTTATTTATAATATGTTATTTTGTGTCTTGAATCATGGTATGGAAGTCCTATGGAAGTCCACTTTAACTTGCTTATGATTTACATGTGAAGTTATGATTACAGTTCTTAGTTATGCCAAACTATTGTGGACTGGTTTGCTAGAATAGAATATTCAGCATCTAATTGCAACCTGGTAGTTTCATAGCAGGATTTGGTAACTTGTCTATTTGAAACACTAGATGTAGTTAACCAAACCCTTCTCCCCACCAGATACAAATTTACTTGCTCAAAATATTCAAACTTTGAACTTGCGAGTTACATATCACCATGTCAACAATATTATTGTAAGTAATACATTCCAGCAACAGTAAATGCGCTCATTGGTTAGCCTTAGCCCCAAAGTTTAGTTGACTTGGGGATGGGTATAAGGTTTCTTATTGTATTGGCACTCAAAACTTGGAAAAGGAAAAGGAATCTTCTAAATGTTTTTAAGTTTTTAGCTGATCTTTGACTTAAAATATCCCTATCCCATGAAATTATGATCAGGAGTGGAAGTGCATGTTAAGTATATATTTATGTGTTGATTCATAATGACTAACCAATTCAACCTACTAATTTTTGCCATCCAAGCTATTTTTTTTCTCTTCTTAGTTAACGAAGATGAAATAAGTATCTTCATGTGCTATCTCAATTCTCCGTGTTTCTGATGTCTCTAATGTATAGGTTTATTTGCAAATCAGTGTGCTCATCTCTTGACATGTGTCTTCTCACATGATAGTTTGGTCATAATGATTGTTACTCTTTTTTACGGTCTTGGCTTCTATTGTTAATATGTAAAGTAACCTCATTTTTTTTCCGTGACTGATTAATTGTTCCTTCAATCTTGTAGTCGAAATTAACTGTCAAGAGTTTGCACAACGAGAAGGAAGATTTCAGAGGACATGTCTTGAACAAGAAAACATCTATCTCAAGGGAGACTGAAAATTGTTTGATGGAATCTGATGATATACCACTTGATTCTGAAAGGAAAGAGAAGTTTAAGATGGTAATTAACAAGTCTAGAAGGGAAGGATCAGATTTGCCATCTAAAGCCACACAACCACAACTTGGGGTCCAGGTGGATGCTGCTCAAGCAGCAGCTATTCTTCAGGCTGCTACAAGAGGCATTAAACATCCAAATTTGGGGATTCTTTCAAAGACGTCGCTGAATGGCAACAGTTATGGCCCCAGAAGTGAGGGCGGACAACCCTCTAATTCATCTCATCCCAGTTATGCTGCTAAAGAAGTTGCAAGTGAAGCCGATTCCTCTGAGGCACACTTGACTCAGGAGCAGAAGTTGAAGGCCGAGAGACTAAAACGGGCTAAGATGTTTGTGGCAATGCTGAAAAGTGGAGCTGCTCCATCAAAAACTGAACCCTTGCGTGGCTTATCAGCAGAGCCACAAGGATCAGGGGCTTCTTTAGGCGATGACAATCGCTTTGCAGCCAAAGAAAGAGAGAGGAGCACGGTCCCTTCAGATTTTGACACTCCAGACAAAAAAATAAAATCGGAAAAGGAACATTTGGACGAAGAAAGACGAGCAAAGAGGAAATACCGAGCTAGATCTAGCAGAGACGAGGAAGGTGAAGCAGCAGAAGCACAAGAAGATGAAGAAGAAGATGATGTTAATGATGATGATGAGAGGGAAGGAAAAAGGTCAAGTAAACACCGTTCGAAGAAGCACCGATCTCATAATCATTCGGTTGAAGAAGAGAGTGAAGAAAGATATGGAGACGAGAGAGATTATAAGCATACAAAGAGAAGGCATCGGTCTCATCGTACTTCCCATAAACATGGTGACAGGGACAAACACGATGAAGAAAGGGATCATAAGCACTCGAGGAAGAAGAAACATCGATCTTCTAGTTCTTATGAAGATGATGAACAAGAAAGCGAACCTGAAAGGGTACATGAGTATGCTAGAAAGAAGCATCGATCACACCATTCTTCACATGATGAAGAGTCTCATGATGAAGGGGAAAGCGATCTTAAATATTCTAGGAAAACGCGCTCTTCTCGTGGAGAAGATGAAGGGAGGAAGGACAGACATTCTAGGAGGAAACATCGGTCTCATAAATCTTCTCATCACAGTAGAGATAAGCATAAGCATAGGAAAAGTCACTCGTCTAGGCATAGGCAGAAGCCTGATGTCTCTTCAGAAGAGGAGCTGAGGGAGCATAGTAAGGCCGATAAGCATGGGAAGGGATCAAACTCGGAAAGAGAAGAACTGGAAGAGGGGGAGATCAGCTCAAAGTTCTCGGGTCAGTCGAGAGGACCTTTGGTTGATGTTGCTAGTAGAGAACCTTCGGTGGATGTATCAAGTTCTTATCAAGATCGGAGACCACTGACTCAACCCTCCGAGACAACCAATGTTCCTGATGACCTTAGGGCCAAAATCAGAGCAATGTTATTGTCCACATTGTAAGTCCTAAACTTCAGTTATTAGTTAGTTTTTGTCTATTATGTTGAAAGCATTCTTCTCTTACTGCTTCATGTTTGCATAGCTGGCCGCCGATATTTGATTTTTGAGTCTAGGCTTCAAATTTTACTAAGAATTGTTTTCGTTGTAGATTAACAAATGACAATTGCTCTAAATTGTATCGACACATTACTATAGCAACAGATTTTGAAACTTGAAATTAAGGAACTAGAAACATTCAAGTCATTGTTGTGTATGTCCACCCACCCACCCACCCACCCACACACATACACACACACATATATATATATATGTATATATGTGTGTATGTATATAGACACACATATACATGTATATATGTATGTATATGATACAACATCAAGTCATCAACTAAGCTAAGCCCAACTAGTCAATCAGCCCACTACTTGGAAAGTTTATGTTAGACGTCCCAAGGCCCATAAAGAGAATTAAAGAGGATTAGTTCTTTATAAAATTAAGGAGTTTGCAGGGAGGGGAGGAAGAGAGAATAATTCAGTTGAGGCTCTAGCATGGCTTGGTGAAGGGAGGTCATCCGTGGGACCTCTCTGTAGGCTGGCGTATTGTACTAGAACTCCCATCACCGTTCCTTTGCGGTTTCCTTCCATGTTACAGTTGTAATTCCTCCTATTTGGTATTATTCAATCCAATTCGCATACGTGATTACTTGGATTTCTATCTGTATATGTGTATTATACATATGTATATGCGTGTCAACGTGTGTGTAGAATATATGGAAGAAAGTGTTTCAAATTGCATTGCTGAATTGGCTGTTCCTCCAATGTCCATCTTGTCAACTGCTGCTTGTTTTTTCTCGTCTTCCAAAGACAATCTGGCTCGTTGTTAGGTTTGGTTAGTCAGGCTGAGCGTGTATGCATTCTTTTTAGTTGTCATTCTATCCTTTTCTCAATTAGGTCAACAAAAACAACTATGAGTCAACAAAAACAGCTATAAGTCCAATGTCCAAGCTATTTGGACTAGGACTAAACTAAAAATTCAAAAGCAACAGAAAAGATTAGCCTTTAGGTCCCGTTTGGTTTGCAGGATTTGATGATCTGGAATTGAATTCCATTCTGATACCATGTTTGGTTTGAAGGATTTCCTAGATTTGAAATCCCACATAGGATTTTGAAATCCCAAAGGGTGGTTGGTATTTCACGGATTTCGTAGGATTTATATGTAGTAATGTTTTAAAATATGTTAAAAGCATTTGTTTTGTAATAATCAATTAATAAAAGGTAATTTAATTATTTTTATAATTATTTGTAATTTGTTTTTATAAAGAATGGAATTAATTCCATTCCAAGTCTTACAAACCAAACACACCAAAGATTCTAAATCCAAATCTCTCCAATTCTAAATCCTTCCATGAAATCCAAATCACTCAAAACCGTGCCATCAAACCAAACTCCCCTTAGGGTTTTGGCGGGAATTTTGGGCGTCAAAATCTTCTTCTCATACTTGCGGTATTTTCAGCTAAGGACGTTCGATATGTTGTATGATCCATTGTCTAGGGTTAATTTTTTCAGCATGTCACTCAGTTGGATCCTTGATCAAGCTTTAGTTCTCCTAAGGATCTTGTTTGGTCCAAGCCATTTCCAAACTGGAGGCTTCTCAGTTGATTCATTCTCATCCAATTTATTCCTTTCATCTGTAATCTATTATTGTGTTTGGCACGGACACGAGTTAGGGACAGGACTGGACGGGCGAGAGTGAGGTAGCCGGGTGAAAGAATTGTGGAAAGTTTTAGGCTTTTAATATGACGTATGTAGTTTAGTAATTTACCAATATTGTCCCTTTCTTCTTGATTTATGTTCCACTTATTTTGCTGGGACAAAAAAAGTAGGCTAAACGCACCCCAGTATACTGCTAAATGCACCTATACCTACTAATTTCCTCCTCACACACATCAACATCAAGGCTTACTTTTTACATTTTTAATGTATGATTTGACCTGATTGTGACATAAATACGTGTGCATATAGCAACACCCCAAAAAATTGCGTTTTTATGTCATTCGGATCTATCTTGTCCTAGTCTAATGTCACACAGAACATGTGACAAGTTTTTTTTCCGGTCCTTTTCACATACCAAACACTTTCTTAATGTGTTAGATATCCACTTCATCATTCATATATTATGCTTGAACTTCAACCATGCTAGTTTAAGTTATCTTGTTATTTTTCCACTAAAATAACTGTCTGCCTCACGAGGCTCTGCTACTGATTGTCCGATTTTTCAAACTGGAACGCTATCCATATTATTGGATCGGAGTAGAAAATGACATTGGTTTGAAAAATTGGCAACCGAGTGATGGTGAAAGTTAGGAAAGCGTGATAAGAAGGGAAGAATAATAGAACCCAGGTATTAATTCCGTTGAATTGGTCTACAACAACCTTTTGCATTCTTGTTGCTTGACCTACATCCAAAAATTGAAGTTTTGCTCAGAGTCAAGGACTTAATTTCTCTCTGAAAGCTCTATTTGAACTACTCATATTTTAACATATTCATTCAAGAACTTGTCTTGTCTTGCCCCTGTATATGTATATATGCCTTGGGGGCTGTTTGGTTGGTTTTCCATTAAGTTCTGTATGGATAAAGTTGTCTGTGTAGATTAATCGGTCTGAATAGATTTAGAAGGTTTTTATTTGAGAGAGTTTTTTCATAGATGGAAGGAACGTGTTTTTTAATGAGAGGGACTGGTTTGGAAAAAACTTGGCTTTCTGCATAAAGTTTCCCCTTGAAATCTTACTGAATAAGCCACTTTCTATATAATTAAGCCACTACCAAACAGTCATATATAGCTGACTGAATAAACTGTGAGTCTCATTAAGCTGCTAACAAACAGGCCCTTAGTCTCTTAGGTAGCGCTTAGTTCGCAGACTGGACACTGGACAAGATAGAACTAGACAAGAGGGCAGGATTAGACATGACAAGTTACCCTTAAAACTAGAACTATACAGGTCAAGACTTGACAAGTTGTCAATAAACGTTGTTTGATGATTTTATTAATCATATAATAGTTATAAATGACACAAATCAAGTAGATGAGGGTAGATTAGTATTTTTTTAGTTTTTTGTCTCGGCCTTGTGATTTTTGTTCCACTTATTTTGGTGGAACAAGAAAAAGCCTTTTTTTATCCCATGGAACAATGAGTTTTTATCCTGTCCCATGTCGCTCCAAACGTGGGACTGAGTTTTGTCTTGTCCAGTCACTTTAACCAAACCCAGCCTTCAAAAATTGTTGCTATGCTCTTTTTTATGAAGAGGTTGAAATACATTTTAAACCCACAATTAGGGTTAGCTAGGCCATTGGCCGATGTCTCTTGATGTCGTTAAATACCGATTCGGTTTGGGTCATTTTAGTAGTTTTTGGTATCTTGTAGTGTTTACATGGTTAAGACCGACAATTTTGTACCAAACCAACTAACATGTATACCAACCATACCAATTAACTTGGTACCAATTACAGTCGGTTAGTAATACCGTATCAAATATGTAAACTTGGTTGGTACATGATATTGGAAGTCGTGTACCATGGTAGTATCATGGTATCGTCTTATTTAATTATTTATTTTTGTATTTTCCATGTATTGGATATTAATCAATGTAACTTTTAACTATTTTGTTTGAAAATATAATCTTTTACAAGCTTTTATTCCTTACAAATTGAAAACCAAACACATCTGTTACCTAAAAACTTTGAACAAAAGGACAAGTTTCATATATGTTACTTGAAGTTGGTATAAAATCAGTATCAATGGGTACTTGGGTTATAAAAGCCTTCCATTATTCTTATTATTATTGTCTTCCACTTTTTTAGTTAGCAGAATCTGAGTTGAGGGTCAACTCCTTGGTATTCAAAGTCTTGGTTTATTAGAGGGAGCCTGGTCAAACCAAGTGGTAGCAAGCCAAGCAGAAACTGGAATTAAAGATTCCTGTCTTATTTGGGTGGGATATTTTATCCACTTTTTAGTATATTTATATTATCTATCTATACTATATTATAAAATATGGATACAAAACTTTTAAATACAAATTATCAGGCGTAAGGTACCATCATTTTATGCAATATTTTAATTTACAAGTATCAAAGCACAAGATACATAATTTAGTATGTGCAAAAGCCTTCTTTTTATGTAAAAATTTTCATGTATCACTATTAATTAATATATTATATTACTATAAATTTGTTTTAATTATATTATTAAATATGTAATTGGTTATTTTTTCTAGATGTCATTAAAATATATAAGATAATCATTGAATTCTAACAAAATACTTATTTTTTTTATATAAAAAACATTATATTATTAAGCCTAAATTAAACAAATTTATAAAAAAAACATTATCACTTTCTCAAAACCATCTAAAATCGTACTGTAAATCGACAAAAAAACAAAAAATAAAACGAAACATTAAAATCGTGATGTATCTTGCTGCATTGCGTGAGTACACTTCTAGTATTTAAAAATGTAGGGGTTATTTATAGCTTAAATGGTTAGGACGACTTATTCACTGAACCATTAATCTCGTCTTTTAAAGAGATAACTTATTCTATACAAGGCCAGCTTAATGAGCCTAATGTGACTCACAACTTATTCAATCAGCTATACATGATTGTTTGGTTATTGGCTTAATGATATAGAAAGTGGCTTTTCAGTAAGCTTTTAGGGGGAAGTTTTATGCAGAAAGTCAAGTTTTCTCCAAACCTGTCTCATTCCCGATTAAAAAACACACCCTTTTCCATCTACGAAAAACCCCTTCCAAACAAAAACTTTCTAATCTATACAGTCAGATTAATCCACACAGACAACTTTATCCACTCAGGACTTAATGAAAAACCAACCAAACAACCCCTTAATGGAAAAAGGTAAACAAATTATGTTTTTAGTCCCTATGGTTTGTTGAACTTTTTTATTTTCATCATTATGGTTTTAAAATTACAATTTTCATTCTTATGGTTTTTTTATTCATTAACTTTTTCGTCCTTATGTTATAAATATTATTGCTTTTTTCATCCGTATGACGGTATGGTTTACAATCTATTTCTATTTTAGTCCTTCATATTTAAAAGTAGTGGCTTGGCCTCAGGGACCAAAATAGAAATGAATTGCAAACCATAGAAACAGAAAACCAAAAATTTAAAACCATAGGGACGAAATCTGCAATTTTCAACAAACCACAGGGACAAAAAAGGTAATTTACTCATGTATTATTATACCTTCAAGGTTAGGGGTGTAAATGATGCGAGTCGAGCTCGAGTATCAGTAAACTCGACTCGAACTCGAAAAAAATTCTCAAGCTCGAACTCGACTCGAAAGCTCGCGAGTATTGAAAATCCAAGCTCGAACTCGACTCGATAACCAATTTCCAAGCTCGAACTCGAGCTCGAACTCGTTTCAAGCTCAAACTCAAACTAATTTTAAGCTCAAACTCGAACTAGTGTTCGTATTCAATCATTTAAAAATTCAGTGTGTTCTTATTTGTTTATGTTTGTTTGATTAAAATTGTAAACAAACTAGTTGCACCCACTTCCATAGGTACCAACAATTTTTTTTTTGCTTAACTTCAAGCCAAAGGGCTCAAGCCACTAGGCACAATAGAAAAGCTATGCCACAAAGGCTATGGATTGACAAGGGAAAGGAAGGGGGTGAGTCCTATTTATAGTTGAATGCAAAAGCCTTGGATGGATTGTCCCACCAATGTGGGATGAGTTTTTAAGCAAAAGGAGGACATTTCTTATTTAAATAATGGTATCCACAATTCATATAGGTGTTATTACCTTTTTTTTTAAATAAAATGCTAGTAATTCTTTAATAATAATTATATAATTATAATTAAATATATATATATATAATAATTATATTATTATTTTAATGTTTATTTTTTTAATATATGTTCTTTAGATTACTATTATAAGTAAACGAACGTAAACGAACATTAATGAACGTATATATATATATATATATATATATATATATATATAATATTCGAGTATCTCACGAGCTTATCGAGTCGAGTATCAGGTCGCTCGACTCGACTCGTTAGTATGTTGAGTCGAGCTCGAGTTCGAGTCGAGCCTATTCGAGTCGAGTGTTGACCGAGTTTTGACCGAGTCGATCTCGAGTAGCTCGCGAGTTGTCTCATCTCATTTACACCCCTATTCAAGGTTCTGAAACAACGACTACCAGGAAAATGTATTAAAGGAGGTGATGCATTTCTTTTTGCTATTTTGGTTTAAATCAAAATTGGTTACTAAAAGTCGACCTATAATCACTAAGGGGGCGTTTGGTTCGCAGAACGTTTTTAGATGAAATGAAATTTGTCAAAGGAATTTGACTTTGAAGGAATTGGAATGGAATGTTGTCAGGTTTGACCACCTGTTTGGTTGACAGAATTGAAATGAAATCTGTTAAATGAATTGGAATTTTTTCGTTTGGTTCACAGATTGTAGCTTTAGAATTGGAATGGAATTTTGGTAAATGACTAAAATACCCTTTTTGTTTATTTTAATTTTTTTCAACAAAAAATACTTTAATGAAATAGTCATTAAATAGTTTAATTTTTAACTAAAATTGCTTTGATTATTTTAGCACACGAATGATGATGAGAGAAAGAGAGGGAGAGAGAGAGGAGAGAGATGAGAGGAGAGATAGAGGAGAGAGAGGATAGATTGAGAGAGATAGAGAGGAGAGATAGAGAGAGAGAGAGTAAAGAGAGAGGAGAGAGAGGAGAAAGAGAGGGAGAGAGGAGAGGAGAGAGAGGGAAAGAGAGGAGAGAGAGGGAGAGAGGAGAGAGAGAGTTGGTGTCTGTTAATAACGAGGTGGGATTAATGCCCGCGCGTTGCTGCGGATGGAAAGAAATATTAAGACCATAAATTTGAGCATCACCAATTATGAGAACAAAACATTTTGTGTTTGTTAGCAGCATCACTATAATTTACAAAATGCCCTATGAGGATGATGTGTGTGTATGATAGGAAGCGAAAATAAATTGGCAAATGGTACATTACATCATTAAACTTAAAAAAAGTTACATTGTTATTAAACCTAAATTAAATTATAATAAAAATATGAATTAAACAAATTTTACATAAGTTTTGGGTTGGAGAAGACACAGTCATTGAGATGCGATGCATGTTAAGGGATCTTTATTTTATGCTTATATAATAAAAATAATTTTTATAATATAACTTTTATTTATTTAAATTAGAAAATGAAAAAGTTATAAATGATCGAAATGTCATTTACTTAACGGTCAGGAGCTAATAACTTTTAGTTTCGAGGACCAAAACGTTACGCAAATGCAAAATCGAAAGTCTATTTTGGAATCAACAAATTATGGGGACTAAATTAAATTATAATAAACACAGTCATTGAGATGCGATGCATGTTAAGGGATCTTTATTTTATGCTTATATAATAAAAATAATTTTTATAATATAACTTTTATTTATTTAAATTAGAAAATGAAAAAGTTATAAATGATCGAAATGTCATTTACCTAACGGTCAGGAGCTAACAACTTTTAGTTTCGAGGACCAAAACGTTACCCAAATGCAAAATCGAAAGTCTATTTTGGAATCAACAAATTATGGGGACTAAATCCAAGAGGAAAATAAAACTATAGGGACCAAATCTGTAACTCTACAAACATAGAAAAAAAATAAAAAAGATAAAAGCTCAAGGACCAAATCTGTAATTTACTAAAAACCTGAAGGACCAAACCTGTAAGTTACTGTAGATGAACAGTAAAATCTTCCTGACAAATGTTAGTACTTATAATGTTGAACGGTAGTGGTGGCTGGTGGCGGTGGTGGTTGTGGCCGATGGTGGTGGCCGGAGGTGGTGGTGGTGGCCGGTGTTGGTAGCCGGAGGTGGTGGTGGTCGGTGGTGGTCAATGGTGTCCGGAGGTGGTGGTGGTGGTGGTCGGAGGTGGTCAGTGGCGGATCCAGGATTTTCAGTGACTGGGGTCGGGCTTTAATCAACATAATATAATATATAATATAACTATATAAGTTAAATAAAAAGCATAGAAATGAGAAGTAACTTACATTTTATAATTGTTCCCTACGAGTTTTCATTTTTTGAAAGCGATTTATCACATCTTCATTCGTAACCTTGGCAAGTGCTTCTCTTTCTATGGCACATATCACACAAGCATTCAAAAAAGCATCCCCGATTCGATTGCGCAAATCCGACTTTACAATCTTCATTGCAGAAAAACATCTCTCAACAGTTGCGGTTGCAACGGGCAAAACCAATGCTAACTTCAATAATCGATAGACCAAAGGAAATGTAAGATGTTTTTTTGTTTCCACCATAACTTTAGCAAGGCCAGATATACCTATAAAACAATAAAGAAAACAAAGATAATTATACATTTGGTTATATTTGTTACTTTTAGTAAAGAAAACAAAGTTAGTCATATCTGATATACCTTTCAAGTTGGTAAATTTCTCATCTTGATGCACATTACGAATGTAAAGGCGAAGCTCTTGCTCAAAAGTTGTCCTTTCCTCGCTAGTAAAATCATTGGGATATAACTCACTTAATCTTAGTAACTTTAATTGGTTAAAGTCACAAAATGAATCACGCGGATTCAACGCCGCCATACAAATAAGCAATTCTGAACTTATTTCACCAAATCTGTCACCAAACTCTTGAATTTGCATATCCACAACCGTATTGAAACAATCATACTCATAATAATGTCGATATGTGATATTGGTCTTTTGTCTCCGGTTCTTTGTATTAACATAATCTTCATTCATGTTCACCATTTCAATATCATATTTGTCGCAAAAAGAAGTGACTTTCTCCAAAAGTGAATCATACCCATCAACTCTAAACTCTTGCAATTCTTCCTTGGTTGATTGCACCAATGACATAGCATTCAATATATCTTGATCTCTTTTTTGAAGAGCTTGTGACAATAAATTTGTGACCCCCAAAATATGCAACATCAAGTGCAAATAAAAAACAAAATCAAATGATGTCAAATATATTTGAAGCCCCCGCGCTTGACATACACTTGTACTATTCTCGCAATCATCTTCAATATATTGAAGCACCTCCATAACACAAGGGAACAAATCAACCAAACGTAAAAGTGTTTTGTAATGAGAATCCCAACGTGTATCTCCAGCTCTTGCAAGAGAAATCTCTTGATTTAACCCACTTCCGGTTTCAACTTCACCACTACCGATGACCTTTTCCAAGTATTCTTTCTGACGTTCTCTGAGCATATCACTTCTTTTGCATGATGCACAAACGACATTCACTAGAACACCGATCATTTCAAAAAAATTTACAACACCATGATGTTTTCTTGCAACTGCAACAACAACTAATTGAAGTTGGTGTGCGAAACAATGAACATAATATGCTGAGCTATTCTCGTTCATGATCAAAGTTTTCAAAACATTAAACCTACCACGCATATTGCTTGCTCCATCATAACCTTGACCTCTAACCTTTTTTAAACTCAAACCATATTCAGCAAATAGAGATTCAATAGCAGATTTCAAATACAAAGAAGAAGTCTCTTTCACATGAACAAGTCCAACCAATCTTTCCTTAACAATTCCACAAGTAACATATTGCAAAACAACGACCATTTGTTCCTTTTTAGATACATCACTAGACTCGTCAACTAACAACGCGAACACATCATCACCAATTTCTTCAAGAATGGATTTGAGTATTTCTTGCGCAAAACAATAAGCAATGTCTTTTTGAATATTTGGAGCCACCATTTTATTATTCCCCGGAGCATTTTCTAATGTAACATTACGAACAGTCTCATCACGGTTATGAATTAACTTAATTGTTTCCAAGAAGTGTCCTCTATGAAAAGATTTCTCTGACTCATCATGACCACGAAAAGGTAATTCACCATTCAACAAATGTCTAGCAACATCAATTGAAACATTTAATCGTATTCGATGTTCAATCTTGGCAATATCAGCTTGTTTATGAAAGGCAACAACAATGGATTGATTTTGTCTCATTAGATCCTCACTTTTCTTAAGTGCTTTATTGTGAAAACTATTAACATCACCCACATGAACACTAAGCCTCTCCTTTTTATTCCAACCATTAAAGCCTTCTGTTACAAACGCATCACTCCCACCTTGTCCCCCAAACTGATCTCTAAATAAGTAACAACATAAGCAAAATACTTTATCGGCTTTTACACTGTATTCCAACCAATTACCGAATTGATCAAACCAAGTTGGAGAAAAACGTCTTCCATTAGTTTTTTTTTTTGGAAACTCATGGCCACGTGGTTGACAAGACCCTCTAATCAAATATTTTCGCCTGATTTCATCTCTTTGATTGGGATGATACTCTAAAATTCTTTTCCTTTCGGATGGATCCCAAGGAAGATCATTCAAATCAATTTCCATTGGAATTGAAGGAGTAGAGGTAGGTTGAGGATTGCCACTACTATTGGGTTCAGATGTTGATGCCTTCCTTTTTAAAATTTTTTCCATTTTTTCTAGTGAAATAATAAACAAAGTTATGTATAGCATTTAACACCAAACCCTAACTAAAATTTTTATAATATTCTTAAACCTTAACTAAAATTAATAAACATGCTTGTAAACCCAAACATTAACAATTAGCATTGAACCCTAACTAAAAATTTACTTAATACTTCATAAATATTCTTATAAAACTAAACCCCTAAAACAACAAAAGTTTAGAAATACAAAAAACAATTACCAAATAAACAATCTTATAAAACTTAAACCTTAAAAGTTAAAATATTACTAAATAATGTTAATATTCAAGAAAAACAAAAAAAATACCTAAAGGAAGCCTCTTGAGAATTGCCTCTTGAGATTGAGACTCGCCGGAGCAGTGGCTGGAGAAATCGCCGGAGTTTTTGTGGAACAGTGGAAGACGGTGGCCTGTGGGTGAAAATTTGAAGGAGACAAAGGAGAGATGGGGTGTTTCAAAATTGGGGGACAAAAGTAGATAGTGGAGACTTGTGGGGTCTCACTTGAGTTTTAAAGTCAAGTTGATGTATTTTGGGATATATCAATGGGTTCTTATTAAATTAAACATAAATAAATTTTGTTTTTTATGACTAAAATATGAAGTTTTTTGGAGTTGACTGGGGTCAACAGACCCCAATGAGATATATGTAGCTCCGCCCCTGGAGGTGGTCGATGGTGGCCGGAGGTGGTGGTCGGTGGCGGTGGCCGATGGTGGTGGGCGGAGGTGGTGGTGCGAGTCGGGAGGCTAGTCGGTATACGATTCCAATGGCTGAGATACGAGTCGGGACGCTAGTTGGTATATGATGTGCCAATGGTTGGGAAACGAGTCGAGACGCTAGTCGGTATACGAGAATGATGCTTTCGAGTTGGACTTTGTTAGTTGGTATAGTGAGAATGATGCTAGTCGGTATACGAAATTGGCCCATGAATTGGGCGTTGTGAGCCTCGCAATGCTACTGAGGCCTCAAACGCCCGCTGATCCTCGTTCAAAGCATGTCAAGTTGCCCAAGCCCGGCTAGCGACTAGTGGTGGCCGGAGGTGGTGGTGGTGGCCGTTGTTGGTAGCCGGAGGTGGTGGTGGTCGGTGGTGGTCAATGGTGGTCGGAGGTGGTGGTGGTGGTGGTCGATGGTGGTCGAAGGTGGTGGTCGATGGTGGTCGAAGGTGGTGGTCAATGGTGGTCGGTGGCGGTGGCCGGAGGTGGTGGGCGGAGGTGGTGGTGCATATTAGGATGAGGGACAATTTTGTCAAAAAAAATATGACATTCCTTTCCAATGAAATACCACCCTCCCCCCCCAAGGAATGTTGAATTCCTTCATTTGTGGAATTCATTGGAATTCAACATTCTAATTCCTTAAAAAGAATGAACCAAACGATGTAATGAAATATGGTCAATGGAATTCAACATTCCAATTTCATCAGATTCCATCAGAATCTGCGAACCAAACTCCCCCTAAGGGGTTGTTTGTTTTGAAAAATACCCTCTTAATCTTAATGTCTCTTAAGTCTGAATCGTTCAGATCTTTTTAAATTTAGACTGTTTGTTTTTTTCCCCAGTTTTCAGAACCTCTTTAACACTTAAATACGTCTGAAATAAGAAGTGGTGATCTAACTTCTTAAAACCTCTTATCGTCACCTCAGTTCATATGCTATTCTTTCTCTCAAGACGCCCCTCAGACGTTACAGAAACATACAGTCTTGGTGATTCAGATTTACAGACTTCAACATCATCTTTTATTAATCAGAAGTAAAATCAGACTTCAGACCTCTTAAAAAAACAAATAACGTCTAATTATGGTTATGTGAAGTTAGCTGGTCAGAGCATCTCCAACAAAGTCCTCAAAAATAAAAGTGGGATTTTAGATACGTATGTGGTCCAAGAACCGGTTATTACCAATTACCTTCTTTTGTCTTAGGGGCTGTTTGTTTTTCTTAAAATATTTCTTAATGACTTTTAAGTTTGAATCGTTCAGACCTTTTGACATTTAGACTGTTTGTTTTTTCCAGTTTTCAGAATCTCTTAACTCTTAAATACATCTGAAATAATAAAAACGGTGACCTAACTTCTTAAAATCTCTTATCGTCGCCTCATTTCATATGCTCTCATTTCTCTTAAGACGTCTCCATATATTACAAAAACAAACACTCTTATTGATTCAGATTTCAGACTTCAGCACCACCTCTTTTATTAATCAAAAGTGAAATCAGATTTCAGACCTCTTAAAAAACAAACGTCACCTTATTTATATGATATTTTTGTGTGGTTGAGTTGTTGGTGTCTTCAACCGTGTGGTTTTCATATTGTTTTTGAAGTTCATATTTTAAAATAAAAATCAAATGGCGATTTTCTTTGAGATCGGAAAACAATTCCCATCAAAGGCATGGACCATGCAATTGCTAGTTTAGGTACAAAAAAAAAAAAATCATTTGTATGGTTTACTTTATAACAAAATTCATGTGAAAACATGAATGAAAGTTAAATTGTATTTATATTTGCCGAGCGGGTGCAACTTTAAAGTGGATCAAAACCGACCAGAAAATGTTCATTTATATCTGATCGAATAAGTTATGAGTCTCATTAATCTCGTTAAGCTGCTAACACACGGTCCAATACTCATTTTATATATGAACATATATAAACACTGATCATTATAATTTTTATTTAGTTCAATCATTAATTTTCAGTATATTTATTGGCGAAGAATTACATGAGTTTTCAAAATGTTCGTTTAAGACAAAATTTTTTGTCCCTATAAATGACTAAATATGCGCCTTGTTTAACTTATGTTACAACTTGTTTCAAACATGACAAAATACATAACAAAAAAAAATCTTAAGATATGGAAAATGAAATGTAAATCATAAAATCAAATGAAAGGACAAAAACGTCAATTGTGGTGGGGTGTGGTAAGTTAGTCAATCTCGTTGACTCTTTGTATTTTCCAAATCTCACATGAATTTAGTGGCGGACCCAGAATTTTAGGTGAACGGATGTACAAACGAAAAACTTAAGAAATTGTTGTTGATGTGTTTTTAGCCGAATTCCCCTATTGGGGGACTTTTTATGTTTTTGGTTGATTTTGAGAGATTTTTTTAAGCTTCTGTGTTGATTTGATGGATTTTTTTTGGTTTTTTTTGTATTGATTCGAGGGATTTTTTGGTTATTTTTTATTGATTTCAAAAGATTTTTTTGATTTTTGGTTGATTTCGAGAGTAAATTTTGATTTTTTTGGGACCTGTGCACCTTTCACCCCTCAAAAACGTATATATCACGGAGCACCCCCTGTAGTTGAGCGGGTGCGTCTTACATACCGAAAAAAAATTCGCCCTTACAAAACGAACTTGAGCGGGTGCATGGGACCCCCCCTTGGAATGGTAGGTCCGTCCCTGCCTGGATTCCGGTGTCCGGTGACAGGTCGGCTAGCATCATTCTTACGTTAAGGCATTGTTTGGCAAACTAGCTTATAAGCTAGCTGGTAGCTAATAAACTAACTTTTTAAAACGTTACTATGAGTAGCTTTTCAATAAGCTAGTTTATGGTCATCCAAATATGTACCAGAAAAAAAAACTAGCTTATTGCCAAACATAGCCTAAATATTGTATTAATTGTTACTATCACATAATTACTGTAATTAATTGTTAACTACAATCATATTAATATTTTTTGATAAGAACAATGTTTTTAATTTATAAAAATATACTAGCATCATGCCCGTGCAATGCACCGGGTGAGTAAGGTGTAAAATTTTATCGTAAATGAAAAATTAAAAGCCCTCAAGCGTGTAGCTCCGTTGGTAAATGGGTTGACTGTTGAGAAACTTTGTTAACCATCCAAACAAAGAAATAGATATGTAGAAATGAAGGAAAGACAAACATATGAAGGAAACCAGATATGTAGAAATGAAAAATTGTTGTTCATAGTAAAGAAATCAAATATGCGAGAAACCAGAAAAATAAGACAAACATGATACCGCCATTTGAGATAAGACCACTCGATTGATTCTCTCAAGTTCCACCGATTGACGGGTCTCTTTAGATACAAACACAAACACCTCAAAGAAATCAAGAAGAAATCAAGAAGGACGGTAATAACAAATACACACTCAAGCAAGTCAAACAAAAACGAAAAAGAAGACAAAACCTGATACAGTTGATTGAAAAAGGCGCTACTCGATCGATCTTTTCGATTTCATCCTCATCTTCTCCATTCAAAATTCATGTTTAAATAAGGATATAAATAGGGGGAGAGGGCGTGTTTAGAGATAGAGATACATGAAAATGATGATAACAATGGTTTTGAATTTTGATTTGAACGGATTGGAGGGATTTAGGGATAGAAAGGAAGTTGAACTGGTTTAGGGATAAGGTTGAACGTGTTTAAGAATATGCATTGATAGTGTGCTTTAGTAAGTGGTACCATAGGCAATAACAAGTTGTAAATTAGAAATTTCAGTAAATTAACATTAATTGGTAGTACCAAATGCTTAAAAGATTGTTTTTAAAGAGTTTTGAATCAATGCTTTATAATATAGTATATATATAGATATTAGATGGTTTTTAGAGAGTGATAATGTTTTTTTTTTTAATTTGTTTAATTTAGGCTTAAAAATATAATGTTTTTTATATAAAAAAAATTAAGTAGTTTGTTAAAATTCATTAATTATCTTATATATTTTAAATTTTTTATATTTAAATTGAGATTTTTATCCTGTTTTGATTATGTTTATCAGAATTCAAATTTCATAATTTTAGGGTTTGGGGATTAGAGATAAAAGATTTTGAGGGATAAGGATGAATATTAATTAGGGTTAAAAGCATTTAAAAGTAGTACATATTGCTTCATTAGTTGTTTTTAAGAGATTTTAAATAGATTAACATTAAATAACAATACATAATGCTTAAAAGATTGTTTTTAAGAGTTTTTTTTATATATCTTTTATACTATAGTATAGATAAGTATCAAGTAGTTGAAGTTTTATTCTCCAATTAATTGTTTTTTACAATTTATTGACTAACACAAAATTCAATATGTAGAACATTATTTTTCTTTCTATAGAATAAGATCAAACACATAAACACACAATCGACTCTATTGCTATCGATTATTAAAAAAACCAATAGTTGGTCGAGATTATAGTTCGATGTTGTGATCCTTTCAAACACAATAAATATATTTTTTCTAACTAATATATTCAAACAACTTGAAAATACGTTACCATTAAATTTTGGAAAAAATCCCAAAAACCTTAACGCACTTTTTTTGAACGATCAATTAAGAAGTTGTATTTTTTTTTTCCCAAACAAATAAAACGTTGAACTTACTGAATTGAACAAATAAAATTTTAAACTTACTAAAACAAGTGAAATGATGAAAACATTCAAAAAAAGTTCAAGGATATATTAATTTTGTTTGATTTTAGTAAGTTCAAACATTTATTTGTTTAAAAAAAGTTCAAACACTCGGAAAAAATGCTCGATTTTTTTGAATTTATTCCTATGTTTGTATAATAATTTTAGGATTGAATGAAACACAAGACAACCAATTATTTTGCCTTAATTTTGAATTTGATCACCCAAGTTTGAAAAATATTAACATTTGAAAAAAAAAATCATTTATAGTATATAACATGTAGAAATTGGTTATCATTCTTGGTTTTAATTACTCTAAATGAATTTTGTTTTCCTTATGTTTGTCAACTTAAAACAAAATTTGTTCTTTTAGATCAACCGTAATATAAGCTGTAACATCCCGCCTGCCTCGACAACAATATTGTCCGCTTTGCCCCTGGATTTAACCAACGTGTAGCGCACGGATTTGTTTCTGGCGACCTGGTGAGAAACTTCCCAGGGGGTCACCCATCCTGGGACTACTCCCACCCAAGCACGCTTAACCTTAGAGTTCCCAGAACCTGACGTGCTTGTGGCCCCAAAACGCGTTGTTGTTAGGAAGGCCAAGATATTACTTATAACACCCAGCATCACTCCTGTCCACGGCCGATATGGGATATGCCTAAGGTGTTACATAAGCGCGCGCGAACACACACACACATATATATATAATTAGACACATGTAAAAATGTAGTGTTTATTTAAAGTTGTTTCATATGTAAAAAATTCAATATAATTTTGTGTGTTGAAAAAAAGTCAACTGTAAATATTTCACATATGAAACAACGATATATACACAATGCATTTACAGGCGTTGTTTTATATATAAAACAACTTCTCAAAACCAATGTTCTAAAAAACTCGCCGCCATGGCACCAAGGCTTGTGTGTCACGCCACGTTAAGCCCATGGCACGCCATGGCCTAATGCGCGGTTATTGTAATGAGATATTTGATTTTCTTTACGTTTTTAATGTCTTATTTGCAAGTTTTTTATATATACAACCTAATTTAACTTCCCTATTACTATTGACCCACTGAGTAACACTACAAAACATTCGTTTTTATATATAATATTATATATGAAATAGAAATTTGACGCCATAAGTCACGCCTTGAAAACGCCATGGCTTCGCCGTGGCTCCTAAGGCTTGAGGCTTGGCCTCGCCGCCACGCCACGCCTCACGCCATTTAGAACCTTGCTCAAAACTAGTCGGTAAGTTTATATGAATAGTAGCATTCTTGTAAAAGAAATATAATCATCTTTGAGATGGGTCCTAATTCTAAATTAAGGCTAGGGTTAACCGGTATATGTAGTTTCTTGGAGAATCATGCGAGAAGTTAAACATTTTTCAAGAATACGAGAAGTGTTTAATCATGTATGATTAAACGTCGATGTATTGTCAATATAACACGTGTTTAATCGTGTATGATTAAGTTTGTGTATCATATATGATTAAACACTTCTCGCATTCTCGTAAAATGTTTAACTTCTCGTTTGAACCTGCTCCTATATATATATATATATATATATATATATATATATATATATATATATATATATATATATATATATATATATATATATATATGGTGCGTTTCTTTTGCAACTCAAGCAATTTGTACAAACTATGCAAACCAATCTTAGCCGTTCATCAAGTCTAATGAATATATGATTTTATTATGTTTCCTAATTTAAAATCATGATTATAATGAATAAACTTAACATTTTCCATATATATATCACAATCATTATTAATGAATCATAATCATTATCCATAAATATATCTATTGTTTATTAATATAATGGTTTGCATAGTTTGTACAAATTGTTTGGGTTGCAAAAGAAACGCAATATATATATATATATATATAGGGGTTGTTTAATTTGCAACCCTTAAAAAGGTTGCAAACCTTGCAACCCACATCTTAATCGTCAGATTCATGATCGGCGGTTACAATAGATATGAGGCCCAATATTTTTAATTAAAAAAAAGAAAATTAAAAATAAAATAACAGTCGATCATGAATCTAACGGTTAAGATTTGGGTTGCAACATTTTTAAAGGTTGCAAAATATTCTTCCAATATATATATATATATATATATATAGGGGTTGTTTAATTTGCAACCCTTAAAAATGTTGCAAACCTTGCAACCCACATCTTAACCGTCGGATTCATGATCGGCGGTTACAATAGATATGGGGCCCAATATTTTTAATTAAAAAAAAGAAAATATAAAAATAAAATAACCGTTGATCATGAATCCAACGGTTAAGATGTGGGTTGCAAAATATCCTTCCAATATATATATATATATATACCTTGACGCACCATCTTACCTCACTGTACACCCCTTTAATTAATTTCTTACAAAAATTCAACTAATTAATATTGTATATACATACACACATATATATATATATATATATATATATATATATATATATATATATATATATTCTGAAGCTCACTTGTTGTTCCCATTTGGTCTTAAGTCCTCGTCTTCCATCTCCTTCTTAATGTCGACTCCATTGCATTTAAATTTGAACCCAAAGACTTTTCAAACTTCAACTCCATCTCATCTTCCATCTTCATCTTTGAAAACTAGCTAGGGTTCTTTCAATCTTTATCTCATCATATATATATATACATACTGTGAAATATATATATATATCATCGATCGATTGTTCATGGAAGCTCGATGTGAAAATATGGTTCTTAATTCATTCGATGGTCACAAGTTTCCACTCACTACAATTACTCCTCATGAAAATGGATCATCCATCATCATCAATGAAATGGATTTCTTTTCAAAAAGTAACACAAACAACAACAATCCATTGATGAACATTCATGTTAAAGAAGAGAAAGAACATGATCAACAACTCCAACTCAACTTAAATGTAAGTTTATCTACACCATATATATATATATATATATATATATATATATATATATATATATATATATATATATATATGCCAAGGATAATTTACAACTCATGTAAATCTTACAATTCATGCAACCCACATCTTAACCGTTGGATTTATGATAAACGGTTATTTTGTTTTTATTTTTTTTATTTTTTTAATTGAAAATATTAGACCCACATGTTTTATAACCGTCGATCATTAATCCAACGGTTAAGATCTGGGTTGCATGGGTTGTAATATTTTCATGGGTTGTAAATTATATATATATATATATATCTCAATCTTTAATTATTTTCTTCGAATTTCTCGTTGTTTTTGTTCGGATGCTCGAATTCTCAATCGACCTATATATGAATGGATCGTTTTACGTTAATTAATTTGCTTTAATTACGTGTCTATACAGGTCGGTAATTCGAGTCTTCTTACAACAAGTAGATCAAGCCACAATGGTGGATCTCTACATACTAACAACCAAGCTGTTCACAAGGTATAAACTTTTATATATATATATATATATATATATATATATATATGTGTGTGCGTGCGTGTGTGTGTAGACCTGGCAAAAATTGACACGACACGCTAACCCGACACGAACTCGACACGAAATAAACGGGTTTGGGTAATACATTTCAACCCGTTTAAGTAAACGGGTTGACACGACACGACACGAAAATTAAACGGGTAAGATCAGGGTCAAAAATTTCAACTCGAAAATGACCCGAATAACCCGTTTATATATATATATATATATATTTGTATATATATATTTGTATATATATATATATATAAGTTTTGCTTTTGATGCTTTGGATTTTTAGTGTTTTAGATTTGATTATAATTTTGAACTATAAATTTTGGATTTCTAATGCTTTCATGTGAATTTTGTATTTGTATTTTTTTGTGAATTTTCGATTTTTAATTTTATAAATGTTAAACGGGTTAGGCGGGTATGGTTAGGGTTGGGATTTTCTGACCCGTTTATTAAACGGGTCGGGTTAGGGTTAGACACTTTCAACCCGTTTAACTTTGAACCCGACACGTTTGCCAGGTCTACGTGTGTGGACTTTGGGATCATATGAGACCAGAATGTTTTCATGAGACTCGTGGATACCACATAAGTAATATTGAAACTTCACAGCAAAACAATTTGAAAGTAAACACAATGTTTTTACTGTGAAGATTCAGTATTTTTTTATACCTTTACAAGGTTTTGCTGTAAAGTTTCAGTGTTATTTAGTGATCTCACGAGTCTCACAAAAACCGGCCGGTCTCACGTGAACCCAACCCTATATATATATATGTGTGTATGTATGTTTTTTGATCAACCTGGTAGCTAGGTTTTTTTTGAAACCCTAATAATTATTATTTTGTAACGAATTGAAGCTATATGTTCACACTCGCGTTTTTTTTTGTTGAAGCTTGCTATTTTACAGGCGGATCTCGTAAAAATGAAGAGGGAAAACGAAGGTTTACGATCGATGCTTGCTCAAGTTAACCAAAAATATGTTTTCTTACAAAGAATTATTCAAGAAAAAATGGTAACTCATGAAACCAATGACGAAATGAAGGTAATTATTTACATATTTATTGAATAAAGTAAATTTTATATGTTTTATTTAGCATAATTCAATTATAATTTATTGATTTTATGCTATAAAATAGACGATTATGATGAAGGATGATACAAAACAAAGCTTGTTGGTCCCTTCGGAATTCAAGAATCTCGATCGAACAACAAAGATTGATTCGAATCCGGATATGAACAAAAATGCCGAATTCGATTCACCGAAAGATGGCAATCGAGGAGGAGCGGTCGAAGCAACGATGAGAAGGGCTCGTGTATCGGTTCGAGCTCGATCCGAAGCATCTTTGGTTTGTAGAATTTATCGATCTTTAATTTTAAATCTCAATATAATTATTTTATTTAATATCTAAAATCAAATTAAATATATAATATTAAAAAAAGAACGTAGAAATTTGCATAATGTAGTTTGGTAAAGTCTACGACTGTGAAAGCTCCCAATTAGGTGTATTATATGACCAATATAAATACACACAAAATTTCAAACTTTGACCAATTGTTGTTTTTTATTGTAACATTTAATTTATAGTTTAAGAACTCATATAAAAAGATTAAATATTTTGAAATTAAAAAATATTCATATGAGGTGAGACAACCCGAAATAATCTATTTATAGAGTTATATATAAACACATATATATTACAGATTATTCATACGGGTTCACATATGCATTTCTAAATAGATTTTTTCAATTATTGACGTAAATGTTTTCCGGATATTTCGTCTTTCTTATTTAAAAACCGATCTTATTGTAGTGTAAATTCAAATTATTTTGATTGTACAACAATTAAGAATATTTTGTTTATATGATGCAAAAAAAAAAAAAGAAGAAGAAACCCTGATAAAAAAAATTACGTTTATTACAGATTACTGATGGTTGTCAATGGAGAAAATACGGGCAAAAAATGGCGAAAGGGAATCCATGTCCTCGAGCTTACTATCGTTGCACGATGGCCGTCGGTTGTCCGGTTCGCAAACAAGTACAACGATGTGCGGAAGATCGCACAATTTTGATAACAACGTACGAAGGGACACACAACCATCCACTACCACAATCCGCTATGACAATGGCGTCCACCACCTCTGCCGCCGCCTCCATGCTACTATCCGGATCAATTTCAAGCTCCGACCACCACAACCACCACCAGATCGCACCAGGATCCATGTTTTCTTCTCCAAATCTAACCACCACCTTATCAACCGCCGCCCCATTTCCGACCATCACATTAGACCTCACCTCCGACCACCGTGAACTCCGACAACCTCAATTTCACTTCCCTTTCTCGACGAACGTGCATCCAAATATCGATCTAAATACGAATAGCCCAAGGGCGGTTATGGGACAGTTGGCTGGTCAACAATACAATAATGCAACAAAGTTTTCCGGTGTCGAGAGCTCCGACCGACAACTGATGAATGCCGCCACGGCTGCCGTCACATCGGATCCACAGTTTATGGCTGCTTTAGCTGCAGCCATTGGATCGATTATCGGCCATGATAATGATAATGATAATGATAATAATTTCAAGAGAAATTAAACTAGAAAATTAAGTTGTCCAAAGTATATATTGTGGAAATTAAAAACAATTACATTTGTGTTTCAAAAGTATAAAAAATTACATACATTATATTACTTAAGTCGTTCATTTTAATTTCGAGTATATATAGTTTATTTACGGTTTCATGAGTAAAATTTTATGAGAAAGTTTACAAGATAATAATGATCTCATTTTACATGTTCGTATTAAAAGTTAATTAAAATAATGACAAAATTAATCCTATAAAATTAATCCGATAGAAACATTGCAAGTTCAAATGACATATTTCAAATAATCCAATAAAGTTTAAAATTTTATGTCAAAATATAATGCACAATATATATATATATATATACACACTACAAAACAGAGGCTTATCACCGACGGATTCATCCGTCTGTGATCCGTCGGTGATCCGTCGGTAAAGAGGTGATCGACGTTCAAATTACCGACGGATCACCGACGGTTATGTTTTCCGACGGATCTCCGACGGCGAGGTTATTTCCGACGGATTTCCGACGGCGAGGTTATTTCCGACGGATCACCGACGGTCTTCCTTTAGCGACGGATTACCGACAGATTATTTCCGACGGATTCTTTCCGACGAATTTAGCGACGGATTTCCGATGGATATTATTAAATAAAAATTAAATACTTTCCGACGGATTACAATTATCCGTCGGTAATTTAATTTTTTTTTTTTAAAATAATTGAAAATTAAAATTTTCCAGTTTTTTATCCCATACAAAACCTGCCAATTTTTAAATATTACTAATTCTTAAAGTGTACAAAATATCTATAAATACATAAACATAATCCTACGGAGGGGGAAAGGGGTGCTGATTGTTAAACTTGATCATGAACGCGTCAAACTATGCCATTCGTTCCTGCATCTGTCTCTTCTCTGCTTCATCTCTATCCAATCGCTCCTGCATCCGGATCCTCTCTGCTTCCTCTCTCTAACCTCTGCCTCAACTCCTCCAACTGAAATTCAACATTTGACAAACATATATAGAACAATGTCAGACAACATTTAACAAACATATGATTAACAATGTTAAACAACATTTGACAAGCATACCTCCTCATCGCGACGGTCGCGCGTGCTACCGCTCGAACTGGCACCTGAATCACCAGTCATAGCATAATAGGGATCATGACTTGTCCCCCATCCAAAAAGACCGCCCTTACGCCGTCCTCCGACACTACGCTCCCACAACTCGGCGTCATTGGGAGGTACAGTGCCGGGAGGTAAGTCCGGGTACTCCTCATCCCTATTCCGATGGTAGGCATCCTACAGTTTACCAAATTATACATTGTCAAGTCAACTAACCTATAGAAAATTCGGCAGCATTTCAACTGTGATTTGAACATATATCCATGACCTGCTTTTATGAAAACAATCCTATCGTCTGCCCAACAATTGGCAGCCTAAACTAAGTTTGCTATAATTTCTATCTATCTTATAAAACAAACAAATATCTAGTCATGTATAATTGAACTTACCATCATATGAGCCGCCTTTGGATAAACGTAGATTGGAGGATCCGTGGTCGGACCAGTCGCACCCGGAACAAGCTTCCTGTTGGTGCAGTGTGTAGCCTCCCAAACCTCGTCGCTGGTAGGCTCACGGCCCCATGCATCTCTCTACAATACACAACTTAAATTGTTAGTAGGTAATAAAATCATGTATATAGTACATATATTCGTCAATTATATACATTTAGTCTAGTGTATGATAAATTACCAAGCGGTCCCGATGCATAGGGATACTAATAGATCCAGTACAGTGTCTGGATGTCATCCCCTCATACTCGGTGGCCCGATTGGCTGTATTGGCCGAAACTATACGCCGGAACGTGTCGGTGTTCCATACCTGTTAAAAAGAAGACATAAATCAATATAAATCCTAGTACAACCGTATACAAGTATTCAAAACAAAACAAAACAAAACAAATCTGCTCAATCATCTGGACCCAAAACTCACTCCGGATCCACTCTGGAGGGTGTGGCGCAACAATCCTTAATAGTCAAACTCGGAGTCGTCATAACAAGATCCTCTCACACATACGCCACTATTATGTGTGACACGCCCAGCAGCATGTGTTTCCGTATGAAACTTGTAACCATTGACAAAATATCCCTTATGCGACCAAGCATATCGGCCTGGTCCACGTGCTAGGGATTTCAAATGGTCGGAGAAATCGCCTGATCCGAGCATGACCTATAAAACCGCAAATAAGAAATAAATTACATATGTGTAACATTACATACGTAAATTTCATATGTTTGTACTCACGTGTTGTTCAAACCAAGTAGAAAACCATTCATCCCGAGCTTTATCTCGTGCAACTGCATCAAAATAAGGTTCTCTTTGTCGTATCCACTCATCGAAGGTCCATTGAAAAGGTCGAACTTCTTCACAATTCAACAACACATATGTGTGGATCTTGTGAATCTCGGTTTGAGTCAAGATGGTCTTTTTCCCCCCTTCTCGAATAATCTACGAGATGGAACCTTGAATATGCTCAAGCGATCGTCTATTCCTGAAGAACTAGGAATATCTGGGGCAAAGTTTCTTGACTCGCGATTATGTCGAGTTTCTATTTGTGGATCAAAATACAGGGAGCAATAGGTGGAGAGTTCATTTACTAGATATGACTCAACGATAGACCCCTCCACCCTTGCTTTATAAGTCGTCTCGGGTACATTACATTCTGCCTTCCTATTCAACAATCTCGTTGCAGCTCCTAATTTCGAGTAATTTGGACACCCGTCCCATAGTGGCTCGTCAACAGCTTGTAACATGTCATAAAATCCTTGGGCAGAAGGATTAGGGGTTTCTTCTTCCCATGCCATCCCATCATGTATCATGTGATCGTTCACCATTTCAACATAACCTTCATTATGATCTACTACCGGAGTAGAAGATTGACCCACGTCTTGATGCCCTTCATTATGGTAATAAGTTTCACCATGTGCCCACCATGTGGTATAATCAGGCATGAAACCGTGCTTCATCAAATGCAACCTCACGTCAGTCCTTTCTTTATAGCGTAAGTTTTGACACTTCTTACAAGGGCATCTAATATGAAGCATTATCCCATCACGTGTAGGTTTCCTTTCAACAGTCCTTTCATCGGCATAGGCATATTCCAAAAAACTGTCCATTGCAACAATATAGTCGACGCTAAGAAACCCCCGACTGTCGTTCTTTCTATACATCCATCCTCTATCTGTCGACATATTTAACCACTACAACGAAGAAATAAGTAGTTAATCGACATAATCAAGATAGAGGTGGTGAAATGGTTTGACTATTGAAAAGTCACACCGTAGGTTTAGATGAGTTGTAGATGACTTTAAAACCCTATGTGTAATGGTTTGACTATTGGAAAGTCAAACCGTAGGTTACAATAATAGAAAGGTGTTTTGGAAAGTTTAAAAACCCTACGCGTAATGGTTTGACTATTTAAAAGTCAAACCGTAGGTGTCAATGAAGTTAGAAGTCTAATGAACACTACATGTAATGGTTTGCCTTCTTGAAAGTCAAACCATAGGTTTAGAGGAGTTTTGGATGACTCTAAAACTCTAAGTGTAATGATTTGACTATTGGAAAGTCAAACCGTAGGTTACAATAACAGAAAAGTGTTTTGGAAAGTTTAAAAAACCTACGTGTAATGGTTTGACTATTTAAAAGTCAAATTGTAGGTGTCAATGAAGTTAGAAGTCTAATGAACACTACATGTAATGGTTTGCCTTCTTGAAAGTCAAACCATAGGTTTAGAGGAGTTTTGGATGACTCTAAAACTCTAAGTGTAATGGTTTGACTATTGGAAAGTCAAACCGTAGGTTACAATAACATAAAGGTGTTTTGGAAAGTTTAAAACCCCTACGTGTAATGGTTTGACTATTTAAAAGTCAAACCATAGGTGTCAATGAAGTTAGAAGTCTAATGAACACTACATGTAATAGTTTGCCTTCTTGAAAGTCAAACCATAGGTTTAGAGGAGTTTTGGATGACTCTAAAACTCTAAGTGTAATGGTTTGACTATTGGAAAGTCAAACCGTAGGTTACAATCACAGAAAGGTGTTTTGGAAAGTTTAAAAACCCTACGTGTAATGGTTTGACTATTTAAAAGTCAAACCGTAGGTGTCAACGAAGTTAAAAGTCTATTGAACACTACATGTAATGGTTTGTCTCCTTGAAAGTCAAACCATAGGTTTAGAGGAGTTTTGGATGACTCTAAAACTCTAAAGGTGATTGTTTGATTATTGGAAAGTCAAACATATGTTTTTTAAAATTTCGGCGGCATAACGGCTATAAAATGAATATTTCCATACATCAACCTAATGTTTGCCCAACAATTGGCAACCCAACTAAAATAAATAAATAAAATCAAGTATAATCAAATCCTATATCATACCAAATGTCTCCATTTATCAACCTAATGTTTGTCCAAAAAAATTCACCTTTTATAACCTTAAACCAATTGTCTAAAATAAATATTAATCCATGAGTTTTAACCTTCAAAATCATCATAATAATCAAATCTAACTCAAAACCCATTCAAAACCACTAATATCAAGATTTTAAAGGCATAAATGTTAAGAACAAACAATTTATTTCCATCTATATACTTTTCTATCAAGGATTAACAAATTCATAAGCCATAAAATCATCCAAATGATCATTTTTAACTCAAAATGATTAAACCCCAAATACTCATAACATGAATTTAAAACACTAGATAAGAATCAAAACAACTCAAAGAGTTTCAATTCCAAAGGTAATAACCTTATAAACCTTACACCCAAAAAACTCAAACCAAATCCATAAAAATGACTTCATATATACCTCAAGGATTATAGATAACTAATTTATAGAAATCAAAGACTATAGATAACTAATTTATAGAAATCAAAGATAACAACTTAGAAATCAAAGACTATAGATAACTAATTTATAGCAGAGACTACCTTTGATAAGATTAATCGCCGGTGGAGAGGTCGCTGTCAGAGGGAGAGGTCGCCGGTGGAGAGGTCGTCGAGAGGGAGAGGTCGCTGTGAGAGGTCGATCGAGAGGGAGAGGGCAGTGGAGAGGGAGACGAGAGGGAGAGTTCAGAGAGGGAGACGAGAGGGAGAGGGAGACGAAAGGGAGAGGGCAGTGGTCGGTGGTCGGCGCCGGTGGTCGTCGAGAGGGAGACGAGAGGGAGAGTTCAGAGAGGGATCGAGAGGGAAACGATCGAGAGACTGATTAGGGCTTTAAGCCCGCTTTTTTTTTTAAGAATTTTCGGAAATTCGCCGACGGATTTCCGACGGAAATTCCATCGGTATTTACCGAGGGATATGATTACCGACGGATTTCCGACGGATAATTGTTTTTTATTAAATAAAATCTTTTAAATATTAAAATTATATTTAAAATAATAATTATTAAATAAATTTTTAATTAATATATTATTTAATATTAAAATTAATAAATAAATTATTAATTAATTAATTTATCAAATTATATTTAAAATTATTAATTAATTTATCAAATTGTATTTAAATTGACTAAAATACCCCTGAAGTAACTGGGCTTTAAACGAATCCGGTTAGATCAGGGACAATATGTGATCAGTTAGACTTTAAAGTACCCATTTGGGCTTTAACGTACCTAGTTGGGCTTTAATGGATTTAGTTGGGCTTTAACGTTACCAGTTGGGCTTTAACATATCCAGTTGGGCTTTAATGGATTCAGTGGGGCTTTAACGTTCCCAGCTGGGCTTTAACGTATCCAATTGGGCTTTAACGTACACAGTTGGGCTTTAATGAATCCAGTTGAGCTTTAATGGACCCGGTTGGGCTTTAACGTTACCAGTTGGGCTTTAACAGATCCAGTTGGGCTTTAATGGATTCAGTGGGGCTTTAACGTTCCCAACTGGGCTTTACGTATCCAATTGGGCTTTAACGTACACAATTGGGCTTTAATGAATCCAGTTGGGCTTTAATGGACCCGGTTGGACTTTAATATATCCAGTTGCTTTTAATGGATCCAGTTAGGCTTTAACATACCTAGTTGGGCTTTAACGTTCCCAGCTGGGCTTTAACGTATCCAATTGGGCTTTAACATACACAGTTGGGCTTTAACATACATACTATACATGATCACATACGTACTTGTATATACATGATCACATACGTACTTGTATATACATGATCACATACGTACTATACATATACATGATGTACATACATACTATACATATACATGCATGATGTATACATACTTTATATATACATGGTGTACATACATTCATGATCACATACGTACTTGTGTATCTACATACATGATCACATACATACAAACATATATATATATATACATACATGATCACAGAAAAAATAAATATTTATTAAATTATTAAACTTACCGACGGATTACCGACGGAGCCGTCGGTAATCCGTCTGTAATTACCGACGGTTTACCGACGGACGTCAAAAAAAAAAATATTTATTAAATTATATAAATTACCGATGGATTTAAAAAAAAATAAAAAATTTTAATATCCGTCGGTAATCCGTCGGTACTTTGTACATTTACCGACGGATTACCGATGGATAGTCTATCCGTCGCAAAATTTTCTTTACCGTCGGTGATCTGTCGGTAAATGTGGTCGAAAATAAGCAATTTTCCAGTAGTGATAGAGAAAGACTTGGGATCATGTGAGACTAACCTCTTTCTGTGAGACTCGTGATACCACCAAAACAACACTGAACTCAGAACTTCCACAACGAAACACTATGAAGGTACAAAAATCACCGAACCTTTATAGCAAAATTGAACACTGTGAAGGTTTACTTTCATAGTGTTTTTCCTGTTAAAGTTCAGTGTTATTTTTTGGTCTTACAGGTCTCATGAGAACCCAACCTTATATTTGTATATATATATATATATATATGTATGTGTGGATGTTTAAAAGGATGTAGAGGGTTGGATTCTCATGAAACCACCTTGTTTTTGTGAGATCAGTTATTGTAAAGGTTTGACAGAGATCAACTTATTCAACGGTTGAGATGTGGTTTCAAGGGTTTTTAGAGCTTCATTTGAACCCAACATGTATGTATGCACACATCTAAACATGCTTAGGCCCAAGCCCAGTCAAATGCCCAAGTAAACTAACCTTGTCCAATTAGAATTGTTTAGGGCCCGTAAGACAAAAGAGACTGATACAATTGCATAACACCATTAAGAAAAAAAATGTTAGTCCATGTGAGACTTCAAAGGCACCTCTAAGGGTGGCTAGATTAGCACATATTGTCCAGAATGTTGAGAGGGGGATAGTTAGGGTTGTAAACGAACCGAACGAATACGAACGGAGGATTGTTTGTGTTCGTTCGTTTAACTTAACCGAACAAACAAACAAACGAACACAAATGGTAAACGAACGAATTTTTTTGTGTTCATGTTCGTTCGTTAAGAAAATATGTTTGTTCGTGTTCGTTTATTAAAAGCTAAACGAAAGTAAACGAACGAACATAAATGAACATATACGAACGTAAACGAACGTAAACGAACGAACATAAATGAACATAAACGAACACAAATAAATAAAAAACAACCACCGTTACTCATCATTTCGTTCGTAAAAAATAACATAACAAAATAAAATTAAAAAACGGATAAACTTAGGAGGTATAAAAAAGAAATTTTAAAAATTTAATTCAATTAATGCTTTGACACATTAATGTAATAATATATATAATTATATTTATATATACAAACAAATATAAACGAACATAAATGAACGAACGAGACAATTGCTCATGTTTGTTCATTTAACTAAACGAACAAAAAAATGTGTTCATGTTCATTCATTTATTAAATAAATGAACTTCCCCCTGAACAGTTCACGAACGGTTCGCTAGACGTTCGGTTCGTTTACAGCCCTTGGGATAGCCGAGTGGTAGGTCACTAGAGTTGCAAACCTCAGCTCTAATACCATGTGAAACCAATATTACTCTAAAAAAGAACATGTAGAACCCATGTTACTTGGCACCACTCTTTTGCCAATGGGATGCATGTGCTGATTTACCTTCAATGACCATAGAACCTTTACGGTGGGGGAGCCTCAGAGGGTGGTGTCTACCTTTTATATACAAGGAAGAAATGGTTCAACTTTAGCTGATATAGGACTCCAAAGTCCTAACACTTCCAAAAAAAAATCACATCAAACATTCAAAATGCCAAAAGAATGCACAAAAACCCATAAAAGATATGAGGATGCAATCCACGAGTAACCAAACAATTATCATTATTATTCATGTTCTTGCAATCAAGAAATCTTGAAACAAGCATATAATATCTCACACTTGCATCATCAATGGTTTCAAATGCATAAGATCCTAACATCATTCTAACATACCTTGAAACCTCATCTTCTACATACAAATCTAAAAACCAAAACGAGTCAATCCGAGTTGACTCACTATCATCCTCCTCCACATCTAAATCAATACACAAATTCTGTTTAGAAATCCTTAAACTTTCATCCATATCATTGATTCTAACTATGATCCAATCTTCTTCATCCACCCAATTGGGCAAACATGAAGGAATTCCACTTCCTTCCACCAATTGCCTTATCCTATCCACCGGAGACTCGCCGGAAAAGTTCATAAACCGGGTCACCGCCGGAGATCCATCCGACATCTCCAAAGAATCCCAAAACCCCTGATCCAAGATCGCCGTCGGAGAATTCTTCGTAAATTCTTCGATCTTTTCGAAACCCGAATTCGAATCCACAAATGGATGCCGGAGAAGTTCTTTCGCCGACCATCTTTCTTCACCATTTCTTCGCAAACACTTGTCCAAGAAATCTTTGGCTTCCACTGATAACCACACCGGAAACAACGGTACATCGCCGGAAAACCCGATTCTATACAAACCGGAAACCGGATTCTTTATCTCCGGCCACGGGCTACACCCGGTTGCCATTTCAATTACCACACACCCAACAGCCCACACATCACTTGCAAACCCTTGTTCTTCACCTCTTGCTACCTCCGGTGCCATGAAAACCGGTGTACCGGAAAATTCAGAAGAGGTCACTCCTCCACCGTTCGCCGCCAGTTTCGCACAACCCAGATCACCGATTTTAACACCGTCGCTGCAAACAAACACATTCTCGCATTTAATATCGCAATGCACTAAATTATTGGAGTGAAGATGATCCAACCCAAGTAGAATCTGGCGAGTGTAAGATCGGATCAAACACTCGTCAAGTGATCCACCGTTTTTCTTGATGACGTCAGCAATGGTGCCACCGGGTGCATACTCCATGAAGAGATTGTACATCGGAATGTTGTCATCATAATGAATATTAAATCCGATGTAGTTGATTATATGAGGGGATTGTAAGCGAGATAGAAAGTGTTGTTCTTTTTGTAAGACAGGTGAGGTTGAGGATTTGACGGCGATTAGTTCGCCGGCAGTGGTGGTGGCGAGAGAGACGATGGCGGAGGAGCCACGGCCGATGGTGGGACCTTTTTTGAAGTTCATTTTAGAGAGAGAGTTTTAATGGGTGTAGTGGGTGGGGTGATGGGATATATATATATAGAAGAGAAATTGACCAACTAGTCAGATCAATTTCGATTTCTTTTGGGCTGTTTGGTATTGATTTGGTGCAGAATGGTTAAGTGATCAGAATGATCAAGGGGTTGTTTGTTTATCACTTAATGGTTTCATTAACAGACAACATCTGAATCGTTAAGAGGTAAATCTTGTTTGACAAAAAAAAGGGTTGTCTCTTAATGGTTCCAAAATCTTGTTAATGATTTTGTATCATGACCCTCTCTTAACCATTAAGAGCCATGATTTATTTATGAACAATTAGCAAACAATCATATTTCATTCTACACTATATCATAAAACCTCTTAATCATTCAGACCACTTAATCATTATGCATTAAACCATTCAGCAACTGCCAAACAGCCCTAAGTGATTAATTTGATTAAGAGGTTCTTATAATATAGTGCAAAATGAAATACGGTTGTTTGCTAATTGTTCAGAATGAAATTAGGGTTCTAAATGGTTAAGGGGCGTTTGGTTCATTTTAAGGAATGAGAATGAGAATGAAAATGAAAATAGGAATGAAGTAGAATGGAAATATGAATGAGCGTTGCATTGATGTTGTTTGGTTAAACCAATATAATCAATAAAAAATTTATTTATATAATTTTTTTAATATAAATATGTGTCGTCCAACATGAAAATAAAAAAGTACGTTTCATTCAACATTGAGAGATGAATGCGTATGGGAAAAGGCGACGGAACGGAAATAAAATTTTCACTCCCCCCAATTTAATCAGGAATGAAAATTAATGGGTTTAGGGTAATTGACCCATTATATTATGTCAAACCAAACAACAATTTTCATTATCATTTTCATTTCTGACCCCTTAATACCTCCAACCAAACACCCTAAGAGTGGGCGAATATACAAAATCATTCAGAGGGCTTTTGAACCATTAAGAGACAGTTTTTTTGCCAAACAAGATTTATCTCTTAGCGATCCAAATGTTGTCTCTTAATGGAATCATTAAGAGGTAAACAAACTACCCCTTAGTCGTTTTTCTCCTACTTTAACTAAAGCAGATTTAGAAAGTATTTGCGGAATTAGCTAAATGACACCGATAAATTTAGGGTTTGTTTGTTTTTTTAAAAAAACCTCTTAATGACTCTTAAGTCTGAATCGTTCAGATCTTTTTATACATCACATCTTATTAATCATAACTAAAATAAGACTTCAGAATTTAGACCTCTTAAAAAACAAACAGCACCTTAGTCTCCTAATCATTCATTTCTCAATTTTACCAAAACGTCACTACCTTCACAATATTGAGGCCAGTTAAGCAAAAAAAAAGAGAGAGAGATAGTAATATTTTTGTAAAAATGAGAAAAAAAATAACAACGAAACCAATTTAAATGTGTAAAATAGTTATTTGAGTTGACGGAAGGTGTGAAAAGGGAGGATAGGGCAGTTGTGATTGAGCCACGTGGCGAAAGGAGAGGAGATTGGTAGGCTGGCCGGCGTTTACTTGGCTTCAAAATAAAGCCACTCACATGAAAACACGTGAGCACGTGCATGATTGTGACATTACCTCTCTTTATTTTTCACTGTTGCACGTTATCTAACATTGCGGCGCCGGCTGGTTTTTCCGCCAGCGGTTATTTACCCTTGGTAAAAAAAAATTGATGTAAAAACCGATTTTCCTCTTCTTATAAAGAAAGATGTGTTAAAAGGAAAAAATAAATGGAACAACAATATGGAGAGAATAACAATAAGACAGAGAGAAGAAGTCTATAATTCTCATTAATCATAAGCCCTTTAAATAGGGAGGAGTTACAAGTAGATAGTTAGAAGATATTTCAGTTCTAATCTAACTCTGATATATTTATCTCTATCTCTATCGTCATATCCTTTAGACGATGACACACTTATCCTACAACACTCCCCTTTGTGCCGAGTTAAAGGAGTGGTGGTGCACAGTTGTTGCCTCGTTAAAACCTTATGCCAAAATAAAACCCAGTGGGAAAAAATAAAAATATGACGAAGGAAAGAGTACAACGCACCAGCTTCTTTGCAATACATAGACTTATCCTTCAGTCTAGTTTTCTCTTAGATTCATACTTTAATCTTGAGAGTTAAGAAAAATGATGGTATATAAACAGTTGTCTCACTAAAACCTTACACCAAGGAACAAAACCCAATGGGAAAAATAAAACCTTGGTTGAAGGAAATAGCACAACATACCAATATCACAAATATAGTAGACTCCCCCTTTTGTCTACTACTCCCCCTGATTCGTGCATTAACCAAGGGAATTTGGAAAACATTTCCATTTACTTTCTACACGTTTCCCAATATATGGTTTTAGGTAATGACTTGGTAAAATATGTCACATTCTTTTGACACCTTACTTGATTCACTTGAATCTAAAGGAGAGTCTGTTATTGTTGATTGTATAGAAACTTAAGCAGAATATGTTTTGTGTTATTACCCCTGATGTATCTTATGTTCATTTTTTCGATACATGATACATTATTTCCATATATGCAAGTAGGATACTGGTTGAACCCATAATTACTAACTCCTATAATATATGTAATGATAGTCCTTAATCATATACATTATTTTATTATCTCTTGCAGAGTAATATTCTTGGATTAATTCAAGGAGGTAGTTACAAATGATCGCTTAGTTTACTTCCAAGCAATCGACGTGTTCCTTATGGTAATTCTTTATTCAGTTTGGGAACATCATTTGTATGGGTCAGACAGATACCTAATATCAGCAAACACATACCAAGACATTATTTGGTGTTTTTCTATAAGAGCTAGCTAATACTTTTGTTGCTTACATTCTAAGTAGGTATTGAAGTTCCATTATCAATCCCATTTTTCTTTCTATAGGGAAAGTATAAACCATGTCAATGGTTCCAAAAGATTAATTTAATATCATTCCAATGATTTTGCGTTGGCGCTGAGCTAAATCTAGCTAACAAGTTCACTGAGAAATACAATATATGGTCAAGTGTATTATGTTAAGTACGATAATGCGCATATTGTACTTAGATAGGGAATTCCAGCTCCCAGCATCTTTCGTCATCATCCTTTAGACAAAATGGATCTTTCCTTATATCCGACACTTCGACCGATCATGGGAGTGCTAACCTGATGCGCTTTGTCCATATTAAATTGTCTGATTATTTTCTGGACATATGCGATCGGTGAATTAATATTTCACAAACTCGGTGTCCTAGCTCAAATATCTAGACAAAACCAAGTTTTCCTAAGATCTTTCGTCTCAAAATCAGATTTCAAGTAGCTTGTGGTTTCTCTCATTTCATCAAGAGTGCCTATTATGTTCATAACATTGACATATAGAGCTACTTTGAAAATCTGGAACTTGTTTTCCATTATAAATAAGCAAAAGAACATTTCATCGTTCTTATATATCCTTTCCCAATCAAGTATTCCATTAGGCAGGTATACCACATCCACTTATATTGTTTTAATCTATAAAGTGGGCGTTTCAATTTATTGTAAACGCATTTCGTGGTTTAGAGTTGCTTGATTTTGGTAATGTAATATCATCAAACACTTTTATATATCTCTAAATCTAGATCCCCGTAGAGATATGTGGTAACCACATTCATGAGTTGCATTTCTAGTCCTTCGGAAACTACTAGGCTAGTAAATTATACGGATGTCATAACATCCATCATGAGAGAGTAAGTCTCCTCGTGGTCAATCCAGGGCGTTGTGAGAAACCTTGCGCCAAAGGAGAGTCTCATACATTATGACTTAATTATTCTCATTACGCTTTAGGACAAATGATTTATCTATGTCTTACAGGCTTTACACTTGGTGGGTTAGCACTACCAAACCAAATACCTGTTCATTTGTCAAATAATATGATTCTCCTGGATTGCTTATTTAGGCCAGTTTGCTCTTTGTTGATATTTTCCAACTGAGCATGGTTCGATGTCAATGTGCTCTATCACCTCATAAACAATAATATATGCGAAATATATCATCAATAATTATATATGATCTGTCCATCGACTCATATGTGCTCTCATAGTTCATTTGAGATTAATATTCATCTCTAGAATCAATATTAACTTCGGAGCGTCCTCCAGTGATGATTCATAGACATAGTTTAATCAGAGACAATCTCATGAGAGGTTTATGTATTGATGACAAATAGTTATGCCTTACTCTTCTCTTCCTTTAGATGAGTATCTATCGAACCAAGTAGCTTCCCCCATTTCCGTTTGGGAGCTACGACCTCAACCACACCTCCACTATGTGTGATTGCAATGCACTTTCCAATGGCGTTGTGCCCCTGTTGGGGACTTTTTAACCTTGCAAGTATATTTGCAGCTCGTATATGTGATCTTGTCACTTTTGGAATATTAAACGTATTAGGTATCGAGTCTGATTCGTTTGACTTCAACATTACGTTGTGAACTTTTGGGGATCGAAATGAGACAAAGTGGGAATATTCAATGACACTTCCTGTCCTTCCCATGGAAAATCCTTTTTCCTATCTCCCCCTAACGACGGGAAGACTGTCTCATGAAAGTGACAACCCGCAAATCTAGCGGTAAAGAGATCACTAGTCAAATATTATAATTAGCGGATAATTGTTGGGGATTCATATCCAACATATACCAAATCGTCTTTAAGGACCCATTTTGATGCGTTGTGGGGGCGCAATTGGCACATATAATCAAACATGCGTAAATGTAAAGTATCAGGCTTATATCTAGTTACCAACTGGTACGCATGAGCAAGTAGTGGGTCTAAAAACGAAAAAAAACTGCATATAATAATTGCATAACCCCAGGTAGATGTGGGTAAATTGGTGCGCATTACTAATACCCTAGATGTCATCATATTCTTTTGATAACAACTTCTATGAGACCATTTTATATATACACATGGGGTATAGGAAACTTTACATTGATCCTAATACATATGCAATTAACATCAAATCCTTATGATGTAAATTCTCCAGCATTCAAAGTCATGTAGACTTGATGAAATAATCAGGGTGGTGAGACCTTAAACGTATAGTTAGTGCTAGGAGTGCAGTATTTCATGTGGACAATAATACGACATGCGTTCATCGTGTCGAAACCAGGACCATAAAATACTTTAATGACCCGCATTCTGGATGTTTATGTCCATAAATATCACCTTGTATTCGTTGTAACAATGAAATATTTTTGTATTATGTCCTTAGCTTTAGGATGGTATCAATCCTGTCTTGGCTAAGGAGTAGGTTATATACAAAAGTTTTAGGTATTCGAGAGGGCATATAGCAATGTTGTTTCTTATGCTACAGAAGTCAACAGTTGCAATTTTCCTCATTCTGCCTTTCACTCGAAAGAGAATGTGTCTATGTGTATTTTGCAATACACGAATCACTATGTCATAACCACGGTGTCCCGCATGGTCATGCCAAAACATATATGTGTTATTGCCCCCAAAAGTTCTTTATTGGTGACAAAATATGTTCCGATGACCCAATAATCTACTAGTTTGACATATTAGTTTCCATGATATATGTTTACTTTCATATATTCATTAAAACTTATGTATATATGCTCATTTCCATTTCCATTTGATACGAATATCTTTACAAGGTTCCTATTAACTTTGTACCAACAACAGAGTGACAGTCCATCGTCTAAGTAATTTGGTTGGATGTACTATAAAACACGTATTAGTCTATCTTTTTTTCAAGGGTGTGATAGGTAAAAAAAAAACAATTCTCCTCGATACATTCCTACACGGAACGGAGAATATTGAATATTTTTTTTTTGTATTTGTTTTGATGTATTTCTTTACATCTATAATGGTTACATATTCAATTTTACTTTAGCAAAGAAATTAATTTTTGGTACTTAAAATTAATTTCAAAGAAACATATGCATAATCAATATTAAATATTAAAACAAATATGTTATATTTCATTTTCAACGTGTTCCCTTTTTTATAGAAGCATTTTTTAGTGCATATCTTATTTGATTGTCCATTATCACCTGGGTAGTAGTTGTATCCTACTCCAGGTGTTGAAAAAATCCTTCCTGACTCTTACCAATACCCTGACCCTTTCTAGGGTCTCGTCCACATGGTGCAGAAATGTCATATGTGTGAAATGATTTTTAACTCACAAACATTTGGAGTTGTTTCCACTTCTAACACTTTCATTATTGATATCAGGAATTTTCTTTATCCCGACATATGTGGTGTTATTCGAAAGAACCTTGTTGTGTCTCTCAACCACTTGCAGTAGGTTGATGAGTTTGTCTAAATGTTACATTCCAACTTATATTGGTTCATTAATATTTACTTATATATGAAATGTGAAAATGATATTAGGAATCATGTCATCTTCTGTGAGCTCCTTGCCATAGAGATTGAGACGCGTTTTGGATATAACATTTCTTTGTTGAAATCAGTTACCTTTTTGTAATCGAGTAAGTGGGTTTCATTCCACTGTACGATTAGTTCGGGAAGTACATATTCATCAGTACTCCCGATTATCCCTTTCGGAACATCCCACATTTCTTTGGGGGTTTCCAGTAAAGGTATCCTATGAAACTTAGGATTTATATGTCGTCTCAAAACATGAGGGTATTTGTTTGTACCTTTTCAAGAGGTTGATTTTAGAGTCAATGGGGAGTTGATGGACTTTAGGTATTTTCTTGTACCTTTTCAAAAGGAGGTTTATGTACTCATTTATGATACTCATATTCTTTTGAGTTTATGACGTTGATTTTGGGATGAGTTATTTCAACCATTTACATATGTAAATAATAATATATGATTTTCTTTTTTATAAGGAAATGGATTTTGGTTATGAAATTTCATTATCATAACAATATTGGATTTTTGTATGCTTTAATTTTATTGATAATACTTCATCAATATTTCAATTTGCAAAAAAAAAAATCACTCAATCTATTGGATTTCCAGGTAGTAGGGGAATCACATGGATTTCTTAAATCCCTACAAACTTTAGGGCTATTTACACCCGTTTGACAAAATCCTTTCGATGTATTGCGATTAATTCATCAATGAAATACATAGATAACATTTGTTATTTGGTAAATTTTGACATGAGGTCAAAAAAATTCATACCATATTGGAATTTTGGGATCTTTTGGCAAGAGGCCAAAGTGACTATGAATTTGGCATATGAAACAATTTTAATACCTTAATAGTATTTTTTGGAGTTTTTGGTAAAGATCAAAATATATGAGCTTGGATGTGTAACTTCCAAAAAAGAATTATATAGTTTAAAATTATGAGTAGGAATTTGAATTTAATATTTTCATGTTATTTTTGAACCTTTTGGCAAAATAACAGAAGTTATGGGGGTTGAAATTGTAAATTTTAAAGATAATTTATAAGATTGAGGTTAATGAGTAGGAACTCATAACTAAGATAAACATCTGAATTATACTAACAATTATTAATTAGGATAAACATTTGAATATTAACACAAACAAATAGTAAATAAATATATAATATTGTAACTAAATGGTTAATCATTTAAATATATGAATATTTTAATCTAATTTGATAAACATTAATAAATCATAATAATATTTTAAAACAATAAAAGTTATACTAACACAATTAAAATAAATAAGATGAAACAAATATTAAAATAATTAATACTCTAATTCATTATTTGGACTAGTCTAAAAGAATATATATTTAATAGATCGAATTAAATAAAATTAAGTAAACATGTCAGAAAATAAGTCAAGATTGGCTCACATAGATAAAATATATTAAACTTAAATAAAAGTTAATATAATAAATATTTATTAAACAAAAACGTAAATTAACGGGGAAAAAAAACAAATTAAGTTTTGTTTTAGTTAAATAAAACAATAATACTTATCCCTTGTGGATACTTAAAAATTATTTATTTAATTCTTTTTGATAATTAAAAAAATAAAAACAAAATCATTCAATTATCCTAATAATTCAGATAATTAGATCATAATCATATTAAAATCACATATAAATTCCAATAATTATCTTTTAATATAGTTTTTTTTTACGTCAATATAATTTTCATTTATTTAATTATTTCAATAAAAATAAATAAATAATCATGAATTCGATTTTTTTTTTGAATTCAATTATTATCAATCACGAAAATAACGGAAATATTCTACAGAAAACTTAAGAAAAAAAATAAACATGATTCATAATATTCACTTATGAAGAAATTGATAGAAAACTTACTAGATTTTTTTTTGACATGCGTGGCAATGAGCAAAAGATAATGCAGTAGCGATACAATTTTGCGGCAAACCGTTCAACGACAACGTGCACCAATCGTTTAGAGACGATGAAAAACAACTTTGAGCTTTACGTGTTGATAACGTGTTAAAGGGAAAAACAAATGGAACAACAATATGGAGAGAATAACAATAAGACAGAGAAAAGAAGTCTATAATTCTCATTAATCATAACCCTTTAAATAGGGAGGAGTTACAAGTAGATAGTTAGGAGATATTTCAGTTCTAATCTAACTCTGATATATATTTATCTTTATCTCTATCTTTATCGTCATATCCTTTAGACGATGGCACACTTACCTACAACAGGAAGAGGTTAATACACTCTATTATTTTCCTCTTCTTATATGATTCGATTATTTTATTATTCTTTTATTTATTTAGGGTTTTTTTTTAAACCTCTTAATGACTCTTAAATCTGAATCGTTCAGATCATTTTACACACAACCTCTTATTAATCATAACTAAAATAAGACTTCAGACCTTACACCTTTTAAAAAACAAACAGCACCTTAGTGTTCTTATATTATAAACCAAGTCATTTGTATAAATAGTTAATTTCATTTTTTAATTTAATAATTTTTTTTAATAAAAATGTTTAATCTGATAAATTGTTTCATATAATTAGCTTCTATCTAAAAATAAAAATGTTTCATGTATTTCTCATTAAACAAAAGATATATAAAACAATTTCATCAATAAAAAGAATTATATGAAACAATTTCACCATATTAAACACTTTCGTGAAGTTATTTTTGTAACACCCGTAAATTTGGCTTTCACATCGGGGACATATGTATATTCGTGGTATGAATATTCTCTCTCCCAATTGCATGCGTTGCTCCCCATGGTAGAAAAAGTTTCCAAAGTTTAAGTGTTTGAGATTTTAGGAGTTGAGGCAACTCCAGAGGCTTACGCGGGCTACCGCGCGGCCTGGAGGCCGGGACCAAAGTCGCGGGACTCACTGGAGTTTGCGGGCCAAGGACACGCACGGCTTACACTGCGACTTCGTAGCCTCGGTCAAAGCCGCGGGAAAGGATCTGCAGGCATAATACGGGATTTTTCCTCTTTTCTCATTATTTGCATTTTGGGATTATTGAGGACGATTTTGGAAGAGCCAAAAGGTAGGGTTTCCTTTCCCCCTCATTGATTGCTACTAAATGCAAGGTTCTTATGCATTTATTGGGTTGATTTAGGTTGGTGATTGTTGTTTAAGAGGTTGTGTTTCAAGTTCAAGTGTCATCTCTCTTTCCCTTTCAAGAATCATCATCTAGGGTTTCTATAAACTCTACAAGGTGAGTTTTCCTATCCTTAATCTTACATATTTATTTAGGTTTGCTAGTTGTAACTCTTTTGATGCTTCCTATACATACATTGGGATTTATGTGTATTGTGACCTACAAGTATGTTTTAGGGAACATCGAGGGTTTTGTATTTTAAACAATAATGATGGGGTTTGTATTTCAAAAATAAGATCTCTAAGTTCTTATGTTTTCTACACTTATGAATCTCAACTTTCTTCCCCATGGGTTGTTGTTGAACCAAAGTGGAAAATTAGGGTTTTGGGAAATGATAGTATTGGATTAACTAATCATAATCATGACTCTTAAAATGAAATGTATAGGGTATATCGTTGTTGGGTTATATTTCTAAATCTCCTCATTTACGGGAGCCAAGATTTTATGTTGGTAACCTTATACATACGACCCACTTATATGCATGATTTAATATGAGTATTGTATATGCTGGCATGTTTTGGTTTTTGGTCTTAACAGCGATGGATCCATAGGCATTGTGTTCCTATGTCACCGTTTTGGACATTAGGTTCGCCATTTTAGCACGGAATAGGCATCGGGTCACCATGTTAAGTAAGGTGTGAACCTATACAGTCGGGCAGCGTCTCATGGGCAGTAAGGTGTAATTTCCTTGTGCTAGAGTTTCCGTTTTTGAACTCTCAAAAATAGACCTAGAGGGGTTGACTTGATGTTTTCGAGCAATAGACTTAGAAGAGTTGAGCTCATTATGTGATTGGTGTTATTTGTACCATGTTTTAATCACTAATGGTTTATTTGATTTAAGCTTATGGCTATATCCTTCGCGTGACTCCGAATGGGTTTAGTACTTTCATTCCTGTTTGACTTGTTCTCACTAGGCTTTAGCCTAACACTTGTTCTTTGTTGTCATGTCTGACAGGTCATCTTAGCGGTGGGGCACGCCGGGACTGAGGGTACGACCTTAGGGTCGTGAGTGGTCTTTTTGAGGAAACATAATGACCAACATTCCTTGATTTTTGAAGATATATTTTTGGAAGAATTGCGACAGCCGACCATAATCTAGTTAACCAAATATAGATTAGTAGGTTTGTCGTTTTATGCTTCATCATTGGGTTTGTAAATGCCTTACTCTATACCTCGTTATTTGACGACACACTTGGGTTGAATTGTCTTACCTTTTTTTTACAGGTTTTAATTATCCCCTATTTTAGGGTGACAGATTTCTCCATTTTCAAGTGTTATATTGTCGAAATTTCGAATTTTATTTCCGTTTAAATTTTAGAGTGTTACAATTTTATTAAATTAAACTATGAAATCGATGGTTTGTACGGTTTTTATAAATGGTTTGATTTGCATTTGATCACTCCCCCTTTCTCTTTCAATATATATATTATATGTAGAGGGAGTTTCAGGGGAAAACCTCAAAAAATGGAAAACCAAATAACACTCTAATAGTTCTTCATCTAGACGATATGCACTTATGTATACAAGTAAATTAAGTTGTTTTTTGGTTTTTATGCACGTGTGCATATGCACATGTACATGTTACAAATTACTTGTATGCACACTAAAAATAGCTTATTAACGATGAGGAAAAACTATAAGTCAATAAAGAGTTTAAATAATCAATACCAAACACCCTCTAAGTGTCTAATTTTCATAAGTAAATGTTTATTTTCTCATTTTTCTTTAGTTACAAGATAGAGAAAATTTCTCTCTATAATTAAAGGTAAAATTGTCATTTTTAATTAAGTAATCTAATAATTACATATTTCTAAAACTAATTTTCTTTTTCATTGAGAACATTTATTTTGGCATAGAGGAAGCAGTTTATTCCAACAACCTGTCCTATCTTATAATATGCATTTATATCAACGGTCTCAAAAATCCATAACGAAAAATCATGTCCATCACTTTATGTTTTCAATTATCCTCCACACATATAAAATTATACAATCGCCTTTAAGAGCATTTCTAACATATTTGCTAAATGGAGAAAATAAAGATTTTGAAATTCTTTTTATAAAATTAAGCTTCAACAGTGTTTCTATTAGTGTAATTTGTGTGAACGAAATAAGTATTCCACATTAAACTATATATTGTCAAGACTTGCACCATTTTTTCTTGTATATATTTTGGAGTCTCCGTTTTTTCTTAAGAGCTCTTTTAAAGAATAACTTATCGGTTTCACATATTCATCAAAATTAGTGGGAAGCTATTTTTGTGCAAGGGTTTATTTGATGGATGGATAAAGAAAGGGTTGACTTTAATGGATGAATGGATTAAAGAAATGGTTGACTTTGTGAAAGTCAACAACTTGACCTCATTGTGTGAACATCAATGACCTCAACTTTCATGAACTTCCATGATGACATTTTGAATATAATCATTTTTAAAATACATTTTTTTCCCGGATACATTTACCAATAATGACGTAGTATATAAGTTGTAAACCACATTTCTCATATGGTATTGCTATTTGATGTTGTTCTTAAAAGCCATAAAAAAGAATAAAATGTACTTAGGTATAAAGATCAGGCATTTTTAGAATAAACCCAGAAAAATAAAAAAGAATTGGTTAGAAAGAGACTTAAGAGAAGGAAGAGGTCACTAATTTGAGTTCTTCCTCTTGGCAAACAGGTCAAATTTGAATTTGAAAGTCCACAATCCTTTCATTGCGTTTTATCGTAAGTAATTTGTAACGGTCATAAAACCAATCAAACCGCTATATTCAATTCGAAAGATGGTTGTTGAACTGTTAGGGTCACTCACATATATGCCCAATTGAACTTATTTATAAACCCAATTGACTATGCAATTTAAATGCTTCTATTTTGACTTTTTAATTCTTTTTTGTCCAAAACATTGCTATTTTACAAATCCTCTTTATTTGTGGATTTGGACTTTGGTGGTTGGCCTTTGGTGTTTGTTGGTAGGTAATACTTACAACTATAGGATTGACATCTTCTTCAAGATGAAAGACATTATTTTAAAACCTTATCCAAGGGTAATGTGGTCATTTAACTTCTTTTTTTATTTATTCATCATAACGAGTTTTTGAAACTACCCTTTTGTTTATAGGGTAAAACATATACCGAGTACTACTTGCAGCACAAGAAGTGGCTGGACTACCTCGTTAAAAACGTATATTTAATTAACATGAGTTTGAAAATCTCGTATGTTTGTCTTTATAATCGAATTATCCATCTCTATCATTTACCTATTTAATGTGGTTGTTACATGAATGAATTAAAACAAATGGGGGTAGATATTTCCATTGTGCAAGTGGAATGGGTACAAAGATTAAAGAAATAGTTGACTTTGATGGATGGATGGATTAAAGGCACTTTGCATTTGGACCTCTTTGTGTGAACACCAATGACTTCAACATCCAAAAGTAGACCACATATATCATGCTTGTTCATAGTTGACTTCTTGCATTTAATCATTTCCAAACCAACAATAGTAATATGATATCTGAATCATAAACCATATAATTTATTAGATATTTTTATTTCGTATTCATTTCTTAGTTTTCTGTAACATATCCAAAAAGAAGAAAATGGGATTCAGTATAAAAAAACCGGTTACAAAAGTGGGTAAAATGAGAGGGAAGATGTCAAGAATTTGAATCCATCCTCATGGAATGTAGTTCAAATTTGTATTCCAAAAGTCAACCACACTTTCATTGCATTTGGTCCTAAAAAGGCTTCATTTTTCATATAAAAACTTAACTTGTTATGCACTTTAAAAGCATCTTGTTTTGACTTTTTTTGAAGTCCTTTCCCCATAAAGTATCTTATCTTGGAATATGCTCTACCCCTCTGGATTTGGCCTTTGGTGTTTGGTGTTTTGTGTTTGGTGATGATCTTTTCTTCAACTTAAAGAACAAATGGATTTAGCTCTTTTTTTCTTATTACAATTACTACTTTTTTGATGGGAAATTAAAGGGTACCTAGACTTATGCTTATTTATTTCAAAAAAAAAAAAGACTTATGCTTATTGTACCACAAGTTCATGCATAAATGAAATCTTGAAAAATTAATTGGAAATAAGAGAATGATTAAAAGAAAAAAAAAATAATTGAAGCTTATTTAAATATTACTTGAAGAAATCTTATAAAAAACTAGCCAATGACTGAACAAACTAGACCTTTTCAATAAGCTCAAAAAATACGTTAGATTTATGGTTATCTAATAGCCAAAATTGAATAATTATGTTTTCTTGTTATTATTGCATATATATATATATATATATATATATATGTGTGTATATATATATAGCTTTTAAATATTTAATATCAAATATTTTGAAGATTATATATTGCTAAATGCATTTCTACCTATTAATTTATTTCTTACAAACGCACACACATCAAAATCAGTAACTATTTTCTACATTCTCAATTCAAAATTTGACCCGACACTGCCATAAAGAGAGGTGCATATAAAAGCATCTCCAATGGAGGTTTTCATAATAACCTCCTTTTTACACTTTTTATTGTCAACTCATCTCCAACTCATCAAATTAAGAACTCTCTTAAAAGTCCTGAACGATAATTCTTATAAGAACCTCCTTATTTTAGGTCTCATTGATTCTTTCAACATCAATAATAATAAAATATGTTATATTAATAGTTATAAAGTCAAGAAAATAGAAATAAAAAATAAGAAAAATATCACCTCTCACAAACCTAAATAAGTTTGAGTTCTTATAAGAACTCTCCACAATAGTAGTTCCTACAAACCATTACATTTTTTGCTTATAAAAACCTTGCATTAGAAATGCTCTATCATTACCCTAAATTAAATGTAATATAAAAATCTCACCAACAACTTTTAATTCTGGTGGTGATGGTGATAGTGAATAATTGACAACGACGATGATAATGATTGGGTTTTTTTTTGGAGCTTTTCTTTTCTTTTTAAGTTGCCGACAATCTTTTATATATAAATAAGTTAGCTTGTAATTAGTTAATTTAAAGTTTTTTAACACGTTCTTGTGAAATTTATGTTAAGTGTTTCATATCTATTATTTTTAACTCGTTTTTTATCGATGAAAATAATGAAGGCCGGTAGAAACCAGCCGGCGCCGCAATTTATCACAAATATGCGACAGTGAAAAATAAGGAAAAATTTGATGTAGTAATCACGCCATGTGCTAACGTGTTTTCATGTGATTGGGTACTATTATAAGCCAAAGCAAACGCCGCCCACCGTCAGCCAACCTGTCAAAACTCCTCTCCTTTTGCCACGTGGTCCACTCACAACTCACCAAATTCCCCCTTTATATCCACCAAACTCCATCAAAACACCCTTCAAAATATTCATCACTTTTTCTCTCTAAAATGAACTGGAAAAAAGGTCCCACCATCGGCCGTGGCTCCTCCGCCACCGTCTCCATCGCCACCACCACCACCACCACCGGAGAAATCTTCGCCGTCAAATCCTCCACCTCATGTGTCTTGCAGAAAGAACAACACTTTTTATCTCGATTAACATCTCCTCATATAATCAAGTACATCGGATTCGATGTCGATTATGTTGACAACATTCCGGTGTATAATCTGTTCATGGAGTATGCACCCGGTGGCACGGTTGCTGACGTCATCAAGAAAAATGGTGGATCACTTGATGAGTGTTTGATCCGATCTTACACTCGCCAGATTCTACTTGGGTTGGATCATCTTCACTCCAATAATTTGGTGCATTGCGATATTAAATGTGAGAATGTGTTGGTTTGTAGTGATGGTGTTAAGATCGGTGATCTGGGTTGTGCAAAACTGGCGGAGAACGGTAGAGGAGCTACCTCTTCTGAATTTTCCGGTACACCGGTTTTCATGGCGCCGGAGGTTGCAAGAGGTGAAGAACAAGGGTTTGCAAGTGATGTGTGGGCTCTTGGGTGTGTGGTAATCGAAATGGCAACCGGGTGTAACCCGTGGCCAGAGATAAAGAATCCGGTTTCTGGTTTGTATAGAATTGGGTTTTCCGGCGATGTACCGTTGTTTCCGGTGTGGTTATCGGTGGAAGCTAAAGATTTCTTGGACAAGTGTTTGCGAAGGAATGGTGAAGAAAGATGGTCGGTGAAAGAACTTCTCCAGCACCCATTTGTGAATTCGAATTCGGGTTTCGAAAAGATTGAAGAATTTACGAAGAATTCTCCGACAGCGATCTTGGATCAGGGGTTCTGGGATTCTTTGGAGACATCGGATGCTTCACCGGCGCCGACCCGGTTCGTGAACTTTCCCGGCGAGTCTCCGGTGGATAGGATAAGACAACTGGTGGAAGGAAGTGGAACTCCTTCATGTTTGCCCAATTGGGTGGATGAAGAAGATTGGATCACAGTGAGAATCAATGACATGGATGAAAGTTTAAGGATTTCTGAACAGAATTTGTATACAGATTTAGATGTGGAGGATGATGACAGTGAGTCAACTCGCATAGACTCGTTTTGGGTTTCAGATTTGTATGTAGAAGATGAGCTTTCAAGCTCTGTTGGAATGATGTTAGGATCTGATGTGGGTGTTTCAAGATTTCTTGATTGCAAGAACACGAATAATGATAAATGTTTTCTAATTAATTCAAATTTAAGATTTGTTTTATTGGGTGATTCGGATTCTTTCAAAATATTTGTACATTTTATTCTCATAAAGATGAGATTTTTTTGGGGTATAATAAGAGATATACGAGGTTTGATTCGGTTTATTCTTGATTTATTTATTGAAGTAGCAAATAGGCACGATTCAATTCATTATATTTACGTGTACGAATACCCGAATCAACTGTAAAGATATGAGGTTTACAAGATCGACTAACAAATCAGCCTTGGTTGCGAAAACTTTAAATTATTTGTTTTTGTAGCAACTTTGTAAGTTATTAGCCGTTTCTTTTCTTAGAAAAATCCAAGAAACGGGTTAGTTAAACTTCCGTTTTCTACTCTCATAATTCCCTTTTCTAGCATTTCCTTTTGGACAATTTTGATGCGATAAAATTAAAATACATGGAAGAAATAAACTTAGTTAGAACTCGTATTTTATTTTTGTAGCCCATTAAATAGTTATTGGATCTTGTATTATCAATTTGTGTATGTTACGTGAAGTTTCATGACTTGAAGAATTAAATAATTTGTTCCATTTTAAATGGATGTTACAAACTTTTATGGTAATACTTTTTAAGTAAAAATGTTAATCATTTCAAATGCAAGTAACAACGAAGTCAAATCCTATGAATCAAGTCGAATTGGATACCGAGTATGTAAATCTTAAATTGTTGTGCAAGCCAAGCACTTTGTGTATTTGGATGCCTTTGTGTGTGAGTATGTAAATCTTAAATTGTTGTGCAAGCCAAGCACTTTGTGTATTTGGATGCCTTTGTGTGTGAACATCATTGACTTCCATTTCCGTCTTTAAATTGAAGGTGTAATGTAAGATTCACAATAATCGGTTTTATACTATTTGATCATTATAATCATTGATTATTTAAGCTTTAGAATCAAAACAATTATATTTTTGATAGGATGAAAAAAGAATTAGGGTATCAAAACTGATTTTGAAGAAAAAATTGAAGTTATCTTATTACCCCTTAATTTAATCAAATGGTCTTTTGTTTTTTATTCTTATATTAGAGTTCAACATCAGTTAGACTTAGACCATTTCTTTTCAATATACATAGGAACATTCTTTATTTCCCCACAGGGCTCTTTTTGGAACGTAATTTGGGGGTTATACTTATTCTAGCATGGTATTAGAGCTAAAATCTACCACTCTAGGGACTCGACACTGGGTTAAACCATACCCGCCTTGCCCCCTATGACACTCTAGGACAATATGTACCCGTCTAGCCTCGAAGGGGCGTGTTAAAGTCCCAAATTGGCTAGACTTGGACTATTCCACATATTTTCACATGCTATCAAAACCGAGATCTATTATTCCAAGGATTCGACACTCTGGAACAATTTATGTCCGTCTAGCCTCTGTTAAAGAGGGTATATTGAAATCTCACATCAGCTAAACTTATACAAATTTATCTAATCTACATAATTCATACATAAAGTCAATCTTCAAAGCTTGTATTTTGAATCATCAAATAGAGGTAAAAGAATAAAGATTAAAAATACCTATTTTTAATGTTAAAAAAGCATGGTGACCCGTTACACTTGCGAAAAGATTCTTCCCTAATGAACCCAAAACGTAGAAAGTGGAAAGGTCAATCTTATGGAATTCTTTTTTGCTTTTTGGGTTCATCAAAAAGGGAATATAGTTCAAATTTGAACCGTTAAGAGCCAAAGTCAACAAGATTTCCAATTTTGTAGATAAAAAAAAATCACATGCCCACTTGATATTAACAAACTGATTTTGCAATTTAATAAGCATTTGTCCAAAAAGTACCTAATATTGGAATATGCTCCTCTATTCTTTTGCATTTGGACTTTGGTGCTTCAAGTCTAGTGGGGTGGGTTGTTACCATAACAACCTACAAAATTGTCCTTTTTTTCAACCACTACTAGTTGTTTCTTGTGTACCAAGTCAACCAAACCAAAACCAACGAATTCAGTATTTCTCACTAGAGATGCACAAGTCCCGGGTGTTTTCGGGCCCGAGCCTTCAAAGCCTTTTTCAATAAGCAAAAATGGCCCGGACTTTTATAGGCCCAGACTGGGCCGGGCTTGGCTTGGCTTTGGTTTGAAAAGGGGTCGGATCAAGCTTTTTTGGGCTTAACCGGACTTTTCCAGGCTTTTTCGGGCGGCCTAGCCTGCCCCCAAAATTTCGGCCTAATCGGGCTTTAAGGCCCTTCTCGGACCAGGTGTCAGGCTCGATAGGCCCGGGCTTTTTCAGACCATGCTTTGGGCCAGGCTTCGGCCGGCCTGACCTGCCCCCAAAATTTCGGCCTAATCAGGCTTTAAAGTCCTGTCCGGACCAAGCTTTGGGCTCACTGGTCCTGGGCTTTTTCGGAATGCGATTCGGGCCAGGCTTCAGGCTTAGGCTTTTTTGTGTAGACCTTACCTTTATCTCAAAAACAAGAAAAAGGGCAATGTAAGACCTCAAAATCCTCTAGTCTGACAATCAAACAAACACATGGTATGCCGCCTGCGGTAGGGTATGGAAGAGGCAAGATATACGCAGAACGTATATCTGTCTCAATAAGTATATAGTCGCTTCCCGTAAACGGTTTTAGTTAAAAACATAGAAAGCACAACTATAGGCCATCCTACCATTAACATTTTCTAATCTTCATTTTTAGGTATGATGAATCATGTATTTGAAAAGCAAACAAAAGTAAAAATCCCATGTTGAAACTCATCATAAAAACTTGATATCAAGAGCAAATAGAGGGATCAAAAGTCATATATAAAGAAAATGGTATATTTCATTTTAAATGCAAATATGGCTGGCGGGAAAAGGGCAAAAACGAAGCATGCAAAAACTTTCATATACCTATTTTGGAATAATTAAATGCTTTATGTATGGGATAAAAATATATACCGGAATCAGCTTGCTGTGGTTTTCAGATGTCCAGTAGCAGCCTCCGTGGATCCTCCACCACATCCTTAATCCGCCGAAGGAAAAACACCGCCTCTCTTCCGTCGATTAGCCTATGGTCATATGTTAGCGCAATGTACATCATGGGTCGTGGGACTATGTTGCCTCCAATCACCATCGGCTTGTTGACGATTGAATGCATACCCAAAATTGCAGACTATTATCCAATACAAATAACTAGTCAGCGGTCATATTCAATGTAAAAATATTTGAAGTATTTTGAAAGGCATCCATTTATGGTTTGGGTTTAAAAACGAAACCAAACTCACCCATTATATCCTACTCGAAAGTAGGATATGGGAGAGGTGAGATGCATGCAGACTTTTTTTTTTGAAGGGTGTCTCAGGCAATGCCTAGACTAATCCCGGCAAATTTTGACTGTAAGAAATCAACCCTGAAAACTCAGTGGCCACAATTGTTGTGTACGCCTGGAATTGAACCCTAGACAGATGGGATATTCCACCACATCCCCCAGGGCCTCAACCACTACACCACAACCCTTGTGGTTACATGCAGACTTGTAAGTAGAGCCGTCGTTTCTATGAAGAAACCCCAGCTTGCAAAAAAATGTTTGCAAAAAGAATTTGGTGAATCACCTGAATCCTTCAAAAAGTTTGCCAAAAAAGTTTGGAAGATGTTGAAAAGATCGTCGAAAAGAAGAATCAAGACTAGAAAAACCGAAAAACTAAAAAGATACACAAGCAAGAACAGACAACCTAGGAACATATAGGAACGGTACGACTAGAGACGGCCAAAAAGCGGGTGGGTCCCAAGTCCGGTCCCGGGCCCGACCCTGTTTTTAAAAAAATATTTTTTACACAAAAATGTCATATGGATTTTATAATTACGATTTTTGAAATTTAGTATCGAAATACACTTTAAATTTATTAAAAACTTGTATTATAATTTATTAAAGAAATATGAAAATTTGGTCCTATACCGGGCCGGGCCTTGAAATTCCATAAAATGTGTAACCGGTCCCAATCGGTCACAGGCTGGGTCAGGCCAAATTTGGCGATCTCTAAGTACGACACACTAAACATCCCTTTACCGATCTTAAGATGTTGAAAACGCAACAATCAGCTCTCCGACCCTCCCCCATCTCACCTTGCACCCTTCCAGACTCCCATCCTCCCGACTATTCTAATTGCATGTCCCTACGTAAAGTCTGCTAGCCTAACCCTGTGTCTCCAAGAACTCCTATCAGAGGTTATATCCTCAGAAATTGAATTCCTTGATTGATCCAAATTTTGGAGTCCCTTCCGTTGAAAAAATTGTAATATGATGGCTTATTGTAAATGTTGTTAATAAATGTGAGCAAGAATGCATACTTGAGGAGGATTAATGATGGGAGAACTCAAAAGGCTGCCATAAACACCACCATTGGAGATTGTAAACGAGCCTCCTGCCATCTCGTCAATGGATATAGTACCACTGTTTGCCTTTTTAGCAAGGTTGATTATCTCTTTTTCTATCTCAGAGAAGTTCATCGTTTCAGCATTACGTATTACTGGCACCACAAGCCCCTGAAAGAAGGAAAGACAAAAACAAATATTTGTGTTTCATAATTAATGTTTCCATCATCATAAACGAAAATATAATATGCATCCGTCTAAGCAACTAGCTACAAACGGTGAAATGCAAATATTTGAATCCATAATCTTTAACTCATAAACAAGTAACATTAGCAATTGCTCCATGGTTCAACCTTGTGAATAGAAACACGAAATGATTTAAATATTTAAAGGTTACCTTTGAAGTACCAACAGCAATACTGATATCAATATAATCTCTGTATATAATATCATCGCCATCAATAACTGCATTTATGACTGGCTGGTTTTGAAGTCCACTGACAGCGGCCTAAACATTCAAAAAAAGGGGCTCAGATGATTTTCGAAATAGGAGCATGTGGAACTGTCCTAAAAGGAGAAAGGTAAGTCGTATATTTTCATGTTCCGTTTTCCCAAAATACATACTTTTATGAATCCAGACATAAGTCCCAACTTGACTCCATGCTTCTCATAGAAGGCATCTTTATACTCAGAACGGAGTTTCATTAAATTGGTCCTGAAAAAAGCAATAGCCAAAAGAGAGAAGAATCAATTTTATTAGTTCACAGATACCTAAAGCCAAGTGAGAATCCTAAAATACATACAGTTTGAACTTACATGTCAACTTCATTAAATGTCGTCAACAAAGCAAATGTGTTCTGAGAGTCTTTCAAACGTGTAGCAACACGCTTTCTCAGTCGGGTCATCAGAACCTGTGAAAAAAAAAAAAAAAAAGTAAAGAAAAAAAGTCTGACTAAGAAATTTAATTTGAAGATACACAACTGTACAGTTGCACCAAAAGGGTGTTAGCCTAGTGGTAAGGCATGTGGACTAGCTAGTAGCGGTCTCATGTTCGAACCCTGGGGGACGCATCCTGGAGGTACGGGGGCTTCGACCCCGGGCTGCATGCTTTAGCAGTCGGGCTTCGGCCCATATTGCCAGGGATTAGTCTGGGTCCAATGTGGTCTGGGATACCTCTCCAAAAAAAACTGTACAGTTGCATTTAAAAACAAGACAAACATAGCAAGAAAGAAACACATATACTAAACTAAACAACTTGTGATCATATAAGTTAAAATATAAATATAAGAACAATGATCACTGATATAATACAAAGACGGAAAAAAGCAACACAAAAAGAGGTGTGAATGTAACTAGTTCTACCATGTTAAAAACGAACAAATCGGCTGTATTTAATCGACATTTACGCTAATAAAGCATTTGCATATACAAAAAAGAACCCACACGTCTTTCTCTTTCCTTGGGAGGAAGCTGGGGCTCTGAAGCAGACGTTTTAGGAGGTGGTGGAGAAGCTGGCTTCGGCTTCTCAACGACAGGAGTGGTATCAACTTTTGTCTTCTTCTCTACCTTCTCGGCAGGAGGAGACGGCTGAGAATCTGATGCCTTCTCAGATGGGGCAGCTGCCCCTACAGCAGACTTTGAGATAACAGCAACTTTTGTACCTGGTTCAACGGTATCCCCTTCTTTTGCTACAAACTACCAATATTGAAACACAAAATTCGGCTTCCAAACCTTTTATAAAATCAACCATTTCAAAACCTTCCACCATAGTGGCACAAACTTTTAAAGTTTTACCTCTTGAATTATACCTGCTTCAGGACTAGCAACATCAATTGTCACCTGCAACATAAACAATCCAGTGTTGACAAGGATCTCTACTATTACAAGCTCAGGGAACTTCGCTTACAAGACTAAAAACATTACAGATACCTTGTCTGTTTCAACTTGTGCAATTGGTTCATCAATTTCTACTCTATCACCAGGTTCTGCACCAGTAAAATATATAAGAAAAAAGATCAGACCATCATAAAAGATACTTCAAGGAGACAGACAATGGACAACAGATTGCAGAAACGTACTCTTCAGGAAAGTTGCCAGTGTACCATCGCTTATAGATTCACCCATAAAAGGGACAACAGCATCGACCAGATCACCTTCACAACAGATGCATTAAATTTATACCTGATATTGATCATCAACGAGGAAGAGATGATGGAAAGAATACGAAGATGGCCTTAGAACAGGTGCTATGACAAATTACACAGCTAATACTTAAAGGTAAGAGAACAAAGTAATTGAGCAGCCTAACAGAGAACACCTTGTTTACAATGCATCTACCTATAAGAAAGAACTAAGACAACATAGACTTTCAATCACCAGATTTAACACTTCAAATCTTTATATGTACTAATATGTATGTGTCAAGACTCAACATTTAAAAAGCCACATGACTCTAAACAGATTAAACTTGAATACAAGTTTAAATACTTGCCAGAGCACAACATCTCACACACAAACTTCTATATGTTAACAAAAAAATTATGACGCAAAAGCCATGGTAGAAAGAAAATGCCAATAAAAAGCTCATGCTATTAGAACAAAGTCATTAACAAATAAAACATCAGCAAAAGAAATACAAGTATCACACCACTATCAGATGAAAATAGTCTGCTTAGCATTTGCACACTGCCACCTGGCTGCAGCCTGGTCATAACATCCCTGCCAATAAAAAGAGGTGTAGTGAGAACAATCATATTGGTACCCTTCACTACTCAACAAGGAACAAATATATCGTACACTTAAGTTACAACAAAGGAGAATCATAAAGAGATCAGAAGCCAAGGAAGGAGCCTCTAAACAATATCCATATGCAAGGAAAGGATGAAACATATTTGGGCAAAAAGTTGATTACCGGCAACCCCAACCAGCCCCATATGCAACCTGCCTCCAAGAACACTAATGTGAGGGGCCATTTTTTGGCTCACTTAGCGGCTGAGGCTAGCGGGGGGCCAGGGATCAAACCCGGACCAATCTTGTATTTTGGCAAAGTCGCCCCACCTCTTTGCCAACAAAGCTACACGCCGAAGGCAAAAGGATTAAACATATTATGAATGTCAACAACGACATCTCAAATTTTGCAGTAAATTATAGCAAATTTATTCACTAACCTTATTGGCCTTGTATTAACTGCATTGCCTGTTCCAGATGACACATAAGCAAGAATAAAAGGTTAAGGGGCCGTTTACTAGACGCTTACCCGGTAAGTGCTTACCGGCTCACTTTACCTTATTGGATGAACATGACAAGGATTAAGAATCTTATCTAGTAAGAGCGATGACAAGAAAATTACCTGGTTGCATAAGGTGACAAATACTTCGACAATTCCCAATAGTTCTTGGATGGAGTAATATCTGTAGACATGTTAGAATATAAGTGACAGAAAATTTTCTATAGTCAAGGAATAAGATCGTTGGACATGTTATTTTTAAGACAAAGAAGGAAAGAGAAAATCATGAAAAGCATTACGGTCAATAATATTCCTTCAGAGGTTTAAAGAGCCTTTGGAAGGGTGCCACAATAAATCTTGCTAGGTTATTTAATATTACCCTCAAGACATGAGAATGCAGCGTGATTTAAGGAAAAGTACATTGCTAACGATTCATACAAGAATAGATGATATTCAATCGTACAAACTATTGAGGGATCATTCTTAAAAATCATAGGGTGGAACTATGGGGAAAAGGCATATTAAGCACCAGTTAAAGTTTGACGCTAAGGTGTCAGAAAATTTTTTGGTGACTCATGGAGAAATATAGGAGATATAAAAATAGGATTTCTCATGTGATAATTATTATCTGGAAGGGGCATAATATATTAGCATGCCGAAGAAAGTGATGTGGCGGGAACCTGAGAATAACAAAGTCCCTACAATGTAAGCAAACGAGATTTGAGAATTGCATGTGACAGCAAGATAGATGGTTACCTTATAGTCATAGCTTAACTAACAGCAAGATCAACATTGAGGCACTATTTTGTTAGTTGTTACTTTGGTCATAAACAATCTCATGAAGGACACAGTATAACATACCACTGTCTATGCTTTTTTTTTGCGAATGCTATATGTAAATTTAGTTATTTACTAGACCAGGCAAGGTGTTAATTACCAAAGTCAGGCGCATTAAGGCAATAGCCTAGAAAACATACTAATACCAAAGTCAGAAATTCGTAATGGACCTTATTTGGTTCACAATGTCAAAATAATTTTCTTTGAAATAGAATTCTAAAGCATCGTTCGTGTGTTCCAAAACAGTAAATAATGACTATGTATTTTTAGAAGTACCTCTTCTCCAGAGGTGAAAGGAGGTATCACTGTAGATTCTACAGGCCGCAACTTGCGACATGATTTTTCAATAACCTGTTCATGAATACCTGGGGATTATTAATAACTTCCCATGTTTATACAGTTACAAACCAAATTTCATATATGTGCATAACATATTACTAACTCCACAGGGTTACAGTGCACTTTCGAACTTTCTAGTAACCTCGTAATTGTTCTTAATAGTTCAATGTCATCAGTATTTGGTCTACAACCAATAATTTTTCTTCAACTTTTATACCACTTTAAAATCTACGTAATTATGTTCAATGCAACAGCATATTAAGTACAAATACAACACGAATCAAACATAGAACAGACGTTCGATAGTGAAATTAGGGCTTGTACCGAAGCAGAGCAGCTTCCGCTGACAACCTTTCGCCTTAAAACACCAAACATCGTTGGCTTGATCCGTATACACCGCTTCCTACAACGATTTGAGAGAGAAAAAAGTACGAAATGACGATCCAAACTCCGAATACCAAATACAAACAAAAAAATCACCGCAAAATATGAAAGAGAACATACAGAATTGGCAGTAAACAAAGGATAAACAATGAATCGAAAGCCTGAAAACAGATCTCGGAGATTTTGATTGTTTTACCAGATCTGAGATCTCTCGATAGAACGAGACGCCGCGAAGGGATTCGTATTTGGGAAGCTTGTTACATGTTACGAGTGTTGCTCGTACATGTACATGGCGTTTTTATGGTGTACGTAAAAAGTATTCTTTTTCCCGCGGTTTATATAATCATTTTCCGTACAATAATTATTTTTTTTGAATAAAGAATAATTTTTTTTCTTTTTTGAAAAAATAAAAAAAGAATGTGAGGTGCGGTTAGACCTGGCAAAAACTGACACGACACGCTAACACGATGTGAACTCGACATGAAATAAACGGGTTTTGGTAATGCATTTCAACCCGTTTAAGTAAACGGGTTGACACGACACGACACGAAAATTAAATGGGTAAGATCATGGTCAAAATGTTCAACTCGAAAATGACTCGAATAACCCGTTTAAAATATATATATATATATATATATATTATAAGTTTTTTTAATGCTTTTGATTTTTAATGTTTTAAATTTGATTATAACTTATAAATTTGAACTATAAAATTTAGATTTCTAATGGTTTCATTTGAATTTTGGATTTGTATTTTTTTGTGAATTTTCGATTTTTAATTTTTAGTTTTATAAATGTTAAACGGGTTATGCGGGTCGGGTTAGGGTTGGGTTTTTATGGTCCGTTTATTAAACGGATCGGGTTAGGGTTAGACACTCTCAACCCGTTTAACTTTGAACCCGACACGACACGTTTTTCAGGTCTATTTGCGGTAAGTAGGATTAAAGGAAAATTACAAACAATCAAATGATCGAGCAAGAGGGTAAGATATTGATTAGGCCCGACAAAGAATTGACCCGATGTTGTAAGGGTGGCTCATTTGTTGAAGGAAAGGCAAGATGGATTCTCGATCCACAGCTCCATGAAATGTTTCTTTTACTTATTCGTCTTGACACCCATTCGAAAATTCAAACATGTATCTCAGCAAATAGCATATCGGTTGAGTTTGACTTGTTTCTGAAGATTTTGTTGTTAGGGTGGCTCCAGAGCAAGTAGCAGGCAGTGCAAATGGAAGCGTTTAGGACATGTTTTTAACCACGGGGAGAAAGAAGAACCCCTAAGAAAGTTTAGATTTCTGGACGTGAAACGACCAAAATCAACATCAATGTTCCACCATTTTCGAAACAAAACCCAATCGAGCAATTCACAATGCAATAATCTATCGTCTCGGAATCTTGCTTACATCTCGGTGAAAATTTTAGATTAGAATTCTTGGTAACCATCTTCTACCACAGGGGCGGACCCTACCATTCCCAAGGGGGGTTACTGTGCACCCGCTCAAGTTCATTTCGTAAGGGCGAAAAAATTTCGGTACGTAAGGTGCATCCGCTCAACTACAAGGGGGTGCTCCGTGATATATACGTTTTTTGAGCGGTGAAAGGTGCACAAGTCCCAAGACCAAATTTTACTCTTGAAATCAACCAACAAATAAAAAAAAAATCTCTTGAAATCAATAAAAAAAACAAAAATCCCTCGAATCAACACGGAAAAATAAAAAAAAAAACCCATCGAATCAACACAGAAGCTTAAAAAATCCCTCGAAATCAACAAAAAACATAAAAAGCCCCCCAATAGGGGAATTCGGCTAAAAACACATCAACAACAATTTCTTAAGTTTTTCGTTTGTATACCCGCTCAACTAAAATCCTGGGTCTGCTACTGTTCTACCAGGTTTCTTTTATTAAAATTTAGTAGGAGAATATATCCGTTAGCTTAGGGGTCGTTTACCAAATGCTTACATGCAAAATTTACCACTGTCACTTATCAAGTTACATCTCGACCATCAAAATGAATTATTGGTAACCATCTTTTACCCGTTTCCGGTAAACTAATCATGATGATATACATTTCTTGATTAAATCCTTCCCAGAAAGGGAGAAGATGAAGTTAGAACTCAATTTCATTTCTTCATTTTTGAATACCATGATCGTATATTTGAAACACAACGATTCCAAATATGAAGAAAATGCAGATTGGATCCAATCGAAGACGCCACCATTTTCTGATTGCGGTTAATTGTTGAGGAAAATGAAAGGGAAATCTGGATGGATTCATGGAACCAGAAAACACACGTGTACACGACCCATAAGTAAATAGAAGTTTCAAAAAGAGAACCCAAGCGCGGATAGCTCAGTTGGGAAAGCGTCAGACTGAAGATCTTGGTCACGTTTTCGATCCACGTTCACCGCATGAGAAATTTTTTTAGAAATTACAGTTTTGGTCCCGTGGTTTTAAATTTGTTTCGGATTTGGGACACATTTTTTGTTATTGTATTTTTTTAAAATGCGATCACTTTTCTTATGACTAATTACCGGTCTTGCTAGGTAAGGGCTGTTTGGTTGGTATTCCATTAAGTCCTATATAGATAAAATTGTCTGTGTGGATTAATCAGTCTATATAGATTGAGAAAGTTTTTGTTTGTGAGGTTTTTTTTATAGATAAAAGGAGAGTGTTTTTTAACTGGGAGGGCCAAGTTTGGGAAAAACTTGGCTTTTTACATAGAAGCTTACTGAATAAGCCACTTTCTATATAAATAAGCCACTACCAAACAGTCGTATATAGCTGACCGAATAAGCTGTGAGTCCCATTAAGCTCATTAAACTGCTAACAAACAGACCCTAAGTAATTACAGAAGACGTAGTTACTGATCATTTTAAAAGAGTGTATATTATAAATTTTTGTTTGCTTCGAGTCTTTCTTCCTTCCCCTTTTTACTCTTTTATCTATTTCGATATTTTCCAAACCTTCTTGGGGAGGAAAATGGTGATGTTTGGATCAAAAACCTTATCCAACAACTTCATATATACACAATAAATAATATTGATATTCATCATGCAATGTGATTCTTTACACCATAATGTACAGTTTAAATAAAAATCATTTCATCTCTCCTTATTTTGAGAAAGTTTACATTAAATTTTAAGAGAGTGAATGAGTCAGTCACTAGGGTGTTGGTTAAATATTTTCAAGAGGAGTTGCAGGTTTTGGTGGCTTCTTTGAAAACATTGTGGGTTCTTGGTTCTTTGGTGGTGTTTTTGAATCCATTCCACCACCAAACATGGAGCCAAGTTTCCCAAAACCACCACCTTTTTGTTCACAAGTCTCGCTAGCGTCAGGTTGCTGCGGCTGCTTCGTGGTGACCCTTATAACCCCGGTTGGATTCAATGCCATCATCGTCACTGTCTCATACACCTACCATCAAAAAAAACGTTTAATTGTATCCTAATATCTGACCACTAGAGGAGGTCAAATTAATCAAAGTGGGTGATCATACAAGTGTGAGAATATGTGGAACCCCTTATTACTATCCAAATGAGCCCTTGAGGAAAGAAATGAGATTCCAACATACATACATACATACATGAGAATTGGTCCAAATCTAGCTGATGTGGTACTCTAACACGCCTCCTCCAACGGAAGCTAGATGGCACAAATTGTCCCAAAGCGTTAAGAGGGGGCTAGACAAGTGCAGATTGTTCAGAGTGGTAGACCTTGGCTCTAACGAATGAGGGGCTAGGTGAGTACAAATTGCCCGGTAAATGTTGGTCCGATATCATACGAGAATATATGGAAAACCCCATATTACTCTCCAAAAAGTGCCCTTGAGGAAAGACAAGAGGTTCCAACATATGTACATGAGAATTGGTCTAAGTCTAGCTGACATGGGACTCTAACACGCCCCATCCAACGGAGGCTAGAAAAGCACAAGTTGTCCCAGAGTGTTGAGAAGGGAATAGACAGGTGAGAGGTGAGGAGGCTAGGCGAGTACAAATTGCCCAGAGTGGTAGACCTTAGCTCTGATACCATATGAGAATAATAGGAAACCCTGTATTACTCTCCAAAAAGAGCCCCTGAGGAAAGAATGAAGGTTCCAACATATATACATGAGAATTAGTCCAAGTCTAGTTGATGTGAGACTCTAACACACCTCCTCTAGCGGAGGCTAAACGGGCACAAGTTGTACCATAGTGTTGAGAGCAGCTAGAAGGGTGAGGGAGCTAGGCGAGTACAGATAGCGCCGGAGTGGTAGACCTTGACTCTGATACCATGTGAGAAATGTGAGACCTCTAGATTACTCTCCAAAAGATCCCTTGAGCAGAAAAAGGAGGTTCCAACATATGTACATGAGAATTGGTAGAAGTCTAGCTGATGTGGAACTCTAACAATACGATGTATAGATAGATACCTGGCATATATCATCAGCTTTCTCAATCCAACTTTTGGCTTGACAAGTAACAATAATGTAGTCTTTACACTCCTTGAACGTCTTGTACATATTTTCATTACCGCAAATTCTTCCCTCGGCAATTGCACATCCTGAACTTAGCTGAATCATTTACATTCACATCGATCACCAAGTGGGCTTAAACAGATAGATATCAAACGAAACAGAAAAGAAAGTGGTTCTTACAAGAGAAAGAAACAGCTGTTCAAATAAACCAGAAGGTGATATGCTCTCTAAGCTATGCAGAATACCTTCCCTACACACACACAAACAACAAATAAACCCTAAACCTTAAACCCTAAAACTTGAAACTGACTTACACAGATAAATCCTCATCGTATAGTGGAGATTGTCTAACAGCAGGTACTGGTTTTGCAGTTTCCCACAGTTCTCGCCACAAATTACCTAACATCACAAAAATAACCATCATTTGTGGAAGCATTTAGAGAAGTTTTACATTGAAGATCGAAAAGGGAAATAAAGATTTTAGATCCATAATGCATGCCTTCTTTCTGCATACGAATACTAAGCTGTCCTTTAGAAGATGAATTGTCACCATTGACAGATTCTTTACTTTCATCATCTGTTGATGCTTCGGTCCAGTCAGGGGGCGAGTGCCATCTAACGAAATCTTCTAATATGCACCCGGGATTTGCAGCCTAAAACCCAAATCAAGAACACTAAAAATTCCTTCTATGCACACTCACCTCTAACTAAACTGTAACATCCCAGGCAACCGTACCAGATATCGTCCACGTTATCCATGTTGGATTAATCAGTATTGTTTACGGGTTAGTGGGTTACGGTTCGGTAGCATACGAGTTAGTTTTTAGTTTGCTTGGACTTAGTCTTTAGTTGACCAAGTTTAGTGGAGAATAATGGGTAGTGGGTAGCTATAGTTTAGGAGTTCATGGGTCTCTAGTTTTTATTTTGTTGCTTTAAATAGGAGGAGATGGGTTTTTTCCTTTGTGGCAGGATGTATCGATAGCAGTTAGTTTACTGCTTTTAAATATATTGTTCTGTTAGTTCTCCAAGTTTGTTTTTCCTTTGTTTGTGTGTGAGTTTTGAGGCTTTTGTTTCCAACAATTGGTATCAGAGCCACGTTCGTTGTGAAGGGGGTGTAAGCTAAATCTGATCAAAGGTTGAAGGGTCACGAAAGCAGCTTCTACTCTTGATCAACCTGTTCGTGTCGGAAAAGAGACTAACCGGCGAAGGTGCGTGAAAAACGAACGTATCAGACCCGTCAAAGCAGGTGGCTTTGCAGGTATAAGAAGACGGTAAAGCTTGTAGCTTGTTTTCTTGGTCGGTGGAATAGGGCTCTTGGAACAAGTCTGATCGGAAAAGGGTTGAAGCTGTCAAAACAAGGTAGGAAAAAGGCGTACGAGGAGCGTTTAAAAGGAAAGGAGGACGTTCAAGGTAGTTTATTGTTGGTTAGTGACGAAAAGGCGCATGTGTGTAAGCATTGTGGCAATGGAGGTTCAAATCGTGATGACTTTGGACGTGGCCGGGGAAGAGGCCGTGGGTTCGGGAAAAGTCGGGATGTCAATGAACGTTTCCAGTGGGATAAAAGCCATGTTAAATGTTACAAATGTGGTGAATTTGGTTACTACAACAAAGAGTGTCCTAAATGGGAGAAGCAAGAGGCAAATTTAATCGAAGAGGAACCGGAGTTGCTGTGAACGGGAAGTATGAAACAAACCGATTAAGGGGGTGATTGTTGGATTAATCGGTATTGTTTACGGGTTAGTGGGTTACGGTTCGGTAGCATACGAGTTAGTTTTTAGTTTGCTTGGACTTAGTCTTTAGTTGACCAAGTTTAGTGGAGAATAATGGGTAGTGGGTAGCTATAGTTTAGGAGTTCATGGGTCTCTAGTTTTTATTTTGTTGCTTTAAATAGGAGGAGATGGGGTTTTTCCTTTGCGGCAGGATGTATCGATAGCAGTTAGTTTACTGCTTTTAAATATATTGTTCTGTTAGTTCTCCAAGTTTGTTTTTCCTTTGTTTGTGTGTGAGTTTTGAGGCTTTTGTTTCCAACAATCCACACCTAGACTCACAATTTTAAAAAGCGTCTGATAGAGGAGGTATCCGGTCCCTTATAAGGCTGGATCCCACATTGGTTGGGAGGGGAAGGAAGGTTGCCTTATAAGGGACTGTCTATCAGAAACGTTTCAAAACCGTGAGTCAAGGTTTGGATAAAGCGGACAGTATCTTGTACGGTTGTCCAAGGATGTTACATAAACAACCTTTTTTCATTTAGTATTCACCTTGAAAGCCTGCATGTCCGAAAGAAGCTGAGAACACCCTACACCGACGCTGACCATATACAAAGACTTGATCTGTGTCAGTGAATCATACTCCATTCGTTGCACAGAGTATTGGAATAGAAATCTTTTCAAAATTCTATTAAATGTAACCCTTGAATTTACTGACCTCCCCGTACGTAACACAAATTCCTCTGTTTCCTTGATAAGGTCTTCTGTGAGTAGAGGCCCTTCCTATAAACCAACAACTAGCGAAAATAAGTTAAACAAAAAGAGGAAGCGACTAATAAATTAGATAGAGCATAGATATGATCAAAGAGAACCTGCATAACTGGGGTATATACAGGTTCACCAGTTTCCAAAAGTGTACAGTTCTCTCTTCGTTTATCAGCTCCTAATCGAAGCACAAGTTCCCCGGAGCTAATTCTCGCATACACAACAGGGCTTAGCGGAGGAATATCTCCACATTTGTAGTCACCATCAAGATTCACTAGTTTTAAAACAGAATCTAACGATTCAGTGGCAATAGCACGCCGTCTTTTCCTAGAAATACAGCAATTGATAACCTGCAACTGCTGATACAACAAACACGAGTTTAAGTTGGGAATCTCATCTGGAGGGATGCCGGGAATATGTTGTCCTTCACACCATAGCCTTCTCACTTCTACAACGACCCTGGACCAAAACAATGCCATTTTCCGCAGAGTTTTCAAGCTTCCAATGGCTTCCGCAAGCTCTGTAACAAAGCATTCAGGAGGAGCACCATGGATTTCTTTGGCGAAATTAGTAAGGTTCGTGTTCTTCTCCACCCGAGATCCAATCTTCCTTCGAGAAAGATGTCCTTCTGCGAATATCTTGCAAGGATTACAATGAATATATTATCAAAGAGGATTGCAAGAAATTAAAGAAAGACACTTGTTTTTTTCAGGAAAAGACAATCACCAACGAATATACCTGCATTTGTAAGTGAATGGATAAGAGACATTACTTTCTCATCACGACCGAACTCAGAAGCAAACGTATCTTCTTTCTCCCCTACTACTAATGACTTCATAGCAGATAAGCTCAAAGTAGATCTCTCCTTCACAGGTGAAGAATCTCTTGATGATATCATAAGATCCTTCATTGACTTTATAATTTTTGTGGTCCTAAGTGGAATTAAAGTATTGTTTGTTTTTAAAACAAATCTTTGTGATGATCCTTGTTTATTTTGCAAAGGATACAAACAAGGAAAGAATATAGGCCAAATATCGTGAGAAGGTAAGAAAGGAAAGTTAAGTGAAGGTTGATAAGTGAATCCATTGAAAAAATCCGAAAAATATTATTGAAGATGCATATGTGAACCGACGTAGCAGATTAATCATATCGGTTCACATATGCATCTTCGAATGGATTTTTTTCGATGATTCACATATGAGCCTTCCCTTCTTACCTTCACCACGAATATTTAGCCTTCTTATTTAAACCTCCCACTAGGCAGAAAATGTAGAGTCATCATAACATGTACAACAGTCACAAAAATCATCATCTGGAAAAAACAAAAAGTAACTTACTGAACACCTATGGCCAATTGCTTTAAGACATTTGCTGGAGGTACGATATCGCTATTGTCATCTTTGAGCGGTGAATCGCCCTCCTTTTCCTAAAATACATGAAGATCGCCGTGAAATAATGAATATACCACCAGGTGATTCATCACTTTCAGTTGCATGATAAGAGACACAAAGAAATAGAAACCAACTATAAGAAACAAAGAACATTGCATACATGCTTCTGTGAATATGTGTAGCTATATATGCTCGACTAGAAAAAATGAATAACGAAATACAAAACATAACTCTTTTCCATCCATCTTGTGCCTATTGATATAAATCAATCTTCCATATATTGCTTTGAATATGTGAGAATTTGTGAAACCCCCAGATTACTCTCCAAAAGAGCCCTTGAGGAGAGAAGGGAGCACCGAGAAATGGTCCAAGTCTAGCTGATGTGGGACTCTAACATGTCCCCTCCAACGGAGGCTAAGCAGGCACAAATTGTCCCGAAGCGTTGAGAGGGAGATAGGCGAGTAAAGATTTCCCCTGGGCGTCGTAGACCTCTACTCTAATACCATGTGAGAATATGTGAACCTCCATATTACTCTCCAAAGAACCCTTGAGGAGAGAAGGGAGTCACCAACATATATACAGGAGAAATAACAAAACATACAAAGCATCCAAAAGCAACACAAGAAATTGACTATAATTCTTTTATTGTTCATTTGTTTTGGTTAATTTAGCCACTCTCTAACTACGAGTGAGCTTGTAAATTGCAAATGGAAATATATTATATATCAATATGACAATGCGTTCGGAATTATAAAGTATAACAAGATATGCATACAAAAGCCAGCAACAGGTTTTAAAGGTACCTTAGGACTAGAGACCGCGTTAGCTAGGCATAAATTTGCATCAAAAACTGGAACAAACATTTTTTTTTGTATTTTTGTTTATAGTTTCTTGGACTTCCTTTCTCCCAAATCTTAAGGTGTTGAACCTCTCCTGCCAATATTGCTTTGCCTTTATTGGCTCCGGTCTTCACTTTGCATTCTTCACCTGTGAATAAACTTGGAAAAAACCATCATTAAGCATTTAAACCAAACCAAAAGAACCCAATAATCTCATGCATAGGTAGGTTCTTGGGTAGTATGTAGACGTTAGAGACTGTTTATGTGAAAACCCCATCTTGCAAAATAAAATTTAACAGAAACCGGTGAACAAGCTACTGGGAAGAGTAGGAGTGGGATCGGTACGGTGCCGACTTTTTTTTGTCAATACCGTCCGTGTACCAACCAATTATAATTGGTTTGCAAAATCTTATACCATGTACCAACCAATTGTAATTAGTACCGACTTTTTTCGGTTGGTACATGTTGGTACCGGTTTTGTACCAACTTCATGTTACATATACGAAATAAGAAAAAAAATAATTCAAAATGCGCAAATGATCAAACAAAAAAGTTGAATTCAATACATGATCAATTGGGTTTCTAATTAGGTTTTTCACTTTTTTGGGCCTTTAGGCGATAAGGTGAAAACTAAAAAAAATTAAGAATTTTTAAATTTTAAACTCAAAATTAATAATAGCATTGATTAATAAAAATAATAATTAATTAAATTATTATAAAAGTCGGTCACAACATTCAATACCGTGTAGTACAACCAACCAATTTAAATTGGTACCGATTTAATTGGTACCAATTTAATTTGTACGGCTGGTACACATGTTGGCTGGTTTGGTTTGGTACAAAATTGTCACCCCTAGGGAAGAGTATATGCAAACAAGCGTGTACATTAGACAGAAAATGCAGGAGAAATAGGCTGCAAATAAGCATTTCAGGGATTTGATATGAGCACTTCTTCAAACAACCATAACCCAAAGTTTTCTGTTGATTTAGAATCATAGATTGAACATCAAATTTATAACCTGATTTCATGATATTATTACATGATGTATTATAGCCCTTGGGCGTGTATCTCAGTAAGCAAAGGGCTCAAATAAACAACAGGTTCTCAAGTTTGAATCATGCGGGAGGCAAGCTTGAACCCCTACACTAGCCTCAGCCGCCGAGTCTAACTCTAAAATGTCTCCTCACATGTGATTTTATACCGGTCGGAATTGCCGGTAATCAAAGTTTTGCTCAAATTATTACATGAGGTATAAATACCAAGAAATACAGGAAGGAAACTAATCTTAATTATATGCATTTCTTAATCAAACCCTTCCAAAAAAGGAAAAAGAAGAAGTTAGAACTCGATTTCATTTCTTCGTTTCTGAACCATGATCGTATATTAGAAACACAAACAATTCGAATTCAAATCCGAAAACGATGCAGATTGGATTTTAGCGCAGATATTCTAGCCGAAAAACATAACGAAACAAATTTACCTTCGTTACGACCGGGAGAAGCACTGTTTCCGGATATCGGAGATTCGAATCGTCCTAAGCTTCAGGCGAATAAGATTTTCATATACATATAACAGTAATTCAAATTTAGTAAAACAGATTCGAAACTTCTAAATATAGGTTAATTATGGAAAATAAGTGGAAATCGGAAGAGAGAGAAACCTAGATCGGTGGAGGAATCTGATTTTTTAATATCCGTCAAGACTTGTTCTGATTTTGCGGAGGGAGAATGAACGGCGGTCGTTGCTTTCGATACAAATCCAATCGAAAATACCGCCATTTTCTGATTGCGATTATTGTTGACGAAAAACAACGGAAATCTGGATTGATTCATGGAACCAGAAAACACACAGTTGAGTGTGTGAAGTGTATGCATATGCATTAATGCATATACGTTTGTATGACTCTGTATGTATATGTAGAAAACACAAAACCCTAAAATTCAGTATTCCGATTACAAGATGATGTAGTCGGCTATAAGCATATGAAATTGACGATTGTAGCAACAATTGATCTAAATTGAAGGTAATCGGTGGTCGCCGGAAATAACAATGGGTCGCCGGAGAGATTAATCGGAAAGTGTTGATAGTACAAGTTTCAAAGAGAAAACACAAGCGGGGATAGCTCAGTTGGGAGAGCGTCAGACTGAAGATCTGAAGGTCACGTGTTCGATCCACGTTCACCGCATAAGATTTTTGTGCTTTTATCTTGGGCCATTTTTTTGTTAGTTGGGCTTTCAAATACAAAATCATAATCCATAAAAATAATTATGATTTTTGGGTTGTCTGTTAGGAAGTCGATAATCTCATTTTCTAATTTCGTGGATATCGTGTCCAGATAATTTGATATTTGTGATAGTGCTTTCTTAATATCCTTCAAAGATCGTACGGAAGATGGTTGTTTATATTCAATCGCTAAGGCACCAATACGACTATCGGTGCGTCCACTGGCAGTGTGCTGACGAATAGAGATGCGGATAGAGATAGATATATTCGTGTGTACTCAGATGGAAGTGTTGCCTTGAGACTATACCTGAATCTTTCGAGTCATTGTTGTCTCCCCAGACACAGATAATAGCCAAGATTCAAGAAAGGAAGCTTTGTGGGAGAAAGGAGAAAAATAGTCGGTTTGTACGTATCGGCTAATCACTCGAACAACCACGAATGATCTGGAGTCATTGCATCACAAATGAACCTCCATGACGACAAAGGGTTTTGACAACGCCTAGATCTCAACCCAAGAAATATAAGATTTCAAGAGCATCCCCTGCACCTTATGAGTACACCACAACCCAAGTGGTTAATTTTTTTGTACCTATTTAGTTATACGAATTTGTTATTATCTATACTATCTTATAAATCAGATTTCTCAAAAATCTTAAAGTCTTAAAGTCTTACACAACCTTTAAAGCCTAGAGTACAACACCTTCAAACACACTTTTTAAAATATGTTAATTTCAATTTCTTACAACCCTCTATTATCAGGCTTTCACTTGGCCCAATGTGACTTTCCATCTCCCAAGAATAGATCTGCATTTCCAAATTTCAAAATCTCTTAAAAACAATTTTTGTTGCACAATGTACAAGTGTTTTCTGCACAATCTCTTAAAATCTCTTAAATACCACTTCAATAGCTTAAGGTACAACTTCAATACATAAACTCTTTTTACTCCTCATCATAACCCGTGCAACTCATCGCTCATTACCCAAGACGACGATTCAGACTCTTCTCTGCTTCCAAAACGACGCTTCAGAACGATTCTGGTGATCTCAAATATGCAGAGCTCCGGACGATTCAGGCTATTCTTTCGCTCCGCTCGCTACTCTCGCCGAACACACATCAGGTACACAACTTAGGGTTAGCTTTCGATCGATTTGTTTGCTCTGATTCGAGTTTGATTTTTGTTTGCTCTCATTCGATTTTTGATGTTGTCTATACATACCAAATCGATTTGATTTTTTGTTTGCCAGACGATTTCGATTTCGATTTTGATGTTCTGTATACATACCAAACGAGTTTGCATTATGTTTGCTCTCATTATGTTTTTGATGTTGTGTATACATACCAAATCGATTTTTGGATGATTTTTTTGTAATCGATTCAGACGGTTTTTGATGTTGTGTATACATACCAAATCGATTCAGACGATTTTGATATGTATCGTTAGTTGAAATGATGTTGCTTAGTTCCAGCTTAATCGATTTGTGGATGATTTTTTTTGTAATCGATTTTTGCTTTGGATGATTCAGACTATAATAATTCATTCTTTCTAAATGATGTTGCTTAGTTCCCGCTTAATCTGAAACATCTCCAGGTTTTTAACTCTGTAATTTTATAGTACATTTGAGATTATCTGAAGTTTGAAATTTCATGTTTGAAAGATGTAGTCCGACTATTTTGAGGTAAAGGTTTTTCTTCTTTTTTGGTTGTTTTTCTTCTTTTTGGTTTGTTTGGCTTGAATCTGTCCACTGTCCTTTGTTTATTTTTTGTGCAATAAACAAAGATTGTTTCTTCTTTGTGTTCAATCCTATTTTGAGGTAAAGATTTCGGTTTTGACTCTCGAGTTGATAGAATGGTTTAGCTTTTAGTTGAAATTTGCTTTATTATCATGATATGTTGTTATTCGTTCTTTTGATCTACGAATAAGATCTTGCAACTCATGAAATCAAAGTGGGTTCCTTTCTTTGGGCAAGAATGCGTTTGTGTTCTGAATTCTGGGGAAATATGGTTTTGTTTCTCAGATACCCAACTCGAATTCAAAGTAATCTCTTCTCTGTTGTCTCCTAATCTTTTTAAACTTGTTAAATATATGATGATTTTTGTAAACTTATAAAGGTTTTTGTGGTAGCTTTTAGATATAATCTTTGAAATCAAACCCAAATATTGGAAACAAGTATGCTTATTGATGTAAAGATTTCGGTTTTGACTCTCGAGTTGATAGAATGGTTTAGCTTTTAGTTGAAATTTGCTTTATTATCATGATATGTTGTTATTCGTTCTTTTGATCTACGAATAAGATCTTGCAACTCGTGAAATCAAAGTGGGTTCCTTTCTTTGGGCAAGAATGCGTTTGTGTTCTGAATTCTGGGGAAATATGGTTTTGTTTCTCAGATACAAGTGGAGCCTTCTTTCTTGTTTTTAAAAGCAAGAATACAAGTGGCTCGATTCTCAAGTTTGATTTTCTTAATCTCAGGTGCAAAAGATTCAGATTTTGACTCCTAACATTGGAGTTGTATATAGGTAAGAATTTAAAGCGAAAATGTAACAACACTTTTAGTTTAATCTTGAACTGATTTTGCTCCAAATTTTCATCAGCCCCCCAAAATCAATTTCGCTTCGATCGTCGATCACCATCCAGTGTCGTTGATCACCATCCAGCCGACCTGCTCAGGTACGTTTCTTCATTGGTCTTCATTTCACAATTGGTTCGACTTCATAAAAATGGTGTAAAAATCAAGAATTCACAAAAAAAAACAGAAGGATTAGGGCTTTTTGTGTGTTTTATTTTAATATGTTTGAATGTAACAACACTTTTAGTTTAATCTTTTATTTTAATATGTTTGAATGTAACAACACTTTTAGTTTAATCTTTTATTTTAATATGTTTGAATGTAACAACACTTTGAATGTAACAACACTTTTAGCGAAAATGTAACAACACTTTTAGTTTAATCTTGAACTGAGTTTAATCCTATTGGATGATGTTTTTCGAGCTGTTTTTCAAGCCAATGAACAACCCATTAGCTTTTGTTTTTTGACTACAGATTTAACCAAGTTTAGAATCAAAACAACACTATAGAAATCAAAGTTAGGTAACTGCCCTTAGATGCCGTTTTTCAGCCAATTAACAGACCCTTAGGTGCTGTTTTTTGAGCCAATTAACAGCCCCTTGAATTCTCTTTTTCTAGCCAATTAACAGCCCCTTAGAAGTTGTTTTTGAGCCAATTAACTACCTATTAGATGATGTTTTTCGAGCTATTTTTGGTTGTTATTTACTATATAATGTATACGTGTGCTTTTCCTATTAGATGAAATTTCCATAAAGCATTTTTGCTAACCTTAAAATTTATAAACTTTTGTATCACTTTTATCTTAACACAACTACATAGATTTTAGAGAAAACGTTTGTAAAAGAAATTGTTTTTTAGGGGATTATTTTTCTATTTAATATATAAGGTTGTTTTATCTAGAAAATGGATTGCCATTGGACTGTTGAAGATTTTGCACCACTCAACCAACATTATAGATGGTGGAATATAACTATTGTTCGGGTAGAGTATATTTGGAATGATGTGAAGGAGAAGAGGTTGCTTTTAATATTACTTGATAGAAATGTAAGTTGCAAATACTTAATCTTGAATTAAATTTTATAAATTACTATATTTGTACATTAGTTTATTAATGTGTTATGACCATCCTTTATTCGCATACCTGATGACATGACCATCCCTTACACCAATAAAGATGAATCGAAGGATGCTTTGATTGATGCGATATTTCCTTCTCTGCAAACCAACGGGGCTGCTTCAGATTATATCGTTTCGAGGGCGATACTCACAACTAAAAATGAGCACGTCGACGAGATTAATGATCAGTTGATCGAAAGATTCTGCGGAGAGGAAAAAATTTACTATAGTTTTGACGAGGCAGAAGATGATAGGAACAATTTATATCCGATGGAATTCTTAAACTCACTGACTGTTAGCGGGTTGCCCCCTCATTACCTCCGGCTGAAAATCGGATGCCCAATAATACTCTTGCGGAATATCGACCCTTCAAATGGATTGTGTAACGGCACTAGGTTGATATGTAGAGGTTTCCAGCCGAACGTCATTGATGCAGAAATAGCTGTTGGCCAGCATACTGGTAAGAGGGTATTTTTACCAAGAATTCCTCTATGTCCGTCTGAAGATGACATGTTCCCGTTCAAACTGAAGAGAAAACAGTTTCCCATTCGACTTTGTTTTGCTATGACAATCAATAAAGCTCAAGGGCAAACAATTCCGGTGGTAGGTGTTTATCTACCAGAACCGGTATTCTCGCACGACCAACTTTATGTGGCATTGTCAAGAAGGATATCGCGTGGCACTACAAAGGTATTAGTGAAGCCTACAAAAAAGTTCAATCGGGACGGAGTCTACACATCAAATGTGGTTTATCGAGAAGTTTTGAGTGATGATTGTATATGATTAAAACATGTTTGTAATTTCTATTTTGTTTAAACAGAAAATTTTGACTTATTGGATGAGAAATTGCATTAAGTTTTCATTTTTGGATTTATGATACATCCCGTTGCAAAATTTTAAAAGTTAAATGTATCTTGATAGAATATGTGAACCACCAAGTATTTCAAAGTTGTTTTGCATAAATTTGATATTTAAAATTAAAATGCATCTTGATAGAACTTTAACATCCCGCCGCATTGCGCGGGTATTCAACTAGTTTTAAATTAATCTAGGGTTTTTATACAACCTTCTATTATTGAGCTACGTTGATTTGAAAGAGATTCCAATAGTTTTAAGATTGATGTTGATTTGAGAGAGTACACAATGGTTTTATAGAGTATTTTGTCTTATAGGTTCAGCTTCATTTTTATCATTTATTTCTATAGAGTTCAAACATAAAGCTTTAATAACTTGTAAACTTGAATTTTACTATATTTTATCATTTATAATTTGGAATATATATATAATAAAACAGTGATTGAGAAAATAATTTTCTGTGTATAATAATTAAGAGAAAAAAAAAATTAACATGAATAATAGAGATTTATAAATCATTGTTTATACATGCATTTAAGATTTGAATATGTAACAGTTGAGAAAATCTCTAAGAACCCTTTTTGTTTTGATGATGAATAAATAAGTGATTTTATCATGAAAACTTTAATAAACGTACATAAATGATATAACTTCATGATACATCTTAGATGTTCTTGAAGGCTTGCCACAATTCGACAAGTAAATCTAATACGATTATTGAGTTGGAGCTTCGCAAGCTCGGTTAAATGCCAAGAAGTTGCTTCACATTCATCGGAAGCGTATATTCTTGTGATCCATTGTACAAAAGGTCTGAAAACATGTTGGAAACCGCTTCTGTCGGATGGTAAAGATCCCAAAAGACATGGTTGTTTATGTTCGAGCAATAGGTGGATATCGGAATGCATGGCACATCTGCGTTTAGGTTCCCAAGACCACAACAAGCATTTTTTATCTCCGTAAAACCTAAAACGAAACATATATGATGAGTGTGGTTTGGTAGAACCATCCTACTTTTTATCATTGTAAAAAGGGTATTCTAGTAATCTTATGATTTAGTCCCATGTTGTTCCACCTATTTTGGTGGAACAAAAATTTGTAACTTTTGTCCCATGAAAACTTGTTTTTGTCCCATGTCCCACCTGTTTTTTGTCTTATGGCATACCAAACATAGGACTATTTTTTTTGTCCTGTCATGTCCCATCCAGCCTGCGTACTAAACACACCCTTTAGAATGTTTAACTGTCATTGGCATTAGGGGTGAGCATCGAAAGCGGGTACCTGCCTTTGGAACCGGAACCGATGTGATTGGTTCCGGTTCCTAAAATATGGAACCTATCGGGACCGGTCCCGATTCTCATTTTTTTGAAACCGTTAACCGCTGGATACTAGCCGGGACCGGGTACCCGGTCCCGCTGAGTATCCAGAACCGAAACCGACGGGTACCCGCTATATTTTTAATAAAATATATTTTATTTATTTATAAATTTTTAATAAGGTACCTTTTATGGAAACACAGTTTGTAATATTTATTAGCATCAACTAATTTTAATGACGTGAAATGTTTTGGAAGCACTGTTTGTAGTATTTATTTATTTTAGAAGCACCTTTTGTAATATTTATTTGTTTTCTAAACATCGTTTGTAATATTTATTAGCTTTTAGGTTTTATTGTATTAGTTTTCACGCTTGTGATATTTATTTATTTACGTTAGGATTTTATAATATATTAATATTTACTTTTTTATAACATGAATGGTAAAACTCAAAATTAAGAGAAAACTCTCTAAAAAAGCTAAGCTTTATTGATTGAAACTTGATTGAATTGATTAACAATAAAACCTAGCTATTCTATTTATAACTAAACTAACTAAGAAATAACTATGGAAATTATAACTATCCTAATTATAAACTAACTAGGAAGCTATTTAAATAACTAATAAAAGGAAACTAAATAATCATAAATTATTATCTAATATAATTATTAAATCTAATTCTAATATGGAAAGCAAAGAATTAGAATGAAAGTAGGATTTGTGATGTCACGTGATGAGAATTTCATGGATGAAAAAATTCCGAGTCTTTTGCGAGCTTGTTTTTTCTTTCGATCCCGTTTTCCTCTTTTCCAATTATTTTCGAGAATTCTTATTAACTCCTGAATTCTCCCTCTATCAGTCACCCTTACTTGAAAAGAACTCGTCCTCGAGTTCACTTGAAAAAGGTATTCATCCGACCCGTAGAACAACCGTTTCTTCAAAACGTATTGATTCACAACTTGGCCTCCAAAGTTCAACAAATTTGACCGATCTTCAAATCCAAACTGAGGTTGTCGTGATCGTCTCCATACGAGCGATATTTTATCAAATTCGAAAGCGTAAGGGATTAAATTAACTTTACCGGGATTTGTTTCGGTTTGAACCGGAACTTTGGGTGCGGTAATAATCGAAGTGTCACCTTCGGAATCACCGTTCTTGACTTCTTGTGACAACGCTTTCGTTGGCTCGAGAATGTCTTCCACTATCTTGCTTTCGGTGTCTTCGGTGACTGGTCTAAGATCTAGTTCCGACACTTTGGCCTCGATAACAATTTCTTGTTGTGACTCGGTCACGACGGGGATGACTTCCTCTTCAAACTTGTCCGACAAAACTTCATCGTCTTGTTTCGATGGCTCTTCCGGAATGGGTGGTTTTTCCGGAATGGGTGGTTGTTTAACGAGAGTAGAAATTGATGGTATAATATGATCATAGTTGTTGTGGCCCAAAACCATGATTGATTTCTCGTGCGTATCCTTTCTCCAAGAGTTGCCGTTGTCGGGTTCGGGATGGAGTTTCTTAAGGACCTGTTCGTAATTTTCCGGCAAGAATCGTTCCATCATAAGCTGCTTCATTCTCCTCCAAGATCGAACTGGTCTCTTTCGTTGTCGTTGTCTTTGCACGATCAATTTATCCCACCAAATAGCGGCGACACTCTTTAGACGGAAAACAACCAACTTTACCTGTATGTCTTTGGGAACATCCATAATGTCAAAGAATCGATCGACTTCGATTTGCCAATCTAAGAATTCTTCTACACCTCTGGTTCCATAGAAAGACGGGATGTCCACTTTTATTCGGTTATTGTGGTCGTTTCTTTTCAAGTTCACCGGTTCTTCTTCCTTATCTTCTTTGGATTCGGAACTTGAAAAATTAACCCGGTTACGGTGGCCATTACACGACACCATAGTCGGTCCTTCAAACCTGTCTCTTCTCCGACGATTGTCGTTGACGATGTTGGGTTGAAGCCTGTTAACAGCCGCTGTCAGATTAGTAAGTGATGTGGATAAGGCCACATTCATCTCTACTAGACCCGCTTTGGTAGTCGGCTGTCGATCTGCAATTGTTAGTGAAAAGACAGGCGAATCCTGCTCTGATACCAACTGACGCAGCGTAGGTTTGCGGAAGGATCGACAAGCGTCTAAACCCTTTAACGGTTGAGAATTACGATGCGTAAAACTCAAAATTAAGAGAAAACTCTCTAAAAAAGCTAAGCTTTATTGATTGAAACTTGATTGAATTGATTAACAATAAAACCTAGCTATCCTATTTATAGCTAAACTAATTAAGAAATAACTATGGAAATTATAACTATCCTAATTATAAACTAACTAGGAAGCTATTTAAATAACTAATAAAAGGAAACTAAATAATCCTAAATTATTATCTAATATAATTATTAAATTTAATTCTAATATGGAAAGCAAAGAATTAGAATGAAAGTAGGATTTGTGATGTCACGTGATGAGAATTTCATGGATGAAAAAATTCCGAGTCTTTTGCGAGCTCGTTTTTTCTTTCGATCCCGTTTTCCTCTTTTCCAGTTATTTTCGAGAATTCTTATTAACTCCTGAATTCTCCCTGTATCAAAAAAAATATTGAAAAGTTAGATAGCGGGTACCCGGTATCGGAACTGGAATCGGCGGTTCCGGGACCGGTTCCCAAATATAAAGAACCGGCGTAACCGTTTCCGGTTCCTTCATTCAAGGAACCGCCGGTTCCGAGAATTTTAAGCGGGTACCCGCCTTTGCCCACCTCTAATTGGCATACTAATTGGCATACTTAATGAGATTTTAACCTTTGTAATCAATCCTACACAAAAACGTAAAATAGCTCGATCATTGTACCGTAAGTGTCGGGTTTTTCAAAGAGGTTGGCCATGGCACCATACGTATCAAAGTAAGCGTAGTTCAGGCCCGGTGAATCGCACTTCAATCCTTCCAACATGATCTTTAGGCCATCGTTATACTTGGCCGACCAATAATTTAATTCGACATTGCATTCACCAGTTTTGTTCATCTTTCTTTGCACCGGATAACATCCGATCTCCCCAACTCCCGTCACCGCCACTTTTCGTGCACCCAATCAGTACAACGTCTACAATCGATTCACATATTAGCTCAAACCATTCAAAAGGGTCAACAAATCTTAAGTTATTCGATCACCTACCTTGAGCAAGTTTCTGAAGGTGGATGTCATAAGATCGACATACCGTTGTGGGTTGGATTGATTGGATACGATGGAACCGATTGTGAAATATGCAAATAGATCGTTGCTTCCGATAATGATTGCGAAAAGGGATTTTGATAGGTGCATTTGGGCATCAGATGGTCCCAACCGTTGCACCAACTCGTCACGAACCGAAGCGAAATATTCTACTTGTTGAGCTAATGAAATTGCTTGTTGCTGCAGTTAAAAGTTATAAGAAATACTAACTGAAGAAAACTAATATGCGGGGATAGCTCAGTTGGGAGAGCGTCAGACTGAAGATCTGAAGGTCACGTGTTCGATCCACGTTCACCGCATGTTATATTTTAAAAATTGACCAATTTTAGTCGATCTCATCAACTAAATTCACTTTTTACTCTTTTTTTAAAGCTTCTTCCAAAAATAGTTAAAGTTTACGCAGAAGCTTGATTTCTGAAAAAAACCAGGAAAAAAATTCTTCCTTATATGCAGAAATTAAACCTTTATGTGGATTTTTTGTTTCAATTCTTCTGTGTAATGATACAAATTTATGCCTAAACTTTGGTTATTTTGGAAATAGACTCTGAAAAGTGATAAACAGTGAATTTGATTAATTGTATTGGCTATTTTGATCAATTTCCCAATATTTGCATTTTTTTACCCTTTTTTACTTTCAGTTTTTTGCTTTTTAGTTTTCCGGATTCTTACAGCAAGAAAAAAAATAAACTTCTTTACGTATAAATTTGAACCCTTTCGCAAAAATTTGGATCCTTGCATAGAAATTTGAATCTTTACGCCGTTTATTTTTTCAATTTTATGTGTAAGGATTCAAGTTTTTACGGGGGTGTTTGGGATTGCTTATTTAAAACAACTTATACTTTTTTAAAAAAGTGTTTATTAACTTGTGTTGTGACAAAAAAGAAATTTTATAAAAAGTGTTTGGACTAGCTTATTGAAGTACAAAAACGTAATAAGTTAATAATTTGTTATTTAGGGGTGTTTGAAATTGCTTATACATGTAAAATAACCAAAAAAATTATAAGTTGTTTCAAATAAGTTGACAAGTTATAATGGTTTAATTTATCAAAAACTCTTTATTAACGATGTGGAAAAACTATAAGTTTTTTTCCTTTTTTTCCTACCCAAACACTCCAATTAGTTTATTAACGGTGTGAAAAAACTAATAAGTCAATAAATAAGAAAATAAGGAGATTTAAATGCCTAAACTTTGGCAATTTTTTGCTTTTTATTTTATGCCTTTTAGTTTTCCAGATTCTTACAACGACTATGTCACCAGTTCCGTTAAGTATTCCGGCACCTCCCGATGCAAAGCTGACTCCGGTGATCGGTGGTTTCACACCGCCGGTCAACGACAAATACGGTGACGATGTTGGTAATCCCATATTTTTCGCTGTCCAAAAAAACACAACAATAAAACCAGCGTCGTGCAACAGGGTGTTCCAAGCGGTGCCGCCGCACAGGGCCTCCGTTCGTCGGGGGCCTCCGATTTTTAATCTTTTTTATATATATAATAATTAGAATATAAGAAACAAAAGCAAAAAAACTACATAATGTAACATCCTAAAATTCAGAGTAATTTAAAATTTCAACAATAAGGCAATATGACATCAGTATTGCTATAAACTTCTCAAATAGTGTATCAGTCCTTAAGACTTTACAAAAACCTGTACGGACATAGAATTCATCAACAGACTAATCTAAACATAACTATCTAGATTACATCAATTGACAATCCACAATTCATCAAACGAATGGGACTTAACAATGCCCAACTATCCACACATAAAGTCATCTCAAAAATGCCTCGAGACCAAACTCGTCTCTCAAAACCCTGAGCATCCCACCGCTAAGGGAAACCTGTTATACATATCATTTGAGAAAAAGTGTCAGACTTAAAGCCTGGTGAGAACATACAGTTTATAAAACTCAAAAGATATAAACATTTGTATCATAAGATAATATTTCCAAAGAGGTTTAATCTTACAATTGAAACATTTGCCACAACCGGGCTTTTTCGTTATAAACATGTTATCAAATGACCAACGATAAAACATTTTACCAAGGATTGTGGCGTAACACAAAGTAAGCCAAAATCCGAGTTATGAGCTAAACAATTGGAATCCGAGGATACGAACACATAGGTTCGTGCTACAACGTGAGATCTAGCCCCAAGCAAAACCAATGTATACTCCTTCACTAGGATCACTATGAACCATGGCTAGTATCCGGCCTCACATAACCGTACCAAGTTGCCCCCGAGGATCATATGCATCCATAGCTACAAAATGGGGATTATGACATCCCAATAATACAGTCGACTCAAAACATAGGGATCCGCTAGTAATGGTACAGACTCGTCACAACAACATAAGTGACCAACCATAAATAAACATATGGTATAAACACATTTTATAAACAAAATGTCATTTCCAGTTCAACTTCTGGTAAGAATGAAAATCATTAAAATGAGTTCTTAAACATTCTTTTTACATATCCACATAATGTGCAAGTAAAACATCATTTTACTTCAATAAGATAAGATCCATCATTTTAGAAAACATAAATGATCGGGAACCCTAAAATCTCCAAAAACTCAAGTTATATCAAATATGTAGAAAACTTAAATCCGAAACCATTGAGATATATAGGAGTTCCAAAAAGGTAACTTTTGATATGTATAAAGTTTAAAATGATAGTAGGAACTCACCAGTAGGTTTTAGGATAAAACCTGAAAAACCAGATAACGATCACGACGTAGAGGTGAAGCTTAAAACACCGAAACCTCGGATCGAACACCAAATTTTAACTACCAAACTCTTAGAGAGAGAGAGAAACGATTTAGAGAGAGATAAGAGAGAGAGAAAGAGATAATGAGATTTGAGAGAAATGAGATATTTTGGGTTAAAAACCCTTAAGTCGGCCAGGTAACTACGCGGGTTATGCCGCGACTTCAACTCGCGGCATAACTTGCCCGTGTCCAAAAACCCAAAATCATCCAGTGGGTTTCGCGGGTTGTGCCGCGACCTTAAGTCGCGGTGCAACTCGCGTAGTTCACTGCTTGTCCCCAAAATTCTCAAAATCCAACTCAACTTCAAACCAAACACGGTGCTAACGATAAAAGCTTAACCACAAGAATACCAAAATTACAAAACGGAAATTCGGGGTGTTACAATCCTCCCCAACTTGGGAATGATTTCATCCCCGAAATCCTAACTATTCGAAAAGATGAGGATATCTTCGCTTCATATCCTCTTCAGCTTCCCACGTCACATTGGCCCCCTGATGATGCTTCCACTGCACCTTGACCATAGTGACCTCCTTGTGACGCAACTTCTTAGACTTTCTCTCTAAGATGGCGTCGGGCTCTTCTACACAACGGTTACCCTCGTCTACTGTTAACTCGGAGAGAGGAATGACGCTTTCCTCTTCTGCTAAACACTTCCGAAGATAACAAATATGAAACATGTTGTGTATTCTGCTCAACTCTGGCGGCAGTTCCAATTGGTAGGCTTGCAAACCCACCCGCTTGAGCACTTTGAAAGGTCCGAGGAAACGGGGACTCAACTTCCCTCGCTTTCCGAACCGAATAATGCCCTTCAACGGCGATACTTTAAGCAACACACGATCGCCCACTTGGAACTCCATCGGCCGTCTCTTTTTATCGGCAAAACTCTTATGTCGATCCTGAGCCGCTTTCAATCTTTCACGAATGCTCTTGACCTTATCGGCCGTCTCTTGCACAATTTCAGGTCCGGCGAACTGCTTTTCTCCCGCTTCAAGCCAACACACGGGAGTTCGGCACTTTCGCCCGTACAATGCCTCAAAAGGTGCCATTCCAATACTCGGGTGGTAGCTATTGTTGTAAGCAAACTCCACCAAAGGTAAGTGAGAGTCCCAGCTACCCCCGAAATCGATGACACAAGACCTCAACATGTCTTCCAATGTTTGGATCGTTCTCTCGCTTTTCCCGTCGGTTTGTGGATGGTAAGCCGTACTCAACTTTACTCGTGTACCAAGCTCTTTCTAAAACCTATCCCAAAAGTTCGAAGTGAACCGACTGTCGCGATCCGACACGATCGACAATGGTATGTCGTGCCTCGAGACCACCTCATTGATGTATAGTTTTGCTAGCTTGTGCATCGGTAATGTCTCGCGCATGGCCAAGAAGTGAGCGGTCTTTGTTAATCTATCAACTATCACCCAAATGGTATCGTGACCTCGAAGAGTTTTAGGTAACTTTGTCACGAAGTCCATAGTGATATGCTCCCACTTCCACTCGGGAATCTCTAGAGACTGAAGACTCCCATACGGTCGTTGATGTTCGGCCTTAACTTGTGAACACGTCACACAACGCTCAACGTAACGCGCCACGTCAAGTTTCATTACCGGCCACCAATAGTGTAGTTTCAAGTCCCTGTACATCTTTGTACTCCCCGGATGAATGAAATACTTGGACTTGTGTGCATCTTCAAGCAACAGATCACGGTTACCCCCAAGCTTGGGTACCCACACGCGACCGTTGAACAGTTTTACCCCACGGCTATCTTCCGTTAAGAGCAAACGCTGCTTTTTCATAACTTCTTCTTTGAGATTCCCTTCTAGCAGTGCTTCAACTTGTGATGCTTTGATCTTTTCAACGAGACTAGACACCAACTCGATTCTCGAATGGGTAGCCCGAATACAACTGCTATAGTCCTTCCGACTTAACGCATCGGCTACCACGTTTGCCTTACCAGGATGGTAAAGCAACTCACAGTCGTAATCTTTAAGCAACTCGAGCCACCGCCGTTGTCTCATATTCAATTCCTTCTGATCAAAGACATACTTCAGGCTCTTATGATCTGTGTAGAGTGTACACTTCGTGCCATAGAGATAATGTCGCCAAAGCTTCAAAGCGAACACTACTGCTGCTAACTCCAAATCGTGGGTAGGATAGTTCTCCTCGTGTATTTTAAGCTGCCTCGAGGCGTAAGCGATTACCTTGCCCCGTTGCATCAACACACAACCTAAAACCATTTTAGAAGCGTTGCTATAGACCACAAAGTCTTCTGACTCTTCAGGTAACGATAAGATTGGAGCTTCACATAACTTCTTTTGAAGGATACGGAAAGCCTTCTCTTGTGTTTCGGTCCATTCAAACTTCACATTCATCTGAGTCAAAACTGTCAAGGAAGAAGCGATTTTCGAAAAGTCTTGGATAAATCTCCGGTAGTACCCTGCAAGACCCAAGAAACTTCGGATCTCTGACGGACTCTTGGGAGATTCCCAATTCATCATAGCTTCAATCTTAGAGGGATCCACTTTCACTCCGTCTCGAGTGACAATGTGACCCAAAAATTGTACCTCTTTAAGCCAAAAGTCACACTTGGAAAACTTGGCGTACAATCTTTCCTTTCTCAACACTTCAAGAACTTCCCGCAGATGTTTTTCGTGTTCTGACTCGCTCTTGGAGTACACGAGTAGGTCATCAATGAATAAAATGACCGACTGGTCGAGGAATGGTCGGAACACTCTATTCATTAAGTCCATAAATATCGCCGGTGCGTTCGTTAGACCAAAAGGCATTACAAGAAACTCGTAATGGCCGTAACGCTTTCTGAAAGCTGTCTTCGGGACATCTCCTTCACTCACCTTCACTTGGTGATAACCCGATCGTAAGTCGATTTTGGAAAAACAACCCGTTCCTTGAAGTTGATCGAACAAGTCGTCTATTATCGGAAGCGGATATATGTTCTTTACTGTAGCTTTGTTCAACTCACGATAGTCAATGCACATTCTCATCGTGCCATCTTTCTTCTTTACAAACAAGACCGGAGCTCCCCAGGGTGACGAACTCGGTCTTATAAAGCCCTTCTCTAAAAGCTCTTGGAGTTGTGCCATCATTTCTTGCATCTCTGACGGCGCTAAACGGTAAGGGGCTTTAGCAATTGGTGCTTCTCCAGGCACAAGATCAATCCGAAACTCTAACTGATGATCGGGTGGTAACCCGGGCAAGTCATCCGGAAAGACATCTGGAAATTCACGCACAATCTTCACATCTTCTAGCTTTGATTTCTCTAACTTGGCATCGATCACATAGGCTAGGAAAGACGAACATCCTTTTACTAGGCACTTGCGTACCTTTGCCATTGTGATTATTGCCATTTCACCTTTTCTCTTTTCACCATAGATGACAATGACTTCGCCAGAGGGGTTGGGAAGTCGAATCAACTTCTTGGAACATACAATCTCGGCGTGATTGTTTGATAACCAATCCATGCCGACCACAACATCAAAACCACCGATTAACATCGGCAGTAGATCGATCGAGAATTCTCTCCCTTCGATACTAAGAGTACACTGCTTCAGAACATCGTGGATCAGAACCTGACTACCATCGGCTATTTCTACTACTAATGCATCCTCGAGACTAGTAGTGGACATAGAAATCTTTTGACGGAACAACTTAGATATGAAAGAGAAACTGGCACCCGTATCGAATAAAACACGAGCAGGTACAGAGTTAATAAGAAATGTACCCGATACCACATCAGCGGATGACTTGGCCTCATCGGCCGTCATCTGAAATGCTCTACCCGGAACCCTAGGAGGGTTCTCCTTCCTTGCTGGCGTGCTACCCGACACAAGCTTCAGGCAATCTCTTTTCACGTGCCCCGGTGCTTTGCACTCATAACAGACAAGTCCTCTGACCGGGCAATCTCTGATAGTGTGACCAGGCTTCCCACACTTATAACAAGTTTGAGAAGTGGTGTTACAGTCACTGTGGTGTTTAGTTCGACACTTGTGGCACCACCTAGCTTCCTGCTGATTGCTGAAGTTTCGGTTTCCGCCAAAAGGTCGTGATCTCTTGGGATGAGCAGAATTGCTCTCCCACTTTCTCTTATCAGCCACCACTACAACTTTCTCAGCTTTGTTCCTTGCGAACATCTCCTCCATGTACTGAGCTTCTTCAACCATCTCGCGGAGGTTAGAAGCTTTAGAATTGTGGACCATAGATTGCATATCCGCGGGTAGGCCATTCAGATAGGCCTTCATCTTATCCTTCTCTGTTGGGGCAGCGTGCCCCACCAGATCAAGCTTCTCCATGAACTGACGGGTGTACTCCCTCACCGTGAGGCTTCCCTTTACCAGAGACCGGAATTCTTTCTCGATTCGGTCCATTGTTCTTTCATTGCAGAATTCTTCTAACAGCTTTTTCTTGAATTCGGCCCAAGACAACCGAGCCAACACAGCAGGAGGTAGGGTGGATTGAATGACATTTCACCAAATGAGCGCAGTATCCCTCAACAGTTGGGTACCGAACCGCACTCTCTGTTCATCTCCGCATTCGGAAGAGCCAAAAGCTTGCTCGACCGCTCGAATCCACTTCACACACAAGATTGGGTCGTCGGAACCAGAGAACTCTGGCGGTCCGCAACCCAGAAAGGACTTGTAGGAACAACTTTTCCTATTTCCCGGAGCACCAACAATCCCGTGCTCCTCAGCCCTGACCCCAGCACCAACACCTCCAGGACCCGCTACAATGTTTTCCACAACCGTCTCACTCCTCCGATTGTTCACATCGCGGTCCTCAATCACTTTCAGCAGAAACTCTTGTTGCTTTGCCATCTCTTCCCTCATTGCCAACATCATGCTGGCCATTAACTCAGACGGGGAACTAGCATCTTTGATGACTGGGTGTGACGAAGCCAGGTCTACTCGCGGAATAACCTCTGGCCCCCCACCTAGCCCTTGCTGAACAGGTGGTCGCACAACAACCTCAGCTCCCTCTGGCTGACCAGCGGTGGAGGCTGTCGCTTCCAACCCATCAACACGCGTACGCGGTCTACCACGCGTATTCACCATCCCAAACTGCTTCACAGAACAGGAAAAGAGATAAGAAAGAGTTGGGATAAACACAAAAGAAACGTACTACCACATTACCAATCGTCATAGCAATAGAAATTCAAGTACACTTACGTACGATATCCTCATAATAACATTAGCTAAGTGAGATTATGAACATATAACACATAAAGGTTCTCGTCACGATTGCCACAACGCCTGATAAATGCACTTTCCGTTGACTCTAAGACTTACCCATCTTAGAAGCTCTACCCAATCTCACGGATAAATTCTTATCATACTCGGTCTAAGTCTAAACATCTTACATTCATGCCTAGTTCACTTAAACTAGAGCTATGATACCAACTTGTAACATCCTAAAATTCAGAGTAATTTAAAATTTCAACAATAAGGCAATATGACATCAGTATTGCTATAAACTTCTCAAAGAGTGTATCAGTCCTTAAGACTTTACAAAAATCTGTACGGACATAGAATTCATCAACAGACTAATCTAAACATAACTATCTAGATTACATCAATTGACAATCCACAATTCATCAAAAGAATGAGACTTAACAATGCCCAACTATCCACACATAAAGTCATCTCAAAAATGCCTCGAGACCAAAATCGTCTCTCAAAACCCTGAGCATCCCACTGCTAAGGGAAACCTGTTATACATATCATTTGAGAAAAAGTGTCAGACTTAAAGCCTGGTAAGAACATACAGTTTATAAAACTCAAAAGATATAAACATTTGTATCATAAGATAATATTTCCAAAGAGGTTTAATCTTACAATTGAAACCTTTGCCACAACCGGGCTTTTTCGTTATAAACATGTTATCAAATGACCAACGATAAAACATTTTACCAAGGATTGTGGCGTAACACAAAGTAAGCCAGAATCCGAGTTATGAGCTAAACAATTGGAATCCGAGGATACGAACACATAGGTTCGTGCTACAACGTGAGATCTAGCCCCAAGCAAAACCAATGTATACTCCTTCACTAGGATCACTATGAACCATGGCTAGTATCCGGCCTCACATAACCGTACCAAGTTGCCCCCGAGGATCATATGCATCCATAGCTACAAAATGGGGAATATGACATCCCAATAATACAGTCAACTCAAAACCTAGGGATCCGCTAGTAATGGTACAGACTCGTCACAACAACATAAGTGACCAACCATAAATAAACATATGGTATAAACACATTTTATAAACAAAATGTCATTTCCAGTTCAACTTCTAGTAAGAATGAAAATCATTAAAATGAGTTCCTAAACATTCTTTTCACATATCCACATAATGTGCAAGTAAAACATCATTTTACTTCAATTAGATAAGATCCATCATTTTAGTAAACATAAATGATCGGGAACCCTAAAATCTCCAAAAACTCAAGTTATATCAAATATGTAGAAAACTTAAATCTGAAACCATTGAGATATATAGGAGTTCCAAAAAGGTAACTTTTGATATGTATAAAGTTTAAAATGATAGTAGGAACTCACCAGTAGGTTTTAGGATAAAACCCGAAAAACTAGATAACGATCACGACGTAGAGGTGAAGCTTAAAACACCGAAACCTCGGATCGAACACCAAATTTTAACTACCAAACTCTTAGAGAGAGAGAGAGAGAGAGAAACGATTCAGAGAGAGATAAGAGAGAGAGAAAGAGATAATGAGATTTGAGAGAAATGAGATATTTTGGGTTAAAAACCCTTAAGTCAGCCAGGTAACTACGCGGGTTATGCCGCGACTTCAACTCGCGGCATAACTCGCCCGTGTCCAAAAACCCAAAATCATCCAGTGGGTTTCGCAGGTTGTGCCGCGACCTTAAGTCGCGGTGTAACTCGCGTAGTTCACTGCTTGTCTCCAAAATTCTCAAAATCCAACTCAACTTCAAACCAAACACGGTGCTAACGATAAAAGCTTAACCACAAGAATACCAAAATTACAAAACGGAAATTCGGGGTGTTACACATAAGTTGCCTTGTAGCCTAACTGGTAAGTGCATGCTACTCTTTAGTGTAAGTCTTGGGTTCAAATCCAACAATCCACGTTTTAGTTTTCAATTTTTTTAATTAAAAAAAACACAACTTAATCATATAAAAAGTTTGTGATTTTTATAATAATTAAACTATATGAATATTTTTAATGATTCGTCTAATTTTTTTTTTTTGGAAGGCATAGCGGCATCGAACCAACGAACGACTACCACGAACACACGTACACACGCACGCACACCTCTCCGCCGGTATCGGGCATCCACGGGTAGCCCACTAATCCGCCGCTGTCCCGGCCCAGCTTACGCTGAACCTAGAGCCTAACCACAGTCCAAGACTGGGTTGGGGGGCAACCTAGTCAACGACTAGACCGGCCCAAGGACTGAGTACTCCTCATGCCCTTAGAATGACTCCCCTTGGATTCGAACCCGGGTAGATTGGGATACCATCCACAACTCCCCCAGGATGTTACCGCCCTTGAGGAAACCAACTGAGCTAGACATGATTTGTTAATTTTTATTTATTTGTCGATACCAAAACATCAAGTTTCCTTATTTGTTTTTATTTTTATATTTAAATAGTCATGCTTCCTTATTTCTTTGTTTTTGTCATTTATTTTTTGTATATAATGTTTATTATTAATATGAAATCTCTAGTTAAAACCTTATAATCAAAACCTCATATCTATACTGGACTTCATTTTCTAAATTATCCTCTAGAAGGCCAAAATCCCATTTTTTTCGTTTTTATTTTATTGTCGTCACCATAAATTTATAATATTTGTCTTCAGTTCTTTTCTTTTCAAGGTATATATGTCAGTCTATAATTTAGTGACATTATTTATTATTTTTATTTTTCAATTATTTTCTTCTATTAACTTTGTTTGATTATTTAATTAATATCAAAACTTTCATTGACCGTTATTGATTATTTTTATATTTCTTTAATCATTTTTCAAAACTTTGAATTTTATCGGTAATCAATCGATTATATCTCAAAAGAGATTAAATGTTTTGCTTTGATATAGATTGAAAATAAATTTCTAGCAAATCTATGAAAGTATGATTAGATGATTTTGTTTCAAAAAGTGTTAGGAGATCCATGTTAGAAAATATTAATGCCTAATTGTTTGTGTTCTTCTCGAAATATGTATATTGTAGTGTTAGTTTATTATTGAAGAATGAATAACTTTTTATGTTCACTACTAATAAACTGTACATTATACTTATTATGAGATTGTTTTTAATTTTCTTACTAATTAATTTTAATTTATTCTTATCAACGAATTAGTCAAATAAGAATTGTGATCATTAATTTTAAGATATAAAGATTAGTTTGATTTCTATTTGAATCTTGTTTATGATTATTTGTAATTCAACATATATTTTAATATAAGCAAAATTATTTTTGAATTAAATAATAAATTTTAATAAATAATATAACTAGAAAAATATAGAATCACATTTAGATTTTTGCACAGGGTCTCCAAATGCCACGAACGGCCCTGAATAAAACCCTCCATTTTCTCCATATAATCATTAAAATAAACTAGGCATATACCCGCGCGATGCAGCGGAATGTAAGTAAATAACGAACAATTAATGTTATTTCCTTATAGACATGTCATCAACAATTCAACCATGACCTATGAATCACAATTTATAAAACCCTAAACCTTAAACCCATAAATATATTCAATAATTAGTTTATATTACAATTATTGACAGAAAAAATTATAATGATATAATTTATAATAAAAATGAAACGTATTTTACGATTATGTATTTTTAATGTGTTATCGGTGGAAAAAAATAAAACGTATGGATAAAAAACAAATTAGTTCGTAGATATTCATGATATTTAATAGTACGGTTAAATTAAAAAATATTCAATATTGGGTTCGTTTTGAAGATATTGACGAGACGATTATAATAGTATAATTTGTAGAAAAAGAAGCGTATTTTTTCATTGCATTTTTGTTCATATACGATTATTTGTGTTAATATGATAATGGTGTAAAAAAAAAAAAAAAAAATAAGGGATATAAAATTAATTAAATAAGTAATTGTAAGGGTGACAAATGTAACATTACAAGGGTAATAAGTGTTATTGTATAAAAGCTTAGGGTAATAAGTGTTATTATATAAAAGCTTAGGGTGATAAGTGTTATTGTACAAAAGTTTGTACAATAACTGTATTAGTTTTTTTATATAGTAGTAGAAATTTAATTCGCAGATATTCATGATATTTAATAGTACGGTTAAATTTAAAAATATTCAATATTGGACTCGTTTTGAAGGTATTGACGAGACGATTATAATGGTATAATTTGTAAAAAAAGAAACGTATTTTTTTCATTGCATTTTTATATATATACGATTATTTGTGTTAAAATAATAAGAGTGTAAAATGAAAAATGAAAAACAAGGGATATAAAGTAAATTAAATAATTAATTGTAAGAATGATTAATATAAAATTTAACTTTCCAAAAACCGTTTTCCAATAACTACTTTTTTCAATAACCGTAATAGAAATTTAATATAATAGTATAGATAGATAAATAAAAAATAAACCCCACATACCAAGAAAATCAGCAGCATTCTTGCCGTTACTAAATCTTCCGGTGGGTTTTCCGGTGGGATAGTCAACGCCGTTATGAGGGAAATCAGCTTTGGCAATTGAAAGTGGCAAGTAATTATTATTTCCGACGTCAACTAACGAGTCCCCGAACATGTAAACCGCCGGTGCAGCCGGAGTTTTACACACACTGAGTTTTATAAGCCCAGAAAAAAACACCAAAACACACACTAACAAATACAATGCCGTCGTAGCGCCATCACCGGCGGCGGAAGTAGCAACTACCGCCATTGTTTGTGTGTGTGTTTGTTGATCGGAAGGTGGAGGAATGATGGAGGTTATAAAGGGGGAAAGAGCCGCCGGTGTGACGATCGGAAAGTGGTTCCATGTTTGAGTGTGATTGCAGGGTCTTCGTTGTGGTATGGGCTGGTGCAAGGATGTAAACCGTTAATTTAGGATAATATTTTTATGGGAATATAAAATTTTGAGTCAATTACATGTTTTGATCACGTGGATTAGCGAGGATCTCCAACACCTTCTCCAAAATTTCTTCAAAATAGAGAATTAAAAGTCAAAATCTCCAAAATAAAATTACATCCATCTCCAACAGCTTCCTCATTTTAGAGATAAATCATTGATTATGATATTAAAATATTTTATATGTTTAATAAAATATTATTTCTTTCACCTAAACATTTCATTTCAAAGTTTCTTATTGATGGGACATAATAAAAAAATCATTCTCTCTTTTGGTAATCATTTTTTGGGATATCTCCAAATTTGGATAATACTACACCCTCTCTCCTATTTTCTTCATTTTGAAGAAAGTTTTGGTGAAATTGTTGAAGCAAAAATTTGCTCAAAATCTATGTTTTCTCCATTTTGGAGAAGCTGCTGGAGATGCTCTTAGCCAAATCTCTCTTAAATTTACTGGTTTGTTAATAACGTTTCAATGTTCAGGTTTATAATTGTGGATGTGAGTTAAAATACTACAAAAAAAACAGAAATTTCCGACGGCCCGATCCGTCGGTAATCCATCGGTAAACGCTAAAATCGGTCGGTAATCGGCGTCGGAAATTATCTCGTAGGAACTTGATTTACCGACGGTATTTAGCGACGGATTACCGACGGTCAGTATTACCGACGGATTAACGACGAACAAGTGACGGCGACGTTTACCGACGGATAGTTATTTACCGACGGCTTGATTTTACCGACGGATTACCGACGACCTTATTTTACCGACGGATATGCCGTCGGTAAACTTATTTAAATTAAATCTAAATTAAAATTTTTTAAATATTAGATTATATTATTTAAACATTACCGACGGATTATCCGTCGGTAATTGTTATTTTAATTTAAAAAATAATTAAAAATACAGAAAATCTGTATAAAAACCTGTTCAAAAACATTGGTAATTCTTGTGCAAAAACCATTAATTTAATACAATATCATCCCAAATCCGAGTTCATTGAATTATATATATCGCAATGTGGCGGAACGTAAAACTTTCATTCTAAAATACAAACAAAATAAAATTATAAATTCAATTAAATTATGAATCTACCCCATTCACCTTTGTTCTCAAAATCCTAGACAAATAAACCAAGCCTCTAATTTCATCTCCACTTAAATGAGGTACAAGTTCCAACAATGTACAAACATTTATCCATCTGCATGCTCGTTTGTTGCTAAGAAATGGATGGGTGTTAACTACATAATTTTCAAAAGCATAGATGGAGAAACATATACTAGGGTGATCGTAACCTGCAAAGAAATGGATGGGTGTTAACTACATAATTTTCAAAAGCATAGATGGAGAAACATATACTAGGGTGATCGTATATTAATCAAAAGTTACATGTCATCCTAAAAAGAGAGTGAAATCTGCCACGTTGCCAATCGGTAATAGCCGAAATAAACGTATAGGTGTTACCAAAATCATATTAGGCATCAAGTCAACGTCTAGTGTTTTACCTTTTATCATTTTGGTTGCATGCATCAAACATAATTGTCAGCCTTCTAGCTTTTCTTGCAAATTCACTGTGCCAAGGAAATAAAAGATAAATAAATAAACCATAATGATATAGCTTTTCTTGCAAATTCATTTTGTAATTACTTTTCCACCTTATGGCATATTCTTGATGTAAATATATATACAAGTATGTGGAGGGATTAAAAATCGAACCTTGCAAAGCATTGAGCAATACACAAAGGAAGATTTAGGGGTTGTTTGTTTTTCTAAAAAAACCTCTTAATGACTCTTAAGTCTAAATCAGTAAGACCTTTTTACATTCAGATTGTTTGTTTTTTTTTCTAGTTTTCAGAACCTCTTAACTCTTAAATATATCTGGAATATAAGAAGTGGTGACCTAACTTCTTAAAACCTCTTATCGCCTCCTCATTTCATATGATCTCCTTTCTCTCAAGACGCCTCCAGACGTTACAAAAACAAACAGTCTTATTGATTCATATTTCAGACTTCAGCACCACCTCTTATTAATTAGAAGTGAAATAAGACTTCAGACTTTAGACCTCTTAAAAAACAAATGCCACCTTAATGTTCTGATTGCACACCAAACATGTACATCGTGAACCTCTAATTGGAAATGCCACCCGTTGTTGTGCGCGCAATAATACAACTTTCTCACTGTTTGTTGTATATGACTGTAACAAATCAAAAATACAATAATGATTGTAAGTTCATTTATCTAATTAAGAGACTAGCTCAACACTTAATACTTTAAATATTGGTAGGAGGTATGGTCATATAAGATTAAATTGCATGTAGGTTGCACTCCTCCCATGTAAGGGAATACCAATCAATGTGTATCCATAAATATTATTTGTTCCAAGCTTTTTAAATTAAGTTCCATTCAATGTGTTGTCATAGCCTTATAAAATGTTTAATTGTTATAAAAAGGTCAATGAAACTCGATAATAATTCAAAAAAAAGATTATGCACCGGAAAGGGAGAAAACCATGTTGCAATCAACAATTAGACAATTTAATAATTGTCCAAGGAGTAAGGTTATCGTGAAATATCTCCAAATATAAACTGTGACAGTTTTTTATACAATTTAATGCGACAAATAAACAAAGGCAACCATGCAAATGGTTTTGATAAGACAGGGTACATAGCACAGCTCAGTATAGAAACAAGTTGGCAAATTTCAAAGTAAACTACTAAACTATAACCAGTAAAAACACCACCAAGCATTTGATGAGTTGTAACCCGTAACTTTATTAAAATTACAGAAGACGAGTCGCAAACACAAGATTGTAAGAAAAATTAAGACATGAAAAGGAAGAGATGATAAGAATTGAAATGCAAATTGTTATCAGTTTAAAATAGAAAAGGGGTAGAGAGAAGGAAAAATATAGAAAGCTTTTCTTCTCATTAATTATGAAGGAATACACCAGGGACAATATTTATACACAAAGGGGAAAAAACAGGGAAATACTATTGGATAACACAAAACAGAAAAAGGTTTTCTCAGTACAACCTCTTGCCAGAATAGTACCAGAGATGTTGCAGGTTGTTGGCACAGAGGTGACAATACCAGCAGCATAAATAGGAGTTGTCACCTTTACATTATTCTTTCCAACATGCCCCCTCAAGCTAAATGGGGAGAAGGCACCATGGGCAACTTGCTCTTTAAGTAGTTGAAGGTATTTATAGGCAGAGATTTTGTAAGCATATCAGCAGTCTATTCCTCTGTTCCTCTGATGGGATATACCTTACTTCTACTTCTTTCTCTGCCACTTTATCCCTGATGTAATGAACATCAATTTCGATGTGTTTCGTTCTAGAGTGAAAAACGGGATTTAGGGCCAACTGTCTAGCTCCGGAGTTGTCACACCAGATGATTGCAATTAATTCCTATTTCTTTGCACAGTGACTGAAGCCAAACGATTTCCGTGCAAGCTTGTGCCATTGATCGATACTCAGCTTCGGTGCTTGATCTTGCAACAACCTTTTGTTTCTTGGAAGACCAACTAATAAGATTTCCACCGAAGTAGATCAATTTTCCTGATGTAGATCTTCTATTATCCAATGCCTTGTCCCAATCAGAGTCACAAAAACCTTCAATAATCATACTTGAAGCTGGTGTGAACATAATTCCTTGACCAATTGTACCTGCAAGATATCTTAGGATACGTTTGCAAGCCTTCCAATGATTCAATGTGGGAGCTTGGAGAAATTGTCTAAGTTTGTTAACCGGAAAAGCAATGCCAGGTCTGCTCAAAGTGAGGTACTGTAGAGCCCCTATGATGCTTCTATAGAGAGATATGTGCTCAAAAGGAGGGCTGTCATTTAGATAGAGATTGTTGCTTTGATAGATTGGTGTAGGACAGGGCTTTGCATTTAACATGTTGGTCTTAAAGAGGAGATCTTGAGTATACTTGGTTTGGGACAAGTAAAGTCCATTTGGTCCCCTAATTGTCTCAAATCCAAGGAAGTAGGACACATAACCCAAAGATTTAAGGGATAATTGTTTTTGGAGAGAGGAAATGATTTGCTGCACATCTTTAGAGTTGTTGCCAGTGAGGAGGATGTCATCAACATACACAAGAACAAGAAGAATGGCATCATTTTTGTTGAGATAAAAGAGAGAGGGATCAGATATAGAGTTTTTGAGACCAAGATCGAGAAGTGTTGTTCGAAGTTTGGCAAACCAGGCACGAGGTGCCTGTTTTAAGCCATAAATGGCTTTATGGAGTTTACACACAGCAGATGGGTTATTAGGATTTTCATAACCTGGAGGTTGTGACATGTACACTTCTTCAGACAATGGTCCATTTAGGAAGGCATTGTCAATATCGATCTGTTGAATGTCCCACTTGAAGGTAACAGCAAGAGAAAACATAACACGAATTGTTGAGGACTTGACAACAGGACTGAAAGTTTCGAAATAATCAACTCCGAGGTACTGTTGAAAACCTTTCGCCACGAGTCTGGCTTTGTGTTTATTGAGGGAACCGTCGGAGTTTAATTTGTTTCAAAATATCCATTTGTTTTCAACAATATGCATACCTGGTGTTTTAGGAACAAGAGACCAAGTTTTATTCTTGATCAAGGCTGTATATTCAGCATCCATGGCAGATTTGCATTTGGGATTTGAGAGGGCTTGGTGCACATAATTTGGAACAAAAGTTTCTAGAGATGAGAAGTGAGATTGAGTTTGAGCTGTGAAGATTTTGGGCTTGAAAATGCCTGCTTTTGATCTTGTAATCATATGATGGTGAGAAACGACAGAATTTTGTGCTTCAGAGTTGAGATGAGGATCATTAACTGAAGAAGGACTTTTGGACAGAGGAGAATGCTCATCTTCAGTTTGGACAGCAAGATATGAGTTTTCTGATGGAACTTGACTGTTGAACTTTTCAATAGAGAAATGTGAAGGGGATTTTTGAGATTGAAAAAGGTTATCAGATAATCGACTTTGAGAAGTGGGTAAAGAATTTTGGTCTTCTTCTTGGTCATTTTGGTTACATGAAATCTGAGGAAGCCAAAGAAGATGATTATGAGGAGGAGGACTTTGAGACAGATTGTTAGAATAACCTGATCATGTCGAGAAGTCAAATTGACCACCACTGAATCATAATCATGATCCAAACCACCCAAAATGTAGAGAACCAAGTCATCATCAGATATGTAACACCCTGGATTTTCATTATGTTTATCGTTGTATTCTTGCGTTTACCTTTTGTCGTAAACGCCGAGTCTTGATCTGAGAGTTAGTGTTTGGGTTTTGGTTGAAATTGTGGGAAACAGAGAGTTACGCGGGCTATGTCGCGGCTTGTAGGCCGCGAGGTAAGTCGCGTAACCCTCTGGAGGATTCTCAGTTTGTTGACACGCGCGGGCTATGCCGCGGCTAGTAAGCCGCGATCTAAGCCGCGTGACCCACTGGAGTATTCCAGTTTTGTGGCACGCGCGACTTTTCCCACGGCTTGAAGGCCGCGGCGTAAGCCGCGCAACCCTCTGGCCGACTTAAGAGAGTTTCAGCCCAAAATATCTCATTCTGTTTCTCTCTCTCTCTCTCTCTAAGATTTTCTTTGGATCTTCAAGCTCCCGTAAGTTGCTAGTTTTAAGTGCATTGCTCGGGGTTTCGGCGTAGAAAGCTTCGTCTTATCAAAGGGGTCGATATCTGGTTTTCCGGGTTTTATTCTAAAACCTGTTTGGTGAGTTCCTACCACCTTTTACAAACTTTATACATGTCAAAACTTATATTTTTGAAATCCAAAGTATTTCTATAGTATGGATTTAAGTTCTCTACATTTTGACATAACTTGAGTTTTTGGTGATTTCGGGGTTCCCGGTCAGTTTTGACTAAAATGATGGGTTCTGCCTTATTTGAAGTAAAAGGGGGTTTTACCTGCACATTTATGTGGGTTACTTGAAAGAATGTTTAAAATTCATTTTGATGATTTTCATTCTTACCCGAAGTTAAACTTGAAAATGCATTTTTGTTTATAAATGCTATTTTATACCATATGTCTATCTATGGTTGGTCACATATGTTGTTGTGACGAGTCTGTACCTTTACTAGTGGATCCCTAGGTATTGAGTCGACTTATATTTGGGATGTCTTTTCCCCTCTTTGTATAAATGGATGTATATGATCCTCGGGGGCCATTTGGTACGGTTATGTGAGACCGGTTACTAGCCATGGATCATATTTTCCCTTATTTGTAGCTATGGATGCATATGATCCTCGGGGGCTATTTGGTACGGTTATGTGAGACCGGTTACTAGCCATGGGTCATAGTGTAGTCCTAGTGAACGAGTTTTAACTTGGTTTCCTCGGGGGCCCTACCTCACATCGTAGTACGAACCTGTGTGTTCGTGGCCATGGATTCCAAGTGTTTCGACTCATAACTCGGATTGTGACCTACTTTGTGTTACGCTACAATCCTTGGTAAAACTAGTTATCTTTGTCATCGTATGATGAGTTTACTTTGAAAAGGCCCGGTTGTGGCAAAGGTTTCATTTGCAAACTAAACCTTATTGAAAAGGTTTCCTTATGATACAATTGTTTATATCTCTTGAAATTTATAAAGTGTATGTTCTCACTAGGCTTTAAGCCTAACACTTTTTCTCAAATGATATGTATATCAGGTTCTCGTTAGCGGCGGGTTGCTAAGGGCTTGAGTGCCGGGATTGATCTCGAGGGTTTTTGAGATGATTAGTATTGGATTGTTGGGCATTTGTTAGTCCCATATTTTTGGATGATTCTGGATCCACAACTGATGAAATCTAGATAGTATATGTTTAGATTAGTTTGTTGTTAGAATCCTTATCCGTATTCTGACTTTTGTAAAGGTTAAGTACAATTCCCCTTTTTGGGAGGTTTATACCTATTGTTGATGCTTAATTGTTTAGTTTCCACAGTTTAAATTCACCCTGGTTTTTAGGGTTTTACAAGTGATAACTTGTCCAGCTGCTGATAGACTTTCTGCTAGGTTTTTCATCTTCAGAATATAATCATGGATGGCCATTCCACCCTTTTTGAGAGACTGCATCTGGAACCTTAGTTGTAGAATACGAGCTTTAGAACTGGTGGTGAACAACTGATTCAAGGTTGTCCAGACATTTTGAGAACTGTGACAGTTCACAACATGTCTAAACATATTTTCTGATATGGAGTTAAGAAGCCAGCTCAGAATGGCTTGATTTGTTCTTATCCATGAGGTGTAGGCTGGATTGATTTGGGGAGTTTCATTTCCAGCAGGTTGAAGATGTTGAGGAGGGCATATTTTTGAGCCCAAAATGAACCCTTCGAGATCTTGAGCACGCAGGGCTGGTAAAACTTGTGATTTCCAGAAAGTAAAACTTTGGATTGTTGGGCATTTGTTAAGTCCATATTTTTGGATGATTCCGGAACCACAACTGATGAAATCTAGATAGTATATGTTTAGATTAGTTTGTTGTTAGAATCCTTATCCGTATTCTGACTTTTGTAAAGGTTAAGTACAGTTCCCCTTTTTGGGAGGTTTATACCTATTGTTGATGCTTAATTGTTTAGTTTCCGCAGTTTAAATTCACCCTGGTTTTTAGGGTGTTACAAGTTGGTATCAGAGCTCTAGTTTAAGTGAACTAGGCATGAATATAAGATGTCTAGACTTAGACTGAGTATGTTAAGCATTGATTCGTGAGTTTGGGTAGAACTCTAAGATGGGTTGGCCTTAGAGTCGACGGAAATTATAGTTATCGAACGTTGGGGCGACAGTATTAAGAACCTTTATGTATTGTATATTCATAATCTCACTTAGCTAATGTTATTATGAGAATATTTATACGTGATGGTGCTTGAGGTGCCGTTACAGTGACAATTGGTAATGTAGTAATACATTCTCTTGTGTTTGGTTTGCTAATGTTATGATATTTGGTAGACGTGGTAGTACGTTTCCTTCGTGTTCAATTCTGTTAATCTCCTTTTTATCCATCCTCGTACTTGTATGAACGACCTTGGTATGTCGACCGTTGGGGTAGTAAGAAAGCTTCTGAATAGGTAACTTTTAGAAAAAGTTAATGATGGCAAGTATGGTGATTGCGTTAAGTGATCAGTTCGAGTCGGATTAATTGGTTGGATTAGAACCATAGACTTTTTGAATCGATCTATTCGAGGAGAAATTGTAAGGTGAACCTATGAGGTCCGTGATCTTTTCCTTAAGATGTTGAGCATCTGGTTGACGATAGTGTAACTAGAGAAATCGAGGAGCGTGAGTTCAAGTTGATTTGTGAAAACGGTGTACATGCCAAAATATCCTTTTTTTTAAAGTGTTTATGTGTTTTACATGAAATTATCAAATGTTGGGTTAGTTGGTAATCTTTGATTATTTGAAGTATTTACCTTTATAAACTTTGTATAACACCACCTTTGGGATTTTTTGGGCATTTTGATAAAGGATCACAAATCAATGTGTTTTAATGTTTTATTGCATAAAACCACCTTTGGTCAGAGAAATGTACTTCTGAATGGTTGTCGGTTTTCATACTTCATTCATGAAATGGAATGTTTATGAAGCATTACTTGCATATTTATGTAAAGTATTTGAAAGTATGTATATAGTCTTATTTTATGATTTCTATTCTTATCAGCAGTTACACTTGGAAATGCATATTTGAAAATAAACGAGTCTTTAGGACTTCGGTCCGGTTTAATAGCCCAATTGTGAAATACCAAGTATGATGGCGGTTAATGCGCATCTTTTGAGAAGTACATGTTTTGAGTGCGTTGGTCATTCAATTGGAGCCATGTACTGTTTAGACTGTAATGCAGTGGATTCATATGAATATGAGTCAGTCTGTATTATTTAAAAAGAAAATGGGCTATTATTTATAAGTTGCTTATTTGAAAGTGCTTGTGTTTTGCATTAAATTGTTAACTGCTGATAAGTTTTGGGTTATTTGGTTATGTTTAACTTTATAAACTTATGTAACATACATCTTTGTGATTTTTGGGCATGTTGATAAATAAATCATTTTGATATATTTCTTTTACGATGTAATATATAAAGGGAAGTCATTCTATATAATTGTTCATTTGGTACATACGATTTTATAAACCGTTGGAAAATGCATATCATTGAACTATGAGTCATTTTGGTTATTTTGAAATGTTTAGTTTTATGAACATGTTGAGACATCCATTTTGGGATCTTTAGGTATTTTGGTAAATAAATCATGTTGAGTTGTTTCTTCGATGATTTTACATATATAATTGGAATTCAATTGACGTAAGTGTCATTTTGTGTATTTGATCTTATAAACCTTTTTCAGAAAACACATATTATTGTGTTATGAGGTATTTTGAAAACATAAGAGTATGAGTTCATTTGAAAAATGGTTTGTCTCAACCAGCGATGAGATTTTGGGTTAATTACCTTTTGGGTCGTTGACTCGGTTTTAACCAAATGGGGTCTTGAGAAAAGTTGTCCGGTTTAAAAACAGTGGTGGAAATTTTATTGGCATCCAGTGGTATTATTTTTCCCTTTGAGTTTAGTGGGAGCAGTTTAGTTACACATATCACGTATGCATATTTTATTGGAAATTTCCGTTATGGTATTTCAACCAATATTTTAGAACGATGAGAGCATGTTTATTTTTGGCTTTGAACTCGAAAACGACATAAATTATTTCATGTTTTAACCGGATACATACGCATATCAATCTACTAGTTTTGCGAAATAAACGGCCGCATGCAAGTTTTGTTGTGAAATCTTATTTCGTGCCGCATTGTGACTAAAAGAGAGAAAACTTTAAGAGTTCGATAATATGAGCATATTGTCTCGGGTTTTGCAAACATTTTATTTATACAGTTTGGAATTAAACTAAATTACTCTTGAAATTGCTCAAATCGCATGCATATGTCTTTACTAAATTTTGGGGAATAAACAGATGTATGCGAGTCACGATGGGAAGTTTTATTTCATGACATTTCATGGCTAATTACAGAAATTTTGGGGTTCGATTTTGTGAATTTCCCTTCTGTAGTTTTGTACGAACGTCTTGTTATACACTATTTTAGTACGTAAAACTATTTCTCATTCATTACATAAATTATACTGTTGGTGTGAGTAATCGTATGAAAATTTTATGTTATTTCGGATGGAACTTTTGCCCGGAACATATTTCAGTTATTGATTTTACTGATAGGAGTTGTCCGCAATGCATGAAATGAATTTTCGGTTTACATGTCGTTGTAATTACGATTTTGGGTAGGTACGTTTTATCGGTGCGACCCAAATTTGAAACGCGAATAATATATATATATATATATATATATATTTATTTATTTATTTATTTATTTACGTTCCTATTGTGTTGTTACATTTGGGAAATGATCGGACGTATATAGGTCTTGTTGGAAATTTTATCTTCCGACGTTTTGTGTCAAAGTGAAAGATTTTAAAGTTGAAGTAACAAAATCCTCTTTTGAGAGTTGTCCAAACTTTTATTACGCATGATGGGACGAAAAATTATTTTCATACGCATAGCATAATTTGATGCATGCTAAGACCATGGTAACCCGTTTGAAAATTTTGTTACGCATCTTTCGTTATCGTTTTATTAGCGTAAGTACTGATCAAATGAGTTTTGAAAATGGTTTTATATGTGTGGCATTGGTGATCAATTTTGAAACCTATCGAATGCACGATAGTGTATTTTCACCGCAAGTTTAATTGTTATAAAACTTATGTAATTGCGAGTTTTATAAATTTCAAATTGGCATAGTAGTGTGAAAAACCTTGAATTCATTGGACTATAGGTGTAAGCCCCCTCGTGTTCGAAGTCGATATTAAGGATTAAAATAGTCCTCGGAGTTTGAGGCGTTAGGCATGTGTTTTCTCCCAGTTAGTTAAGTAACGATCTCTATGCTTCGTTGAACCTACGGATTAAAATCGTGTTCGATTGTTTGGTTATGGTTGGTTTTGGAATTGTGAGAATTTGGTACGACGGCATGCTATGTGTATGTGGTGTACTATATTGTTTGGTATTCTTGTATGATGATGATGTTATGGTTGACTGGTAAGGATGTTAGATTTGGGTGACTACTTCCAAGAGTAGGTGTCAACTTTGAATCGACATTGCTAATCGGGAATGAAATATTTGGTAGTATAACCACGTTTACATAATGGTCATTCCGAGGATAGGTGTCGACACTCTATTTTGAGGACAATAACTGTTGGTGTGCTTCAATGTTTTTCCGTTAGATCTGGTGCGTCTGCAGGACGAGCGGTAAACTTAAGGAAATTAGATGTTGATAATTAAGAAATCAATCATCGGTATTTTGATAATTGTCAGGACTTTCGTTGATTTGGAAATCGATGCTTGAGTGCATGGTGGGAGTTTGGTGGTAATGTTTATTGGATACATTTGGTGAGAATGTCGAGGTGGACTTTAAGTACAAATCGATTATCGAGGAGACATTGATGCGTCGTATTTAGAGGTATCTAAGGGAAATGTTTGCTTTGGGGTATTCTTGGTGGATATGACCGACTAAGGTAGTAAGTTGTCCTTGAGGCAATATAAACAACATAAGGCTGGGAGGCAACCGAGATTTAATGTTAAGAATGTGTTTAAGCCAAAACTTAACGTTCATCCCGCTTTAGGGTGAGTTATATGGAAAGTTGAAGTTGAGTTGGCGATGGTTCGTTATAAGGAACGCAACGACAACCTCAACCAGGATGTAATCCGGTTCGTATATGAGGTAAGGTTTAGTGAACGTATTCCTTTTGAATAGGGAATCAATTGACCTCGCCAAGGGCGATATTGGGTGATTTGGTTGGTGCTAGATTTCGAGGACGAAATCATTCCCAAGTTGGGGAGGATTGTAACACCCTGGATTTTCATTATGTTTATCGTTGTATTCTTGCGTTTACCTTTTGTCGTAAATGCCGAATCTTGATCTGAGAGTTAGTGTTTGGGTTTTGGTTGAAATTGTGGGAAATAGAGAGTTACGCGGGCTATGCCGCGGCTTGTAGGACGCGAGGTAAGTCGTGTAACACTCTGGAGGATTCTCAGTTTGTTGACACGCGCGGGCTATGCCGCGGCTAGTAAGCCGCGAGCTAAGCCGCGTGACCCACTGGAGTATTCCAGTTTTGTGGCACGCGTGACTTTTCCCGCGACTTGAAGGTCGCGGTGTAAGCCGCGCAACCCTCTGGCCGACTTAAGAGAGTTTCAGCCCAAAATATCTCATTCTGTTTCTCTCTCTCTCTCTTCAAATCTCTCTCTCTCTCTAAGATTTTCTTTGGATCTTCAAGCTCCCGTAAGTTGCTAGTATTAAGTGCATTGCTCGGGGTTTCGGTGTAGAAAGCTTCGTCTTATCAAGGGGTCGATATCTGGTTTTCCGGGTTTTATTCTAAAACCCGTTTGGTGAGTTTCTACTACCTTTTACAAACTTTATACATGTCAAAACTTATATTTTTGAAATCAAAAGTATTTATACGGTATGGATTTAAGTTCTCTACATTTTGACATAACTTGAGTTTTTGGTGATTTCGGGGTTCCCGGTCAGTTTTGACTAAAATGATGGGTTCCGCCTTATTTGAAGTAAAAGGGGGGTTTACCTGCACATTTATGTGGGTTACTTGAAAGAATGTTTAAAGTTCATTTTGATGATTTTCATTCTTACCCGAAGTTAAACTTGAAAATGCATTTTTGTTTATAAATGTTATTTTATACCATATGTCTATCTATGGTTGGTCACATATGTTGTTGTGACGAGTCTGTACCTTTACTAGTGGATCCCTAGGTATTGAGTCGACTTATATTTGGGATGTCTTTTCCCCTCTTTGTATAAATGGATGTATATGATCCTCGGGGGCCATTTGGTACGGTTATGTGAGACCGGTTACTAGCCATGGATCATATTTTCCCTTATTTGTAGCTATGAATGTGATATGCGTTGAGAATTCAATGCATACGAGCATTTTTTTTCCTTCTTTTTAGATAGATCATTTTGTTTAAATCCCAACTTTGAGTCCAATTTTCTTATCTTATTTTCCCTTTTCTATTATATGGAGCTAAGTTTGTGGTTTACTTGCTTTTACTTATTAGGTAGGCTAATTTTGTCTAAAAATGTGCAGGCTGCAATGCTGAAATCTGATGCCACAGCATTCGATCGCAAATTTAGATTCAGGCTTTTTGCGTGCTTAAAAGAGAAAATCGGCCAAGATTTACTAGTGGATGCCAACTAAGCTAGTCAAGTTAAGGATCAATTGCTATTTTGAAATGAATCAGATTGTAACTAAGGTCTTTTGTACTTCTAGTTAGTTTTTTGATTTATTGGTATTTTATAAGTTGCTTTTGTACTTATTACTATTTGCTATAGTCCTTGTTGTCCCCTCTTGGAACCTATAAAAAGGAGGGAGTGGGTTGTAGTTGAAGTTAAGTATTATCAGATTTAACATATGATTGAAAATCTTGTGGTTGAAGATTCATATTTAAATATTAGTTTTGAATTTCTTTTTGGAATTCTTGTTCTTACACATGGGTTGCTACAACATTGCATAATAGATTCTTCTAGTTTTCTTTATTATCATTTACTTTATGCTCTTTACTTTCGGTCATTTATATTTAGTAATTTAAATTCAGTCATTTATTTTCCGTCATTTACTTTCCGTAATTTATATTCCGTCATTTACATTATGTCATTTACATTTCTTGCAATTTATTTTTACGTAATGAGTAGCTAATTTTATAGTTTGGGTGTGAGACAAAAAGGGAGGTTGTAAACCAAAAACTAGTGGACTTTGTTTTTCAATAACATTGTTCCACTATGTCATTTTAAGTTTTATAAATCCAAACGCACTTCTTGACGAATTGATCACTTCTTAAAGTGTGAAAGTGCCATGGACTTAGGAATAAGCCATGAAAAAGCACGTCAGTTTGAATGATATGGGAAGTATACTTGGAAGAGTTGCTAGCAAGGGAACTTGCTATCTTTGTTTTTCAAACCGATTGATTCTTGACGGGTTGATCACTAGTCAAAGTGTTAAAGTGTAGTGGACTCAGGAATGAGCCACTAAGAACACGTCAACTTGAATGATATGGGAATCGACTCGGAAGGGTGATTTTTAAACAAAGGCATTTGTTTTTCCATATACTTTACAGAAACCATTTGACACTCACACTGGTCCGGACATTTGCATAGGCATATGTTGATTGAAAGCTAAACAACAGTGCAATGGTAGATATCCGGAAGGATACTCTTTAAAGTACATGGTGGAACTTGTTGTTGCTGAGCTAATACTAATGCTATAGCATCCCTATAGCATTGGCCTCCAGAATTTGTGTTTACTCCTCACTTCAAGTCTTGCACCCATTCTATCTTTATATATCTTGTTAATCATCTAATTGTTAACCAACTCAAACCAAACAAAGTCTTCAAATCGCCATCTGAAATCTCTTCTTTTAGTACACTTTTATTGCACTTTTACAACAATCTCCGTGGGACGATATCTGGTATCCTATCATCTTATTACTTGAAAGACGATATTGGATCCTATTGTATACTTGCTTTAGAATTCAATTATCACATGTCGTAGAGGTGTGCAAACATTTCGTATCAAGTTTTTGGCGCCGTTGCCGGGGATTGGCTCGCTAAAAGTCTATAAAAGTTTGTTAAAAGATTTGATTTTTCTAACATCTCATTGATCTCATTTTGAAGTGGTTTATGCCCAGAATACCACGTGGGGAATTGTTCGAATTTGACCCGGACATTGAAAGAGCGTTTCGTAATAGGAGGAGAGCGCGAATAATTACATTGACCTTAGATCCTCCCATTATGGAACCACCTCCACCAAGTTTTGAAAATAGGGGACCTAGACAACCACCGCTTTTAGAGAATCAAGTAAGACAACCAATCTTTCATGATGCACCACCAATTTTTGGAAATCCACCCGAGCACCCTTTTCAACAACATGGGCCAAATCAAAATCATAATAATGATGATGATGATACAGAATCTAACAACAATGAGCATAGGGATGAGATTCCAAACATAATTAATCTTGCAAATACCAAAGAGGGAAGAATTATGGACTATGTTATACCTGATTTTGAGCAATTAAATTCAGGAATAGTTAGACCCCATATAAACGCCCTCCATTTTGAACTCAAACCTATCATGTTTCATATGTTGCAAACAAACGGAAAATTTGCCGGAATGCCATCAGAAGATCCTCACTCTCATTTAAAATCATTTATGGAGATCACCGATGCATTCCTGATCCCTGGGGTATCTAACGATGCCTTGAGACTCACTCTATTTCCATTCTCTCTAAGGGATCATGCAAATTCTTGGTTTAATTCTTTGGCACCTGGTTCTGTACCATCATGGAGCAATATAGCTGAGAGATTTTTGCGAAAATATTTTCCACCTACCCGTAATGCTAAGTCCAGAAACGAAATCTGCATGTTTAAACAAATGGACGTTGAACCAATTCCCGATGCTTGGGAAAGGTTTAAAGAGCTGCTAAGTAAATGCCCTCACCATGGCATTCCCTACTGTATTCAACTCGAGACGTTTTACAATGGGTTAAACCCCATGGCAAAACAAATGCTCGACGCGACGTCAGGAGGGGCCTTTACAGCCAATACCTACAATAACGGGTATGAGATTCTTGAAAAAATTTCAACAAACAATGGACATTGGGTTGATTCACGTGCCCAACCTCAAAAGAAAACATCTGGGATTCATGATGTAGATGCATATACTGCATTAACAGCACAACTTGCTTCCATGACCTCAATGCTTAAAAATTTATCTACAGGTCAAGGAGTACAACTAGTTGTTGCTGCATCCAATCAATCAGTGCTTTCTGTACAATGTGTTTGTTGTGGTGGGGAACATTCTTATGAACACTGTTCTCAAAATTCTGAATCAGTAAACTATGTTCACAACAGGAATGCTCCCTATGGCAACACTTACAATGCCAGTTGGAGGCAGCACCCAAATTTTTCTTGGAACAGTCCATGTCTAAATCAGCCATCTCCTAAGCCACAAGAAACTTCAAATTTTCAGTCACAACAACATGCTAGTAGTTCACAACATCATCAAAACCAAGGGTCTCAACACCAACAAAACTAAAGTTCACAGCATCATCAGAACCGGAATTTTCAAAATAACCAGCAGCATTTTCAAAAACCACCTCCACAGGCTGAATCATCATCTTCCCTGGAAGCTATGATGAGGGGTTTCATGACCCAAACTCAGACTGCACTTCGGAACTTAGAAACTCAAGTCAGTCAAATTGCACAAAACCAGAACAATAGGGCTATAGGCACTTTGCCTAGTGACACAAAAATCCCAAGGGCTCCCGGAAAAGAACATGTAAAAGCTGTAACCCTTAGGAGTGGTAAGGAATTAACAGAGACAGTGCCAAAAGAATTTGGACCAATGACTAAATCAGAATTTGAAAAAAACATACAGTCAGAACCCAATGGTACAGCATTACCCCCTATTGATAAGATACTTTCCAACCCACTTGGAGTCCAAGCGCCTGTTGTCACCAATAATATCCCTCTTAGGACTGATTATCCTACATTATTCCCAGAAGATGACACCAGGGAAAAGACAGTGGAGAGTAGTATTCCAACCATCCTACAAGAGAGTACAACAAAAGGCATAACAAAACCATCTTGTTCAACACTTGCAAACAAAGCTGTTATAAAACCAGTTCCTCCCTATGTACCTTACCCCCAAAGGTTGAGGAATCAAAAGGAGGAATTGCAATTTAAAAAATTCTTGGATGTGTTTAAAGAATTGCATATCAACATACCACTTGTTGAGGCAATTGAACAAATGCCTAGTTATGCCAAGTTCCTCAAGGACATCCTCAGTAAGAAAAAGAAGTTGAATGAATATGAGACTATAGCTCTTACTGAGGGATGTAGTGCTCTCTTGACCAATAGAATACCACCTAAGCTGAAAGATCCTGGGAGTTTTACCATCCCATGTTCAATAGGTGGGAAGGAAGTTGGAAAGTCTCTTTGTGATTTAGGAGCCAATATCAATCTCATGCCGCTGTCTGTTTTCAACAACTTAGGGATAGGAGAAGCCAGACCTACCACAGTCACACTCCAATTGGCTGACAAGACCATTGCCTACCCAAAAGGAAAAATAGAGGATGTCTTAGTTCAGGTTGACAAGTTCATATTTCCGGCAGATTTTATTATCTTGGATTTTGAGGCTGATAAGGATATTCCCATCCTTTTGGGAAGACCCTTTCTAGCCACCGAAAGAACTTTGATTGATGTTCAGAAAGGAGAGCTAACCATGAGACTCCAAGACCAAAAAGTCACATTTAATGTTTTTAACTCCTTAAGATACCCTGAAGATGTTGAGGAATGTTCAAACTTAAGTGTGACTGAATCATTGTGTCATGAGGATGGACTTAGAAAAGCCTGTAAGTTAGAGGAAGAGGATGATGATGATGTAGACCTAGCTGTCAGTGATGACCTTTCCCTAGGAGATGATGTTACTGTCCCAGTAAATGCTGTAGCATTTGAACCCTTGGAAAGCAATGAACCAAAGCCTTTTACACCATCCATTGTATCACCACCTGACCTGGAGTTGAAACAACTCCCATCTCACCTAAAGTATGCTTTTCTAGGAGAAGAAGGCAAATTTCTTGTCATCATCTCATCTACCTTAGAATTGCATCAAGAACAAAAGTTAGTGGACATGTTGAAATTACACACTAAAGCCATAGGATGGACCATTGCTGACCTTAGAGGGATTAGTCCTTCTATTTGTCAACATAAGATCATCTTAGAAGACAAGAATTTCACATCCATTGAACCACAAAGAAGATTGAACCCTGTCATGAAAGAGGTAGTGAAAAAGGAAATTTTGAAATGGTTAGATGCAGGAATTATTTTCCCAATAGCCAGTAGTTCTTGGGTAAGTCCAGTTCAGTGTGTTCCAAAGAAGGGAGGGTTTACAGTCATAGCCAATGATAAAAATGATTTCATCCCCACTAGAGTAGTCTCCGGATGGAGAATTTGCATGGACTACCGTAGACTGAACAAGGCTACCCAAAAGGACCATTTTCCATTACCTTTTGTTGACCAAATGTTAGACAGACTGGCTGGTAAAGAGTATTATTGTTTTTTGGATGGATACTCTGGATATAATCAGATAGCCATATCACCAGAGGACCAAGAAAAAACCACATTTACCTGTCCCTATGGTACTTTTGCATTTAAAAGAATGCCATTTGGACTTTGTAATGCACCAGCAACCTTTCAAAGATGCATGATGTCCATATTTTCTGACATGTTGGAAACATCCATTGAAATCTTTATGGATGATTTTTCTATTTATGGCTCATCCTTTGATGATTGTTTGAAAATTTTGAAAAAAGGTCTTGAAAGATGTGAGGAAAATGATTTGGTCCTCAATTGGGAAAAGTGTCATTTCATGGTTAAAGAGGGAATTGTTCTTGGGCATTTAATTTCAAAAAGAGGAGTGGAGGTAGACAAAGCAAAACTTGATATTATTTCAAAACTACCTGAACCAACCACTGTAAAGGGAATCAGAAGCTTTCTTGGTCATGCTGGATTCTACAGAAGATTCATTAAGGACTTTTCAAAAATCTCAAAACCCTTATGTCTTTTGTTACAACATGACCAATAGTTCATTTTTAATGAGGATTGTAGAAATGCATTCCTTATTTTGAAACAAGCTTTGGTAACTGCACCAGTGGTTATTGCTCCAGATTGGAACAAACCCTTTGAAATCATGTGTGACGTAAGTGATTGGCTGTAGGTGCAGTACTAGGTCAAATGAGAGAAAAGATTTTTCATTCAATCTATTATGCAAGTAAAACATTGAATGAAGCACAAATCAACTACACAACAACAGAAGAAGAACTTTTGGCTGTGGTTTTTGCCTTTGAGAGATTTAGATCATATTTAATGGGAACAAAAATCATTGTGCATACTGATCATGCAACCATTAAATACTTGGTCTCAAAAAAGGATGCTAAGCCTAGGTTAATTAGATGGGTTCTGTTGTTACAAGAGTTTGACCTAGAGATTGTGGATAGGAAGGGAGTAGACAACCAGGTAGCAGATCACCTGTCCAGGCTAGAGAACCATGAAATAGAACAAAAAGAAGAGGAAATCATTGAAACTTTCCCAGATGAGAGAATCCTAATGCTACAACATTCAGTCATGCCTTGGTATGCTGATATTGCTAATTACTTAGCTTGTGGAATCAAACCATGTGATTACACCCACCATATGCTCAAGAAGTTCATCCATGATACCAAGTTTTACCTTTGGGATGACCCTTATCTGTTCAAAATTGGAACAAATCAAATATTGAGAAGATGCATTCCAGAAACTGAGGTGGCAGCAATACTGCAACATTGCCACCAGTCACCTTATGGGGGTCACTTTGGTGGACAAAGAACAGCAGCAAAAGTATTACAATCTGGTTTTTATTGGCCCACTCTTTTCCAAGATGCCCACAATTTTTCAAAAAGGTGTAATGAATGTCAAAGAAGTGGTTCCATTTCTCAGAAAAATGAAATGCCTTTAAACGGGATCTTGGAGTTGAGTTGTTTGATGTGTGGGGAATTGATTTCATGGGACCCTTCCCACCATCTAACAATTGTCAATATATACTTGTTGTTGTTGATTGTTGGGAACTGAAGAATTCATCAAGTGTGGTTAATGCTGCTGGTTCAATGTTAATACTGCTAGAAGACATAAAGGTTAATACTGCTGAGTGTTACTACTGCTAGTGTTAATTAATACTGCTAGTCAAAGTTAGTACTGCTTGAACAAAGTTAGTACTGCTTAGCTAGTTAGTACTGCTAGTAGTTAGTACTGCTTAGTAGTTAATGCTGCTAGAAGGAAGTTAATGCTGCTGAAGATTAATACTGCTTATATGATGAAGATTCGTATGAAAGGATATACATGGAAACTTAGAGATATACATGGAAGATATACTGAAGATATTTTATTTATTGTAATTATCTTTGTATTCAGTATATATTGTATAGTTTAGAATAATGAATTTTTTTTTTTAATTTTCATTCTAGAGAAAAAATCAACCTCAAGGCATAGATCCTAATTCTAGAGAAGTAGAATTCGTATTGGTGAGTCTGTTCATCAATATTGAGGTTGAGTGAGTAATCTTGTAACTTCAAAGCATTAAATACAAGTTTACAGTTTGTTCTTCATATTTTCTGTATTGATTTACTGTTTGATTGAATGTCAAAGTGTTATTCCGCAAACTTCTTTGATATTGTTTCTGAGAATTAATTCTTGTTAAGAATTCGATCCTGACAAGTGGTATCTTGATTATGTGTCAAAATGGGTAGAAGCTTTGGCTTGTCCTGCAAATGATGCAAAGACTGTGGTTAAGTTCCTTCAAAAGCAAATATTTACAAGGTTTGGTACCCCATGACACTAATTAGTGATGAGGGTACCCACTTTGTGAACAATTTGTTACATGGAGTTTTGTCAAAATATAATATTAACCACAGAGTTGCAACTGCTTATCACCCACAGACAAATGGTCTTGCTGAATTATCAAACAGGGAAATAAAGGGAATTCTAGAGAAAATGGTAAAGCCAAACCGGAAGGATTGGGCTTTTAAGCTATACGATGCTTTGTGGGCATACCGCACTGCCTTTAAAACACCAATTGGTATGTCCCCATATAAGCTAGTCTTTGGAAAGGCTTGCCATCTTCCTCTAGAACTTGAGCATAAGGCCTATTGGGCCATCAAAGAATTGAACATGTCCTTGGATAGTGCAGGAAATAAAAGGAAATTACAACTCTGTGAGATGGAAGAACATAGAAATATGTCATATGAGAATGCCAAGCTCTATAAAGAGAAAACCAAAAAGTGGCATGACCAAAGAATCCATCACAGAGAACTCAAAGAAGGACAACAGGTCTTGTTGTTCAATTCAAGGCTTAGGCTATTCCCTGGAAAGTTGAAAACTAGATGGTCAGGACCTTTTCTAATCCACAAAGTGTACCCTTATGGAGTTGTTGACTTAGTGAACCCTGAGACAAATGGTATATTCAAGGTTAATGGCCAAAGGGTTAAACTTTACCATGATGCTGTAGCAATCCCAGAACATTGCTCTGTGGATCTGGCTACCACTCTCTAAAGCACCACCTTTTGGGATGTGGACTCCCTCTAAGTCCATGAATGTTTGTAAATAATATTGTTGTTTTGAATTCTTTGTGTGTAAGTATGTTTGAAATGTCATTTTGCAGATCTCTAGGATGGAAGGTAAGAAGAAGGATGATGCTGGAGCATCCATTTCCAGCATAACAATCCATGAAATTTTGGGAGGGAAATAGTTGAAAGCAAATGTTCTTTTGAATTTCAAAAATAGAAAGGACACAATTACTTTTTATCATCTGGTTGAATCTCAATTAGAAAAGGTACAATGATGACCTAAGAAGCAACCCTTTGTGTATCATGAAGAGAAAAAGAAGAAAAAGCATGGGTCCTTTCTTCCTACCTTGTGCACACCATCACCTACTAGTTTGAATTGGTACAAGGTTGATGTCCTTTTCTCCTCTTTTCCTGCATGTATGGTTTTTCTCTTTTAGTATTATTTTCCTTGTCCTTTTTTTTCTTATTTAAAGTAGTTTTATTATATTTAATATTTTCCTTATTAGATTGTAGTTTTGTTCTTATCTCCATAAAAAGAAACCACCTGAACCTTTTTATTTTATAACTTCCATTTTTCAAAACAAGTCTTTTTCTTCTCCACCCTTTCGCCTTCTTCTATCTCTAAACCCACCTTTCTCGAACCATTTTCTTCTCTTGCCGGCGATATTCCGACAAACCACCGAAGCACACTTCTATTTTCAGGCGATGGCGAGGGTCAAGAGACCTGCAAGGCGAGATGATACTCCTCCCCGAAGGAGCGACCGACGACGAAACACCGAGCAACCACCACCTAAAACCGCCGAACCATCAAAGGTGGTGACTAATCCTCCACCCTCTGTTTCTACAACACCAACCAAGGAAAACCCACCAAGCCCAATCACGAACAAAACCCTAGGGGTTGTGATTCCCACATCGAAGGTGAAAGAGAGTCAAACCCAAAACCCTCCTATGGTCGATTCTACCCCTGAAAATCCCTCTTCGCCGAAGCCTATGGAGACCATCCAAACCCCTTTGGACTCTCCCATTCGAACCACGACTAACGAGGGGAATGTGATTGAAAAAACCCCTCTTGAAAAAAACCCTCTTAAAAAAACCCCTCTCGAAAACCCCTCGGTGAGTGCTCCTTCTACTGTAGTTCCCCTTGAAGAACCAAACACCACAGTGGAGGAAATCACTGTGGTTGCCCCTAAGTCTACTGAGGAGGAACGAGCAAAAGAGGGTGATGCCAAAAATAGTGAAGTCCCTGATCTCAACATCGATGCAAAAGAGGTATTTTCTAATCTTGATGTTTTGGTTGAGGATTATTTCTCCTCTAGTCCTGAATCAAAAAGCGATTTTTCATTTGCATTTGCACACCCACCACCAATTTTATACTTAACTTGGCCTTGTGAATGTTCATAGACTTCTCCTTCCAGTCAACCAAACCCTGTTTTGGATGACCTTGGAACCAAGGGAGTAGACCCTATGCAAAGGGTGGACAAGTTGCTAAATGAGATGGGATTACCAACTTGAGAGGATGCCAATGCTGTAGCATCATCACAGCATCCTGAGGCAGAGAACATTGGAACTGCAGGCACTAACCCAGAGTCTAACAGTGAAGACCCTGCCACTGCCCCTACTTCCTCTAAAAAGAGGAAGGGATTGGGGAAGACACATGCTACCAAAAGTAAAACTGCAGGTCCTGAACCCAAGAAACAGAAGGTGCATCCTAGAACAAAAACAATTGCAACAAAACCTCCAAGGAAACCAAGAAAGGCAAAGACCAATGCTGGAGCATCCACACAGCATCAAGCTGCAGCAGGGTCTGCCACTGGACCCATCTCAAGGCCTCAAATGCCTTTTAATGGTTTCAGTTGTGATGAAGCCTTAAAGATGTTTTCAAAGTTCAGAAACAAGTTTGCCCTTATAGACAGAGGATTTGATAGCAAGAGCAGGGATGAGGTGGACATAGTCAGGGAGGTAATTGAGAACAGAGGATGGGACAGTTTCTGTGAGGTAAAATCTGCTTACAACCTCACACTCCTTAGGGAGTTTTATGCTGAAGTTTCAATAATCACCATCACTTTTGTCACAGTTAGAGGAATAGAGGTATCTATCTCTGGAGAGGTCATCAACAGTTTGTTGGGCCTCTCAAATCCTGCACACACTGAGTTTGAAAGCCTTTTTGAGGAGGCTCCTTTATCCAGGCTAAATGAAATGATTGAAATTCTTGGGAAGCCTGGATCACATTGGGAGCCACACACTAATTACAAGTTGAGATCATTCAAGGCTTGTAACCTCAATGCTAATGCCAATGTGTGGAACAATTTCATAAAGAGCTCTTTGATGCCCACCACACATGATGGTTTTCTCTCATGTGAAAGGATGGTATTACTCTACTGTGTATTGTCTGGGAAAAATATTAATGTAGGTGATATAGTATATAAATCCATCAAATATTGTTCTGGTAGAAACCAGGGGAAATTGTTTTTCCCTGGGCTGTTGAGTGATCAGGATATTCCTCAATACAAAGAGGACATCATTCAGAAGAAATGGAATGAGAAGTGGGCCATTGACCTCAAGTCAGTGGCCAGAATGAGGCAACCTAAAACATCAAGCTCTGACATGATGGGAATGCTACAAGATTTGCTGGCTCAAAACATCAGCCTCACAGACTGCATACTGGAGCAAAGGAGAGAATTCTTTTAGAAGATGGATAAGATGAAGGAAAGGTTGGAAGAGAAGCTGAAGAAGCAAATAAAGGAAAGCAGGGATGGGTTTGAAGCTGTAAGAAAAGAGTTGGAAGAGAAATCTGGTGGAAAAATCCAGAAGTTGAAGAAAAAGTTGAAGGAAAGGCAGACTGAGATCAAGAAGCTCAGAATGGAGAATGGGGAGCTGAAAGCCAATGCTGCAACATTGGCAGCCACTGCACAGATTTCACAGCCTACTCCTAAGGAGTAGGGCAGGTTCAAATCACTTCACTTAGTCTCCATCTTTTATTTATTTCTTTTGTTTTTGTGTCTGGGATTAGTTTGCTGATTTATAGGTTTATTTTCATGTTAAGATCATCACATGTTACTTGCATATCTTTTGAATTCATAGCCTAAATAATTTTTTGGAACACATCATTGCACCTAGTCTATGTATGCCTTAGTGCTAGCTTTCACTTTCTTGGGACACATTGGAATTGAACAATCTGTTTGGGACATGATTTAGGCCATCTTTCACTCACCATGAACCACTTGTAGCCATTATACACCAAAGCACATTGTTTCCTCACAATGAGGACATTGTGAATTTCAAAGTTTGAGGTTGTGAAATTTGGGGATATGGAAGTGCATAATGACAAAACAAGGCTTGAACGTCAATACAAAAGAGCATAGCTCTAATTTGAGGCCTTGACAAACACCCAAAAATACCCCATAGGGGTAAGGTGCACACAAATGTCCCATAGGGGCAAAGTGCACTAAAAGGGAAAAAGCAAAAAGAGCACAAAAGTGCCAAAAATTGAAAAAATTCACAAAAAATATTGGGAATTTGTGTGGAAAAAGGCCAAGTGAGACAAAAATTGCCAAAAATGAGTGACCTTACCAAAGCCCTTTTGATCCTAAATTTGATTGTGATAAGTTGAGAAAGAAGAAAGTGAATACTAGCTTATAATTCATGCACATACTTAGGCTGATAATGGATGACTAGAATTTATGAAAGGCTATGGATTTCATGTGGTATATTTTCACATTGTATGTGCACTTAATGCCTTGATCTTACATAATTCTTAATTGAGTCATTTTCTTTCTTTTATTTTATTTGTTTGGGGACAAGCAAAATTTCAAGTTTGAGGTTGTGATGTGCGTTGAGAATTCAATGCATACGAGCATTTTTTTTCCTTCTTTTTAGATAGATCATTTTGTTTAAATCCCGACTTTAAGTCCAATTTTTTTATCTTATTTTCCCTTTTCTATTATATGGAGCTAAGTTTGTGGTTTACTTGCTTTTACTTATTAGGTAGGCTAATTTTGTCTAAAAATGTGCAGGCTGCAATGCTGAAATCTTATGCTACAGCATTCGATCGCAGATTTAGATTCGGGCTTTTTGCGTGCTTAAAAGAGAAAATCGGCCAAGATTTACTAGTGGATGCCAACTAAGCTAGTCAAGTTAAGGATCAATTGCTATTTTGAAATGAATCAGATTGTAACTAAGGTCTTTTGTACTTCTAGTTAGTTTTTTGATTTATTGGTATTTTATAAGTTGCTTTTGTACTTATTACTATTTGCTATAGTCCTTGTTGTCCCCTCTTGGAACCTATAAAAAGGAGGGAGTGGGCTGTAGTTGAAGTTAAGTATTATCAGATTTAACATATGATTGAAAATCTTGTGGTTGAAGATTCATATTTAAATATTAGTTTTGAATTTCTTTTTGGAATTCTTGTTCTTACACATGGGTTGCTACAACATTGCATGATAGATTCTTCTAGTTTTCTTTATTATCATTTACTTTATGCTCTTTACTTTCGGTCATTTATATTTAGTAATTTAAATTCAGTCATTTATTTTCCGTCATTTACTTTCCGTAATTTATATTCCGTCATTTACATTATGTCTTTACTTTATGTCATTTACATTTCTTGCAATTTATTTTTACGTAATGAGTAGCTAATTTTATAGTTTGGGTGTGAGACAAAAAGGGAGGTTGTAAACCAAAAACTAGTGGACTTTGTTCTTCAATAACATTGTTCCACTATGTCATTTTAAGTTTTATAAATCCAAACGCACTTCTTGACGAATTGATCACTTCTTAAAGTGTGAAAGTGCCATGGACTTAGGAATAAGCCATGAAAAAGCACGTCAGTTTGAATGATATGGGAAGTATACTTGGAAGAGTTGCTAGCAAGGGAACTTGCTATCTTTGTTTTCCAAACCGATTGATTCTTGACGGGTTGATCACTAGTCAAAGTGTTAAAGTGTAGTGGACTCAGGAATGAGCCACTAAGAACACGTCAACTTGAATGATATGGGAATCGACTCGGAAGGGTGATTTTTAAACAAAGGCATTTGTTTTTCCATATACTTTAAAGAAACCATTTAACACTCACACTAGTCCGGACATTTGCATAGGCATATGTTGATTGAAGGCTAAACAACAGTGCAATGGTAGATATCCGGAAGGATAATCTTTAAAGTACATGGTGGAACTTGTTGTTGCTGAGCTAATACTAATGCTATAGCATCCCTATAGCATTGGCCTCCAGAATTTGTGTTTACTCCTCACTTCAAGTCTTGCACCCATTCTATCTTTATATATCTTGTTAATCATCTAATTGTTAACCAACTCAAACCAAACAAAGTCTTCAAATCGCCATCTGAAATCTCTTCTTTTAGTACACTTTTATTGCACTTTTACAACAATCTCTGTGGGACGATATCTGGTATCCTACCATCTTATTACTTGAAAGACGATATTGGATCCTATTGTATACTTGCTTTAGAATTCAATTATCACATGTCGTAGAGGAATGCAAACATTTCGTATCAGGATGCATATGATCCTCGGGGGCCATTTGGTACGATTATGTGAGACCGGTTACTAGCCATGGTTCATAGTGTAGTCCTAGTGAACGAGTTTTAACTTGGTTTCCTCGGGGGCCCTACCTCACATCGTAGTACGGACCTGTGTGTTCGTGGCCATGGATTCCAAGTGTTTCGACTCATAACTCGGATTGTGACCTACTTTGTGTTACGCTACAATCCTTGGTAAAACTAGTTATCTTTGTCATCGTATGATGAGTTTACTTTGAAAAGGCCCGGTTGTGGCAAAGGTTTCATTTGCAAACTAAACCTTATTGAAAAGGTTTCCTTATGATACAATTGTTTATATCTCTTGAAATTTATAAAGTGTATGTTCTCACTAGGCTTTAAGCCTAACACTTTTTCTCAAATGATATGTATATCAGGTTCTCGTTAGCGGCGGGTTGCTAAGGGCTTGAGTGTCGGGATTGATCTCGAGGGTTTTTTAGATGATTAGTATTGGATTGTTGGGCATTTGTTAGTCCCATATTTTTGGATGATTCTGGATCCACAACTGATGAAATCTAGATAGTATATGTTTAGATTAGTTTGTTGTTAGAATCCTTATCCGTATTCTGACTTTTGTAAAGGTTAAGTACAGTTCCCCTTTTTGGGAGGTTTATACCTATTGTTGATGCTTAATTGTTTAGTTTCCACAGTTTAAATTCACCCTGGTTTTTAGGGTGTTACAAGTGATAACTTGTCCAGCTGCTGATAGACTTTCTGCTAGGTTTTTCATCTTCAGAATATAATCATGGATGGCCATTCCACCCTTTTTGAGAGACTGCATCTGGAACCTTAGTTGTAGAATACGAGCTTTAGAACTGGTGGTGAACAACTGATTCAAGGTTGTCCAGACATTTTGAGAACTGTGACAGTTCACAACATGTCCAAACATATTTTCTGATATGGAGTTAAGAAGCCAGCTCAGAATGGCTTGATTTGTTCTTATCCATGAGGTGTAGGCTGGATTGATTTGGGGAGTTTCATTTCCAGCAGGTTGAAGATGTTGAGAAGGGCATATTTTTGAGCCCAAAATGAACCCTTCGAGATCTTGAGCACGCAGGGCTGGTAAAACTTGTGATTTCCAGAAAGTGAAATTTGACCTATCAAGCTTTATGGTAATAGGGGAAAGAAAGGATGAAGAATGACCAGGAAAGGGTAGAATGATAGGAGAGGTGTTGCTTGTATTGTTTGTATTACTTGTATTACTCACCGGAGATGTCACAGGAGTAGCCATGGGTAGGCTCTGATACCAAGTTTAAAATAGAAAAGGGGTAGAGAGAAGGAAAAATATAGAAAGCTTTTCTTCTCATTAATTATGAAGGAATACACCAGGGACAATATTTATACACAAAGGGGAAAAAATAGGGAAATACTATTGGATAACACAAAACAGAAAAATGTTTTCTCAGTACAGCCTCTTGCCAGAATAGTACCAGTGTTGTACCAGAGATGTTGCAGATTGTTGGCACAGAGGTGACAATACCAGCAGCATAAATAGGAGTTGTCACCTTTACATTATTCTTTCCAACATTATCTAGGGTTGCTCGACTAATGAATATAACTTACTTGAATAAGAGAGCAATCGAATATCTTATGTGCATCTCTCAAGGGTAAAACATCATTGTACATATACCTCCTTATCTAAAATCAACAACAAATACAGACAAGTAAACGATTAAAGAACTTAACCCTAACTAAAAAGGCAAATCAAGAAAATAATTATACTAGTAATTAACCTGTAAAATCCTATGAGACTGGTGATGGGGCACGCAATGGAGGCACAAACTGAAACAACAATCCATACAAAAGCTATTCTCTTCGTTCTTTTTATCTTCTTCGTGTACTTTCGTCTAGAAGAGCTCTCAACTGCAATTACAGAAACACAAGGAGGTCATTATACGAAGAAAGTTGATGATATGCAAAAAGACGTTGAGAAATCACCATTGTCGTCTTGGACCCCATTATGAAGTTAAACGCAGAACATTGTTTGGATTTGGAGAATATCTTTATGAGTACCAACTAAATCGACCCTATGGGTACCAACAATTTCAGAAAACTCAACCCAGATAAGACCCACAACACTCAGCGACGCAAGAACAAAGTCGACCAAAAAGAAACCAATTTGGCCAAAGGCCATTGGTAAATACATATTATTATCAATCAACAAACCAGGATTCCCATGAATTCACTAGTTTAATAGCAATTAAACCAAATCACCGTTCTGCTTGTCCCCACTTCTTGGTGAATTCGTTGATAAATCTTGAAGACTTGGTGAATTCCTCAACTGCATCCCGTAAAAATCAACTGTTCTTTATAAAAAAAACTACTGTCTAATTGAATTATGTGTTTCATAGAACTTTATATATGAAAAAAGGTTGTAAAAGGGATGTGACTAACCCCTTGCGACTGACCCTCTCCTCCTTCCTTCTTGGCTAAGGCTGCTTTTTAGTAAACCGGAAACCAAAGAGATTAGTCAGCAAAACTATTTGAAGTTTTCCTACTTATTCTTTCAAATGGGATAGTGGAATATACCAAGAGCATCTTGGAGCAACTGTGTGAGTTTGCCACCCTTGTGATTAACCTTGGAACTTTTGAGGACAAGAGCTACCATGACATCCCCAAAAGCTGAAAGTGATTTGCTTATGTGTGTTGTTTCCTCTTCCGAATCGTCAATTTTCTCGCTTCCAGCAAGGTCCCAGTTGTCAGGTCTTTCCCAAAACCATGAACGGTAAGGAAACTACAAAATATATAGATTTATCTTTTTATATTGTGGCAGAATGATAAATAAATATATATATATATATATATATACACACAAAAAGTTACAAGGATAAACATGCACCTATGGGAACGACTACCAATAACCAGAAAGAAATCCATAATCCACAAGGAACCAACAAGATGTTCCAAAATGGATCTACAGAAAACAAGTAAACCCAAAAACCCTCCCCCCAAAAATACAAAGAATAAAGGAAACGATTTGTAAGATTTAATGGCAAAATTCGAGTTCTTTGTGTCTATTTTCCCCTGTACACCAAATATGAGAAACACCAACAAAACATCCAAACCTTAATGGCAAAATTCCAATTCTTTGTGTCCACTTAATTCCAGAAACGATTTGTAAGATTTGTAAGATTTAGTGATTTACCTGTGAATGTCGACTGTTGAATGTCGATGATTGTCGATGAATGTCGTTGAATGTCGATTGAATTCCGATTGAGAGGAGGCCGACGGCGAGATGGAGAGTAGGCAGGCTTCTTCTGTTTTGGGGGAATTGGGGAAATAAAAAAGCGGGAAAATCACAATTTTAGAAGAAAATTAAAAGAAATTTTGATATTATATAAATATTTATGGTAAGCTTTTAAAAAACTACTTTTCTTATATCAAGCATATTTGTTAAACTTTTTACAAAAAAAATACCTTGTTAAATTTTCTAATCAAATTTATTTTTATTTAAACAAGTAATAATAAATACTCGATTAACACTACAAGATAAAACACTTATTTATTTCTTCTAAAATATCTAAAATTTCAAAACTCTTCTTATATAGTTACAATTCTTTTTATTATCTCTTTATATTTTAAATATAAAATGTTTTAAATTAATTATCATTTAAATTAAAAAAAACCTAACAAAATCCCTTTAAAGCTTAATAGAACTCTTTAAAGCCCGATAGATCAATTAAGTCCCAATGAAACCCTTTAAAGCCCAATAGAACCCTTTAAAGCCCGATAGATCCATTAAGGCCCAATGAAACTCTTTAAAGCCAAAAAAAACATTTTAAAGCCCGATAGATCCATAAGACCTAATGAAACTCTTTAAAGACCAATAAAACTGATTAAAGTCTAGTACAATTAATTAAAGTCCAATAGATCTATTAAGGCCAAGTGAAACCCTTTAAACCTCAATAGATCCATTAAGGCACAATAAAACCCTTTAAATCCCAATATAATTAGTTAAAGCTCAATATATCCATTAAAGCCCAATATAAATGATTAAAGTCCAATAAGACCATTTATGACTTATTACATGTTTCTATGCAGGTATGTACTACATATATGCATGTGATGTCTATTAGGGTTGATAAGACTACTAAGACCCAACTATAGGTCAATAAGACCTATTGAAATCCATTAAAGCCCAATAGAACTTATTAAAGCTCAATAAGACACTCTATGACTTATTAAGGTACAATAACATATACACATGAATATATACAACACATATATACATCATTAAAACCAATCAAAGCCCAACTGAACCGATTTAAGCCCAACATAACCGATTTAAGCCCAAATTGAACTGATTTAAGATCAATATAATCCATCAAATCCCAAATGAACCCATCAAAGCCCATTATGATCGTTGTTGACTTATTAATGTCCAATAACACCGGTGATGACTTATTATGTGCTTGTGTGCAGATATCGGCCTCATAGATGCATGTGTTGTGTATTAGGGTCACTTAGACAACTAAGATCCATTATACCCCGATATGAACCACTCGACAACCATTATAGTCCAATCTGACATTTTATGACTTATTAAGGCCAATAACACGAGTGGTGACTTATCATGTGTTTGTATACACGTATCTACTCATAGATGTATACATATTACGGTCGAAAAAACAATTAAGAACCACTATACCACAATACGGAGCACTAAACCACCATTATAGCCTAATATGACATTTTACAATTTATTAAGGCCCAATATAACACTATATTTAAATTAATACATGTTTGTGTACTAATATGTGTACCACATATATATGCGTGTGGTTTGCAGTCGGTCCGATACGTCAACTAAACCAACATATCTCAATACCAACCAGTAAGCCAATTGAACCCATCAAAGCCCATTATGATCGTTGTTGACTTATTAAGCCTCAAACACACAAGTGATGACATATTATGTGTTTCTTTACATGTATAAAATCCAAAATTAATTTTAAAATAAAATCCAAAATTAGTTTTAAAATAATTATTATTTAATAAATGGTTTCTAAAACAAATGTTTTTAATATTTTTCTAAAAAATAATAATTTAATTATTTACAGACGGAATTTATAATAAAAATTAAAATATTAAAGGGTCCGTCGGTAATTACCGACGGATTTTTAATTTAAAAAAAATAATAATAGTTTAATTATTTAACGACGGAATACCGACGGAATTTATATTAAAAATAAATAAACATTAAAATATTAAAGGGTCCGTCGGTAATCCGTCGGAAAACATTATTTTACCGACGGATTACCGACGACAAAGTTTTATGTCGCTAAAATTCAAAATCCGTCGGTAATCCGTTGCTATTCACCGACGGTTTTTGTCCGTCGGTAATTTTCGTCGGAAATTACGATTTTTCTAGTAGTGAAAAATGTAAAAAAAATTCTAAGAAAATGTCACATATGCAAGCGCACTTCCGCAATATTGCGGATCTAGGTAGAAAATGTAAATTTTTTGCAAGTTTCTATTAAAAAAAATACCTAAGTCCGCGATTGTAGACGTGGGGTCCGCAATTGCAAACTTGGGTCCGTAAATTATTTTTTTTAAGCCAAAAACAAGTAGATTCGTGTTTTTTTATCTAGGTCCGCAAGTTGCGTCCCGAGATATTGCGGAAGTAGTGATATTTGTGTAAAATCGGGAGAGAAATATCTAAGAGGCCAGTTTTGTTTTTCTACTTTGGCTATTTAAATCAATTCTCCTTCTTTATTTTAAAAATTATAATAGAGGAGAATAAAAATAAAAAATGCATCGATACTGTATGGTTAAACCTATATAATTAATGAAGTTTTTAGTTTTACCTTTTTTTCTTACTTTCCTTAAAGAAAACTAAATATAAATTAATATTATATTATACAGTAAATTAATATTAACATTTATGTTATATATTCACTGAACCTTACCCCATTCTCGTTGAAAAACAAGCAAAACCCCATCTCTTCCCCTTCTGGTGAACACACACAACTACCAATCTCGTGGTTTGACCGTAAAATATATTGAAAGCCCAACCGTGAATCAAAGCTATTACCCTAACTTTTGATTATTCAAATTTCAAACTTTGATTGTAGAAAGTAGAGGATTAGAGTTCAGAAAATCGAGAAAAATCAAGAGTGGCATCATCATCGGACATAAGGGGACATAAGGGGTTTCAAAACCAGAAGAAGAGGAATGCAGGGATCAACAAACCACATCCAACAAATTGGAATCCAAGTTGAAAATTATCGTGAGTTTCAGAGCGAGGAATACACAACCTTTGGTTCTCGTCACCCATGGTTCTTTTGATTTCCACTGTGAGCAGATTAATTACTCTTTGTGGAAGAATGAGATTTAGTCGGGAACAAAATTTGTTTTTTGGTGTTAGAGATATAACCTTAAATAAGATTTTAATTAAATCCATAATTTTACGTGTCTATTAAAGAAAAAGTGGCTTTATACCCTTCTCCTTTAATTTACATGTACCTTTTTAAACGAAATTGAGATAAAAAGGTAAAAAAGTTCATGTAAGGCGCACATGTGTAACTTAATAGGTACATGTAGGGCTGACAATGGGTAGGGTAAGAGTTAATCCGTTATCCAATCCATTTAAAACAGCGGGTAACGAAACGGGTAATTATCCATCTCATAAAACTCTTATCCGTATATTACCCTACCCATTAAAAGTAGCGGGTAATGAATAAATGGTAAAACAAAATTTCATTTTAAACTACAATTGATATTGTTAAACTCAAACATATAAGTAAAACATAAGTTCATAAACATAGCTATTATTTTATATCTAATTTGTTGTAGTAAACATTTAATTACTCTGAATATAATCATAGTATAATATTTTAAAAACAATTTAAAATGTGTAAGACTAACACTTTTCGTTGTATTTATTTTCTAAATCCGTTTTTTTTCTCATTTAATCAGCATTGAATCTTTTACTCGATAAATATAAAAGTAAATTAAAGTACACGTTAACGTACGACAACATTATTAAAAAATATTAATAATTAACTTAATATAATTATGTATATATACACTAATATTTAGTTTTATATAATTATACATACATACATATATATATATATATATATATATAATATCGTAACGGGTAATGGATAACGAAAAACCGTTTATCCATATCCTACCCACTAAAATTTTGGGTAAACGGATAATGGATAAAATTTTATTTATCCATACCCTTATCTAACGGGTCAAAACATAACGGATGACAGATTTACCCTTACCCATTACCAGCCCTAGGTACATGGCTAACAATGTTAATTTAATAGACAGATTTAGTCTTTAAAACACGAAATAAGGACCATTGACATAATTAATTTTAAAAACGAATATACAATAACTAATTAATATTAAATTACAGCCATATTTTTATTACAATGCAATATGTTCTTTAAATAAACAAAATTTAAAATTTGTTTACGATAATAATTTTTATATTTTAGTGAAAATAAAACTATATTTTTTCCATGTTTATTTTTTAATTGCATTTAGTATCGTATATGACTATACATAATTGGATAGCAATAATCAAAGGGTTAACTCAGTTTGATAGGTAACATCCTGGGGGGTGTGGGGTGAAAGCCACACTATCCGGGTTCGATTCCTACGAGCGACGCTTTTCTGATATATCTAGACTCTGGGCCTGGTCCTTCGGGCCCGGGTCCGGATGGGTCCAATCTATGAGACCCTCTACCCTGCCGGTCGGGTTCAGCCAAAAGATTGGGTCAGGTCGCAGCGGATTAGTGGGATTGCCCGTAATGGAGGCCCGATACCGTTGGAACGTGTGTGTGCCTTGTCGTTCAAAAAATAATAATAATAATAATTAGATAGCAATATTTAATTCCCATCATGCCTAAGTAGTTACAATTTGCATCATACTAACCTATTTGTAGGATAAAAGGTTTGAAAATATAGTGTATATATTGTGGGACATAGACACAGACAAATAGCAAATCTTCAAACGACGTGTTTGAATTTTTATAGTTTAAAAATATATATTTAATGCTCTGTGATTTTTGAAGTTCGTTATTTAAAATAGATATTTATTTAATTAGACAAATGATCACATGAGAAGAATAGTTAAGATGAGAAGGTAAGAAAAGATCTTGATCCTTTATCACTTTTAATCTCAAACCATCCATAAATAACGTTTGAGACGGGGATTGATCTGATACATCTCGATGCACCTCATCCAAATATGTATCCAATGGTGTAGATCCCTTCTTACTTTTATCACCATAACTTTTATTATCATCGGAAACCAACCATATTTAGTATGTGTGTGTGATTACATACGTGTGTGTGTATATATATGTGACAGTGTGTGTATCTATATATATATATATATGTGTGTGTGTGTGTGTATGTATACGTGTCATGCATGTGTAATTATATATAGAGTAAATTACAATTTTTCGTGCATGTGGTTTGTTAATAATTTTGATTTTCGTCTTTGTGGTTTTAAAATTACGATTTTCCTCTCATATTTATGAAGTAAAGTCGGCAACAAGAGTGATGTAAGTAGCAAGAAGGACCCATCGAACGACATCCCTTTCGGGGATCCCAAAAAATCAAGATTTGGCAGAAAAAGAAGCAAAAAATGAGACATTCCATGCCCTCGACGACCCTTACCACTATGACTCCAAGAAAGTTTAGATCTTTCGCCTGAATGAATAAGTTGGTCTCGTTCCTATGGTTTGCAATTTATTGTAATTTTTGTCTCTTGATTAATTTATACCTTCAAGTATAAGGGGTTAAAACAGTAAATAATTGTAAACCGTAAGAACAAAACAACAATAAAATGTAAATCATAAGGATGGAAATAACAATGAATGACAAACTATATAGTCGAAAACCGTAATTTCTAGACCACAGGGACAAAAATCTTTATTTTTAACAAACCATAGGGACCAAAAACATCATCTACTCTTTTATATATAAAGAGATGGATAAAAAAAAGTAAGAGTAAACTTCAAATTTGGTCCATGTGGTTTATCGGAAGTAACACCTTTTGTCCTTGCAGTTTCGAAATTACAGTTTGGCCATCATGGTTTGCAAAAACGACCGGATTTGGTCCTTCCCTCTAACGACCGTTAAAAAAACCCGTTAAGTCAGAGGTATTTTAGTGTTTTTATAGTTCTATCACATTTTTATTTTAAAGATTACCAGTCTTTTAATCTACCCACTTAAGTTATGACATGCGTCCACCAACCTTCCCCAAACTAAAGGGGATGAAGACTCTAGTTTTACATATTAACAATGAATTCCTCTGGTCATTTCTCCGGTCAAAACATTGAATAGTCCTTAAATCTGATTTAAAGGATCATCTTCTCCGGTCAAATCAAAAGCAAAACTGAAATCACTCACACTAAACACTCGAAATAAAACCAAAAACCAAATTTAAAACACCAAAAAATATATATATATCAAATTGTTTCAAACCTTAAAAATCTAAATCAAGAGCCCTAATCTAAAATCATAAACAGATAAAACCATATGCATGTTCCATATCAGGATAATAGATGAGATCTATGTGATTTGAAAAACTAGTTTGAAATATACCTGGTTAGTGATGAATAAAAAATAGGTTTGAAACAGATAAGGGTTGTTGCAGATTGAAGAGAGAGGGGTGATGGGGGAGACCAAAGAAAAATGACGAAGAAGATGAGATGAAATTGGTAGGACGAAGGTTTTTGTTACATAAGGGTGCTCACAACAGAGATGAGTAGGGGCGTGGGACCGGTTGCTCCGATGGATGGATAAGGAAGAGCATGGGGTGTCTAGGTCGTGGTGGGGTGGAGGCAGGTAGCAGGTTTGGGGTGTCGTGGTTTCCTAATTTAGGGGTATAGGGTCAAGGAAAGTGGTTGGTGGTTTTCCAATTATGTGGCGATGTTTTTTCGGCTAAAACTTGTTGTAGATGAATGGGGTGGGGGAGGGGCTGGTTCGTCAGAGATGGGTTCAACGGAGACGTTGATCGTTACCGATACATAAATGGGTTCGTCGGAGATGGTCCTTGCGGTTTCTCGACAATGATATTGATAGAAGAGGATTTATGGGGCAGAAAAAAAGAACGGTGATGAGTGACTTGAGATGGGAGACAATGGCCTTCATCGGAGGAAGGGATTTAACCAATCTCGTACCAAATGGGGAGTGCATGTTGTGGTGTGGAACGGGGAGTGCCAAATGGGATGATCGAAGGGGAAAAGGCGAATTGAGGTAGTTTCAAGGTGGTGACAAGAGATGGCCTTCATTTGAGGAATGATTGGGCCGGTCGCCAATCCCTAAAACGGACTATGTAATGCTATGTTGAATCTCTCTTTGATTGATCAATGTGTGATATATTAAGTATGAATCATAGTTCAAATGATGCTAAGTACACTTTTGGTCTATGTAATTTATATAGTTATTTATTTGTTAAGTAAAATGTGATAAAGTGGAAAAAGAACAAAAATACCCCTAACTTAACGGAATTTTTTATTGACTGTTAGAGGGAGGGACCAAATTTGGTCGTTTTTGCAAACCACAATGACCATCTTGTAATTTCAAACCTGTAGGGACGAAAAGTGTTACTTTCGAGAAACTACAGGGACCAAATTTGTAGTTTACTCAAAAAGTAAACTACATTTTTTGGTACTATGACTCTTGATTTGAGTAAAAACAAAAGACAAAACGATAAAAAAGGTAAAAAAACAAAAACGTCCCTAACTTAACAGAAAACATTAACAAAAGTTAACTCAAGAAACCATTTCCAAAGCAAAAATGCAAACCACAACAATCATTACTGTACTTAGGTGATGTTTATTAGCAGCTTAATGAGACTCATAACTTATTCAATCAAATATACATAATTTTTTGGTAGTGACTTAATGATACACAAAGTGACTTATTCAGTAAGTTTCTAGGGGAAGTTTTATGCAGTAAATCAAAGTTTCTAAACCTACCACTTCGGTTAAAAACACGCTCCTTCTATCTATGAAAAATTTCTCCTAAGTAAAAACTTTCTCAGTTTATACAGAGAGATTAATCCACACAAACAACTTTATCCATACAAAACTTAACGAAAAAATCAACCAAACAATCCCTTAGTGAAGCCTAGGGACGTCGTTCGTAGTTGGTTATAAACCACAAGGACCAAAATTGTAGTTTCCTCGTTTATTAAGACTATGTTTGACAAAAAAAGCTAAGCTAGCTTTTCAAAACGCTACTCAAAGTAGCGTTTTAATAAGCTAGCTTTTATGGTCATCCAAACATGTTTATTTATTTTTTATTTTTTGCCAAATATACCCTAAAAAGCAAAAGCTTTTTTTTTCCGGCAAGAAGCCCCAAACCAGAGGCTCGGATACAGGCTCGGAAAGTATAAAGTTGGTCGGAAAAAGCCAAAGTTATCGCTCTCACAGTCTCATTTTACTTTAATAAAACAAGAGAGAGAAACGGCGAAGCTACAAACACATACACTGACACACAGAGACACCGGAAAAATATGGCTCGGATCGCCGGCGGGAAGAAGAACGGACGACCATCTAGTGCAGATCTACCACGCCGCCGTAGCTCTTGTGTTGAACCAGAGTCACAGCCACGGAGGAGCTGCCGGAGGCGGAATGTTAGGTATAATTTCGACATCGATGATTATGTAGACGATGAGGAGTTCTACAAGGACGTTGGGAGGAGAGAGAAGAAGCTTAGGGTTCTGCTTGGGGAATACGATTCGGAGTCAAATCGCTGCGAGGAGAGCTCGTCGTCTGATGAATATGATGAAGTTAAGCCGTGGAAGAAACGGAAAATTGACGCCGGTGAAGATGATGAAATTGGAGAGGTAAATTAACTCATTGGATTTGAATTGAATCGAGGTTGAGGAGATATATATAGTGTGTATATCTGTATGTGTGTGTGTGTGTCTGTATTCAGCGGAGAGCAATTCACTGAAATTTCCAGCAATTCACTGAAATTCGTTGAAATTTGAACACTATGCTTGTGTATATCTGAATATATAGATATATGTATATGTGTGCGAATATGTGTACGTGTGTTGGGTGTCGGGAAACAATCTATCCGCCTTTCTCTCTGCCCCACAATCTTCTCTCTCTCCACGCATACCCTACTCCAATTCACGTCACTGACTCTGATTATTGTCTGCTCTTGGTCTGTGGACTGTTAGCTCATTTAGGGTTTAGGGCTTATTCTTTTGGTATATTTTGACAGATAAGAGGAGAAAAACTGGAAGAAGAAGAAGATGCAGAAACAGGAGGGACCAACTCTGTTCCTGGTTTGTTTTAAATTTCTGGATTTGTTAATACCTTTCTGCTTCAATCTATATGTGGATTAAATGCTAAATGTTTATCGGAATATTGAAACAGGGACACCGTCAGATCCTCCCAATGGGGTGGTTTTGCCTGATAAAAAGACTCTAGAGTTGATACTAGACAAACTTCAAAAGTATGCATTCCTATATCTGTTTGTATTCTCTCTTTTCTGGATAAGAATAAGATATTCTTCAAAATAGTTAACTTAAAATTTGCTATGCTTTACTTGTGGCAGAAAAGATACTTATGGTGTTTATGCTGAACCAGTTGATCCTGATGAGGTGAACTTTTGAGTCATGCTTTCATTTTAGTATTATTTCTCAAAACATTCTTGGTAACTACTGAACCAAACCAAACGAGCCCAGTATATCCCATCCGGGGATATGATGAATATAGACCTCACCTCTACCCTAAAGAGTAGAACGTATGATTCTGTGAAGACCCTGATTCTTGGTAATTGAAGTGTCTTATCTAATCTGCATTGTTGGTTGGTTTACTGCAGCTTCCTGATTACCATGCTGTGATAAAGCAGCCTATGGATTTTGCCACAGTTAGGAAAAAACTGGCGAGAGGAACTTACTTAACGTTGGAACAATTTGAGGTTAGTCTATAGCTAAGCTGTTAATATCATATAATATTTCTCAGAATTATATATAATATATATATATATCAGTAATTCAATATGCAATCCATAAACTGATAAGAGAAGAAGTCGACCACTGTGTTGAAGAAGAGAAGAAGAAGTCGACACTGTTATTACTTGTCTCAGACTCTCAGTCGAAGTCTGATGTGATGAAAGAAAGAAGAAGAAGTAGTAGTCGTATATGCTAAATTGGTGATATAAAAACCTAACTTAGATTAAAATAACAAAAATATATAACTAACAAAAAAATTAAAAAAGCCCAGCCCAGGATACAAAAAAAAGGCCCAAAACCAGGATACAAAAATATCGGTATTATCGGCCGATATTTTGGTCAAAATATCGGCGATATATCGGTCCATATCGCCGGCCGATATAAATACCGATATTTCAACACTGATATTATGAGAAGGAACGATACACGATATATCGCGATTTTAACAGCCCAGGTCTATAGTTATTGGAACATTTGTTATTATGCCAAATCAATTGAGGATTCGTTAACGATGAAAGGGAAAATCTATTGATCACTAAATTTATCATCAAACTTCGCTATAATTGCAATTTATGAACCATGGATGAGAGTTGATGCATATTCTCTTTTTAGATTCATGCTCACTCCCTGTAAGAGAAAAGATGGGTATTTGATAGTTACCATATACGTTACTTATTCTCCCCATTGAATTCGGTAGAGAACACGTTTAGGGAATTTTTAATCATTAAAAAATTCTGATTATTTGGATTGTAGTATACAATGTTGGCTTTTTATAATCTTTGCCATTTCACATGTGAGATTATCAAGATTGTGCACCAAGATTATAGCATTATCTATGTTTAGTTCAAATTAATTGTACTAAACATTTCATGATAACATTAGAGTTGGTGGATATAAGCATGTTTAAAGCATTAGTGGAACTATCTACAGTAAAACGTTATGAATTTTAATCTGAATACAACTTTGTTCACATATAGGTGCATGCATATATAATGTTTTAGTATGATGAAGTGAATTGCTAGATGAACAATGTGATTTTAGTCTACAAGAAAACCATATATAAGAGGAAGCCTGATTTTTTTTAATCCATTAAGCCATGTCCGGATAATGGCGTCTGTATGGTTAAAAGATCAAATTGGTGTTTGTTTTGTGTGCCATATAAATGGTCTGTATGACAAAAATTACCATTTACCCTTGAGTCTAGTGTTGCATGAAAATGACTGGTTTATAACTCAAAGGGTAGAGTGGGAAATAACATTAGACATTATAAAGTAATATGAAATTCAATCTAATACATAGCTTAATAAAATCATTTAATTATTAGTTAAAATTATGTTAAAAAAAAACATTGATAAGCATTTTTTTTCTTTAGTTTTCTTATTCATCTATCTTTCTTTAACGATTATCTGAACATGCTAAATAACCAGTTTTCTTAAACACAGAGTGATGTGATTCTTATATGCACTAATGCAATGCAATACAATGCACCAGATACAATTTACTATAAACAGGTATGCACTTGTGAATATGTATTTCCTTTTGTTTTAGCCCCATTTTACTCACTGTGATCTCACTACACTACTAATTTGGGAAGGCAAGCTCTATCCTGGAGCTGGCGAAAACGAAATTCCACCGGCTAAACTTTACTGTTGATCACCCAATAAACCCAAGTTCGTCACCACCTAAAAAGCAACCAAAGAAGTCGATGGTCCGAACCGTGCAGGAACCCGCTGGCTCTGATTTGTCTGGAGAATTTCAAAATTGTTCATCTGCCCAAGCTAAGCCCCCTAATGATGAAAATCGACGGACAACATTCAATATATCAGTTCAGCCCGTCATCGAGTCGGAGAGTATATTTTCAACCTTTGAGGGTGAAAGCAAGCAGCTTATTCCCGTATGTGCTATAAAATTGAATCTGTCTGTTTGACGATGATTTGTCTGCCTACTAAATGGGTCGTTTTCTCTGGAATCAGGTTGGGCTGCATTCGGATAATTCTTACACTCGGAGCCTGGCTCGTTTTGCTGCAACTCTCGGATCGGTTGCTTGGAAAATTGCGTCCCGAAGAATCGAGGAGGCTTTGCCGGAAGGCATCAAATTTGGGCCTGGATGGGTTGGAGAATATGAACCACTTACAACTCCTGTTCTAATGATTGGAAACTGCACCTTGAAAGAATCCGATTTTCTTACAAGGTATCTTGGTATCGCTGATGTGAGAACCGATGACAAAGCTTCTAGAACCACAGCCGATGATGAAAAACCTTCTAGAAACCCTGCTCGTAAACAAGAGTCTCCAAACGGATCCATTTCGGAAATGGGACCCCCGTCTGTTTCTTTTCCGCGAGCTAAACTTTATGAAATGGCTAGTTCAAAGCATCTGCAACAAAACTCGGAATCGTGGAACGTAATGGAGCTTAAAAAGAAGGGTTTGCCACAAGTTGAACAAACAACCCATAGAAGTACAGCAGATGTTGCTTCTAATGCTTCTGATATCCAATCTCCTAGACCATCAGGAGTAGTTTCAAGAAACGAAAATGTTTCATCGGTGTCGTATTTTAAGCATCCAAATCGTAACAATGACGGATTCGTGTCACGAGACTGGAAACCCATTTCGGTTGGTTCAGACTGTAATGTCGGTCCTGTGAACACGAGTTTTTCCCAGCAACAGGGTCTTAGTGACGTGGTTCAGATGACGAGCAAGTTAGCTCAGATTCATTCAAACGGTTCCATGGTTTGCCCGAAAAGAGAAAATCCGAGTAATGTCGAGTGGATGTCCTTAGGAGGGGTTACCAGACCACACGTAGCCGAAAACAGAAATTCCCACCACCACCGCCACCAACATCATGTTTCACCGTTTCATGGTGAATTCCCGACTTCCATGACTCAACTTCAACAACCCATCCACGGCTTCGTCCCACAACCTGCAGCTGTGAGAGGAACGAATGAGCCCCGGTTCCAAAACCGACAAGCGGTTTTTCCTCAGCTTGTAACCGCAGATCTGTCGAGGTTTCAGGTGCAGTCTCATTGGAGAGCGGTTAGCCCTCAACAACCGCAGCAGCCACCGCCAAGATCGAAGCCGCAAGAATCACGACCGCCTGATTTGAACATAGGTTACCAGTCTCCGGTGAGACAGTCTTTGGGCATGGTTGTCGATTCTCAGCACCCGGATTTGGCATTGCAACTCTAAGTAATGAATCTACGTTGTTGCCCTCGGGCGTGTAGCTCAATTGCCAAAGAGGCGGAGTGACTTTTCCCAAAGACACAACAGGTTGTCAGGTTCAAGTTTGAATCCTGCACGAGACGGGTTTGAACCCATCTGCTAGCCTCAACTGTCGAGTCAACTTTGAAATAGCTCCTCACATGTGGGTCCTGTGGGGCCGATTGGCGTTGCCTGTAATCAACCTTTTACTCGAATAAATTTACAATGCTGATGATTGAAGGTACAACGACAAGATTACAATTTTGTTCTGAGACGTTTATTAATGTCTTAAACTTGGTGTGAAATAAGAAAATCTTGAATTTGAATCAGAGAAAGTTACATAGTTACAACTTATAATTGTAGTTCTAATTGATTTATTCATTCATATACTCATTGTAAACATGAAAGAAACAAACGAACCGCTTTCTTCTGATGCAACGTATGAAAATTAGAACAAAGATTAAACCTTTTGATTCTAAGAATACCCAGAAATAAAAGTTCGTTAATTTCAATGAATACTGAACTTTAGGCTTAACTTTAAACACATAAATATGAGACCTAGACATAAACAGGTTGGAAAAGATGATGGGGCCACACATAAAAACCCAACCTGAAAATGAAAGACATAGCAAAAAACAAAAAAGTATCACAAAACATGTTTAAACGACATTTTTTGGCTTCAAAAATCCCGTAGGCTCTACTCAGAGCATGCCTCGTTCCAAGCTTTGAACTGACGTATTGCGTCGCAGAAAAGGAGACCTATACTCTTATGCCAGCTATCTAACGAATTGTTGTATACCTGATTTACCTCTCACGTAATGTTTTGAAGATTTGATTAAAAACACAAATGAATTTGAAGGTGGAAGTGGAAGTGGAAGTGGTAGGAGAACAAACTAATAGAATTGATAAACAACACCATACATTTATATTACTAACCAACATTTCAAGAACAAACTTAATAGAAGCAGACAAGCTAGTTTTTGGACCTCCTAGAGATATTATAAAGAATGTACATAATAATATGTTGATATCTTCTTCTTAATCATTCAGCTCCAATTCCAAATGTATTCTCCCCACTGTATGTCATGTACAGGAAACCATCCTCATCTTTGTTTTCCTCATATATTGCAGACATCATTGCAGCTACAATATATAAATATATATAATTATTATTATGGTTAACAAAATATTTATTTATCAAAAATGGGTTTGAAATACCAGTGGGTGGCAAGACATTCTTGACAAAGATGAAGATAGCCTTTTCTGCACTCAGCTTAATCCTTTTTCTTACCACATACACAAACTGTCCTACACTCAGATCAGCAGGTACCAGATATCTGCATATATACAATCAGATTTACCCACAATATTAACTCCAATTATCCCTCCCTTCAATATATATATATTTAGAGAGGGAGGGAGGTTCAGGAGAAAACCTCAAAAAAATGGAAAACTAAGGAACACTCTAGTAGCCCTTCATCTGGACGGTATGCACTTGTGCAAACACACAAGTAAATTAAGTTATTTTTTGGTTTTTATGCACGTGTGCATATGCATTTGTGCCATATGCACGTGTGCATGTTACAAATTACTTTTATGCACCAGTGCATACCGTTCAGATGAAGGGCTAGCAACCAGGATGTTCCTCAGTTTTCCGTTTTTTTAAGGTTTTCCCTGAACCTGACCCTATATATATATATATATGTATGTATATGTTAAAGATTTCTTTTTTCTCTACTTGATAAGATTAAACTTCAACAGGAAGAAAAGAAATGACTAACTTTTTCTTGTCTATGTCGGGTATGTCGCTTCTTTCGGCCTTCTCCACAATAACCTGTAAAACCCGAATGTAAATAACAAACATAATTTGCTACAAAGTAATGTAATTTAGCACATATTTAGTACCGGTATTCTGTCGGGATACTTTTCCCTTATACGAGCAGCCTCAGCTTGGCGCCTCTCTAAACAAAACAAAACAAAACAGAAAGAGTTATAACCAAATACTTTACGATGTATAACATAGAAACGGAAACTATAAGCGCATGCAATGTGTATTGTGCGAATGAGTGAGTTATTGAAATAATGGTTTCACAAAGCCTTGCCCAAAAGGGGTGAACTCAAAATTAAAAGCAACATTGTTTTGTTTATTTTAAGAAGTGAATGAAGACAATAAAAGGGTGAGTTTAGTACATTAAAATGAACGGAGTGAAAGTGAGGTACGCAAATGAAAGAATTTTATCTTATAGTTTAGTAATTTAACTATCTTGTCTATTTCTTTCGTTTACCCAAACGCTTGCCCAGTAAGCGCTTATCGATAAGAGTCAACACTCTGACTTACTTTCCGGTGTAAGATTGTAGTCCATCAAAAAAACTGTATCATATACAACAATAAGCAAACCATGGATAGCTAATTCCTACTTAAAGATTACAATAATATCAAAAACGAAGAATCACTGCAAACGCTACTTCCACGTTTTTCCAAAAATATCATGAAATCGAACAATTTGCATCAACGAATGAAAGAATATATATATATATATATATATATATATATATATATATATACACGAAGATAGCAAAATAAGATCCTAATTAGTGGAATCAAATCAATCAATCGATGAAGAATGCATAAAATCAAACATCCAACATGAATTATTCAATCAATTTGAATTAGATCATAAGTAAAACAAAGAGGTAAGAAAGAAAACCTAGAGGATGTTCCAATTTGAAGGAGCTTTTGGCCATGGCGGATGCTATCAAAATTGAGATACAAACAGCGATCAGATTAGGGTTTTTTCTTGTACAATTATATCAAAGTGTTGCAGTAGTAGTTGTGTGAGTTGGGGTTTTGGGAATTGGAAGGAAAGATTCGGGAAATTAACAGGGAATTGCAGTTGACGTCTTGGATTAATTTCTGGTTTTCTACGTTTCTTGAATAGGGTAAAGGGGAAACAATACGCCACCGCTTCATACACCTGTTCCCTACAATGGTCTACCTTTCCATAATTGCATGTTGGATTGTTGGGCCTTCCCTATTAGATGAGATTCATCTCTTAAGTTATGGATTGTAGTGGTTTCATGTAATAATCTTACTTGGAAAGTATATTGTTTCATGAAAGTATCACATTCATTCGATACACTGCTGCATGATCTCTTATGTGCATCGACATCTACTTTTAGAAATAATGCAATCCAGTAATCAATCCAATATCTACATAATGAATGAGCTAAATGAATGGTTTAGATGAGGATTGCACGGAGTTGTAACCTTTTACTAGGTTGGAAAATAATTGTGATCTACTTATATATATATATATATATATAATGTATATATATATATATATATATTTGGGTAACCATGTGTTTTTAGATCAACTTATTTTCACTAACTAGTCCCCAGGATCATGAATGGTCTGGAATTATCACAGGTGAACCTCCATGGCTATAAGGGCTTTTGCAGTGCTTGTATTCGAACCCGAAGTAGATGAGATTTTTCACTACATTCCCCTGAGGCTTAATCGGTGTGTCACAACCCAATTGGTTTTTTGTTTTTATATGTTTTGTTTTTGTGTGTTTTATATATAAACGTATTTATGTTTCCAAAAAAACATCCCGTAGCAATCAACGTATGTTTTGAATAATTAACTAGCTATTAGAGCTATGATATTTTTTGAGTTCGAGTCAATCTTGATGTCAGAATAGTGCTCAAGTAATTTCGTGAGTCGAGCTTCTCAACGCTAATGTTTTACTCCGTGTTTCCGAAACCTCTTTTTACGAAGTGCAAGAAAGGAAATGGAAGAAAAGGAAGGGAAAACAAAATAACACATGTACTATCCATCAATTTAACAATAAAAGGTATATTTGCAAATTAACGTCGTTTAACATATATTCAAATACAAGATTTTCCCCTTTCTAACGTTGCTTGTTTGTTTCATTCCATATCGATATCATCAGGGCCTAACGTGATGTAAAATCTCACGTTTTTTTAGGATGCTACCATTTTGTTTCGTTCACAAAAATATTTTTTTGGGGGGTATCAACCAAAAAATATGCATTAAAACATGTTCAAAATAACCTAAAAAGATGATATAAATTGGTTTATTGAAGGATGAGTTTGTATGAAGCTTATTTTATGTTGAAAAACAATATTTACCATCTACACACAATACAAAAACAATGGGTACTTGCTCTTCACCTAAAATAGAGTAAGCACCCTCTCCCTTGATCATCCATCAAATTTTCATTGTTTTTTTTCTCTTTTTTTGGAACTTTTGATGATGGATTCTTGTAGATTTTGCTGTACAGAAATCATCAGAAAGATGAGTTCCAAAGGGTATCTTCCCCTTCTCCACACCGCCGGTGAACCTCCTTAATCCGTTCAGACGACCTGCAAATCCCACTACAGCTCCAGTCGAAAGACGCCACACATATGTTCCCCGCTTGAGCCTTCCACTCGCAATCTGCACTCAAAAAACAAACACCCAGATGACTAAAACATAACCCCGCTTGAAAAATGGACGGATTCAACAACTTAACGGGCTATTTAGCTCAATGACCTTCTCCAGAAGCGCGTTTTGCAAAATCACACTTTAGTGTATTTCTAAGGGCCCGTTAGGGTATGATGGAATTTGGATTTCGTTGAAGGATTTGGAATTTTGGTTTGTAAGATTTGGAATGGAATTGAATTCCATTTTTTATAAATAATATGTAAAAACAAATTATAAAAGTATTACATTTTTATTGATCAAGTATTACAAAACAAGTGTTTTTAAACATATTTTAAAGAGTAAATTACGTTTTTCGTCCTTGTGGTTTGTTAAAAATTTCGGATTTCATCCCTATGGTTTGCAATTCATTTCTATATTTTCGTCCCTGAGGCCAAAACACTAGTTTTAAGTATGAAGGACTAAAATAGAAATGAATTATAAACCATAGGGATGAAAAAAGCAATAAAATTTAAATCATAAGGACGAAAGAGATAATGAATTATAAATATAGGGATGAAACTTTGTAATTTCAAAACCATAAGGACAAAATTAGAAATTTTCAACAAACCACAGGGACTAAAAACGTAATTTACTCTATTTTAAAACATTACTAAAAACAAATCATATGAAATCCTGGGAAATACCAACTACCCCTATAGGATTTTTGAAATCCCATGTATGTGGGATTTCAATTCCATACTTTCCTTTAAACCAAATACGGGATCGGAACGGAATCCAATTCCAAATCTCGCAAACTAAACGTACCCTAAATTTTTATGATAGCAAACTCTTTTGAACCAAGATCCAAGATAAGGGTAGGACAGGTCAAACGAAGGTCATTGAGCAAAAAAAAATATAATAATTAGAAGGTCATACTCCTAATTGAAAACTCAATTAAGGTCGTTTAATTTATCCAAAGAATTCGGAACCGAACATTACCAGGTGGGGTCCCACAACATAGCCTTCTATCGTCGATATGCTCCACATCTAGTCCGATAAACCACGATCCTAGCGATACATCCTCGTTCACATATTTGTGTAGCACGTTCCTAAAAAAGATTCGAAATTGAGATGCTGAAAACAATAAACTTACAATTCCCGCTTTATGAAAAGCGATGAAATGATGCTTACTGGTTTATCGAGATATAAGTAGCCAGATCTTTCGAGATGGCGTATAGTTGTCCGGTAGCATGTCGGAAATACTTGTTACCTTCCTCACCGAACTTCCAGTGTTCGGGTTCGTGATATCTCACTCCTCTGTAACAAAACAAAAAACGGTCAACGGTCGAACCCACGATGGTCGAAAAACAAGCAAGAAAGGTTACGGCTTACTTGTGGGCAAGCACGGGACCCGACTTCATGCATCCGATGTATACACGTGGATTTGCTCGATGTTTAGCTAAGGTTGCTCCTAGCGTAGCTGCGAATGTAACCGTGAGTTTGCAACAATGAAACTCAAGTTTAAAGCACTACAATAAAATCGGCTTTATAGAATGCCAAATATGTTTTGAATATCATAATAGAATAATAGACTGCTTCATAGGACTTAAGTTTATAGCACTAAAATTATGCATCCTACGTAAGGTGTTACAACAAGTTTATAGAACGCTTTTGTACTTCCTAACACGTTTTATAGGCCATTTAAAAAAAATGTTTTTTTAGTTTTTTTTTATATGACATTATTTGAAAAAGAAGTAAATTACGTTTTTCGTCCCTGTGGTTTGTTAAAAATTGCAATTTTCATCCATATCGTTTAGAATTTCAGTTTTCGTCCCAATGGTTTGTAATTCGTTGCTATTTTTGTTGTTATAATTTACAATTTATTATTGTTTCGGTCCATGTGGTTTACAAATCTTTAATGTTTTGGTCCCTTGTAATTAAATGGTAGGAATTATTCCAGGGATGAAAATAGCAATAAATTGCAAACCATAGGGACGAAAATCATAATTTCTAAACCCCAGGAACAAACCTATAAAAAGATGTGTTCATAGTACACTTTTAAGTGTCCTATAAAAAGATCAATAGAACACTTTATTTCAAAAGGGTCCTACAAAGCTTGTTAGGATGCCCAAAAACGTCCTAGCAACCTACTGTAACATGACATATTTATATAGGCCGCACAAGTGTTTGATCCCATATATTTGAGTCCTATAAAGCATTCTATTAGGACATTTAGACATATGTAGCGTTCTATAAAGCCGATTTTGTTGTAGTGAAGACTCTGAAATGGGATCGTATGTCTTTACCTATATTCACATGTACATCGTCATCAACCTTAACGTAGAAATCTGCATCCCACATCGCAACAGCAGTCGTAAAATACGTCTTTGTCTTTGCTGACAATTCGAGGTACCCCTCGATATGCTCCTGCTCACATACCGTTTTAATCAGCGGTCTACTTGCTAGATCGAGATTCTAACAAGAAGGGGCAGGTTCTAACAAGAACCGTAAATAGTTTAAGAAACTGGGAACCAACTATTCACGATATTCATTATGAATGAATGAACATTTTAGGGTTATTCATAATGAATAACTGATGAATTAGTTGGTTGCCAGGTTCTCAAAATATATATGGTCCGCATTTGAACAAAAAAAGATTGTATTTTTACCAGCCTCAAGAAATCTCCGTGCTTTCTGTCTTCTGCTTCGATAGCTCTATCGAGTATACCGCCCGATGTAGCACTGCAAAACGTAATCACAAATGAATTCAATCGGCACCTTTACATTCTCGTGTTTTAGTGCATAACAGAAGATAGTGAAAACAGGTGATTCCTACCCGTGACCTATAACAAATCGCATAACGATACCCTTCTCTTCCTCCAGCTTCCGCAGTTTATCACCTGGAATTTGTTAAACATCGAGAGAATTCAAGAATTTTAAATCGAGTAAAGATCATGCGGGATTAGCTAAATGAGCGTAAAACCCAGAACAACCTTGCGGCATCCAAGTAGAACGGACGGAATCCCTTCGTTTTCGGCTGCTAAAAGCCGTATTAATGCCTACGACCATTAGATATTTTCGTTTCTTGATCGGCTCTGGTAGCAACAGATCATCAGATATCGGGGATCCGGTAAGTATCGAATCTTGCATAGCTCTAGCAGCAGCTAGTTCCATTTCCAAGCTCGAAATCGTTTTATCTAACGTTCTGCATCCAAGAAAACCGTCAAGAAAAAAGTCAGCCTTCAAAAGTCAAACTTATTAATTACCCCTCATAACCCGAATTTGAGTTTGAAAATCCAACGAAGCTTACTGGACGGCATTATGTGTTTTGGAAACTTCACGGATTATATCTTTCGAATCCCGCCTTACATCCTTCTAATGAGACATAAAAATCACGAAATATGGTTAATACCCGGATGAGAAACATAAAAACGAAACGAATTAGATATGTTTACGAACTTGATTACTCACTAATCTTGTGTCACAACCATCTGCAACGACTTGAAGCCGTTCATCTTCGGTTCCCGTTGGTCTTGATAGACCTTTCGCTTCAGGCTCGGTCCACATTCTAACGCCAAAACGAAAACAATAAGCAGGCAATCCGTAATAAAACATATTGGGTATTTAACGGTGATCGTTATCTAAATGCTCCAAGATTAGCGAAACTAACAACGTAAGATCCTAAAAGATCGATATAGTCATTTGATGATTCGATCCATCATATGAAAGTTATAACCTTTGACTAACCCACATGGATTTAATGGACCTGAATCAATCTTGTTACTTTATATCAATGGACAATTGGTAAATAGGTAATTTAATCTTGAAATTGTGCCAATTTTGATGGGCATTCTAAACAGAAATCTATTCCAGTTTTCATGGTTATTCAATCAATTTTGAATATGGAAGTGATGAAATAGTACTGGTTTTGAATCTTGGATTGCATACAGTAACAAGAAATCAATCAAAGAATCCATCTTTCCAACAAATGGATCCAAACCCACATCAAGATCAGCAAAATTTACAAGATTCAAAGAAATCCCAGCAAATTTTTGCATAATTATTTCATATATATGATAAAGATTCATCAAAAACCCAACATATTAGTACTCAATAATTGCAAGAAATCAACCAAAGAATCCATCTTTCCAACAAATTGATCCAAACCCACATCAAAATCAGTAAAATTCACAAGATTCAACCAAACTTTTACATAATTATTTCACATATTATCACAAAGATTTATCAAAAACCCAACACATTACTACTCACTACTCAATAATTGCAACATAAACCCTCTTTTTTTCTAATTTTTTAGTGGTGGGTGGGGTCAAGTAATCAATTAACACGAATAGAAAGAAAACCTGTCGGTGAAGAGCATTCCGGCAAAGAAGCAACCGGCACACAAAAAAAGTGTCAACTGCTTTGACATCACGTTTCTTGAATTCAAATCTCTGTTCTTCCAAGACATTTTTTCGTAATCTTTTCGAAACCCCAATTAAAAAAAAACAAGCAAACTAATTTATAAATCACAAACCCATTTCAAAGATCAACTTCAACTGAATCAAGAACTTCAAATTATCAGATCCAAGAATCAAGATTTCAACTTCAAACTTCAATCAGCAGCTTAAATCAACAAAAGGGTGCCCTAGATCAACGATTATGTAAACTGGGTAGTTGAGTTTTTGATGGATTGAGTAGGGTTTACCATAAGAATCAAGAAAATGGAGATTTGGGGGTGGAAAAAGAATTGATTTTTATTTGTGATTTGTTTATGGGTTTGTTGTGTAGATGTGGATGGGTGGCTTGAAATTTGGGGAAGAATGGTTGAAAGCAGGTAGTGTGGTTGCGGTGGAATTAGACGACATAAATAAGGCAAGTAGACACACCCAACAGAAAGCGAAAGTGGTGAAAATGGCAAGTGTTTGTGTTCTTGTGGTTGTGATTTGTAGTTTATATATATTTGGCGCTACAACTTGTAACAAAATATAAATACAAGGGTTGTTTGAGGGTTGCTGAATGGTTTGGTGTAGAATGATTAAGAGACTCTTATGATACAGTGTGAAATGAAAAATGGTTGTTTGTTGATTGTTCAGAATATAATCATGGCTCTTAATGGTTAAGATAGGGTCAAGATATAAAATCATTCAGAGGGTTTTGGAACCATTAAGAAGCGGAACTTTTTTTTGCCAAACAGGATTTACCTCTTAACGATTCAGATGTTGTCTTTTAATAGAATCATTAAGAGGTAAACAAACAGCCCCATAAAGTATGGGGCGTTGTGAGATTAATTTGTTTTCGTGAGACCTGTGAAGTTATAAAGACACTATAATTGAATGAAATAAAATATTTATAGTGTTTTTGTTGTGAAAATTTTGTATTTTTTGTATATACATAATGTTTTATTGTGAAAATTTAGTGTTATTTTGTGATTTAACGAGTGGAAGCACAAAAAAAAAAGATTGTTATAAGAACCTCATTGGAGATGATATGAGAGCATCTCCATTCAACCTCTTTTGTGTACTTTTTTTTTTCTTGTTACCTCATCAAAATAAGTGATAAAAGTTATAAAGTCAAGAAAATAAAAATAAAAACAAGTAAATTTGTAAAGTCAAGAAAATAAAAATAAATTTTTGATTTTTAATAATTATAAAGTCAATAAAATAAAAATAAAAACAAGCAAATTTGTCATTTCACACCAACTTCAACTTAAGAATAAAGAGAGTGCAAGAACCTAAATAAAGAGGATAAAGTTCTTATAAGAACCATGATGATCTTGATTTATTAAAGTTAAATATGATGTTTAAGAAGATTTATATTGTAACGCTATATGGATTTAATTCCCAACAAAAAGTATGTCATTATTGTTGTTGGTTACCTACGATTCACAGTGATCATTATTTCCATAAATCCCAAAAGAACACCACCATCGTCAATTTTGAGTTGTGCACATGGCTCGCACGTGCATAAAATTGGTGATGGACATGAGCAAGTGCTAATGCTAATATTTAAAACAACTAGAAGCGTACTCGCGCAATTTTCATTTTATTTTTTGTTTTTTGTCGATTTACAGTACGATTTTGGATGGTTTTGAGAAAGTGATAATATTTTTTTTATAAATTTATTTAATTTAGGCTTAATAATATAATGTTTTTTATATAAAAAAATAAGTATTTTGTTAGATTTCAATGATTATCTTATATATTTTAATAACATCTAGAAAAAAAAAACGATTACATATTTAATAATAGAGTAAATTACACCGTAGGTCCCTGTGGTTTACTTAAAATCTGGATATGGTCCCTATTTTGAAATAATTACATCAGGGATCCCTAATTAGTAATTATTTCAAAATAGGAACCATATTCAGATTCTGAGTAAACCACAAGGACCCCTGGTGTAATTTACTCTTAATAATATAATTAAAACAAATTTAGTATAGATAATGCCATCATTAATCTTTCTTTCTCTCTTTACAAGAACAAGTTCAAGTGAAAACCTTAAGTTTTGTTGTGAACTATACGATAAAAAAGATCATGTCAGGTGTCGCAAATATTCATAAGTTATTCATCAAAAATAATGTAAACATTCATCACAAATGCTCACATTCATTATTTACGATGAATGTGGACAACAGAAGAAACGTGTTGCACAATCCTTTGTCCTCTAGTTCATTACAGAAAAAGGGTTTATAATTAAATTTTCTCTCTCTATATATAGAGATAACATATTTAATTTATTTTATCATATTCAAATGTAATACTTTTAAATCATTTTAAAAGAATTTCAACCAATTAAACATATTTAGAAGGGTATCAATTAATATTTTAGATGGGATTTGAAGTTGGTTGTTTGAAAATTACAGGGTGGGGTTAGTGGAGTTTGGAGGTGGATGAAATACCAAATCCCATGTGCCAATAATAGAATAAACTTGGATGAATTGACTTTACCCATGTGGTTTATATACAAATTCATGCATTTATTCACATTTTTAGGGGATTCTTTATGTAACATTTTGTTGTCTTCTTTATAAACAAGAGAAAAATTGAATTAAAATATGATATTTTGGTGTAACATCTCAACTTTGAACTACATTTGTATAGTATGTATTAGGTAAAGAACTAATTGTCCAACTTAAAAAATAAATAAGCGTAAGGGTTAGTGGCAAACATGTGAAATTGTGGGATAAATCAGATTTGACAGGAAGAAGTGGAGAAAAGTTCACAACTCTTCAAGTTTGAGATCATCATCAAGAAATAAGAGTTTTGTTTTCTGTCACTGTGCTCTCTACAAACCAGAAAAAATTCTCTCAAATAAATCAAGAAACAAAAAAAGAATTCGACGTTCTTGGCCCAAGAACAATGATGCAGTGAAGTTGTGATGGATAAATCACCAATTGTGTGTGTATGTGCATGCACGTTATATCATATATGTATGTATACGTGCATACTTGGGTGAAGGGAAGCATGTTGGGTCTGGGCTCACCCTCACTTTTAAAAGAAACTCTCAATATTATAAATATGGCCCATTAAGATACAAAAGTTAGAAATCCTTTTCTTAATGGGTTTTATGTCTAAGACTTGAGTGGTTACATTTTAAAATTAGATAAGGGGTCCTTGATCTTATCTTATGATGCAATTGCATGTATATAATTTTGGAGTCCTATTGTATTCCTTTTCTTTGTTTACCACATAACTTGTTTGATTTATTGCTTTTTTTATATTTAAGATATAAGGTTAACTTACAACTTGGATTTGCTTTTGTTACTTCATATGTGTCAAAAGCACACAAGTCACAAAATATGGACCTTTTTCTTGGTTCAGCAAATTTGAATGTTTATTGGTAAGGTTTTGTTATTTTGTTGGTAAATATTTGTTATTCTTGAAGTTTTTGAAAATCTTCTAGTTTTCATATTAAAGTTAAAAGAATCATACTTATTGAAAATCCTGACTCTACCACTGTTTATGTATAAATGTGTATATAAGAGCATCTCCAATGCAAGGTTATTGTAAGCAAAAAGTGAAGTGTCTTGTAATAACTACCATTGTGGAGAGTTCTTATAAGAACCTAACCCCTTTTGAGTTCTTATTTAAGAACCTTGGTTCTTACCATGAAGTTTGTGTGAAATGACAATTTCCTCATTCTTATTGGTAGTTAATTAAATATTTGATATTTATTTATAAATATATAATAATTATTGATGTTGACATGAGGTTCTTATAAGAACTATCATTGTGATCTTTTATATAAATTTTTAAATTGATTAGTTGGAAATTAGGTGACACCAAAAAGTGTAAAAAGAAGATTCTTATAAGAACCTCCATTGGAGATGCTCTGAATGGTTTAGTTAATTGATACTCTAGGCTCTAGCCACTTACTTGGGCTTTTATCACTTTGGGCTTTTGTGCTCTTAGGCTCAAATGCTCAATGAACCAAATTGGGCTATTCTAGATTGGTTCTTACGCTATAATTTAAATTGTTCAATTTGTAATCTTACGACTAGTAAAATAGTTAAAAATTGGTCTTAAATTTGTGTGTAAATAGAGTATGCTTACAAAAAATTGATATAAAATCATAAATTACAAATTTTGTAATTAATTTACAGATTTCACGTCTTCTCTATTGATTTTTCGGTTTTGTTATTTATTACATTGACAACACGTCTCGATTTGTAAGCCCATTCTCCGCCAAAGCTTTGCAACACCAATCTTGTGGTTGCCAACATTGAGCTTGTGTGGTGCACATATTAGACCGCTAGTCGTGGATTATACAAGTTCGAGTTTGTGAAAACAACCATATTACGAAAAAAGAAAATTACAAGTTTTTACTATTGATATATATATGTAACTTCTTTTCTTCTATACTAAAAATAAAAACCCAAAAAGAATATTAAAACCTAATTATTAAAAAATTCCCATGAATAAAAGTTTAAAAAGTCACTAGTGGTGAGTGGTGACACATGAGCATTGCATTTTGCATAATTTGTGACAAAGAAAGATGCCAACTTGACCACCACCAACTTTGGATCTAATCAAAATTTCACTTCATGTAATATATATACATATATATATATATATATATAAATTCAAGTTGGAAAATTTTTCTTGCCTTTTCAAGTCCACCTTTTTTTAAATTTCTTTCCATTTCTATTATGCATAAAAGATTGTACTATATTTGTCAAACATTTATCATATGATATTTGATGGCTAACAAATCTTAAAATGAATCATTTATTACTTTTATTTTTATTTGGATATCAAATACATTTGTTTTTAGTTTCAAGATTTTGAAAAAGAAAAGGTTTTTGATGATAAACATCATAAACAACACATGTTTGAATTATAGTAAAATAAAGGCAATAAAATAATAAAACATGTTCAATGTATTACTCTCAAGATTTGAGAAACCAAAACAAAATTCACTTCTGCATCTTTCTGAACTTGGGTGTGATTCACATGTGATTCAAAATTTTATAATGGGACCCATAAAATAAAAACAAATGTTAAGATGAAGAAAACAAAGAACATTCATTGTTGAAGAAACTAGACAAAACCATAAAATGAACCGCTCATATAGCGTTTGTAAATCTTATGGGTTTTGGCGTATTTTCAAGGTGCATAGTACCATTTGTATCCTTTTCTTCGAAACTCGTAAAATAAAATCATGAAAATAACTGATTTAGCGAGTACATAAAAACTATATACTTAGATATCAAGAAATCTTGATACACCAAGTTGCTTTTCCCCTTTGAATCAAGGCTAATATTAGGATGAAGGAAGATTATATAAATCCACAAATCTTGATGATAATTTGATGGTATAATCATGGGTGATGGAGAACATAATCACTAAGTAGCCGTTTGGTTTGTGGGATTTGGAATTAGATTTCTTTTCAATCATAAGTTTGTTTTGAAGAAAAGTTCGGTATTAAAATCCCATAAACAATGTTTTAAAAAATATAACTTGCTTATAATAATGTTTTAAAAAATATCAAAAACATTCGTTTTGTAATAATGTTTTAAAATATATTAAAAACATTTATTTTATGATGATCAATTAATAAAATATAATTTAATATTTTTATAATAATTCATAATTTGTTTTTATAAATATCTATAAAGAGCGAAATTCGATTTTATTTCAAATCATTAAATTAAAATACAACAAAGATTTCAAATCATTCTATAAAATCCAAATATCTTAAAAACAATTCATCAAACCAAACAATCTTAAAAGGTTTTGAAAACCCATTGACATATACTTGACCACCATCAATTTGTTCTAAAGTATGATTTTACCAAAATATCCCTCTTTGCATAACAAAACCCACATAACATTCATTTTCCCACTTTTCAAGACATGATGTCACATGTACTTTAGGCATAAAAAGCTGTACTACAATCCATGCATCACAAAAGGCATAATAAACCATTGATTACTATATCCATCATTACCAGTTCCAATCTCTTAATCTAAAGCAAAAATTCATTTAATTACACAACCTAAAGATTAAAAAAAGAAACAAGGCAGCAATAATTTATACACAGACAACACCACCATAGAAATAAATGGGACCCATTTTAAATTATCAACATTATCAATCATACTGATGATGTTGCATCATCATCTTCATCATGATAATGATAATCATACCTGTCTTTTCTTGAATTTCTATGGGTTTTCTTTAAACTTTTTTCATGGGAAATTATGTAGATTAGAAGTAGAACACAGATGAATTTATTCAAGAAATCCAGTTCTGGTCAAAACAGCATTTCTTACCCTACTCAGATCTCTACCTTTAAGTGTTCTTCCTGCACCTTCACACACAGAAAATGAAGAAATCTGACTTCTTGCAAGCTTCTGTGCAATCCATTCATGAGGAGGCATCATGTTTCCATTATCATCATCATCATCATCATCACTGTCCCAATTCAATCTGCCATCATGACCATCATCATCATCATCACCATAATCAAGCCATGCAGAGTTCTGTGATGATCTCTTTGACTTATTACCATAGATCTTTGACCAATCAGGAATGTTGACTGGTGCTGATTGTTGTTGAGGAACCTCAGGATTGTTGGTGGTGGTGGTGGTGGTACTAGACCTAGGAATCATTCTGGCTGCACTTGGAAAAGAAATAGCTCTTGAAGATGATGATCGTTCAAACTTTGAATCAAATTTACCTTTTCTTTCATTCAAAACAGACCAAATATCAGTTTCTTGAAATTCTTCATTTCCAACCATGGATGACCACCCACTGCTTCCTTTTCTGTACATACCATACTCACTTTCCATTCCTACAACCTTCATATTTCAAAACAATAATAAAGAGTTAAAAACACTTTTTTCAAGAAAAAAACATAAAGATTCATCTTTTTCTGGGCAAAAAGCTCCAAAGACAACAAACATTTTTTTCAAGAAAAACATAAAGATTCATCTTTTCTGGGTAAAAAAGCTCCAAAGACTACAAATTCAGGTAGATTTAAAGACATTTTTTTTTTCAAGAAAAACATAAAGATTCATCTTTTGTGGGCAAAAGAGCTCCAAAGACTACAAATTCAGGTAGATTTGAAGACACTTTTTTCAAGAAAAATATAAAGATTCACCTTTTATGGGAAGAAAAAGCTCCAAGGAATTACAAATTCAGGTAGATTTGCTGAAAGATGGCTGCACTTTGTGGGAATAATGGGTGTTGGAAGATGATCTACCTTTTTTCTATATTAAAATACAAGATCCTAAAGGGGGTTTCAGTTGGTAATGGAGTTCTTGAGAGTGTACTTTATAGGCTTAAAAAGGGAAAACTGAGCACTCTAATGTTCATAATCACCAGTGCCCATGTTCTTTCTAGTTGTCATATGAAATGACTCAACTTTGATAAGACTTCTTGTTGAATACCAGATGAAGTTCTGGTCTTCTGTACAGAAACCTAAACCCTCAAAGATAAAAGTTTCGATTTTTATCGTTAAATAGACATGGTATATTTCGTTTTCGCCTCCTCCTCGTACGCCTTTGTGCAGATAAAAATTAGTGAAAATAAAGGGTATAAACTTGAACCAAAGTTTTGATACCCTTGATAGTTCTTTATAAGATTTGGGTACTCAATTATTGGACTTGAAAGGTGAAATCTTTGACAGTTTTTTAGTGGTCCACTTGTTGCATATAAGTCCAATGCATCTGTATCATTTATGTTGCCATTATGATTCTACTATCACAAACTTTTCTAAGACTATTTTATCAAATATAAGCAGAAAAGAGCAACAACAATAGTGTGTGTGTATATATACAAGGTTCGGTTCAAGGGAAAACAAAAAAAATTTGGAAAACTGAGAAACACCCTAATAAGTAATAACCATTCATTTGTGCGGTATGCACATGTGCATAAAATGTGCACGTGCATAAAATGCACACGTGCATAGATTCCAGGAAACATTTTCAATTACTTTTATGGACATGCGCATATACCGCACAAATGAATGGTTATTAGGGTGTTCCCCAGTTTTCCATTTTTTTCTGTTTTCCCTAAACCTGAGTCTATATATATATATATATATATATGTGTGTGTGTGTGTGTATAGAACATAGTTTTTCTACCCATGGCACATCTAGATTCATGATCTAAAGTCAAGAAACCAAGAAACATGTCAACTTTATCATGCTAATGCTAAAAATGTGCTTACTTTACAAAACTGAAACCTTCATTCACTGTATGTATATATATATATATATGTATGTATTGAACATAAACATCTAGATTCATGATCTAAAGTCAAGAAACCAAGAAATATGTCTGCTTTATCATGCTTATTCTAAAAAGGTGCTTGCTTTACAAAACTGAAACCTTCGTTCATCGATGGGTTGATCAGTATGCAGATCAGATCAGAGAGATAAACATATATGTAACCATCAAATAAGCTGAATAACATCAAATTAACCTTAATCAATCTGATGATTTCTTGAAAGCCATTCATTTGACTTTGTTTGAAGCACTGCAGTTGTCATTCAATGTACTAGGCCAGATAAATACAGTGACAAGAAAATCTTCAAAACCTTAAAAAAAATTAATGGAGTGGAGCCATCATTCGATGTATTTGGCCAGACAAACACAGTAATTACATCTTCAAAACCAATCAGCTTTGTGCCGTTTTTCAAACAAATTTCAACCGTTAAAGATTACTTTTGGGAAAAGAGAAGAGTGATAATATAAACAAGGGAAACAAAAGGAAAGTGTTTTGAACTTTATCGCGGTTATGGTCCTAAATACAGTCGGCTGCCGTCAAAGCACAAGGTGGGCCCCATAACACATGTATTACGTTTATTCTAATGCTGATCTTAGATGAAAAGGGTCCCTTAGCACCTATCTTCTGTAAATAGAAGTTTATATATAAAGCAGTCAATGCTATATTTACATGTGATTAACTTGCTTAAATTACTTAAAAGTAGCATCCAATTGAGTTGGGTATCTTCAACACACCTTTTCAATGCCAGCACTTCTAGTTACAGTGTCACAAGTCTCTGAATTTGTGAGAAAAAATAAACTTTTATTACCAAAGAGTAACTTTTGAGTCATTTTCTTGGCTTTTCATTGCAAACTAATCATCGTTTTTGTGAATATGTTAAAAAGAACACTATATTTTACAAGAATGAGCGATTTAAGACAAACATTAGAGCTATAGATGTGAAAAGAATCATTGCACTTGCATCTTGTATCCAAAATGGTCATTGTTTTTAGCAACAAAAAGACAAATTTGATACTTCCAAAAGTCATTCACGACTCAAACCAAGTTTTTGTATGCATTCATGGGTTCATTCCAAGATTCACGCGTGTGAATATTTATTTATATTTTTTTTCTTCTTTTGGTTACATAAATTTGGAGTTTTAGGTAAACTTATAGTCTTTTTAATAGCCCACTTGCTCTATAGAGTACAAAGCATGTTTATTTCTTATTCTGGCTTTACTATTCTGCTTCAAAAACCATTGTTTTCCATCTTCAACCCCATTATTTGGGACAATCTTGGTTGATTCTAAAAGCACGGATAAAAATCAAGGATAGCCACCGCAGAACCTAAGAAACATTCTTCGAGTGATAAAGCCAAAGGGATAGATAATGGTGGATTCAAGAGCAATGATAATGGTAGTTTGTTTGAATTCTAAACTAGTACTGGTTTACTGAATATATTCTTCATATAAAACCCAACAGGATGTTATTTTATGTCCAATTATGCACGCATTTTGCCTGTAAGGGTGCGTTTGGTGCGCAGACTGGATGGGACGGAATGGGACAAAGAAAACAGTCCCATGTTTGGCAAGCCATGGGACAAGAAGCAGGATGGACAACATGGGGCACAATCTAATTTTCATGGGACAAAATTTAAGTTTTTGGGTGGAACAACCTTGGACAAACACAAAATTACCATATTACCCCCCCCCCCAAACAACCGCAACCCTTTTCTTTAGGGGTAATCTGGTCATTTTAACAGTTTTAATCCAGTCATGTTCTTAGCATACCAAACGCAGGACAAACAATTAGAGGCTGTTTGGTTGGTTTTCCATTAAGTTATATATGGATAAAGTTGTTTGCATGGATTAATCTATCTGCGTAGATTGGGAAGGTTTTCGTTTGTGAGGGGTTTTTTCATATATAAAATGAGCGTGTTTTTAACCGGGAGGAACAAGTTTGGAAAAAACTTGGCTTTTTGCATAAAAAAACTCTCCCCTATAAACTTACTGAGATAAACCACTTTCTATATTATTAAGCCACTACCAAACATTCATCTATAGCTGACCAAATAAGTTGTGAATGCTATTAAGCTCATTAAGCTTCTAACAAACAGACCCACTTCAGTCCAGTTTCATTCAGTAGGCGTACCAAATGCTACCTAAGGAGGCCATCTTCAAAACCAATCAGTTCTTGCTGGGTTTTTTTCTTAAACAAATTTCAACCCTGCAAATAATACTTCAACAAAAGAGTATATAACAATCTAGCTATAGGAAAACAGGAGATCATTATGGAACTCACAGTAGCTTATGTTCCGAAGTATCCAGCCAACATTCGCGAGCAGCCTTCGGAGAACGAAGAGGGTCCCATAACTTTCTGAAAGTTAGCCACAGCATACGTCGTTAAGTAACATGGATCTTATATAAAAAGGTTCCATAATGCACATATTTAATAAAGAGTTTATAGAAGCAGTCAATGTAATAGTAATATAATATGTAGCATAGTGTGCTTAATATGACTATATATTACTACTTTCTATTAGAAAATCAAGAAAGCAATGATGCAAGAAACAGTAACTTTTAGTATAAATCATTTCAAAAAATCCCCAATTTTGTAATGGGGTTGAGAAATTTTGATGTCATAAAGTTCAGTAAAAAGATGCAAACTAATGAAAGTTATAAGCATTTTACAGACCTTTTTGCAATTCAATTGCATTATTCGAGCAGCAAGTGACCTCAAAATCAAACTGTTCGAATAGAGAGCCATCAATGGATCACGAATCGGAAAGTAACCTCGAAATCTTAACTCTTCGAACAGAGAGAGATATCAATGGATCAAAAATCGGAATTGGGTCTTGATCGAACTCCCTTTCGTGGTGAATACAAGCTGAACTTTATCAACCTCTGAGCTAAAAAATCAATGAATCGAAGCATTAGAAAGTAGGATCCGCAATTAGGGTTTTCATGGTTTTTCGTTTGATACAAAAAAAATTGCAGAAGCTTTTCTCCGATTATCAGAGCCAGGTTTCGATCCTGGGACCTGTGGGTTATGGGCCCACCACGCTTCCGCTGCGCCACTCTGATTGTTGGTAATATTCTAAGAATTATACTATAAAACCGAATTTGTTTCCTTTACAATCGAGTTTCCCTTGTATGTTTCTGTTTAATTCGCAACATATTCGTATTCGGTCAGTCGCATATAATCATTTGATAGTAATTTAATAATATAGAAAGCAGTTTATTTAGTAAACTTTCGGTAAAAAGTTTTATGCAAAAAGCCAAAAAAAATTCAAATTTACCTCTGTCAATTAAAAAAAAACCACCTCTTTCTATTTATAAAAAACTCTCACATAAAAACCTTCCTAATCTATCCATATAATGAAAAACCAACCAAACAATCTCTTAGGGGGCGTCTGGTTCACAAAATGTAATTTGATGGAATTAGAATCTTTCGAAGAAATTTGACTTGGAAGGAATTGGAATGGAATTTGACCACGCTTTGGGTTGATAGGAAAATTCCTTCACTCTTAAGGCAAGGAATGAATAATTCCACAAATTGAGGAATTCAATGGAATTGAAAGTATTCCATCGCTTTCATTACGTGAACCAAACATAGGCTTGGAATTGGTCATTCCAATTCCTTGAACCAAACAGCCCCTTAGAATTATGTAAATTAAAGTTATATTAAGAATTTAAAATATGTGATAAGACAAGACTGAACAAAACCAATTAGTAGAAAATAACGCAAACCGATGAAAGAACCATAAAAGATTTAAATTTGACATAAATAGTTTATTAATTTACTCTTTTATCACAATTGACCCAATCTAATTGTCAACAACAAATTTTCGGGTCATGTATCACAATTTTAAGATATTGTGTCTCATGAATTGGGTGTAATAATACAAAGTAATAAGATGCATAAAGTGCTATTGTACAATGTCCAGGCAAGATTCTACCAACTTTTCACATTCAACTATCAATACCCACTACTTAATTACGCAGATTTTTGCTCATTTGTGCTGCAAGCACCATTGACTTAGCGTTGGTACTTGTTGTCACCCAATCTCGCTCTGCCCGTCGTTGTCGCTGTCTAGCATTTTTGGCTCGTTTTGGCGCCAATCGAGCATCTCTCTCCACAAACGCAAGTCTAAATCTCTCGGCGATTGGCAACTCAATTGTGCTCAAAACGGGCGGATTTGTCCTGAGCCTGGATCCGGGAACTGCCCAAGTTTCTGAATTGATGTCTTCCACAACAAACTCATCCAACGCTACACCGGCTAATGCATGTCGGGGAATATCGATCCCTTTGTGCCCAAAGAGTGATGGTTTGGGATTCACTATTATTCGTGGGCATTCTGTGGACAAAGTCTCCAAGGAATCTTTGTCGATTTTTGGCTGCAAGAAGAATAAGCATATAAAGCAAAACGATAATCAACCAATCGCATAATTGACACCAATGATCGATTAACTTTGTGCTCTCGAAACCCTTTTTTGGAAGGAAAAGAAAGGAAAGGGTGGGAAAGGAGATAAAAACAAGAGAACATGTGTTCTCTGAGCTTTTTAGAAGGTAAAGGAATAGGAGGAAAAATAACATTTATGTTTCCTCCCAAATGTGGGAACTGGGAAGAAAGGGAGGGAAAGAAAATCTTGAAGTATACGAAAATACCTTCATAAATAAAAGCTAGAAACACGAATATAAAAGGGTATAATTCCTTTCTTTTCTCTTCGGTTCAAGAAGATAAAAATTGTTTCCTTTTCATACGTTCCCTTCCCTTTTGAAAACACAAATAAAAAGTTGTTTTCCTCTCCATTATTTTCCCTCTCTTCCCTTTCTTTTCTTCCCAAATCCAAGAACAGGGTGTTAAAGAACATTTAGGATGCGTTTGGTACGCAGACAGGATTGATCAGGACAGGACGGGACATGACAGAACAGTTGTTCAACGTTTGGTAAAACAGGACAGAACAAATAACATGACCAATTTACCCCTAATAAGTTGTTTATATTATATATATGTATATATATATAATTTTTTTCATTAATTATTTAATTTATTAAATTATAACAAAATAAATATTTTTTATAACAAAATATAGTATTAGAAAGTTCTCTTCAAGGTAGATTAAAGTGACACCAAAACAAAAGGTTTATATAATTCCAATTTTATTTTTTTAACCTTTTTCTATATTTTTTTACTATTAATATTTAATAATTTAAATAGCTTAATCAAAACATAGTAACTATATAAAAATAATATTTGAGGAGATTAAAGTGAAAATTTAAAGAACATAAAATAAAATATAAATAATGAATAAAATACAAAAAATAAGGCGTATTTAATATTTTAGAAGAGAATTAGATTTTATTTTGAGATATATTGGTAAAACCTTGTTCCATGGGGTGGGGGTGGAACAGGCATGTTCCACTTTTTTTCCACTTTGTTACTGTCTGTTCCACCTAATGTTCCACCTAACAGTCCTGCCAAACATGGGACAGTGATCCCTGTTCTGTTATGTCCTGTCTAATGCACCAAACGCACCCTTAAAGAGGCATTGTATTTGCATATGCATACCCATACAAGCCAGCGTAATGACTGTGCTCCATGGACAATCTCTGTGGTATCAAGTTCCTCCCATGAATCCCCTTCGACATCATTTAATGTTGGTTTCAAGATGCTTAAAGAGCTGCGTGCAGTGTGTTCACTCCTTGGGCATCCTCTGCAATATTAACTGCGTTCATGGCCCGTTATAAGGTATAATAAACCCCTATACTGGGTTGTTCATCTAGTGGGATATAAGACATTAATTTCCTACGTATATGAAAAAGGAAGACATAAAAAAACGTACCCCCATCTCAATATCTCAAGACAATGACAATGCTTCACAATTTCCGAAACACCAAATGAAGTGATCTTGTTGCAACGACTGCGTAAGAAAACGACTGCGTAAGAAGATAGTATGAATGCAAAGCCGAAAGCCGAAAGCCTAAAGTAATTCGTCAAAATTATAGCATAGCATCTGCATCCACTCATACCAAATTACCTTATGTCCATAGCTCTCACGTTATTGCAAATCTCTATCACTTTCAACAAGCCAGTATCAGAAACTTCTGAATCTGATAAATCAAGAACTTCCCAGGAGCTCTCTGCCAATGCAACGATCACATCATCATTTAGCAACTTTCTTCTTCTTGCAATGGCTGTCATGGCCATCTGATAAGTTGATTATTGATTTGAATAATTTAGACGAAACGTTTCTTGACGAACAGTAAAAAATGATAATTATACCAAAAATGATACATACTGAAACAATGAACCAGCCAATATCTACATTCCAATAAACTGAATCAAAAATCCAACCCTGGAATTCTGCCCACAAGTGAGATCCCCATCCAGTGACCCATTCCACACAAAACTGAATCACGGCACTTATTCCAAGTTGCACATAATTACCCAAACGATTGAGCAAAACTCTATAAACGTTCATAGAAAGACTCAATTGAGTCCAAACCAATTGAACTATTCATACTACGTATTACTTAACTTCATCTTTGCTTAACATCAATTCAGTTATAATGAAGGAGGCCAAGGCAATCAGCTAAATGTATGAAAATTGTAAGAAGACAAACTGCTAACGACTAGATGAAATTAATAAGCACAACAATAAAAACCTAAAAGAGTCCTAATAAGAAAATGCAAATTGATCATTCTTGTCTTGATAAGAACTTGAGCAATAAATGGAATACCAGGCATCTCAAGATGCAAGCACTGTCACATATCCAGTTAAGTATGCAATAATCAAAATCCATAACACGACTAGAATACCAACCTTAATGTCCGGCGGGAAACTGGTCAGTACCTCTAAATCCTCAATAATATCCTCGAGATGCTTGCCTATAATTCCAAGACACAAGCTTACAAGAGCAGGAGGTTTTCTCTTTTCTAAAGGTGACCCTGTAACACCAGAAAACAACTATAAGCAAACTGATAGAAACCCAATACACTATGTATTCCTGCCATTACTAAAATACTGTCCAACCTCTGAGTTTCAAAACCAGGCCTGTTTTTTTTCAAATGCAAACTTAGATACATTCTTTATTAACAACTCGTCGCTGTAAAAGTTCAAAATAATCGCAAAATTTTCTTAGAAAATTTCAAAAACCTTCTGAGCCTGTGGAATCGAGAAGTAGCCTGTTTGACAACCAACATCAAAGGATAGCTCTGCATCCTTTACGGACGGAATAGATACAACCAGACACTGGATTATGAAACTGTATCTAGATCAATTATCCAATTTCATATATCCACCATTTATTACTGTTAATGTGATACTCAATTCCTTGCCTAATGATTCTATACCAATATTCAGCTAGCGTATCATTTTCATCAACAAATTACAAGATCTCAGGATCAATAAACAATAACATCTTCATATAGATTACAAGCTTACGTGTATACACAATTAGAAAACAATAAAATCAGATAGGAACTCACAGGATGATTGGAGCCAAGGGTTACAATTCCTGACAAACTTGTTAGGGTTCTTGCGATTGAAATTCAAATCAATATTCTGAACTGACGTCTGTATTGATTCCAGAGCCTTGCCTTTATCCATCAAATGGTGAACCAAACAATAGATCGCCTGAAATCGAATCGGAGTTCCTGAGAGATTTCCGAACACCGGAAGATATTTCGGATGGGTTATTTTTGTTGTTTCCGGCAACCGCCTTTCATTTTTATGTTTGTGTTGACCGACCTTTTAGAAGTTGTAAAAGGCCATATCACTCCCTCAAGTTTTGATATTATCATTTTAACCCCTTCATTTATTGTAATTACAACTTACAAGACTAGTTAGCAGATGTGTAAAATCTAAATGATTGTCTATTTTACAAGATTGAGGTGGCGTTTGTTTTTTAAGAGGTCTGACGTCTGAAGTCTTATTTTCACTTCTGATTAATAAGAGGTGGTGTTGAATTCTGAAATCTGAATTAATAAGACTGTTTGTTTTTTGTAACGTCTGAAGACGTTTTAAGATAAATGAGAGCATATGAAATGAGACGGCGATAAGAGATTTTAAGAAGTTAGGTCACCACTTCTTATTTCAGATGTATTTAAGAGACATTAAGAGGTTCTGAAACTGTAAAAAAACAAACTGTTTGAATGGCAAAATGTCTGAACGATTCGGACTTAAGAGCCATTAAGAGGTCTTGTTAAAAAAACAAACAACCCCCGAGTCTCCCTCGTTTACGGGGCAAGATTATTAGTTATTGTTATGTTTCTTATCGGTATGATTCTTGGTCTTTATCATGCCTACTGGGTATGACAAGTGACACTCGATAAATGCTACTACAGTAAGTTGTTGTTTTGATTCTATCATAAACAATCGCTTAGATTGGATTATGTGTCCCAAGAGGTGCTTGATGAAAGTTGTTGTAGCGAGTTGATGAATCAATCTAAACATGTTATTTGTATTTATTCCTTCAAACTATTTAATTTTGTATAACTATATATAGTGTGTGAAAATCATATTTAAAACAAGATTTTGTGTGAAGCAATCTAATAGTCGAATATTTATTAATCTATACTTTATACTTCTATTTTCATCAAATCAAAAGCAAATTGCTAAAATTAATCAGTTTTCCTATGGTATATATCAATCAATGCGTGGTAATTCTCCATATTTTATTTTGTAATTTTCTTCGCAAACACTTTGTTTTGGACATTTAATTTTGTATGGTGAATCGGTGAAGTTGGGCAATTGAATATTTTACTAATAAAATGTGTTATTGATTAAAATATGAGTTTTTAAATTAAAATATGGTTAATTTATTGAAACCCCAACTTATCAATTAACCTAATTATATTACGGTTTGAGCAAATGTAAAATCAATTTATTCAGCGACTTGAATATTTGCACATGGGCACATTCACTGCCATAGGAATAACCCGCCCCTTTGTATATAAATCATTCCCATGTCCTTATTTTCCTTGTCCCATTCTTCGATCTTTCTTGGTGGTAAATTGGAGGATAACAACGTGATCATAGGTAAGCTTTCTACAATTTCACGTATTTGAATATTGTACATTTTGTTTCTTGTTTTCTATTTTTGTTTGTATGTGAGTTATGTTAAGAAAAAATATGTGAATGAATGATTATTTGATTGTTTAATCGTCAATCAATTAATATTGAAATCTTAAAAAAGAAGAGGGCTTGTTTGTTTGATTAGAATTCATATATGATCAAAAAAATTGTTTACACGACAGTTTTGTTCTTCCATCAAACTATTTCAAATTTTGGGAATGAACGGGGTCTGTTTTGATTTTTGTGTAAATCTTTATGGATCAATGAATGGTTGGAATTTTTATGGCGTTGATTTGGTTTAAACAGTTTTTTCAATTATTCATATACACAAAAATACCATTTGATAGGATCCAACATGGTTTTAGGTTGTAATTTCTTTCACGTATTTGGAAATAGAGGATACATTGGAATTTTGTTTAAATTATTTTGGTGTTGATCCTTTTGTTCTATTTTTCTTCTAGTGGAATTAGCATCCCGAGCCCTTTTTTCATTCAAACAAGTTAATGGTTGAGACAGAAGTCCAGATTCCATGTGCTTTCGATCCATTTATTGACATCAAGCAAGATCCTGATTCTTGTGTTGGAGGGAAGAAATATGTGCATATACGTATACAACAAAGGAATGGCAAGAAAAGTTTGACAACGATTCAAGGGCTAAAGAAGGGAGTTAGTTACGAAAAAATCCTCAAGGATCTAAAGAAAGAGTTTTGTTGCAATGGGACCATTGTTCAAGATAAAGAACTAGGCAAGGTGATTCAGCTCCAAGGCGATCAACGCAAGAACACATTTGCATTCTTGACACGTGTTGGCGTGGTGAATAAGGATCAGATCAAGATTCATGGTTTTTGAAGCTGCTAATCACTTTGTAATGCATTATTTATTGGCTTTGCTTTCTTGTTGAAGTTTTTCCTGGTGTGTTTTCGCATCTGGCTTTTGTTCATGTATCCTAGATTATATGATCCTAGGACTCAGTTAGGATGAATGAACGTTCATTTTTGTAAATAATGGTGATATTCTATTATGGTGGTCTTGAAAGTGAGATTAATCTAATTAACCTTTAAAGAAAATAATATTTATCCATAAAGCATTTTTCTATAAAAAGAAAAACACTATTTGAAAGTAAATCAATGTCAACAAAAGAAGGAGTGATCTTAAACAGGACCACCATGGTGGCCATCGAATTTTCGTATTTTATCAATTGAACGAGTTCTCATGGTGTAACGATGGCCCAGGGGTGGTTGATTGCTCGCTACAGTCATGGTGGTAGTGACCGACACATACACTAATTATTGTTGGTTGAGTTTGCTATATCAATTATCAAATACTGTTGGATTTTAATGATTTAAATGTATTATTTGAACTTAACAAGAAACTCAATAAAAAAAACAACATAAATCGACGAATTCCAACAATGGAAATCCATCAACTCACACAAGGTCAAAAACTTGTTCGTTCTGAAAATGGTTTTGGATTGCACGTCTTGGGCTAGAGTGCCTAGACGGTTGTAACACGGATCTAAAGATTTTTTTTTTATTAACCATGAATGTCCATACCAGTTTACATGAATCTTGTTCTCGGTGAATATTTTATTTGTAACACCCTCAAAACTGGAAATAACAACTAATTTAAAATTTTCTGAATACACCAATAAATGATTCATCTACAATTATAAATTAAGGTTTAACCTCGATACACACATTCATTCCATACGTACAGTCTATAACAAGAACGGGTGCTACTAAAACCCAATAGTAGTCACTATCTCCAAACTGCGGAAGACTTCACCAACTACTTACACTTGCACAAGCTAAGGCTCAACTCTTCATAGCTGCTAGAACCAAACCCCATCCGGAACCTGATGCACATGCCGACAAATAAAAAGGTTAGGCTTAACACCTAGTGAGCTCAGGAGTTTTCGACATATAAAATTAACCTTTTAAAAGCAGAAATGCGGTTGAAATCATAATCTTTCAATTCGTTATGTCTTACATACGGAAATGACTCATTTTCCAATAATATGCAATTTAGGCAAAGAACACCAATTTAAACGCTTTCCAATACAAACAACTTCAAGGACGAAGATACCAAAATAAACCGCCAATTCATAAATTTGGTTTAACACAAAACTCACTCAAAACGTGGATAGAAATTGAACTCTCCATCTATGGAAATACAGTTAAAACTTTATATCCCAAAACACGGGTGGGCATAATACTCAAACCATAACCAAGGATAAAACCCAATTATACAAACGCCACCGAAAACTTGGATAATAAAGCTCAATACCCAAAAACAACACCTTTTGGTGACGGGGGATACCCGAATTCCATCGAAAGTGACGGGCACACAAAGTTAAGCCACTTATCAATGTTATATGAGCATCACTTAGGGATAAAACACTTGTTAACATCAACCTTTCCGGGTCTATAGCTAACAAACCAACAAGCTCAACAACTCCATGTCTATTGCCTGGATAATCATCAAGTTCAACCCCTCCAGGTCTGTACCTTGGAAATCTTCGTGCACTCATCAAGTTCAACCCCTCCAGGTCTATACCTTGGAATCCCAAAACATCCCAGTTAAGCTCGTTCACAAGAAAGTTGCAATTATTGGTCATAAGACCCCATGCATATTTCAAGTTACAATACGGGGATAAAGTCCCCAACTAAACCAACCGACTGACTCATATGCCTATGGATCCAATGCATTACAGTCTAAAACGTTACATGACTCAAACGAATGAACTAACGCATTCAAAACATGCAACTCTCAAATAAGATACAACTAAGTACACCATACGTCCAAGGCTCCTCAACGAGCTACCCAAATCCGAACAAATGTTCCAAAGACTCCACCGAGTACAAATCAAGCCCAAGAGGCTAAATAGACGTTTGGCTAAAACATACGAGCCAAAATAGTTATATAAACCAAAATACGCATTTTCCCAAAATCTTTAATTCTTAAATTACCATTGGCCTTTGACCCCAAATCCCAAAAAGGTTTTTCATTTCTAAAATGTTTCCCCATAGCCGGGAACGACCCAAACCCAAAGGACTCACGTAATCGTACCTTTCGAAACATCCCATTTCATGAACGATGCATAAAACCCGACAGACACTTAAAAGTGCATTTTTGACCAAATACTTATTTATGCAATAATTCATCAAAACCCGTTTATTTATGACACATTTAACGGAAGGCCCAAAAATCACAAAGATGCGTGCTATATAAGTTTATAAAGTTGACGCTTTTAAAATAATCAAACTTATCAGTAGTTAACAATTTCATGTAAGATGCAAAACACTTTAAAATAAACATTTTGGCATGTACAACGTTTTCGCAAGTCAACTTGAACTCACCTTGCTAGGTTAAGTTAAACCTAGGTTTCAATCCCCAACCATTGGCCTCCAAAAGCATAAATCCCACCCAAAGCTTTCTGAAGACATCCATTCCAACTCTTCAACTCGAGCTTCCAAAACCTAGATCCACACATTTCCGACCATAAATAATCATATTCAACTCTTAGAATTGTTCCCCCAACATTTGCATCAAAATCTCATTTTGTCCAAAACCCTTATTTGACCTAATTTCTCCAAAACCATCAAACCCAAAATCTTTAGAATATAAACACTAGAGAGTCATCAACTGAACATGTATAACTTGTAGAGAAGATCTAGAAGAGAGGAGAATAACTTACCACTTGGATTTTGAGCAAAACCCCAAAACCTAGAAATCTCAAGAGATAATGGAGAACACTTGATTTAGCACTTGGGGTTGAGGTAGCAAACTTTATGATGATGGAACACCTTAGAACCCATGGAAATGGTCTTAAAATGGATTAGGGTTAGTATTGGGTGTAGGGGAAACGATTTGGGAGAGAAGGATATGAGGGGTGTGAAGTAAAATGAGAAAAAGGTGAAAATCACGACTTAAAAGAGATCTGGGGCCGTCCGCGATTGTGCCCTTGGCACTCTCGCGGGCACTCTCACCGGGGATGTACCGCGACCTTTACCAAGCCCGCGACCTTACCCCGCGATTGTGACACATGTCACAGTCGCGGGCACTGTCGCCCAAACTGTGCAGGACCCTGAATCCTTCCTTTTTCCGCATCTGAAAACTCTCGATACACCAAGGGACTTAGATAATGTTTTCCTGACACAATCCTTCCATTCACCAGTCCAAAAACGTCCTGAGACCTCTACAGACCGAAAAATGCGGGTGTTACATTATCATGTCTCATTCTCGGTGAATTTGTTTTAGATTAGGGAGTTTAAAATTTATCCCTCAAATTTTAAAATCTTTTATTTCTGCCGCCATTGTTTTTACTAAAAATTTACACAAAGGCCTTGAAGTTTAAGGGGGCGTTTGGTTCGCAAAATGATTTCTGAAGGAATAGAATCTGTCTAAGAAATTGGAATCTGGAAGGAATTGGAATGAAATGTTATTAGGTTTGAGTAAGTGTTTGGTTGGCAGGAATGAAATGTAATAAGTCAAATGAATTCGAATATGTCAGTTTGGTTTGCAAAGAAATTGGAATGGAATTCTGAAAATTGACAAAAATACCCTTTCTTTTTTTTAAATGCCGAGAGAGAGGAGAGAGAGAGAAGAGAGAGAGGAGAGATAGGAGAGAGAGAGAGAGATGAGGAGGGTAAAGAAACGGCTAGGGTTTTTAGAAAAGGTTAGGAGGGTATTTGTGTCATTTTGATAAAATTTGATGGAATGGAATTCAATTCCATCCATTTTAAGAAGGAATGACCAAATCCATGATTAAAGGAATTCATGGAATTCAATTCCATTCCATTGGTAACCACACACCAGGATGGAATTTGGTCAATGGAATTGACCATTCCAATTCCATCAGATTCCAGCGGAATCCAGCGAACCAAAAGCTCCCTAAAGGTTTAATTTTTGCCTTGAAACTAAAACATACTTTTTGAGAATTACCAAACAACCACTGGACTTTATAATATCCAAAATTAACTCCATAATCGTAAATTCACATTCTGTAACACCCTCAAACCTGAAGATAACAACTAATTTAAAATTTTCTAAATACATCAATAAATGAATCGTCTACAACCACATATTTAAATTCAACTACAATACACAAATACCACCTTATATATACATACTATAAAGGACGGTGATACTAATACCCATGCATAGTCACTATCTCCATAATGCGGAAAACTTCACCGAATTCTTACTTTCGGATCTAGCTAAGGCTTTACTCTTCACAGGATTGCTAGAACCAAACCCCAACCTTGAAACCTGATGCACATGCCGACAAATAAAAAGGTTAGGCTTAACGCCTAGTGAGCTCAAGAGTTTTCAACATGATTACAAAGACCATTAAATGGAAACAATGTAACTTAAATTATGATCCTTTAAAAACGAACTTCTTTAAGCATGAGGACGACTTGTTTTCCAATAATAAGCAAAATATAAATGGACGCCTCGACGCCAAACATTAACTCATGAAATAATGCAACCCGATATTTACTCAAAACGTGAATAGTTGTAAATGCTCCCATGATGACGTTTGAATAAAACTTTATATCTCAAGCGACCAAAATAAGATTACATTCAAGTTCCCAAAATTATATTATAAGGAGAAAAACCCAATGTCTCAACTAGTTATAAATGGGAAGTGACTATCCCATGAAAACCGGCTCAGAAATTAACTCGCGGATGCAGGTCCGGGTCTTGGACTCCGCGAGCCCTCACCGTCTTATCCTCGAAATCCCCCGAGACTAATCCTGACACCAACATAAAACAGACTCAGAGATTAACTCGTGGATGCAGGTCCGTGTCTTGGACTCCACGAGCCCTCACCGTCTTATCCTCAAAATCCCCCAAGACTAATCCCGACACCAACATAAAACAGGCTCAGAGATTAACTCGTGGATGCAGGTCCGGGTCTTGGACTCCACGAGCCCTCACCGTCTTATCCTCGAAATCCCCCGAGACTAATCCCGACCAACATACAAATAATAGCCCAATTTCTTTTTAAATAACACGACCGACTCATATGCCTGTGGATCCACTACATTACAGTCTAAAACGCTACATGACTCCAACTGAAAGACCAACGCACTCAAAACATGTAACTCTCAAATGACACGTAAAATAACGCCATCATACCAAAACTTCCATTTCGGGCTATTAAACCGGACAATTGTCCTTACGACTCATTTTAGTCAAAACCGAGCTAAAAGGCTCAACACTTTACTTAAATAACCAAAGAAAGCCAGTGTAAACTTTAAAACACGTTTGACCAGCGGATATGCAAACGCCATGACTAAAATGTGATTTACCCAAACCTTCTCATCAGATGAAACCAAGCATTTTCCCAAACTTAACTTGTTGATCCAAGCTCTCTCAGTGATTTGATAACGACTCTCTTTTATACTTAGTGAAAATTACGTTTAATATGTATTAGTGTTTCACTATCAGCGATCAGACTGAGTCTGTTCAGTTATCGCTGATAGTATCTCTTATAAACATTTCTATGTATTAGTGTTTCACTATCAGTGATCAAACTGAGTCTGTTCAGTTATCGCTGATAGTTCTAATGTAAACAGTAACGTAATCCCTAAAGACAAGTCGCGCGTTAACATATGTTCATAGCTGAATCGAAGACGAAGCCACTGAACAAAAGGAAGTCTACTAGTGACCTGATGCGGATATCAGTGAAACAAAGACAACTCTACTTATACGCGAAGGAACATGAGGAAAAGCTTCAGCGATAGCTAAACCTCTTTATATCTCTGAAGAAAGAGATATTCAGCGATCAATCGATCACAAAGCTTATGCCTCAAGTTTCCTTTTGTCTTACCTTGCACAACCAGTACGATGTGTCAAAACGGACATATCTCTGCCACAAATCGTACAACAACTCTGTCAACTACACTGTTCATGATACGGCCGAAAGCATGTCTCCCAAAAGTCAGACTACCAAAGCCAATCATTGAATGACACGTGTAAAGTACCCTGCCATGCATTTAATGCATAGGGTATAAATAGAAAGATCACCTCTCCATCTGAGAGTGTGCTCAATCCTTGAACCTCAATAGAAACCTTTGTTTTCTATACTCTCTAAAAACCCCCATTCTCTATATTCTTGTGCAACCATCTTTGTGTTTCTTAAGTTTGTTTAGATTGAATCTGTCTTAATCTTATTCCGCAACAAACTTGTAAATTGTGTTTGATTATTCAATAAACAATTTATTAAACTTTAAATATTGTGTTTGTATTCAACCCCCCCCCCCCCATTCTACAAACTTGTTAAGCACCTCCGGGACCAACAAGTGGTATCAGAGCAGACTGTTTAATCTGATAAACAAGATCTTGCTTTATTCTCTTCGTTGCTATTCTAATATGGCACTAAACACAAACACAGACTATTTTGATAATGGTTCACTATCTAAACCTCCTCGATTTAGCAGAGATAACTTCTCTCTCTGGAAAAATCGAATGATGCTATTTCTTTAAGGTGCAAATCCCACTATACCTGAGTACGTAGCAAACGGACCCTATAAACCTGTCCAAATCATAGATGTCGTTCCAGCTACTGCCACCACTCCATTTATTCCTGAACGCTATATCTCTAAGGAAATCAGACAATGGAGTGATGAGGATAAAAAGAAAGTTGGTATCGATGCAAGGGCAAAGACCATTATCTCTATGGCTCTGCCTGATGAAGTTTTCCATTCCATCATGCATCTTAAAACTTCTAAAGAAATGTGGGAAACCATATGTGTTCAATATGAAGGCACCACTGAAATCCAAGAGACTTGAAAGATTAACTTGGTAAGACAGTATGAAAGTTTCATCGCTGGTAAGAATGAATCTCTTTCTGATGTTCATCAGCGATTTAACTGCTTAATCATTGATCTAAGAACCGTTGGCAGGACCTATTCTAACTCTGAGGTCCTAACAAAATTCTTAGAATGTCTTCCTGAAAACTGGGATAATTATTCAATATGTCTCAAGCTAACAAAAGACTTAAATTCTCTTTCTCTCAGCACCTTGTATGGAATATTGCTTAACTATGAGCAATTAAACATGTTGAAGAAGAATCTTATAAAAGATTCTAAAGACTCCAAAAGCACTCCTGTTGCTTTAATCTCTTCAGAGATAATTCCATCTCAGCGATCTACTCTCACTATCACTGAGTTAGATTCTGAGTATGAGGATATATCAGACACTGATCTTTCAGAGTTTGATGAATCCTTAGCACTCTTGACAAAATCTTTTAAGAGATTTGCAAGAAAGAGCAATTTCAAAAGAAATAAGCCTCTCTCTATCACTGACAAGCCAAAATCAACTCCTGTTGATAAGGCTTCTGCTACTTGCTATAACTGTGAAAAGATTGGACATTTTGCAAGTGAGTGCAGGTCAAAGAAAGTCTTCAAACCTTCTACCTAAAGAAGATCCAGCGATGACAAATACCTAAAGCTGAAAGACAAATATCAAAAGCTGAAAAGCTACAAGCGAAAAGGTAAAGGTCTCATTGCTGAAGAACATGACTGGGCTGAATCAGAAGAATCAAGTTCTGATGAAGAAGTCGCTAATCTTTGCCTCATGGCTGAGATTAAAGAAGAAGTGGAAGAACCAGCTGAAACTTCTATGAGCTATATATCATCTCAGGTATCTATCTCTACTAATCCCTCTCTACCTGAATCAGAGAAAAGTCGCGCAGTTGATGTGCTGACGATTGATCTTTACAATGCTTTAAACGACAAAACTCTAGCTGAGAGCAAAAACAATGACTTAACTGAACAGCTGGAAAAATGCCATGAAAAGATCAAAGAACTAACTCTTTTAGAGGAAAGTTTGAAAGATCAAGTTGTTGTAAATAAAATCATCAGCATAGAACGCGAACAAGCCATCGCTGCTCTAAAAGCAGAAAAGGCTACTGTTGAAAAATGGTGTAATTCTTCAACAAAGATCACTGAGATAATAAATGCTCAAACTACTGGTGGTGATAAAACCGGTCTTGGTTTTTGGAAACCACAGGATGAACCTAAAGAAGACTGTTCCACGCTTAAGTTTGGAACATTTGTCACTTCTATCTCTGACACTTCTTATAATCAATTTTATCCTTCTTCTTCTAATTCTATCCCTGAGGAAAAATCCAAAGGCTCTAAGTCTGCGGATAAAGGAAAATCCATCATTCGTCCTCAGAAGGGTACCAAGAAAGCAAAGCTGAAAGTTCCCTCTAAACCTTCAGCGAATCAATCCTCTAGCTCTGTGATAGAAATCTTCGATCTCTGTCCTCTGAAGCTAAAGATTGATCTCAAGCCTAAGAGATCTGAAGAAATCAAAATTCCTCCCAGATCTCATGTTAAAAGCATTCTTGAACCTGGCCCTGCTCATCTTAAATTCTCAAAACCTTTTACTCCCGGTCCTAAAACCACTTTCAAATATAGGAAAGTGCTATCACTGTGGTTTTACTGACCATATTGCAAGCAAATGTCCAACTGCCACTAAAGCTGATAAAACAACTAAAGTGAAGATAAATGCCTCTAAGGCTGAGAAGGTCACCAAAGCTGAAAAATCAACCAAGGTGAAAAATACCACTAAGGTTAAGAAATTAACCAAAGTGAAGATTACCACTGAAGTTGAATCTTCATCTGCTGTGAAGATTGCTGAACCTTCCATCTCCACTAACCCCAAAGGACCCATTGAAAAGTGGGTACCAAACAACGCTTAATCTTCCTTATGTGTGCAGGGATCAAAGGGCATCTGCTATCTTGATAGTGGATGTTCTCGTCATATGACTGGACAAAAAGACCTGCTCACTGAATACAAGGAAGAAAAAGGTCCCTCTGTGACCTTTGGTGGAAATGGAAAAGGCTATACCCGAGGGTTTGGTGTCCTCAGCAATGGGACAACTACCTTTAGAAGAGTCGCTTATGTAGATGGACTGAAGCATAACCTTATGAGTATCAGTCAGCTATGTGACAAAGACTACGAAGTTCGCTTTTCTAAGAAAGCATGTTCAGTGGTGAATGAGAAAGGAAAACTTGCTCTCAGTGGTTATCGCAGAGAAAATATCTATGTAATAGATATGGACTCTACTACCACTGAAAACTTTTGTTTTCTCTCTAAAGCCTCTTCTGATGTCAACTGGCTATGGCACAAAAGGCTCTCTCATCTAAATTTCAAAACCCTGAATTCTCTCTCTTCTAAGGAACTGGTTTCTGGTCTTCCTCAGCACTCATATGCTAAAGAATCTCTTTGCTCGGCATGTGAAAAAGGAAAACAGACAAAAGCTAGTTTCAAATCTAAACAAGTTTCCTCAGTGACAAGTCCTCTTCAGCTCTTACATATGGATCTGTTTGGCCCTGTCAACATCCAATCAATAGCTGGAAAGAAATATACGCTTGTCATTGTAGATGAATACTCTCGCTACACCTAGGTTATCTTTCTTCGCTGCAAGAGTGATACTCCAGAAGAACTAATATCTTTTGTTAAAAAGATGGAAGTGCTGAATAATTTTACTGTTCGCTCTATAAGAAGTGATAATGGAACTGAATTCAAAAACAGTTATCTGAACAATTTCTTTGAGAACAAGGGAATTTCTCATAACTTCTCCTCAGTAAGAACACCTCAGCAAAACGGAGTCGCTGAAAGAAGAAACAGAACGATCATTGAAGCTGCTAGATCAATGCTCAGCGATTCTCACCTCCCTACTCAATTTTGGGCGGAAGCTGTAAACACTGCATGTTTTACTCAAAACAGATCACTGATAGTAAAACGATTTGGAAAGACAACTTATGAACTTTTTCATGGAAGGAAGCCTTCTATAAGCTTTCTTCATATCTTTGGTTGTCAGTGCTTTATCTTAAACAACAAAGATCATCTTGGAAAGTTCGACCCAAAAGCAGATGATGGAATATTTCTTGGATATTCCTCCATCTCCAAAGCCTACAGAGTTTTCAACAAGAGAAGACAATCTGTGGAAGAAACAATTCATGTCACCTTTGATGAAACTCGCTCAGCTAATTCTAAACCAATCGCTGACAATGAAGAGTTAAATGCTTGGATGTTTTCTCACTACAGAGAAACATAACCTTTCTTCTCAAACCATCAACATTCAAATCCTCCAGCTGCTGATGATGATCCAAACATCATACCTCCTATCGCTGAATCCAACTCATGGATTTCAGCAGAGCCTCTAAACACACTTCTTTCATCAGAACCATCTTCGTCTGAACACCTCTTAGAAAACAATGGTATGTCTGACACTCAACACTTGATAGCTGATGAACCTCATGCTTCATCATCAGTGAACATTCAAATTGTCGATCCAATCTCTGAAGTAAGCGATCATGCTCCTGCTCAGCGATGGACCAGAGATCACTCCATTGATCAAATCCGTGGTGATCCCGATGCAGGTATTCAGACACGATGAAGTTCAGGTAATATCTGTCTCTTTGTCAACTTTATTTCTTTAATAGAGCCAAAGAAGGTTGATGATGCCCTCAGAGATCCAAACTGGGTCAGCGCTATGCAAGAAGAGCTGACTGAGTTTACTCGTAACAAAGTTTGGAATCTCGTTCCTAGACCATCTGACAAAACTGTAATAGGCACCAAATGGGTGTTTAGAAACAAGTTAGATGAACATGGGACTGTAACCCGCAACAAGGCTCGACTTGTTGCCCAGGGATACAAACAAGAGGAAGGCATAGACTATGATGAAACCTTTGACCCTGTGGCTAGGCTCGAAGCAATTCGACTATTCTTAGCTTATGCAGTTTACAAAGACTTCATTGTTTATCAAATGGATGTAAAATCAGCGTTCCTAAATGGAAAGCTAAATGAAGAAGTCTATGTAGAACAACCACCAGGGTTCTATGACCCTAAGTATCCAACTTATGTTTATAAATTAGATAAGACTCTCTATGGTCTAAAACAAGCCCCTCGTGCTTGGTATGACACTCTCTCATCTTTTCTTATCTCTGAAAATTTTGAACGTGGCAAAATTGACAATACTTTATTTTTCAGAAAAATAAAAGGTCATATTATTCTTGTACAAATATATGTCGATGACATCATATTTGGTTCTACTAACCCATCTCTGTGTACTCGCTTCGCTGAAAGAATGAAGAAAGAATACAAAATGAGTATGATGGGTGAGCTGACATATTTTCTTGGTCTTCAGATCAAACAATCTGATAGAGGTACTTTTATCAGCCAAGGTAAGTATGTTGAAGATATGCTGAAGAAGTTTGATCTTACACAAACTTCAGCGATGAAAACTCCTATGGCACCTCCCCTGACACTTAACAAAGATCCATCTGGAAAACCTGTTAATGTCACTGCCTATAGAGGAATGATAGGCTCCCTGCTGTATCTTACAGCTAGGGGCGTAAATGAGACGAGACAACTCGCGAGCTACTCGAGATTGACTCGGTTAAAACTCGGTCAACACTCGACTCGAATAGACTCGAATCAAACTTGAACTCGACTCGACATACTAACGAGTCGAGTCGATCGCACCTGATACTCGACTCGATAAACTCGTGAGATACTCGAATATATTTTATATATAATTAATTTTATATTGTAATTATAAAATATAATGTAATTTTTTTAATAATAGTAAGAATTAATCGAGAGAGAAAAATAATTAGTGTTTGTTTCATGAATCAAAACCAAGGAAAATCACCTAAAAATTGTAATAAACAAATTCCATAGATTAAACTCAAGTAGATAAAAAAGAGAGGGACCTTTATTTCAAAAAGAAAAAAAGAGAGGGACCAAAAATAAAGTTAACTAAAAAATTATATGCATTTGGTGGATGATTAAAAAAAAACCCAAAGGACCATTATACAACTTACTACTTACTGAGAGTTTGTGGTTAGGTGTTGAGCATCCTTCATCCCACATCGCTAGCTAAGATCTCTTTTGCTTCATTTGATGGTTATATATACAACCCTTCTCCCCTCAAAACTCAATTGCTTTTCCATCAATTATGGTATTAGCCTAGTGATTTTAGCCTATTGGCTTGAATTCAATCTTTTGAGTTTATTTGGGCTTAGTGACTTGAGCCTATTGGCTTGGTTTAATAACTTTTTGTTATACGTTAAATGAGTTTGATCTTGAAACGAGCTCGAGTTCGAGCTTCTTTCGAGCTTGAAACGAGTTCGAGCTTGTTTCGAGCTTGAAACGAGTTCGAGTCGAGTTTGAGCTTGGGAATTGGCTTTCGAGTTCGAGTCGAGTTTGGATTTTTACTACTCGTGAGTTTTAGAGTCGAGCTCGAGCTTGAGAATTAACTTTCAAGTTCGAGTCGAGTATTATGATACTCGAGCTCGACTCGCATCATTTACTCCCTTACTTACAGCGAGCCGACCTGACATTATGTACTCTACTTGTTTATGTGCACGCTATCAATATGAACCCAAGGAATCCCATCTGATCGCTGTTAAGCAAATTTTCAGATATCTTAAAGGGACTCCTAACCTCGGTCTTTGGTATCCCAAAGATTCAGGGTTCGATCTAACTGGATATTCTGATAGTGATTTTGCAGGTTGTAAACTCGATAGAAAGAGCACCACTAGTGGATGTCAACTCCTAGGAGGAAAGCTGGTAAGCTGGACAAGCAAAAAGCAAAATTCAGTGTCCACTTCCACAGCTGAAGCTGAATACGTGGTCGCTGGAAGTTGTTGCGCTCAAGTCTTATGGATGAGAAATCAATTATTGGACTATGACCTTCAACTATCAAAAATTCCAACCTATTGTGACAGCACTAGTGCTATCGCTATAGCAAACAATCCAGTACTACATTCAAAGACAAAACACATAGAGATCAGATATCATTTTATCAGAGACCATGTAATGAATGGTGATATTGAACTTCATTTCATCCCTACTGATTATCAGTTTGCTGATTTATTTATCAAACCTCTTGATGAGACAAGATTCAACTTTCTTATCAGTAAGCTTGGAATGCTGAATTTCGAAGAGTAAAATCTTCAGAGCTCATGCATTAAGTCAGTAATTATAAGTTCCCCTTTATCATTCAATCTCTGATAAAAATTCTGACTCAGGTATGTTCTCTTACTCTCAATCACTGAATCTTCAGTCAGTAAGACGTTTTAAACAAAACTTTAATCACTGAAGTTTTTCTTCAAATGATTAAAAGCTTTTTGAAAAACAAAATCTATCACTGAGCTTTCTCTTCAGTGATCCTTCTAATATCCAAAAATCAATCTCTGAATTTTCATCAGGGATTCTTTTAAAGGAAAACCTATCTCTGACTTTTCTTCAGAGATAATTTCAAAAACGGACAAATGAAACGTTTTTCTCTCTCCTATGACGTCATTTGAACCGACAATCCACGACATGCCTTTTTTTCTGACACGTTCGTCCGTTGCCCTTCTATCCAATCAACTTCGTGGGACGTGTCAATGTCATGATGAACATTTGTTTTCCCTCCTATCTCTCTCTCCTACTCTCAAACGTATATAAAGAACGTTTTTCCATTCTTATCTTTTTACGCCTTCTAAAAATCCTTTTTGTGCAAGAAACTCTCTCAAGAAACTTCAAGAATCTGCATCTTCCTCATTCAAGATTACCAGGCTACTTTGATCTTCTTTCTATTTAAATCTTGTTAACAAAACACCATTTCTCTTCATTATGGGTTTTCTATAAGATTTTTATCCTATAAAATCATTTTTTTTGATTTTATTCTTCTAAAAACCTTTGGTTTTCTTACTGTTCTTCATTTTTCATTAAGAACAATGTATGAATCTTCAAATATTTTTGTTTTTATACGTTTCTTTCCTCAAATAGAAACTGGTAAAAACTTCTTTATTTTTAGCCTCTAATCCTTCCCTTCTATTCTCTATTTTTCTTTCCTTATTCAGCAATGGCACAGTCAGCACTTGTTTCCTCCAAGAACGTCAAGTTCGCCATCACTGAATCTGAAGTCCCCAAGAACAACCATCTTGGACGCCTCGACTTCGATGAAATCAAATACCCACACCTGGTGGATGCTGCCAAATTCCTAAAGCAATCTTGCATTGCTTATGCTCTCACTGTTGATCCAAAACCCTCCAAAACTCTACTTCAACAGTTTTGGTTCACAGCTGAAGAAACGACCATCACCAACAAGAGAGGTGATCAGGTCCCTGCAATTTCCTTCTGCACAGACCTCGGCAAAGGAATGATGACCGCTTTCAGCTTAAGGAAGGCTCTCAGGTTTCCTGACAAACCTAAGAGTGGCTTTGAAGCTCTACCTACTGACGCTAAACTCATCCAATTTTTGGATGATATGGAGTACTGTTGGGACAACAAGCCCCGTTCCACTATCCCCAACAAGAAGTTGACTCTCATTAAGAAGGCGAACATGCCTTCTCAGTTGAACTTTATCTTTTCTCACTTCATTCAATGCATGAGTGGGAAAAGTGGTTCCCTTGATCAGGCCAGTAAAGTACAACTCCAGAAGGCCTACTCGGTCATCGCTGGCAAAAATTTCGACTTTGCCACCGCTATCTTTGACGATCTAAGGTCAAAGATCGAGAAGACGGAGAGGGATCCCAAGATCCCATATGTATGGTTTATCTGTGCATATATGAAGTTCCTCTACGCCAACACTTACCCCACTACTGCTGATGGCTCCTTCGCCAAAGTGGGTCAACGTTCACTAGAGGTCAAACCGCTGGCAAACGAGGTAAGTATCTCTACCCTTCGCTCTCAAATCTTTCTTCACACTTCTTCTACTTCAGCGGCCACACAGGAGGTTCCTTCTTCTGCTACCCCTGCCGCTACCACCTCTTCCAAACGACCATCTGCTAGTTCCTTTGGTCCTTCGAAGAAGGCCAAAGTAACTAAGGAGACAAGCGCCACTAGTTCAAGGCCTGAGGATTTTTCTCGACAAACTTCCTTGGATGATTTCGTGGTTCTCTCCTCTACATCCTCAGCTCTCACATCATTACCCGTGCCAGCGATCTCGGTCGTTGTCACAACATCAGTGACCCCACCCACTATTCCAGTTCAATAAGCAACTGAGGTAACTACTCAAATCCCAACTTCTTCTATCCCCATCTCTAATCCTACTATTTCATTGGTCTCTAACCCTTCTTCTCATATGCAACAACCTCATGTTGCATTTATAGGACCTGATCCTCAATTGCTTGAAAGAGACATGCAATTTTTCAACATGTTTGATCGATCAGGTATACCTAAAACCGCCAATACACCTTCCCTCTCCCCAACTAAGCCTGTTACTCAGTCACTAACTTTTCTTTCAGGTCCTAGTTTGGCAACTGTTGACATGAATGTCAACAGTTTAGTTGAAAAGGTGGTTTCTCTCACCGCTGCTGTCAACAACACCACCAGCGCAGTCAATATCGCTGGTACTGAACTGAAGACCTTGACAGCTGCCTCTCAATCCAAAGCTGAAGCCTTTCACATCTCTGCTCTTCAAGAAGAGCTTGTCAAAGTAAAGGAAGACACTCAGCGAAAGTTTGACGCTCTATCGTCAAAGGTTGATTCTTGCACAGCTCTTCTTCAGCAAGTCCTCAACAAGCTGAATGCACCAGCTCCGACTCCATCCCCTTCCTTCACATCGGATGACCGCACCTCACTGAATGTAGCTGTTGAATTCATTCATCAAGCTACTTCAGATCTCCCGGTGATTGAAGGACGGCTGGATAGCCTGGAGGATGAAGTCCGAAAGTTAGCCTCTGCATAACCTTCCTCTCCTACCGAAAATCTCTCCCTGGCTGATAATGACAAAGAGGGGGAGAAAGCAGCTGAAGAAATTAAAGAGGGGGAAGTTGAAGCTACTGAGGTTCAACTTGAAGATCCTCCCTCTCATGTTGAGGGGGAGAAGGTTGCTGACCAAACCCTTACTTCTTTCAAAGACTTTGTCGAATAAGAAGAAAAGGATAAAGATGAAGAAGATCTTGATCTTGAAGATCAATAGGATGAGCAACCTCATCAAGAAGATGATGATGATGACGATGAAGAAGATCAGTCCTTATGGTGTTCTTCAGCAGCCATCACATTTTCAGTGACAACTTCGAAAGAAGTTGTCACAGCAGGGGGGAGTCATGGAACATCCTCAGGAACCCCTTCCCAAAGCAAATCCAAAAGTGCGGTTGCTGAGAAAAACCTGAAGACTGTTTCACTATCTGAGGAGAATCCTTCTCAGGTATGCCTCTCACTTGTCCCTGTTTCTTTCTACAAACCCTCTGTTTCCTTCTAGCCTTTATCTTCCTTCTTCCCAAAATAAACTAACTTTGTTTCTCTCTCTTTTCTGACCAGACAGTTCTCTTGTAACATCCTAAAATCCAGAGTAAATTTAAACTTCAAAAATAAGGCAATATGACTTATGTATTGCTATAAACTTCTCAAAAAGTGTATCAGTCCTTAAGACTTTACAAAAACCTGTACGGATTTAGAATTCATCAACAGACTAATCTAAACATAACTATCTAGATTATATCAGTTGACAATCCGAATTTCATCAAAAGAATGAGAATTAATAATGCCCAACTATCAACACTTTAGTCATCTCAAAATGCCTCGAGACCCAACTCGTCTCTCAAAACCCAGTGCATCCCACAGCTAAGGGAAACCTGTTATACATATCATTTGAGAAAAAGTGTCAGACTTAAAGCCTGGTGAGAACATACAGTTTATAAAGCTCAAAAGATATAAACATTTGTATCATAAGATAATATTTCCAAAGAGGTTAAATATTACAATTGAAACCTCTGCACAACCGGGCTTTTCCGTTATAAACATGTCATCAAATGACCAACGATAAAACATTTTACCAAGGATTGTGGCGTAACACAAAGTAGGCCAAAATCCGAGTTATGAGCTAAACAATTGGAATCCAAGGATACGAACACATAAGTCCGTGCTACAACGTAGAGATGAAGCTTAAAACACCGAAACCACGGATCGAACACCAAAAATAACTACCAAACTCTAGAGAGAGAGAGAGAAACGATTTAGAGAGAGAGAGGAGAGAGAGAAAGAGATAATGAGATTTGAGAGAAATGAGATATTTTGGGTTAAAAACCCTTAAGTCGGCCAGGAAACTACGCGGGTTATGCCGCGACTTCAACTCGCGGCATAACTCGCCCGTGTCCAAAACCCAAAATCATCCAGTGGGTTTCGCGGATTGTGCCGCGACCTTAAGTCGCGGTGCAACTCGCGTAGTTCCAAAAATCTCATATCAAACAGAGGGTTACGCGGGTTGTGCCGCGACCTCTAGTCGCGGTGCAACTCGCGTAGTTCACTGCTTGTCCCCAAAATTCACAAAATCCAACTCAATTTCAAACCAAACACGGTGCTAACGATAAAAGCTTAACCACAAGAATACCAAAATTACATAACGGAAATTCGGGGTGTTACAATCCTCCCCAACTTGGGAATGATTTCGTCCCCGAAATCCTAACCATTCGAAAAGATGAGGATACCTTCGCTTCATATCCTCCTCAGCTTCCCACGTCACATTGGCTCCCCGATGATGCTTCCACTGCACCTTGACCATAGTGACCTCCTTGTGACGCAACTTCTTAGACTTTCTCTCTAAGATGGCGTCGGGCTCTTCTACACAACGGTTACCCTCGTCTACTGTTAACTCGGAGAGAGGAATGACGCTTTCCTCTTCTGCTAAACACTTCTGAAGATAACAAATATGAAACGTGTTGTGGATTCTGCTCAACTCTGGCGGTAGTTCCAATTGGTACGCTTGCAACCCTACTCGCTTGAGCGCTTTGAAAGGTCCGAGGAAACGGGGACTCAAATTCCCACGCTTTCCGAACCGAATAATACCTTTCCAAGGCGATACCTTAAGCAACACACGATCTCCTACTTGGAATTCCATCGGCCGCTTCTTCTTATCGGCATAACTCTTCTGCCGATCCTGGACCTCTTTCAATCTTTCACGAATACATTTGACCTTATCGGCCGTCTCTTGCACGATTTCAGGTCCGGCGAACTGCTTTTCTCCCGCTTCAAGCCAACACACGGGAGTTCGGCACTTTCGCCCGTATAATGCCTCAAAAGGTGCCATTCCAATACTCGAGTGGTAGCTATTGTTGTAAGCAAACTCCACCAAAGGTAAGTGAGAGTCCCAGCTACCCCCGAAATCGATGACACAAGACCTCAACATGTCTTCCAATGTTTGGATCATTATCTCGCTTTGCCCGTCGATTTGTGGTTGGTAAGTCGTACTCAACTTAACTCGTGTACCAAGCTCTTTCTGAAACCCATCCCAAAAGTTCGAAGTGAACCGACTGTCGCAATCCGACACGATTGACAATGGTATGCTGTGCCTCGAGACCACCTCATCGATGTACAGTTTCGCTAGTTTGTCCATCGGTAATGTCTCGCGCATGGCCAAGAAGTGAGCGCTCTTTGTCAATCTATCAACTATCACCCAAATGGTATCGTGACCTCGAAGAGTTTTAGGTAACTTTGTCACGAAGTCCATAGTGATATGCTCCCACTTCCACTCGGGAATCTCTAGAGACTGAAGACTCCCATACGGTCGTTGATGTTCGGCCTTGACTTGCGAACACGTCACACAAGGCTCAACGTAACGCGCCACGTCAAGTTTCATTACCGGCCACCAATAGTGCAGTTTCAAGTCCCTGTACTACATCTTTGTACTCCCCGGATGAATGGAATACTTGGACTTGTGTGCATCTTCAAGCAACAGATCACGGTTACCCCCAAGCTTGAGTACCCACACGCGACCGTTGAACAGTTTTACCCCACGGCTATCTTCCGTTAAGAGTAAACGTTGCTTTTTCATAACTTCTTCTTTGAGATTTTCTTCTAACAGTGCTTCAACTTGCGATGCTTTGATCTTTTCAACAAGACTAGGCACCAACTCGATTCTCGAATGGGTAGCCCGAATACAACCGCTATAGTCCTTTCGACTCAACGCATCGACTACCATGTTTGCCATACCAGGATGGTAAAGCAACTCACAGTCGTAATCTTTAAGCAACTCGAGCCACCGCCGTTGTCTTATATTCAACTCTTTCTGATCAAAGACATACTTCAGGCTCTTATGATCTGTGTAGAGTGTACACTTCGTGCCATAGAGATAATGTCGCCAAAGCTTCAAAGCGAACACTACTGCTGCTAACTCCAAATCGTGGGTAGGATAGTTCTCCTCGTGTATTTTAAGCTGTCTCGAGGCGTAAATGATTACTTTGCCCCGTTGCATCAACACACAACCTAAACCCATTTTCGAAGCGTCGCTATAGACCACAAAGTCTTATGACCCTTCAGGTAACGATAAGATCGGAGCTTCACATAACTTCTTTTGAAGGATACGGAAAGCCTTCTCTTGTGTTTCGGTCCATTCAAACTTCACATTCTTCCGAGTCAAAACTGTCAAGGAAGAAACGATTTTCGAAAAGTCTTGGATAAATCTCCGGTAGTACCCTGCCAGACCCAAGAAACTTCGGATCTCTGACGGACTCTTGGGAGATTCCCAATTCATCATAGCTTCAATCTTGGAGGGATCCACTTTCACTCCGTCTCGAGTGACAATGTGACCCAAAAATTGTACCTCTTTAAGCCAAAAGTCACACTTGGAAAACTTGGCGTACAATCTTTCCTTTCTCAACACTTCAAGCACTTCCCGCAGATGTTGTTCGTGTTCTGACTCGCTCTTGGAGTACACGAGTATGTAATAAATGAATACAATGACCGACTGGTCGAGGAATGGTCGGCACACTCTATTCATCAAGTCCATAAATATCGCTGGTGCGTTCGTTAGACCAAAAGGCATTACAAGAAACTCGTAATGGCCGTAACGCGTTCTGAAAGCTGTCTTCGGAAAATCTTCTTCACTCACCTTCACTTGGTGATAACCCGATCGTAAGTCGATTTTGGAAAAACAACCCGCTCCTTGAAGTTGATCGAACAAGTCGTCTATTCTCGGAAGCGGATATCTGTTCTTTACCGTAGCCTTGTTCAACTCACGATAATCAATGCACATTCTCATCTTGCCATCTTTCTTATTTACAAACAAAACCGGAGCTCCCCAGGGTGACGAACTCGGTCTTATAAAGCCCTTCTCCAAAATCTCTTGGAGTTGTGCCATCATTTCTTGCATCTCTGACGGCGCTAAACGGTAAGGAGCTTTAACAATTGGTGCTGCTCCAGGCACAAGATCAATCCGAAACTCTAACTGACGGTCGGGTGGTAACCCGGGCAAGTCGTCCGGAAATACATCTGGGAACTCACGCACAATCTTCACATCTTCCAACTTTGATTTCTCTAACTTGGCATCGATCACATAGGCTAGGAAAGACAAACATCCTTTTACTAAGCACTTGCGTGCCTTTGCCATTGTGATTATTGCCACTTCACCTTTTCTCTTTTCACCATAGATGACAATGACTTCGCCAGAGGGGTTGGGAAGTCGAATCAACTTCTTGGAGCATACGATCTCGGCGTGATTGTTTGACAACCAATCCATGCCGACCACAACATCAAAACCCCCGATTACCATCGGCAGTAAATCGATCGAGAATTCCATCCCTTCGATACTAAGAGTACACTACTTCAGAACATCGTGGACCAGAACTTGACTACCATCGGCTATTTCTACTACTAATGCATCCTCAAGACTAGTAGTGGGCATAGAAATCTTCTGACAGAACAAATCAGATACGAAAGAGAAACTGGCACCTGAATCGAATAAAATACGAGCAGGTACAGAGTTTATAAGAAAAGTACCCGATACCACATCAGCGGATGCCTTGGCCTCATCGGCCGTCATCTGAAATGCTCGTCCCGAAACCCTAGGAGGGTTCTCTTTCCTTGATGGCGTGCTACCCGACACAAGCTTCGGGCAATCTCTTTTCACGTGCCCCGGTGCCTTGCACTCATAACAGACAAGTCCTCTGACCAGGCAATCTCTGATAGTGTGACCAGGCTTCCCACACTTATAACATGTTTGAGAAGTGGTGTTACAGTCACCGTGGTGTTTAGTTCGACACTTGTGGCACCACCTAGCTTCCTGCTGATTGTTGAAGTTTCGGTTTCCGCCAAAAGGTCGTGATTTCTTGGGATGAGCATAATTGCTCTCCCACTTTCTCTTATCAGCCACCACTACAGCTTTCTCAGCTTTGTTCCTTGCGAACATTTCCTCCATGTACTGAGCTTCTTCAACCATCTCACGAAGGTTATAAGCTTTAGAATTGTGGACCATAGATTGCATGTCCGCGGGTAGGCCATTCAGATAGGCCTTCATCTTATCCTTCTCAGTCGGGGCAGCGTGCCCCACCAGATCAAGCTTCTCCATGAACTGACGTGTGTACTCCCTCACCGTCAGGCTTCCCTTTACCAGAGACCAGAATTCTTTCTCGATTTGGTCCATTGTTCTTTCATTGCGGAATTCTTCTAACAACTTTTTCTTGAATTCAGCCCAAGACAACTAAGCCAACACAGCAGGAGGTAGGGTGGATTGAATGACATTCCACCAAATGAGCGCAGTATCCCTCAGCAGTTGGGTACCGAACCGCACTCTATGATCATATCCGCATTCGGAAGAGCCAAAAGCTTGCTCGACCGCTCGAATTCACTTCACACACATTATTGGGTCGTCGGAACCAGAGAACTCTGGCGTTCCGCAACCCATAAAGGACTTGTAGGAACAACTTTTCCTATTTCCCGGAGCACCAACAATCTCGTGCTCCTCAGCCCTGACTCCTGCACCAGTGCCCCCAGGACCCGCTAAAATGTTTTCCACAACCGTCTCACTTTTCCGATTGTTTACATCGCGGTCCTCAATCACTTTCAGCAGAAACTCTTGTTGTTTTGCCATCTTTCCCTCATTGCCAACATCATGTTGGCCATCAACTCAGACGGGGAACTAACATCCCTGATGACTGGGTGGGACGAAGCCAGGTCTACTCGCGGAATGACCTATGGCTCCCCACCTAGCCCTTGCTGAATAGGTGGTCGCACAACAACCTCAACTCCCTCCGGCTGACCAGCGGTGGAGGCTGTCGCTTCCAAACCATCAACACGCGTACGCGGTCTATCACGCGTATTCACCATGCCAAACTGCTTCACAGAACAGGAAAAAAAATAAGAAAAAGTTGGAATAAACACAAAGGAAACGTACTACCACATTACCAATCGTCATAGCAATAGAAATTTAAGTACACTTACGTACGATATCCTCATAATAACATTAGCTAAGTGAGATTATGAACATATAACACATAAAGGTTCTCGTCATGATTGCCACAACGCCTGATAAACACACTTTCCGTTGACTCTAAGACTAACCCATCTTAGAAGCTCTACCCGATCTCACGGATCAATTCTTATCATACTCGGTCTAAGTCTAGAAATCTTACATTCATGTCTAGTTCACTTAAACTAGAGCTCTGATACCAACTTGTAACATCCTAAAATCCAGAGTAAATTTAAACTTCAAAAATAAGGCAATATGACTTATGTATTGCTATAAACTTCTCAAAAAGTGTATCAGTCCTTAAGACTTTACAAAAACCTGTACGGATTTAGAATTCATCAACAGACTAATCTAAACATAACTATCTAAATTACGTCAGTTGACAATCCGAATTTCATCAAAAGAATGGGAATTAATAATGCCCAACTATCAACACTTTAGTCATCTCAAAATGCTTCGAGACCCAACTCGTCTCTCAAAACCCAGTGCATCCCACAGCTAAGGGAAACCTGTTATACATATTATTTGAGAAAAAGTGTCAGACTTATAGCCTGGTGAGAACATACAGTTTATAAAGCTCAAAAGATATAAACATTTGTATCATAAGATAATATTTCCAAAGAGGTTAAATATTACAATTGAAACATCTGCCACAACCGGGATTTTCCGTTATAAACATGTCATCAAATGACCAACGATAAAACATTTTACCAAGGATTGTGGCGTAACACAAAGTAGGCCAAAATCCGAGTTATGAGCTAAACAATTGGAATCCAAGGATATGAACACATAAGTCCGTGCTACAACGTGAGATCTAGCCCCAAGCAAAACCAATGTATACTCCTTCACTAGGATCACTATGAACCATGGCTAGTATCCGACCTCACATAACCGTATCAAGTTACCCCCGAGGATCATATGCATCCATAGCTACAAAATGGGGAATGTGACATCCCAACAATACAGTCGACTCAAAACCTAGGGATCCGCTAGTAATGGTACAGATTCGTCACAACAACATATGTGACCAACCATAAATAAACATATGGTATAAACACATTTTATAAGCAAAAATGTCATTTCCAGCTCAACTTCTGGTAAGAATGAAAATCATTAAAATGAGTTCTTAAACATTCTTTTCACATATCCACATAATATGCAAGTAAAACATCATTTTACTTTAATAAGATAGAATCCATCATTTTAGTAAACACAAATGATCGGGAACCCTAAAATCTCCCAAAACTCAAGTTATATCAAATACATAGAAAACTTAGATCTGAAACCATGGAGATATATAGGAGTTCCGAAAAGGTAACTTTTGATATGTATAAAGTTTAAAATGATAGTAGGAACTCACCAGTAGGTTTTAGGATAAAACCCGGAAACCCAGAAAACCACATAACGTTCACGACGTAGAGGTGAAGCTTAAAACACCGAAACCACGGATCGGACACCAAAAATAACTACCAAACTCTAGAGAGAGAGAAACGATTTAGAGAGAGAGAGGAGAGAGAGAAAGAGATAATGAGATTTGAGAGAAATGAGATATTTTGGGTTAAAAACCCTTAAGTCGGCCAGGCAACTACGCGGGTTATGCCGCGACTTCAACTCGCGGCATAACTCGCCCGTGTCCAAAACCCAAAATCATCCAGTGGGTTTCGCGGGTTGTGTTGCGGCCTTAAGTCGCGTAGTTCCAAAAATCTCATATCAAACAGAGGGTTACGCGGGTTGTGCCGTGACCTCTAGTCGCGATGCAACTCGCGTAGTTCACTGCTTGTCCCCAAAATTCACAAAATCCAACTCAACTTCAAACCAAACACGGTGCTAACGATAAAAGCTTAACCACAAGAATACCAAAATTACATAACGGAAATTCGGGGTGTTACATCTCTCCCCTGCTTAAGGGTAAAGAACTACAAATAATCCCAGCCGCTGAAGCTGATGAACAAATAATCCCAATCTTTGTAAGAGAGATTGATGAAGAAGATGAGGAAGAAGAGTCCTTGCAACATCCAGGAAGGCCCTCTAGACCATCTCACTGGTCAAAGAAAGAGATGAAGAGAAGAACAGAGATGATTTTGTCATCTAGAGAAACAACGACTGAAGATCCCCTCTCAATCAACAGATCTAGAGTTTCTGACTGAAGCTGAAATCGAAGAATATGTCAGGGCTGAGAAGTTGATAGCTGATTGTCAAAGAGATGCCACTCTTGCTCTCAAGATTCAGTCATCTCAAGTCAAAGACAAAAAGCTGAAGAAGAAACCAGTTGAAGTCCAGGCTGCTCTTTTGAAAGGGATTGAAGAGGAGCGCTCAAAAGAACAAAGGGTCAGCGATAACACAGTCGAATGGTGTAAAAGCAAAATCGACTATCGCTCTGACCCAATAAAGATCATAGCAGTTGTCATCTCAGAAAAAAAAGAAGAAGGACCGAGTTTCTGTCACTATGGAGATTACCAGAGAGGATGGATGTTGTAAGGCCATGTTCGTTTCAAAGCTGAAAAGCTTAGGTTATATGGAATGGCTATAGTTCAAAGATGCGCTGAAGAAATCCAAATCAACCAGCAGAGGCTATGTCGAAGGCATCTTAGAAGCCCTCATCAACAGAGTCTCCAGTGTGTTAAAAGTACCATGTGCTCTTCCTTCCAAGCCAAGGCAGTTCAAAAGAAAGCCTGTCTCCTCCTTCTCTGAAAATGTCACAGTGATCAGAAATGAAACCTCCATCAAGTTCTCAAGAGAAGCTCTGTTCGGTCCTCCTCCTGATCTTTCAGTTCTTGATCTATCTCTGCCCCCTGGTGGACCATATGTTGCAGGACAAGTACTTAAAGAACCTTTTGGAATCTTCTTCAGAGATGATGAGGAAGAACTCAAATTTCAGAGAGTCTCTGAAATTCCTATTTGTCCCCTCAACCATCTCAATGATCTCTTGTGCTTATGGTGTGACTACTCTCCCACTGTTGAACCGATCAAGGAAATCATTTCTCAAGAATCTTCAGATCGAAGACAAAGAGGAGAAGAAATACCCGAGTATATGATAAATCCTCCTAAGTCTTCTTTAGATAGCTGATAGATTAGTTTCCTATTTCTTGTAATCTATTAGTTAAACTTACAATAGTTAGTTCTTCACTTGTACTTGTAATTTTCATATCTTGTAATTCCTTCCCTGAATTAATGAAAATTTCAGTGATGTACTTAACTCTATCAGTACTGTAAAAGATCCCTCAAAATAGTAATTGGGACATGTATATTATGAGTCCTATTTATTCCTTTATTTTGATCCATAAAGTAAATTTCTTCAGTTAATTTGTCATTATCAAATAGGGGGAGATTGTTGATCCAAGCTCTCTCAGTGATTTGATAACGACCCTCTTTTATACTTAGTGAAAATTACGTTTAATATGTATTAGTGTTTCACTATCAGCGATCAGACTGAGTCTGTTCAGTTATCGCTGATAGTATCTCTTATAAACATTTCTATGTATTAGTGTTTCACTATTAGCGATCAAACTGAGTCTGTTCAAATATCGCTGACAGTTCTAATGTAAACAGTAACGTAATCCCTGAAGACAAGTCTCGCGTCAACATATGTTCATAGTTGAATCGAAGACGAAGCCACTGAACAAAGAGAAGTCTACTAGTGACCTGATGCGGATATCAGTGAAACAAAGACAACTCTACTTATACGCGAAGGAACATGAGGAAAAGCTTCAGCGATAGCTGAACCGCTTTATATCTCTGAAGAAAGAGATATTCAGCGATCAATCGATCACAAAGCTTATGCCTCAAGTTTCCTTTTGTCTTACCTTGCACAACCAGTACGATGTGTCAGAACGGACATATCTCTGCCACAAATCGTACAACAACTCTGTCAACTACACTGTTCATGATACGGCCGAAAGCATGTCTCCCAAAAGTCAGACTACCAAAGCCAATCATTGAATGACACGTGTAAAGTACCCTGCCATGCATTTAATGCATAGGGTATAAATAGAAAGATCACCTCTCCATCTGAGAGTGTGCTCAATCTTATTTTTCCCTTTAAAGCTACTGATTTCAGTATTAACTTGAAATGATGCTTTCGAAATTCGGGGTGTTACACATTCTTAGCCACAGTTTAGGGGTTGTATGTTTAACCTTTAGTAGTTTCGTTAAGAGTCAATATTTGAATCGCTAAGAGGTGAATATTGTTTCACAAAAAAATATGTTTCTTAATGGTTCTAAAACCCTCTGAATGATTTTGTATCTTGAGTCTCCTATAACTATTCAGCCCCCTAATTTCATTATGAACAATTACCAAACCACCATATTTCATTTTGCACTATATTATAAAAGCCTCTTGACCATTTTGACAACTTATTCATTCTGCATCAAAACATTAAGGGTGCGTTTGGTATGCAAAATAGAGTGAAACAGAATAGAACAGAACAGGCTTGTCCCATGTTTGGCGTGACCGTATGTGGGGCACGCTAGAATTAAGTGGAACAAGCATGTGACACATTTGTCCTACTCTAACCCCCTGGAACTAAGTAGAACAACAATATTTTGACTAATATACTCTTTGTTAAAAACAAAAACATGTCTTATCATCATCTACAACTCCAAGCTAGGGGCGTGCAAAACAGAATAGTCCGAAATCCGAATTCGCATCCGAACCGAAAATAAGGTGTTTTTGCAAAACCCGAATACCCCGAAATCCGACATTTGGGATGATATTTGGGTTCATATTGGGTTTGATCGTTGGCCACCCAACCCGTCCGAAAACCCGAAATAACATAAATCTATATTTTAAATACTATATATATGTATATATTTATTTATTTATCTAATTATTTTTTGAACATCGTAAATTATAGTATGTTGAAATATTTTCTAAATTTTAAACTTGCTATAGATTTCATCAATCTTTCAATCGATTGTATTCATCCTAAAAAACGATTGAATTTATATATAACTTTTGCATTATATAATACCTGAACCCGACCGACATCAATCTGAAACCCGACCAACCCAAACCCGAAACAACCTAAAATCCGAAACTTAAAATTTGGGTTTTGATTTCCATATCCAAAATTCAATCGGGATAAGTTAGTTTTATGTTTTGATAATCCATTGCACTATGTATTAGTGATGTAAATTAGTTTTATATGATGTAATCAATGATTTTTTATCAGGGGTAAATTCGTCATTTAACCAGTCTAGTCTTGTTCTGTCCAGTTCTGTCATGTCTTGCCAAACACCGGACAGCTGTCATGTTCTGTTCCGTCCTGTCCTGTTCCATCTTGTCATGTCATGTCATGTCTGCATGTCAAACGCACCCTAAGTACAATGGTCCCTAAACTTTTCAAAGTTAATATTTTAGTCCTTATAAGTATAAATCTTTAAGTTAATATTTTAGTCCTTAGAAGTATAAATCTTTATATTTTAACCCACTAGTTTGACTCAATGCATAAAACATATATGTCTAGCATTAGTAATTCATGATTGCCTTAACAAGTTATTCTAAACGAGATTTCTAGGATCGAGACTCCTAATTAAATTGCATGTGCATGCAATTTTTGAATATTATTAACGAAAATATTTGATATAATCAGATGTGTGATATAGTTGAAACTCATGAACATAAATTTGCCTGGTTAAAGGCATGTAAAAGTATTTAAAGCGTTTCTATTATTTATGCATGCTTTATATATGTGAGACTTATATAATGATGTATAGTGTATTAGTGTTGTTGATTATATCGTGGAATAATAATCAAGGATTGCCACCAAACAAATTTGGGTGACAATTACAGATTGGCTTTGATTTTTTAGAGACTCGATAACGGAGATCGTTGATACAGTTGTGGAGCATTATAAGTTGAGACGGGATCTCATAAAAACTCAACCCTTTGTCATTTTGATTTTATAACTGTCAAAGAGCAAATTGTAAATAACAGATACTAAACTTTCACTTATTTTTTTGTCACTGGAATTTAAAATTGTTAGCGATATTATTCAACTTTTAAAAACCGTTAGAAAATCATTCAATTTTTAAAAACAGTTATAAAATCATTCAACCTCGTCTCTATTATACATGTACTTTTGTTACGATAATCTAAAATAATTAATTTTAAAGAGTAAGGGGGCGTTTGGTTCGCAAAATGTTTTTGGATGAAATGGAATCTGTCAAAGGAATTTGACTTTGAAGGAATTAGAATGGAATCTTGTCAGGTTTGACCACATGTTTGGTTGACATAATTGGAATAAAATCTGTTAAATGAATTGGAATTTTTCTATTTGGTTCACAGATTGTAGTTTTAGAATTGGAATGAAATTTTGGTAAATGACCAAAATACCCTTTTTGTTTATTTTAATTTTTTTCAACAAAAAATACTTTAATGAAAGAGAGGAGAGAGATGAGAGGAGATATAGAGGAGAGAGAGAGGAGAGAGAGATGAGAGGAGAGAGAGAGGAGAGAGGGAGAGGGAGGGAGAGAGAGAAAGAGGAGAGGGAGGGAAAGAGGAGAGAGAGAGGAAAGAGAGGAGAGGGAGGGAGAGAGAGGAGATAGAGGGAAAGAGATAGAGGAGAGAGAGGAGAGATAGGAGAGGGAGAGAGGATAGATTGAGAGAGGGGGTAGAGAGAGAGGAGAGAGATATGAGAGAGAGGGAGAGAGAGGAGAGAGAGAATTGGTGTCTACTAATAATGTTGAACGGTAGTGGTGGCCGGTGGTGGTGGTTTCCGGTGGCGGTGGTGGCCGGAGGTGGCGATGGCCAGATGTAGTGGTGGTCGGTGGTGGTCAATGGTGGCTGGAGGTGGTGGTGGTGGTGGCCGGAGGTGGTGGCCAGTGTTGGTAGTCGGAGGTGGTGGTCAATGGTGGTCGGTGGCGGTGGCCGGAGGTGGTGGTGCATATTAGGATGAGGGGCAATTTTGTCAAAAAAAAATGACATTCCATTCCAATGAAATACCACCTCCCCCCCCCAAGGAATGTTGAATTCCTTCATTTTTGGAATTCATTGGAATTCAACATTCCAATTCCTTAAAAAGAATGAACCAAACGATCTAATGAAATATGGTCAACGGAATTCAACATTCCAATTCCATCAGATTCCATCAGAATCTGCGAACCAAACGCCCCCTAAATGTTTTGATAGCAATGTTTCAAAGTCCAAGGACCAAATTAGAATGAAATAAAAATATTTGGTTATTTATTGCAATTTGTACATTTGGCAGTTGCGTGATTGAAATTTGGTAGAAGTTGAAGGGCTGTTTCTGTAGTTCCGACAAATGCAGTTCATTGATTTTTGCTTCATCGACACGGTCATTTCTAAAACCCTAAAGTCGATCCTTCCGTCTCTCCATCTGGTCTTCCGTGGAATCTTCAAATTTGTTTCTTCAAATCTGCTATCTAAGGTGAGCATCAATTGTTTCTAATCAATCCGTTGATGTTTTTTTTTTCACTTCGATTTCCGGAGAGATTTTATTCGTGGTTGTGCTACATTGTTTGTTTGATTGATTAGTTTACATGTATTACAGAGAGATGGAAGTTTAATTTATTGAAGGTAAATTGGATCTGTGAAAGTGTTTTATTAGTGATAATTACGAGTACTTGTTAAAGGAGAAGCTGGTGATTGATTGATTGTTCATAACGTACTGATGAGTTTTTATCATGCAAAGCTTATTGGTTTATTTGGCATTGATTTTTGAATATTTTGTCTTCAAGTTAGGGTTAATATATTTTGCGAAGGCCGTTTATATTTATTTTCTCATACTCTTTTTCCCTGGATTGATTACGTTCATGAAGCGAGTTGATATAATTCTTGTACTACTTTGTACAGGGCCGGTCCTGAGGTTTTGGATGCCCATGGCGAGAAGTCATAACAATGCCCATGGACGGAAGTAATGATATTTCAGTACATGGGCCTAACTCCTAAATCCATAATCACATATTCTAGGTGTAATCGTATAAACGATTAAGCCAAGAATAAGACAATGATGTTATTTTCTTAGTCAAGAATAAGGTACTTATGTTACTTCATTTAGTCAAAACGTTCTACAAGTAAGGTTTGGGGGGAATATAGTAGTATACTTATTTGGTTGAAAAATGTACCGTGAAGTTAGAACTCTGTTTGTAGTAGTTAGATGTTTTGGAGGAAGAATTAGTTAATTGAGAGAATTAGTTGATCTCTTGTAATCCGGCATAAGTAGCTTGCCACAAATCTCAATTTATTGAGAAGTTTTGGTTTCAATTTGATGGTTTATGTTATTTTCTAGCTAGTAGTCAATATTTCAACTGCACACAGAACATGGATATACTTGTCTTGAAGGTGCATAGATTCCATTCCTGTTGTTTGTTTCCATGAATTGAGGTTTGTGGCAAGCTACTTATGCCTCAGGATTACAAGAGGTCAACTAATTCTCTCAATTAACTAATTCTTCCTCCAAAACATTAACTACTACAAACAGAGTTCTAACTTCACGGTACATTTTTCAACCAAATAAGTATACTACTATATTCCCCCCAAACCTTACTTGTAGAACGTTTTGACTAAATGAAGTAGCATAAGTACCTTATTCTTGACTAAGAAAATAACATCATTGTCTTATTCTTGGCTTAATCGTTTATACGATTACACCTAGAATATGTGATTATGGAGTTAGGCCCATGTACTGAACTATCATTACTTCCGTCCATGGGCATTGTTATGACTTCTCGCCATGGGCATCCAAAACCTCAGGACCGGCCCTGCTTGGGCATATGGATTGGCTGGATGAGGATGCATATAGGGCAGGCCGGAACGTGTAACGGTAAAAAGATTTTAGGACGGAAGCTACCCATAACCTAACGGGCTTGAGCAGATGATGCCCTTGGGCTCACTGCTGCTCTGGGCCATCGCCCCCTTGGCCTATAGCCAGGGCCGGGCCTGACTTTGTATTTTGCTAGTGTTGGCAATTAAGTTGCTTCCGTTGTCGTTATCGTTGATATGATTCATGTTTGCAATGAAGTGTTTTCCCCATTTTTTTGATTGGTTGATATGATTATCTGTGATGCGTATCATGTTTTTGTCTTGTTCCATTGGTTTGTCGTAACCAGCTGTTTTTCAATCCAGGTGTTCCTGAAAGGATTGCGGGTACAGGAAGAAAGAAGCAAGTTTGTCAATGGCGCCACTTATAAACAGGTTTCCTTTCGTAGCTAATCATTTGAAGAGAATGATAAGTAAGCTTAATGCAAATGATGAAAAACACACAATAAAGTCATGGTCTCGTGCATCTATGATTATACCAGAAATGGTTGGCCATCGTATTTCTATTCATAATGGAAAGCGACACCGTCCTATTCAAATTAAAGATGCTATGGTTGGACACAAATTGGGAGAATTTGCACTTACTAGGGCACGTAAGCCACAAAAGCCACAAAATGTGAAAAAAGTTGCGAAAAAGGGCAAATGATCCGACTCCAAGATAACCATGGCAAGAACATGTCAGTGTTCCTAACTCAAGCCAGTGTAGTGAAGAATCAGATCAATATCTGTAGTTTCTAAGTTCCTCACATTTGATTTCTGGATTTACTTTTGCAAGGTGATCCTATGGAAACTTGTTAGTTTGTGTTTTGCTTTCCATTTTTTGAGTATTTTCTGGATCATCACGTGCTGCAATTCTAAGATTATGCGCATTCACAGTTTATTTGTAATAACAAATTTGAAGTTTTTGGTGCATTGGTTTGATTTAGCATCTACTTTGTCTTCTTCCGTTGCCTGTATACATGTTTCATTTTGTTTATCTTTTCAGCTAGTACTAACTACTAGAACGCGTTGATGTGATTTGATTCTTCCAAAGTGCAGATATGCACAAATGTTTTATGAATGCATTCTTAAGGTTTTTAAATAACTACAACTACACCATGATGTGGATAAACTTTCTGAGGATAAAATGGAAATGGCCTGAATTCTGAGGTGGCATAGATTCATTAGCAAGCATGACCATGGAGGTCTTTAAACAGTTTGCCTGTTGGATGTCAAAGGCTATACAAGGGTTTGGTAGTTTCAGCTTTGAAGAATTACTGCTTCCATAGACCACTTTGCTTCATCGTCCTTGATGCGTTGATAAAACATAAAATATTTCCTTGGGTTCACAGCTTATACGTTTTATTTGTCTGTATTGGCTTCTTGAAATGTTGTATACTGTCATTCAAAAGTTTCTGCTGTGATAGTTGCTGCAATGATCTTAAGATATGAATCTGTTGAAAATATCCACAAGGATCGTAACTTTTGTGCCTCTTGGCAAATTTGTTATTAATTGAATACAAGGCATTGTCCTAACTCCTAAGTCGGTCCATATTGTTTAATGAAGATTTTGGCCTCGTTGTGTTCTTTTTCTGATTCCAGTATGTGTAGACATATCATACAGATGATGGATCCAGGGCAAGGAAGGGCTGTGACCGGTTGAGACAGGCTAAAACTAGTTATAACCAGTTTTCCTAGGAAGGGCAAATTGTGTTCTTTCTTTGGTTACACACCTCCACTATGTATAAATCTTGAGCAGAAACAGAGCTTGATTTGAAAGTCCATCAGTGGCAATTTATGCAGAAAATCCCAATTGAGGATGGTCTTAGCAACCACTGGCCTGACCTGGTTACTGGTTAGGGTGCACTTGGTACGTGGCACAGAACGAGACAGGATTGAACGAAAACTTGCTGTCTCACGTGTGGTGCAACATTAGAGTGTGACAGAATATGACTGAGTGCGACAAAAATGCCACCAAAATAGGTGGAACAACAATATGGGGAGATGGGACCACATTGGTAAATTACTAGACTACCCATGTCAAATTAAAATCCTAAAACTTTGCACAATGTCCGTCCAGTCTTGGCCTATCCAATCCTGTCTAGTCCAACTTGCTTACCAAACACACTCTTCAGGACCTATTCGAATGGTGAGAAACTGGTGACTGGCTAAATAGACATATTCTGTCATCAGTACACCATCAAACATGTTTACAGAGAAAGTAAATTGGATCACATACTAAATACTACATTTGCATCTCTTGGTTCTCAATTCGTGGACCATGCATCGATGGAGATCAAATTGATTTTGGCTGATCAGATGAGTGTCAACCTTCCCCTTTACGAAGTTATGCTCCCTTCTCGTTGTTGAACTTTGAAACTTTTATGTGCTTGTAATGTGTATGTTGCTTCTTGGCAACTTTGATGAAGTTACAGTTCTCCTAACATGACCAAATGCTTGTGGTGGGTAAAATTGAAATCACAAGTCGATATGATACAAACAGTGGCCTTCACAGCATGATCAATATCTATTTAACCGCATAGGAATAACCCTTATGGCACTCAACACGGGCTAACGCCAACAAAGGTTGCAGAAAAAAATGAAATTCATGACGAGAGTAAACATATTATACAGATGATCTTTGTGAAATTAATACTCGAAAAATAATGGGAAGCTCAAAGCCTAACAGCGCCGCTCAACTTTGATGGATTGGTTCAATTCTTTCGGATTATTTGACTTTTGATATTATCTGTTCTTCTAATTTTGTTACCGTCTAGTAGCCATTGAAGTTTCTTGAAGCTTCTTTTTCGATTGCTTTACTGCTAAAAAGCTGGAAATGACATTAGAACAGCTTGCCCGGTTGGGTTCCACTTCTCATCATCGTGCAGAATTCTTCATAGTTTATCTTCCCATCCTGTCAAAAACAGACAACCGCTGTGACTTTTATGGACTCCAGAAATACTGAATACGAGAATGACAACAAAGAACTCACATTATCGGTATCCACTTCTGCTATTATGTCTTTAATGGTGGCTTCATCTCCCATTCCATAGTTCCTCATTGCTGTTTCTAGTTCATCTCTTGTTATAAACCTGGTTCACAATCATAATTAGCCTGGATGAGAATGAGATGATCAGTTAATACAATCAAATTAGGCTGCTTTACATACCCACTATTATCGGTATCAAAATGCTGAAAAGCTTTGTACACATGTTCTTCCCTTTCTAACTTGTGTCGATGCATTGTTGCTGTGATGAACTCGAGGTAATCAATCGACCCATTTCCATCAACATCAGCCTGAAACACAAAACAATTATTTAAGCAAGAGGGTGCTCATAAAAACAAGAATTTTGAAGTCTTAAACAATCCAAAAATCTTACAGCTTCCATGAGTTGCTTCACTTCAGCCTCTGTGAGCTTTGACCCCAATCTAGCCAGTCCAGTTTTAAGTTCGTCGTAGGTAATTGTCCCACTGTTATCAGTGTCTATGTTCATGAACATTGATTTTAGCCCTTGAATTTCTTCTGCGGATAGATTTTCCGCAATGACCTAGGATATAAAAACAACATTACAATGATGAATATCCGTAATCGCTCACATTTACAGTTAAAATAGAATCAAAGATATTAGCTGTTTCAGGTACCTTGAGAGCAAGTTTCTTGAGTTTGTTCATAGCCCGGAATTGCTTCATCCTCGAAAGAACAGCGCTGTCTATTGGCTTGTCTGATGCTTCCCCATCTTCTCTAATCCATGGATGCTCTGCACCCATTTGAAACATACAACATGTTATGAGCATATCTGCATGCATCCCTATATGCATGTTATTAGCTTATGAGCATATTTGCATATATACATGTTATGACTTATGAAGCTTATGAGCTTCTTGCAGGTTGTCTTTTGTGCTTGTTCATAATCTTAAAGGCTCTAAGTATGTTATGTAGATCATACCAAGAACTTGAGCAGAAGTTATACGCTTCTTCGGGTCTTGTGTCAGCATTCTTCGGACAAGGTCCTTGGCGCTTGTGGAGATAGATGGCCAAGGATCACTTTCGAAATCAATATATCCTTCTAATACAGCATCAAATATTCCTCTCTCTGTCTCTGCAATTTTGCAGCCATTTTCAGGTTTTAATCAAACTGATAATCTGAAATCCATAAAGACCTAAGAAGATGCCAAACAAAGCACCAAATTACCTGCCCAAAAGGGAGGCACACCACTGAGCAAGATATACAGCATCACTCCTGCACTCCATATGTCGATTTCCTTCCCGTACTTGCGCTTCAACACTTCGGGTGCAACATAATACGCGCTGCCAACAATATCCCGGTATGATTTTCCTGCAAATGTTTGTTTCTATTGTCACAACAACATCTTATATAATCATATAGGGTAGTTCCAAAGAATGGTGCTAGCTTTACTTAGAAAACCAGGAAGATTGTTTAGGCTATATTTGGCAAACTAACTGTTGGCTGTTGGCTGTTGGCTGTTGGCTGATAACCTAGTAATGTTTGATATAAACTAGTTGATAAGCTGAATGACAATGTATAGAGGAAATGTTGAAAAATTGATTGGAAAAGGTAAGGGGCATGATTAGAAAAGGAGGAAAACCCCCCGGAGCTTATTGCTTATGGCTAACCAAATTGGGGGTTCATCAATAAGCTAAAAAAATAAGGTAGTTTATGGCTGCCAAACATGATCTTAGGGACAATTTACCAAAAACTTACCGGGTAAGCGCTTACGGGGTCAATTACCTTGCTGGGTGAGCATAGGAAGGAACGAAAATCTGAAAGCAATGATTGAGAGTCTTACCAGGTAAGTGAGGGTGGTGACTCTTACCCGGTAAGCGCTTACCGGATGATAATCGCTTACCATCAATCCATTTTGATGGCCGTCAATTTTACTTGATAAGGTAACTTAGGTAAGTGAGGGTGGTGAATCTTGCTAGTAACCACTTACCACGGTAAGCGTTTGGTAAACAACCCATTAGGGTAGTGTGCGTCTGATTAGGAAGGATGCCCACAAGAAAACTTCAATTGTGGAGCTCTTTAATGATCTAATTCACTAATTTTGCGAGATCGAATGGATAATTTCGGTGGGATGTCTTTTTGAGGTCCATAAATATATGATCAAGGCTTAAATCAAGTGTGTCAATGCAATTAAATAGAGTTCTGATTGGTAATACCTTCTTGAATGAAGACCGATAACCCAAAATCTGTAGCCTTCAAAAGTGCATTCTCACTCTTGTCTGAAAGCAAGAAATTCTCAGGCTTCAAATCGCGGTGCATCACACCCATAAAGTGACAAACATGAACCACATTGACGATCGACCTGCAAATCGAAGCCGCAGCTCTTTCGCTATAATGACCCTTTTCGATGATCCTATCGAAAAGCTCTCCTCCTTCACAAACCTCCATAACCAGGTGTACAGATTGCTTATCTTCATAAGCACCTTTAAACTCCACAATATTAGCCTGCCCACTCAAATGCTGCATAATCTGAATCTCTTTTCTCATATCGTCCTTATCACTCCTCGTTACCAGTTTCTTTTTCAATATCGATTTGCAGGCATACCTTTGACCAGTTGATTTATGTGTACAGAGATATGTAACACCAAATTGACCTCTACCCAATTCTTTCCCCATTGTGTAGTGTTGTTTAACATCCTCAAATGGTTTGCCAAGAATTGTGTCAGACTTGTAGACCCTTTTGGGGCTGGGTGGTGGTGGCTGTTTTCTCGCCGGCAATTGGACTGCCGGCGCCGGAGATTTGGTGTAGACTATATTGGGTTCGGCGGATCTTGGTCTATGGCTACGAGCATTAGGATTTGTGGCTCCAGTATTGGTTTTGCTGCTACAGAGACCCATTTTTGATGATGAAAAGTAGAAGAAAAATGATGGAGATCAAAAGGGGAAGTCAAAGGGGGGTTATAATATAAGTTGTAGGATGAAGGAAGGAACGTGGTGAGGTGGATATTTTAGAAATATAAAAGAATGGAAGAAGATGTGAAGGAAGGAAGAAACGCGGTGTTGAATAATGGTCAAACAATGGAAGTGGGTTTTGACTTTTTTTAATAGTCATCATGTTGTCCACCCCTATCTGGGGATGAAGAAATGTGCTTTGTTTTGTGTCCATTCAACATTTGCCAAATATTAGGACCGCCCCTTGTTTTGTCTTTAAGCAATATCCTAATTCTTATATTATATTATTTTCCAGGCTGTTCTTCAAGGTCTACACGTGCTGCTGGGTTGGTTCGTTGTCGGATGGTCGAATTGAAGGTATTTGAACAATCTAACCCAATATTTGCTATTTAAAGAATCTCAATTCATTTTAAACCGTATGGGTTGGGTTGGAACTTTGGTATATGATTTACAATATAGGTAGGTGATTATTAAAGGAAGTAAAAAAGCAAAATGAAAACATGAGTATAACAATTACATAAGAGATATTAGAAGATATTTGCATGAGAGTCTTTATATTAAGGCTAATAGTAGATAGGCGGTTATGTCCATTATTTCCTATGTGGTAATAGTGTATATGTGTGGCTATTAAGGCTGCAAGAACATGCTACCACAAAATCAGCGTTCAAAGTGGAAGAACATGATTCAACATGCAATTTTGTGCAATTTAGAGTCAAAAGTTTGCTAAAACATGAAACAAACTCAAAAAAAGAAAGTTGGAGGTTCATACAAATAAGAAAAGTAAAATTACGGTTAAATATAACTAATTGCGGGTTGGTCTAATGTCATATATTAATTAAGAACTTAACAATCATATTAAATCTACGATATAGATAGACGCTCGGGTTCACTGGGTTGGGTTAGGTTGGGTTCAAATGGCCCTGATTCAATTCCAGCCCAATACCTACGGTTTGAAGATTTTACAACTCGATTAGGTATTGAGTGGCTTTGGATTGGGTTGGTCGGGTTAGGTTATTTCAGGTTTTTATGCACCTTAATAAGGACCCTTGGGTGCACAAGTTGATCCTGACACTCATGATCAACAAAGAAAAAAGAGAAAGATTCACAAGATAAGTAGCTCATTTAAATCAAAATTCTGAAATTATATATGTTAATAAAGAAAAACAATATAACCACTTGACCTGTTAGTTATTGGGCAAGTCTCCCCGCCTCATTGACAACTGACCTGTTTTTAAGTATATTAGTGTTATAAGTGTAGCTTGTCACATTGCTTTATTTTACTTTTTACCATTGTTGTGTAATTTAAACGTCGAAATTCGTCCTCATATTTTTGTAAGAGTTTATTTTCTTGCTAGAACATAACCTTATATAAATATCTATACTATATTATAAAGCACGGATAAAAACTCTTCAATACAAATTATTAGGCACAATGTATCATCATTTTATGCAAAATTTTAAAAATCTTTTAATTTACAAGTATCAAAGCAAAAGATACATATTACTACTGCAGGCTTCTAACACTCACCAATTTGGTATGTATAAGACATTTCTTTTATGCAGACCTTTCCATGTATCACCATTTAATTAATATATTATATTACTATAAATTTGTTTTAATTATATTATTAAATAGGTAATTGGTTATTTTTTCTAGATGTCATTAAAATATATAAAATAATCATTGAATTATAACAAAATACATAATTTTTTATATAAAAAACATTATATTATTAAGCCTAAATTAAACAAATTTATAAAAAAAACATAATTTTCTCAAAACCATTCAAAATTGTACTGTAAATCAACAAATAAATAAATAAATAAAAATGAAACATTAAAATCGTGATGTATCTTGCTGCATTGCACGAGTACGCTTCTAGTAAATTTTAATCGAAAGAAGTTATAGACAATTAATATTCCCAATTCCAAAATTATGAACATCATCTTGATGGCTTTATTCTATTATTATTTATATAAATGAAGTTACGAGATTGGAGCTACTTTTTATGAATCACATTTGGTTTTTTGTTAAATGACAAAAGAAATATATTTATATACAATTAATAGATGCCAAGATTGAATTTGAATTAAACTAAACGACAGTTAGGCGAAATCAAAAATAAATAAGTAGAACATATATTATTTTAAAGGAGAGGGAATTAAGACCATAAGATTTTAATGGGATGTTCAGATATGTATTCTAGGTCTGAATAATTAGATTTTGACATTATGAATTCTTTTTTTGTAAATGTAAGTAATATTGTTAATATTAATTAATAAATAAATGTATAAATATTTAAAAGAGTAAATTACGTTTTTAGTCCCTATGGTTTGTTGAAAATTTCTAGTTTCGTCCTTATGGTTTTGAAATTACATTTTTCATCCCTATGGTTTATAATCTTTACCTCTTTCGTCCTTATGATTTAAATTTTATTGCTTTTTTTTATCCCTATGGTTTACAATTCATTTCCATTTTAGTCTTTCATACTTAAAACTAGTATTTTGGTCTCAGGGACGAAAATAGAAATGAACTGTAAACAATAGGGACGAAAACCGAAATTTGAAACCATAGGGACGAAATCTGAAATTTTTAACAAACCACAGGGACTAAAAACGTAATTTACTCTATTTAAAATGAAGAAAGAAAGATGATATAAAATTATAAATAATTAATAATTAAAACTCAGTCGACTTACTAATGATAATTAGTTCTAAGATAAGCTAATAGCAGACATGCACCCAATCACATGTGCACGTGCATGTGCGCGGTACACTCACATTTAATGGTTTAATGACTTTTAAGTATTAGGGCTGTTGGCAGTTGCTAAATGATTTAGTACAGAATGATTAAGTGGTCTGAATGATAAAAAGGTTTTTATGATATAGTGTAAAATGAAATGTGGTTGTTTATAATGAAATCAGGGCACTTAATGGTTAAGGGAGGGTCAGGATACAAAATCATTCAAAGGATTTTGGAACCATTAAGACTTAAGAGGCAGTCGCTTTTTTTGTCAAACAAGATTTATCTTTTAAAGATTCAGAGATTGCCTCTTAATGAAACCATTAAGAGGTAAACAAACAACCCCTTGGTATCTTGGTTGGAGCGATGTTTGGATATAACTTGTAATTTTGGATTATCAAAGTGAATGAACGACAACTGTAATTGTAATACCAACTTTGCCTGCATCGTCCTACTTAGCTCGACATTATAAGTCCAGGTCAAAATGATTGGACCAATTTGCGTTGCCGTTGAATCCATCTTCTTTGAAACTACGAAAGACTTTTTCACATGTTTTAACATCGAGTTTCCCTTCGTAAGAATTATGATGCCTTTTTTTTACATAGTGCCTTTTTTTTTTCATTTGACAAAATTGCTAAATCGTAATTTGCAAAGTGGGGGTGTTTGGTTATGGTCGACGATTACTCAAGTACGAAATTCAGGAATTGGAGACTCGACGTGAAAATCGGCGACTTGAGACCTGAAAAAATTGTGTGATGTCAGTCTTCATTTGAGTTGGAACAAAATTGCTAAATGGACAAGCCGTTCACCAAAACCAGCCTATCACTTAGCAGTTTAAATTTAAGAAAAAAGAAGATTGTAAACGATCCTAATGCTTGATTAGTAACTAATTTCCTATCAAATTTCTTAATTGGTTGGATCTGATTGATTTTGATCAATCGTGTCAGTTCTCAAATACATGACTGGACCAAATGGTTCATCGTCTATATTAAAGGATTGTTTACTTAGTGACGATTGTTTTTTAACGGGTAAAAGATGATGTTTTACCTACATTTCTACTGGTTGAGTTAGCCACCAATATGTCACTAACCGAGCCAGAGAGTGCTCACCAAAGTTGTTTTTATCAGTAAACGTTTACAACAAAATGCTTGATAAGCAATCATTTTCAGTCAGTATCTAAACTTGTCATCCAATTCATATTTTGATATCGTTAACATTTATCCAATTTGTGTTGATAACGAGAACATTTGCCCAATTTGATTAAGCTTGACCAAATAGGCCCAAAATTTTAATATATAATGGGATTTAGCCCAATTCATATTTGTATAAGAATGTAACTGCCGACAAATTTCATAAAATAGCGATTTGTTTTTATTTAATTTTTTTAGACAAAATAGTTTTCTTTTAGAAGATGATAATTTATGTTTTAATTTTTATTTATGTTAATACGATAAAAAATAAATTGTTAATTTTCATAATATTCCAGAATACGTTGAAGTTTGATTAGATCTTTACATGAGTATGCATACCTATTAATATTATGCCCCCATATTAGAAATATTTGTTTCCTTTTTTTTTTAAATTAAGATATATTTGAAATAAAATGATTTAATGTAACATTATATACATAATGATTTGTCAAATTCAATCATTAACTAACAAGTAGAAAAAATTAAATGATTTGAAAAAAATTTGTACAATTAATAATATATATATAAACCTTAATTTAAATTTTATAAACTCAAGTTTTATAAGATTTGAGTTAATTGAATCAAGCATTAAATTTGTTTTCCCAAAGCCATCATTGTTCAAATATTCCAACTAATTAATGTCCATTTAATCACATTGTTTTCTTACTTATAAGGGTCTTCAATTTTATATTCGTTTCTTATATTTTATTTGTGAAACGTTGTTCGTTACCTGACCTTGAACTTATAGTTTAACCAAATATTAACAAATTTCATATATTGTGTCACAATTTAATACTTTTATATACAAATCATATACTCGTCTCTAATTCAAAACAAGTTTCAAAATCATTCTGTATCCATTTTAATTTTCTTCTTTTACATTAAAATTGGGTTCATGAATATTGCTTACGATTAGACTAGATTCGAAAAAGAAGAAAGAAAAAGATTTCCAAAAGTGGTAAGAGAAAACGGATAAAAACACAAAATTCAATAACTATCGTGTTAAGTACTTGGTGTTGGGTTAGACTTTAGAGGTTCACACGATCCCAAAACATACTTTATGTGAAAACAATACGTTATGTGACACCGACAACTAAATGTGAAACAAACTTGGATTGAAAAATATAAGAACGAACAAACGAAATACAGAATGACAAAAGCAAACATAAAACTCACTCATTTATCGTGGTTTCACTACCAGAAGGCAGTATACGTCTACACACGAATGGTTGAACTTTGTCCATTAAAAGAAACCGAAAACCAAAAGAGTTAGAAACCGAAATCTCTCAAAGTCATTAAAGTTAATCCCCACACACTATGTTTTCCTTTAATTTCCCTAATAATGAGATGGTAATAAAAAACTTATATTTATATGAACATATCTAAATCCAATATGAATGTTAAAAAGCAAGAAAATTTATATTTATCATTTAGCACGATGGTGCACTTTCATGATCGAATATTATGTTATATAATAGAAAATACGTATAAATTAAAATATTAATCTAAAGGTCAAAACGATGCAAAAATACGTATACATACCTATAATCGTTGATGTAATATTTAAATTGACGTTTTTAAATATTAATTAAATAAAATTGTACGGTTATTAAAATAAGTCTTTTATTTATTTATGAGGTAAGCAAATATTATTTTTCATGTTTTCGTGTTGGAGCTTCATTTACTATTTTCAAAACATTACATGTGTTTGCCTCAAAAACTAATTCCCAATAAATAATAATATTTTTTTTTATTTTTCATTTCATCATTGCATTTTAAATATAGTTGGTAAATTACTATATTTTTAAATTTGATTATTTTGAATAATATTCACGAAAAATATAACTTCTATGAAAACCCGACAAATAGACAATAGAACATCAACAGATGGCCGGATTTTTGCAAAATGTAGAAAGGATTTCAAGTCACTGGTCATAAAACGTGGGATTTCAAATATTTGGTCGTTAAAACTGGTAACTCAAAAAAGATTGTGATGCTGTAAACAAGAGTAAACATATGTTAGTAAAATCCCACTATATGTATTTTAAAATACATACAATGTTACAACAAAAGTAATAATCAAATATAATCAAAAAATGATTAGACAACGAATACAAAGGGAATTGACTAAAAGAATTAAAACGACTAAACCGTAGATGAAATTCAAATGATGCTTTGAACACGATTCCCTTAAACAGATTCGTCGTCTGTTCCCAGGGTACAACAGTGTGAACAGATGTACTGCCGGATATACCACTTGCCTGAAAATGCCGGAGAGGGAAGACGTATGCAGAGAGACTCCAGAGATTGAGTGTATCGATTTGTATATCGGATGGCTTGTGGAATGAATCTGGACTCTCTATTTATACTTGAAATCGAAACCAACAGATTAATATGTTATTAATCAGTAATTAACAAATAATTAATTGACAATTAAGCACATTAATCTTCGTATTCATTGAGTATCAAACGGGAGTTACAGAAACCGACACAGTGCATGTCGCGACTTGCCACGCGGGTAAAGTCGCGGCACAACCAGCGTGATGCACTGTTTCTCGTCCTCGCAACAGTGCATATCGCGACTTACGGCCCGGGTCCACTGTTTGTCCACACTCCAGTGAGTTGGATAAAAACCAAAAAAAAATCGCAAAAACCAAGCTGCGCGAGCACAAGATTTCGTGTCCGCATGTCGCACCCATGTACAAGTTCGCCGATTTTAGCCTACGAAAGTCTCAATCGGCACCCCCTGCGCACGGGTAGGTGATGGAGTAAAACAAAACAAAGGACTTGAAAATTCCTCCCACATTTTTGGTTATAAACCACAAAATGTTTTACTCTCATTTCCTATGTGGGACAACTTCCCACACCACTTGGTTTCCATCAAATTCATCCCAAACACTCAACTTTGAGCATCGATATCTCATTCACACATATTCCGTTTTGGACACATAATATATCGTTTCGAAGCTCTCATATAGGAGAACACAAACCCACGAAGAGTTAGATATATACTATACATATACATGTATTTAATTGTGTCCAAAGTTAGCAAAACTCATATTTTTACTAAATTTTTCCAACAAAATAAACTATAAATCATTTCATATGTTTTGTCTCGTAAAAATACGTTACATTCTCTAGATGTTATACCCATAATCCGAATAACAAATGAGCTATAAATTAGAAACTATATGAATATTACTATTTAAAAAGGTTATAACTAGTGTATCTATAATAAATAATGAAGATATAATAGTGTTGTGAAAGATAAGTAAGAGATATCAAACATATGTTTTAAAATTTTCATATAAAAAAGATAATATATATATAAATTAAAGGTACATAATATATTCTAACTTAGTCTCGAAGTCACTAGATTTTATTTTGTTTATATATTGGAGTGAATATAATGTTTGATGTAACATTTGATTATTAAGTGGGGTCGGGTTGTTTTTCATTAATTCATGTATGAATAAAGATGTATGTATAGAGTAATTCATCTATATAGATTGAGAATATTTTTGTTTGGAAGAGTTTTTGATAAATAGAATAAACATGTTTTTTAATTAGGAGGACAGGTTTGGAAAGGAATTGTCTTTTTGCATAAAACCATCGCTAGAAGTTTACTAAATAAGCCACTTCCTGTATCATTAATTCACTACCAACAATCATTATAGCTGACCGAATAAGTTGTAAGTCTCATTAAGCTACTAACAAATAGGTCACAATTATATCATACATTTTTTAATATTTAAAATTTATTTTTCTGGTCATGTTTGACAACAATAAATTAGTTTGAAAACTATTTTTGTCTCAAAATAAATGCTCATGATAAAAAAAATACATGGTTTTAGACTTTTAGCAATGTATAATTATTACGTTACTAAAGGACAATTTTACTTTGAAAAGACAGAGATTTCATCCATCTCATAATTAAGGGTAAAATGAGAAAGTTTCACCTGCGATTACTTCAGAGTCTAGACCATTTTTGTTCGCCTAAGAGATTAACCGGTATGCTCAAAAACTTACAGTTACCAAAAAAAGACTATAAAGATTTGGGTTATGTTTGCAAACTAGCTGATAAGCTAGCTTATGACTGATAAGTTAACTAGTAACTGATAAGCTAGCTGATGAAACAGTCACGTTTGGCAAAAACTAGCTTATAAGTATGTAAAATTACTAAAAATGACATATAGAAAAAATAATCAATTACAATATTTAATAATATAATAAAAACAAATTTATAGTAATATATATAATATATTAATTAATACAAATAAATTTTAAAACCAAAATTTAAACCACACTTATAATAATATAATATATTGAAATTTATTTTATATATATATATATATATATATTATAATATTTGAATTTTAAACCAAATTTTAAAACAAATCTACATCAACTTATGATTTTAAATAACCGTTACATATACTATAGAAAAAATAATCAAATAATAATTACAAAAATAATAATAATTGATAACTAAAATATATTTATCAATATAAAAAAATGATTTAATTATCAATAATTTTAAATAATTAAAAATTAATATCAATGTATAATTAAAATTTATGTTATAATTTTCAGATAATATCAATTATTAATTAATAATAATAAGTTTTAATCATTAATATTTATTTATAATTAATAGTTAATATATAATAATGAATATTAATGAGGGTATAACTGGAATAATCATAAAAAGTGAATTTATGGTCATCCAAACAAACATGTACCGAGAAAATAAGTTAACTTATTTTTGCCTAACAATGCTTTTGTTAAAATTTGTTAACTCTGAGAAAACCATTTTGATATTGATTTAGTGAATGACATTTTTCTTTTTTCTCGAGTAAAAAGTATTAATATATTCGTTAAAAATGAAACATTTTTATGGAATTAATTTATGTACTATAAATGGAAACATAAATGAGTAAAATGAGTGGACCACAAATAAAATAAAATAAATTTGAAAACAGTAGTTGTTAATAATGATGATAATAGAAATAAATGAATGTAATACGATAAGACATTGTGAATACTCCATATATATATATATATATATATATATATATATATATATATATATATATATATATATATATATATATTCAAATCATGTATTTAATGTTCAAATATTTATATGAAACATAACCACAATCTAGAACTCACTAGGTATCCATTCCAACCAAATATATGTAGAATTGAGTTTTAGCCAAAATGAATGTTATAGTGAGAAAAGTAAGAATGGATCTCTATCTTTGGATCATTTTTTATTGAAGATCAAAAACTAATGAGATGCACTGAATTAATTCCATTATAAAGCCCAATTCATGGTTTGCTTTAAGATTAAAAGTGATTAAGGGTCTAAATGTTTTCTTATATTTATCACCCGAACTATTATTCTCTTACGATCGTTTGTGTGTGATATATATATATATATATATATATAGGGTTGGGTTCGGGTGAGAATGAAAGTTATCGTGAGAAGGGTAAGAATGAATATCCATCCTTGGATGCATATTAAGATGAGATACAACTAGATGCACCAGATCAATTCCCGTATCATGTACGATTCATGGGGTGGGGTGGGGGTGAGGGTGAGATTAAAAGGGATCAAGAGTACAGATCCATTCTTACCTTTTCTCATTTAAGGGTTGTTTATTTACCTTTTAATAGTTCCATTAAGAGACAACTCTGAATTGCTAAGAGATGAAATTTGTTTGGTAAAAAAAAGTTTGTCTCTTAATGATTCTAAAACTCTCTAAATGATTTTGTATCCTGAGCATCTTTTAACCATTCAGCGCCCTAATTTAATTATGAACAAATATCAAACAACCATATTTTATTTTTCATTGTATCATAAGAGTCTCTTAATCATTCTGACGGCTTAATCATCTTGTATCAAACCATTCAACAACCACCAAACATCCCCTTACTTTTTTTTACTCACACGATTCTTCGTCTATATATATACACTTAATAATTTGAAAATCTCATATATTGTGATAACTGTGAGAACTATTATGTATTGTTTCACATGAATTTTTTCATCTAAGGTTAGAATTTAATATACTGGTAAAATATATGTGTTTCACAATATGTCTGTTATAATGTGAAATTTTTAGTTGTATTTTTTGTTTCACAAACACATAGAAAAACGTTCACATTGTAAAACAAATATATGTTAATTAATACATTAAATCCAAGTTGTAAATGAAAAAAAAAATCATATGAAATAGTACATGACGCATTGATTCTCAAGGTTATCATTAATTTATGGAGTGAATTGTGGATTTGGTCCTTGTGGTTTTGTGATTTCTTTGACCATGGTCCTCATTCTATGTTTATTGTGGATTTGGTTCTTGTGGTATTCAATTTGTCTTGATCCTGGTTCTTCTGACTAACATCTCCTTTAACTTCGTTAAATCAAAGACCATTTTCGCCATTTGCTATTTTTTTGTCCTTTTACGATAAGAAAAAACCAATACTTTTATACACACACATATAACGATATCAAAATAAATAAAATAGAATATTATTGTATGATTTAATTGTTTAACTTTCGTAAAAGATTAACTATATTAATATGATTTAATTTTATTAATACGATTTAATAGCATAAATAATGGAAATCGATAACAAAAACTTAAAAATACCTCGAAAGCAAGCAAAAAAACTTTAAAAATCTCTCGAAATCATGGAATTTGGCTAAAAACACATCAGCCAATATTGAATGTCGGTAAAAAGATGAAGACACATCGATTAATATGTAGCGAACTTTATCGTAGTATTTGGTTAGTTGGAATCCGGTGAGATTTTAAAGATTTGGAAATTGACCAAATTACATATATGTGCTTAGTTCATTCTTCGAAATTTAGTTCAGAAGTCCAATTCCGCATATAGTGGAATTTAAATTCCTTGCATTGTAGTAAGGAATTTCAATTCTTTTTCATGTCTTCTTTTGAGAAATACTATTCTTCGAAATTTAGTTTGGAAGTCCAAGTTCAAAGTTAGTTTATTTTCAATTCAATTTTCCTATTTGACAAGGACAAAAGCTACAGGTGATATTTTATTTTTCTTTATTAGACTGAATTTTATTTTTTAAAATATAAAATTAAATCAAATGATATATTCATCATTGTACATTTTTTGTAAATATAAAATAAACCATAATTGTCACAAATGCTAGAGAATTCTATTCATTCCATCGATAACGACAACTTACACATTTTCTCACCGCCGTACATGCTATAGTCCTTTCTCTTCAATCTTTTTTATAAGGGTAATGCTATCACAAATGTTATATGCACCTTCTTCCTCCTTTTTTTTAAATGTTCGAATCAAATCAAATTATATTGAAAATGTAAAAAATAAAATTTGATGTAAATGTATAAGAGGAGAAAAATAATAGGTAGACGTGTAATTGGCCTCACCCACCCCTTTTTTGAAATATAATCTTTGACAAATTTTATATTAGCCTAATATATAAAAGTCAACAAATATCCAATAATTTTATAAATTAAAGTATTTCCATTATTTATGCTATAATTTAATAATAAAATTAAATCGTATTAATACAGTTAATTTTTTAAAAAAGTTAAACAATCAAATCATACAATAATATTCTATTTTATTTATTTTGATATCGTTATATGTGTGTGTATAAAAGTATTGTTTTTTTCTTATCGTAAAAGGACAAAAAAATGGCAAATGGCGAAAATGGTCCTTGATTTAACGAAGTTAACGGAGATGTTAGTCAGAAGGACCATGACCAAGACAAATTGAATACCACAAGGACCAAATCCACAATAAATATAGAATGAGGATCATTGTCAAAAAAATCACAAAAACACAGGGACCAAATCCACAATTCACTCTTAATTTATGGGTTCTCAAACAGAAGCCCCATCACCCCATGTATATATAATTTAAAGTCTATATTTCATTAATTACATTTGCCACTCAAATAATTGTTTTTGAAAGTATGAATAATATAATATGTTGAATACGTACCAAAGTATATACATTTTGTGTGCAACTTGCCCTTGTTTTAAATAGGGATGATTCTAGACAAATACAACCAATTGTTTTTAAATCTCATAATTTGGTATAAAATCTGTAACACCCTTAATTCTAAAGATAGAAACTTATTAACAATTTTCTAAATACATCAATAATTGATTCGTCTACAATCACAATTTAAGAATTAACCTCAATACACATACTCATTCTATACATACAATCTATGACAAGGACGGGTGCTACTAAACCCAACAGCAGTTACTAACTCCAACCTGCGGAAGACTTCGCCAACTACTTACTCTTGTGTAAGGCTAAGGCTCAACTCTTCGTGAGGCTACTAGAATCCGAACCCCCAACTGGAACCTGATGCACATGCCGACAAATAAAAAGGTTAGGTTTAACGCCTAGTGAGTTCAAGAGTTTTAACATGAATGAATATATCTTTAAAAGTCAGGAAATCAATTTTAAAGCAAGATCCTTCGAAATATTATACTTCAAAATGGAAACGACACATTTTCCCATAATACGCACTTTTAAATACAATGTTTCCCAAACATCCATTTCTTATAAAACGATGCAACCCGTAACTCACCCAAAACGGGGTCATAGTTCGATACTCAAATGTGCTAAAATGTAAATAATACTTCATAGCCCAAAACACCCAAAACTCGGGTGGAACATAATACTCGACCCTTAAATAACGGAAAACAATCCATATAAATATGATACGCCATTAAAACATGGAACTGAAACTTAATACTCACGCGACCACAAAATGGAATAAAATTCAAACATCAAAACATGGACAATTAAATATCCAAAATACATCGGGCCGAGTATGCCACTCAACCAACGTTCATCGCATGACACCTAACGGCATGAAACCCAAAGTGTCCCTACGAATCCTTGACAAGTTTCACCCAAAGAGACGAGGTATCTTGATGCCAAAAAGACACCCGAAAGGCCCGACACACTCGAGGACTACAACCATGACATTACCCCGACGACGGAGATCTAGACTGTTGGGTCATCTGAAGATTTGAAGATGACCTCCCGATCTTCCATTTTATATCATCATACTTAGAATATTTTGAGGTTCTTTTAGTAGCTTGGTTTCTATACAAATGTTCGGTGAAGTCGAATATCAGCCGAAGAAGACAAAGAAGGAGAATATCTCTCAAAGCGGATTGAAGATAGACTCCTCAGCCTAAAGCCAAGTATGCCTACTTGATCAACACCATTGGCCAGGATGGTACCGATCTCAAGTCTTCAGGAGCCGAAGACCTCTCAGTCTTCAGGAGCCGAAGACCTCTAAGTCTTTCAGGAGCCGAAGACTTCTTCGGAAGCCGAAGATTTCTCAATCTTCGGGAGCCGAAGACTTCTTAATCTTCAGGAGCCGAAGACTTCTTAATCTTCAAGGCCTGAAGATTTCTCTCTTCACATTGTACTTTTCTGACATAGTATATTTGTGATATCTTGCATTGACGTGGACCTCATCTGAAGATCAGATAAAGTAAGCTTTGTCTCCTACACCATTTTAAGGAAAGGTCTACACCATCCTGCAGGTCAACACTTCAAGCCAAAACACCTCAAGACAAAAGGTACATCCTGTACCTGGCTGAAGACCTGTGTCCATCCTTTACTCAATAGGTGTCCCATGAATTTAATGCATGAGGCGCTATAAATATGATGGATGCTTCAACATGCAAGATAACCCAACAGAACCACTTCTACAACCTTCAAGTTCTCTAAGTGCCTGGCAACTTTCTCTCTACGAAGTTCAATTGTTTTCTAAATGTTCTACAATTGTTCTTCATTCTCTTTGTGTAAGATTGTTTGAATAGATTTCATCTATTCTTTTCCGCAACAATCAAAAGTTTTCTATGTGTAATTCTTGATTTTAAATCAATAAGAATTAAATTAAGTGAAAAACTGTGTGTATTGTATTCAACCCCCCCTTCTACAATTCTTTTCTTATTTACTTACTACTATTTGGGACCAACATAGACTACAACCATGACATTACCCCGGAGTCCAACCCCGTACCACCCAATTGACCATAAAATAAGACTGACTTATGTGCCTATGGATCCAATACAACACAGTCTAAAAATACACGACTACACATGAGTGACAAAAGCACTCGAACCTGTAATGATTATAAATATGCAATAAAATGCATTAAGATGTAAATCATAAATTGGACTCTACATCGAGCCATTAAAACCGGACAAATGTCCTCAAGACTCTTTTAAGCCAACACCGAGCTAAAATGTTCGAAATCCATTTGACAAACAATTACCGGTCCCCCAAATAATGAAATGTCTTTAAACAACGTTTACGAAGACACATACCTCAAAGACGGGATTAACCCAAAATTCAACACATAATGGGACCAAAGATTTTCCAAAGGGTTTATGAATGCAAATACACCAAAATGCATATAACATGAAATAGACTCCATTTGTACAAAATCGTCAAAGATGTATAACTCATAAAATAGATCTTACTTGTACAAAATCACCAAGAATACGTAATTCATGCTATTTAGTTGTTGAAACGTTCAAAGCCCAATATAAGCATTTTAAGAGGTTAACACAACCCAAGTTTACCAAATATGAAAACTTATCAAAATACTCACTCTTTGACAATTAACCAAGTAAAACATATTTTACTTCAAAGTACTCAAAACTTATCATCAGTTAACCATTTCATGTAAAACACTTTAAAATAAACATTTTGGCATGTACACCGTTTTCACAAATCAACTTGAACTCACTTTGCTAGATTTAGGCTAAATCTAGATTTTACCCACCTAGAGCTTTCCTTGAAGAAACTTGATCCTTCAAACCAAATCTTCCAAGACCTAGATCCACAAGGTTCCAACCATAAATATACATAATCAACCACAAAGAATCGTTTCCCAACCTTAAACATGAATACCTCAACTGATATTGAAACCATAACTTCCATAAATGAAGAGAATAGAAGATTACCTTAAATCAAGCTTGAATTGTAACACCCGCTATTTTGGGGTTGGGTGAAAAGTTGACTATTACCCAAAATTCAGGGGAAAAAAATGTAACTTGGGTTATATAAATATAAATCTGATTTTAGATATTTTGAAAATATCACAAATCAATCTTGAGAATCAGAGAGAGAAAGAGAAAAGAAGCAGTGAAGTGGTTCTTCGGGTTTTTCTCCAAATCAAGGTACGAATCTAGCTTAATGCTTTGATCTGAATGCTTTTAGCCGTGTAGAATCTCGTTGTGAAGGTTTTAAACCGTTCCATTGTGAGATCTGAGTATTTCTCACTTTGGATCTGGGTTCAGCATTCGATCTGTTCTTGGTGTTCTTGATTGAACAAGACGATGGTCCTTCGACCTAGGGTCCTTCGACCGGTTGGTCGTTCGACCGATTGGTCGTTCGACCAGTGAGACCTTAGACCGGATGTCGGGTTCGACCGGGGAGTCGTTCGACCGGATCGTCCCTTCGACCGAACATCGGTTCGACCGATGTTGTTGTTCGACCGGTGGGGTCGTTCGACCGGGTAATTCCTTCGACCGGACCCTGTTCGACCGGACCCTGTTCGACCGGAACTGTTGTTCGACCGGTTTTTTTTGGTACTTGACCGGATCAGTGTTTGGCAGTTGTTGTGTTCTTATTCCTGAGTTTTAAGTCATTAAGTTGTCTTTATTTTGGCTTACCGATTATCAGTGTTGTCATAGGTAGCAATCGTCAGAAGCAGGCCATAATCAGGAAGAAATCTGAGGTGAGTCATTTAAGCTAAATCCGTCTGTATTACGAAATACTATGTGATAAATGTATTATTTGAAATGTGGAAAACATGGTTTCAAAGTGACTTATTGTCGTTGGGAAATACCTTCTAAATATCTCACATTTTCAAGAATCACGATTTATAGAATTGAACCGTTGTTCATATGAATTGCCTGCATATCTGATTTAATATGAGTATGCTCTGAAATGATATGTTTTGGCTTTGAGTCTTAGTGCAATGGATCCATAGGCACTGTGTTCCTATGTCCCCTGTTTTGGGCATTTGGTTCACGTTTTAGCACGGGATAGGCATCGGGTTGCCATGATAAGTAAGGTGTGGGCCTATACGGTCGGGCAGCGTCTCATGGTGCAGTAAGGTGTAATCCCATTATGTGCTTGGGTTCCCCCTGTTTTGGGAACTCTCAAGGATAGATCCAGAGGGGTTGACTTGAATGTTTTGGGCAACAGATCTAGAGGGGTTGAGCTCGTTATGTGATTTGTGGGTATTACTTATACCATGTTTAATCACTAATGGTTTATTGGATTTCTTGACTTAGCTCATGGCTATACTACCGCGTGGCACCAAGTGGGTTTAGTACTCTCTTCTATTTTGTTTGTTCTCACTAGGCGTTAGCCTAACGCTTGCTCTTGGTTGTCATGTTGGCAGGTTATCTTAGCAGTGGGGCTCATCGGGACTGAGGGAGCGACCTTGGGGTCGTGAGAGATTCTTTTGAAGATTCATTTTGGAAGTATAGCGACACCCGTCCCTAATCTAGATATTTTGTAGATTAATAGGATGTCATTTTATACTTCAGTTATCTACCTCAATATTGGCTACTCTATACCCGTTGGGTTGTTTGTGTAATGAATTGTCACACCTTATTCCGCAAGTTAGTCTATTGCCGAATTTTTTTTCTTCTTCGAATTTTTATTTCCGCAGTTTTTAGGGTGTTACATGAATCCACCAACCAAAACACCTCTAGTTCACCAAAATGGTTACAAACCTCCGATCTACGAAAGGGAGAACAAAGGGTGGATGAAACCCTAGAAAACTTTGGTGATGAAGATGAAGTGGGAGAGATGAGGAGCTTACCACCACAAAATACTCTTGTATACTCCAATAGACTTCCAATATCTTTCTAGATCTTTGAAGAGCTCTCAAAAACGAAACCGTAGCAACTTGAATCACCCAAATTGGAGTTGTGGATCAAAAGTTATAAAGAAATGAAGTTCTAGGGCTGAAAATCGAGTTTTAAGTAGAAACCAGGGGGTTTCGCGACTTATGCCGCTACTACAAGTCGCGGCGTAAGTCGCCCGCTTCCCCTAAGTCGCGGCATAATTCCTAAGTCGCGGCATAAGTCGCGAGATGCACTGTTCGCCCGGTTTTCTTCTCGTTCACTGTTTTGGTCATAACTTCTTCGTTATAGCTCCGTTTTCGCTCTGGAAAGAACCGTTGGACTCGTAATTGAATCCTTCATCCATCTAGACTATAAAATCTAGGATTCAAGTCCAAACTCCAATATCTTATTTTTCTCTTAAATTACCGATTTCTGTATTAACTTGAAACGATAGCTTTTCGAAATCGGGGTGTTACAAAATCATTAAGAAAATGCTTTAATTTTGCCAAAAGAAAAAAAAATCCAGTAATAAAGAATGGTTGACATTTTATTTATTTGATCCAACCATAAATAAAAACTTGAGTCATCTATATCTATACTATATTATAAAACACGGATAAAAATCTCTTAAATACAAATTATTAGGCATAAGGTACCATCATTTTATGCAAGATTTTAAAAATCTCTTAATTTGCAAGTATCAAAGCAGAAGATACATATTACTACTGTATCCTTCTAACATCTACCAATTTGGTATGTGCAGGGTCTTCCTTTTATGCAGATCTTTCCATGTATTACTATTAATTAATATATTATATTATTATAATTTTGTTTTAATTATATTATTAAATATGTAATTGGTTATTTTTTCTAGATGTTATTAAAATATATATGATAATCATTGAATTCTAATAAAATACTTAATTTTTTTTATAAAAAACATTATATTATTAAAGCTAAATTAAACAAATTTACAAAAAAACATTATCACTTTCTCAAAACATCCAAAATCGTAATGTAAATCGACAAAAAAATAAAATAAAACATTAAAATCGTGATATATCTCGCTGCATTGCGCGAGTATGCTTCTAGTATTATTATAAATACAACTTCCATATATTTTAGTGAGCCAAATTAATGTTAAACAAAAATGGTTGTGTTTTTTGCTCTTATATTTTGGAATATTTAAAATCATATAAAAAATATTTGAATATTTATCCTCAAATCGGTTCATATTCTAAATTAATGAAGTAGATGATACATGGATCATGTCATGCATGTAGGCCATGTGAAGAAAGATAAAATGTAACAAAAATATATTCGGGTTATATTCTATTTATTTTTGGATCAAATGAATAAATTATTATTTAAAAAAAAAAAAAAAAATTAAACGAATCTTTTTTAACTTGATCTACATAATTTATACGTTTTATATCGCTCTCAATCTATCTTCTTGATATTTCTAAATTCAGTATAATTGATATTTGCTAAAAATTCATATATTTATAAAAGTCAATTATCACTTGTGTTTTCTGTAACATATTAGGTCAATGAATTTATAATATGATATACTCGGTCGTCATAAAATAAGCGTTCACAATTCAAATGCATAATTATTAAATTTTTTGTTTACTAAATAATAACTTTACCCTTATTTAATTTCTCTTTTTTCACAACTCTTAGGTGACGTTTATTTTTTAAGAGGGGTTGAAGTCTGAAATCTGATTTCACTTTTGATTTTCAAGAGGTGGTGCTGAAGTCTGAAATTTGAATCAATAAAACTGTTTGTTTTTATAAACTGAAAAACATCTGAATATGTGTAATTGGCTATTTTATCCCAAAAAATTCAACTTAAATACATTAATTGAAGTGGACATTGATGATCGAAGGACGGAACAAAACAAAAAGAAACAGAAGAAGGATGTTGGCAAATTTGTGAGGGTGTAGAGTTTTTATCATATATTATACATCGAAGCCCCCGGTTTAAGCGATTCAAGATGTCCTAGAAAGCCAACACACAGATCTACAACCTTTGTGTTTTGCGTTTTTGCAAATTCAGGGTGCATTTAGGTTAAAACCAACGTTGAAATCGAAAGAACGGTGCTTGACGGAAATAAGAGGAGATTTAAGTGACAGGGTTACCACTTTTTTTGTCTAGACCATATTAAAAGATAAGAGGCTGTGAAAATAATAAAAAAACAAACGATTTGAGTTATAAAACGTCTGACCGAATAAGACATAAAGTGATGATTAAGAACTTAAAATGAAAAAACAAAGAAATCCTTAAATACTTTTGAATTAAATTAAAGTAAACTTGAAAATTTAGTTATCTATTTTTGAAACAAAACACTTATTTTTAAACAGACATAAATAAAAATCTAGACACTAAGGGGGCGTTTGGTTCGCAGAATGTTTTTGGATGGAATGGAATATGTCAAAGGAATTTGACTTTGATGAAATTGGAATGGAATGTTGTCAGGTTTGACCACCTGTTTGGTTGACAGAATTGGAATGGAATCTGTTAAATGAATTGGAATTTTTCTGTTTGGTTCACATATTGTAGCTTCGGAATTAGAATGGAATTTTGGTAAATGACCAAAATACCCTTTTTGATTATTTTAATTTTTTAAACAAAAATTACTTTAATAAAATAGTCATTAAATAGTTTAATTTTTAACAAAAATTGTTTTTATTATTTTAGCACATGAATGATGCCGAGAGAGTGAGGAGAGAGAGGGAGAGGGAGAGAGAGAGGAGAGATAGAGGGAGAGAGTGGACGAGAGAGAGGAGAGAGAGATAGAGAGAGGAGAGAGAGGGAAGAGAGAGAGGAGAGAGTGGAGGAGAGAGGGAGAGAGAGAGGAGAGAGAGGAAAGAGTGGAGGAGAGATAAAGAGAGAGGGAAGAGAGGAAAGAGAGGAGAGATAAAGAGAGAGGAGAGCGAGAGTGGAGGAGAGAGAGGAGAGATAGAGGGAGAGAGAGGGAAGAGAGAGAGGGAGAGGAGAGGGAAGAGAGAGGAGAGAGTGAAGGAGAGAGGGAGAGAGAGAGGATAGAGTGGAGGAGAGAGAGAGGAGAGATAAAGAGAGAGAAGAGAGAGGAAAGAGAGAGGGAGGAGAGAGAGGGAGGAGAGAGAGAGAGGAGAGAGTGGAGGTGAGAGAGAGGAGAGATAGAGGAGAGAGAGAGGAGAGAGAGAGAGGAGAGAGAGAGATAGTTGGTGTTTGGTGATAATCAATATTAGTAGAGTTTAGTTTGGAGTAAAGGGTAAATTTGAAATTATGAAAATATAAGATTTCATCTTGGGTTTTAGGATGGAATGTTCAAATCCTTCATTTGTGGAATTTGGTGGAATTCACACATTCTTTCCATAGAAAAGAATGAACCAAACAAGGGAATTGAATTTGGTCAAAAGAATTGGAATACATTCCAATTCCATCAGAATCTGTGAACCAAACACCCCCTAAGAGCATCTCCAACAACATTGCTAAAATTGAAAATTTTGACTTTTTCTTTGCTATTCATCTCCAACAGTTTTGCTATATAGTTTGCTAAAATAGAGAAAGATCAAAAAATCTTCAAATATAGAGAATTCCAACCAATAAGATTCAATTTTTAACATTTTATTTTAAGTTTTTTTAAAAAGTTTATTGGGATGATAAATTATGGAACATTATAATAATAAAAATAATAATTGATTCTCTAAAATAGAAAAACTGTTGAAGTTAGAAGAAAATGTTTTTAGAGATTTTGACTTTCCGTTCTCTATTTTAGAAATTTTTTAGCAATGTTGTTGGAGATGCTCTAAAATGATCTCCAACGGTATAATTTTTCTAAACTAGAATATCAAAAGTCAAAATCTTTAAATAAATTTACATCCAACTCCAAAAACTATTATATTTTTTGCAATTTCAACATTAACTATATTATTAAAATATTATATACATACTATTTCTCTTTCCTAAACATTTATTTTCAATTCATCTTATTGGTGTGAAAGAAACAAACCACGTGGGTTGTAGCGCACTGGTAAAGCCTTTGGGGGGGATGTAGTGGAAAATCTCATCTACCTTGGGTTCAAATCTAGGTGTTGCCAAAGCCCTTGTGGTCATGGAGGTTCACCTGCGATGACTTCAGGCCATTCGTGGTCGCTCGGGGATTAGTCGGTGCGCGTAAGCTGGCCCGGAAACCCACGGTTACCAAAAGAAAAAAGAAACAAAATACTATCTCTCTCTTATATAAAGTTTTTAAATATTTCTCTAAACAAATTACAATACAATATAACATAATTGTAGGACCATAAATCTCCTCTAAAAAAACAAAATCTCTATTATAATATAGCTAATGGAGATGCACAAAAATACAATGATGATTCAAGAAAACCAATTTATTGCAATTTTGAAAACTATGTTTGATATTAAATGCCTTCTCTTCTGTTTTCTATACTCTCTCCTATTATAAATGCACCCTCTGCTCCCTTTTTTTAATGCCAATCCACTACCAATCATATTCCCACCTCCACCTCTACCTCTACCTCTACCTCCACTATCACCGCCACCGTCGTCCTCGTTTTCTCCAACGAGAAAATGGCCGATTCCCAAATCAGGGTGGTACTAAATGTTATAAACAAAATCTTCATGGCTTTGTTCACTTGCGCTTTTGCTTTAGGTTCGTTTCTTCTTCTATTTCCTCAAAACTTTCAAAATTCAAATTCATATCAGAAGTTTGATTAACGAATTGGTTGCAGGAGGGGCGGCGATAGGGATAGTTACAGGGGCAATAAAAGGGCAGACGACGGAAACGGGATTAGTTCGTGGAGCTGGTGTGGGTGCAGTGACGGGTGCAATCACGGCGTTGCAACTAATGGAAATGATGGCTAATGGAGAATCTTTTTCTAAGGTTTTGAATTAAGGCATTGTTTGGCAAGCTAGTTTTTTTTTTGTACAGGTTTGGATGACCATAAACTAGCTTATTAAAAAGCTACTCATAGTAGCGTTTTGAAAAAATAGCTTATCAGCTAGTTTGTCAAACATAGCCTAATTATGTAGTTTAATGTAGTGAATTTGATATATAGGATTCAGCAAACATTAACAGGGTTTTAATTTTCAGGTAGCACTGTTACATAGCCTTATAAATGGGAAAGTGTTCATGGAGTGGGTCAGTCCTGCTGTGCTTAAAGCTTATCAATGGCAAGTAAGTTACAAACAAAAATCCTTCCAAAATATCAACCACAACATCTGTTATGGTTCATATGAGAACAATAACCAAATATTAAAATAAGAAAATGGTTGAATCACATGTGATTTTACATTGAAATCACGTGTAAAATCACATGTGGTTCATGCGATTTCGGTCGCGACATGAGTTCCCGAGCCACGTCGCCTATACACCCTTGCATTGACCGTTAATGTAAAATCATGTTAATTAACTGTTTTCGTGTTCTCTTATTTGGTTATTGTTCTCGTTTAAATCTCTCTCTCTCTCTTTATCTATTTCTATATATATAGGGGTAAGTTGTTTTAGGAACCTTTTTTTGAAAACAAGTCACCTATTTTATGTAGTATTCATGATAAATAATATGCTAAATATTCGTAATAAATGACATGACGAAATATTCATGATGAATAATCTTGATAATTATTCATCATGAATACTACATAAAATAAGTGGTTTCCGGGTTTTTAAAATATTTAACATAAATCTTTGTATATACTTGTAGATGTACAGGGGAGAGTTCACGTGAGAACTGTGAATACTTTGAGAATCAGGAAACTAATTTTATAATGTGTATTCATTGATAAATATACACTATATAAATCTCATTAAAATATGTATATTATCAATGAGAATATTCACTTGTATTCATTGATAAATATGCACTAAAAGTAATGGAAATCAACTTGTTTTTTTATGACTAGACTAGTGCCATAGAGATGAGTTTCAGTGACATGTTCGACATGGAGAATACGGAGGCAAGAGGATTATCCGAAGACATTTTAGACTTAATACCAAAACGCATATTTGGAAATCCATCCGAGTCTGTTCAGAACGACGATGAATGCAATGAGACATACTGTACGATTTGCTTGCAAGATTTCAAGAACGGAGAAGAAGGACGAGAGTTGTCGGAGTGTAGACACGTATTTCACTTAAAATGCATAGATGAATGGCTTATTAGACAAGGTTCTTGTCCTATTTGTAGAAGGGATGTTTAGCCTTTTTACGGTATAAAAAAACGTAAGGGACTTGTTTTGTCATAGTTTGAAAGTTACGGTTCAAACATAAACTCTTGCACTTGTAGCAGTAAAACAATGTAAAGGCGGTGTTTTGTTGTGAAGTTTCAGTGTTAATTGTATTTTCACAATGTTTCAGTATAAAGTTTCAGTGTTATTTTATGGTCTACTGAGTCTCACGAAAACAGACTGGTCTCATGTGAATCCAACCCTATGACCATATACAATTCAATAACTAAATAGTCATATGATAGTTATTAATGATATAAGTCTATTTAAATAGTTATTATTTACAAATACTTATACATCCTATCATCTATACTATATTATAAAGATGGCATAAAAAACTCTTAAAAACTAGTCTTAAAGCTTAATGTACCGCTATTTAATGTTAATTACTTAAAAAACAACCATAAAAGTTGTATGTACTACATTTAATGTTATTCATTAATTTTCAATCATTATCTCTAACCATTTTAACCCCCCTAAAATCATTTCTCACTTTAACTCCCCTAAAATAACTCTCAACATATTTTAGATATAAAAAATCTAAAATATAATTAAAAAATCTTACAGAATATTTTATAAAAAAAATTATATTATTAAACCAAAATAAAGTATATTATATTATTACGTCTAAATTAAACAAATTTATATAAAAAAATCATTATCACTCTCTCACAACCATCCAAAATCGTAATGTAAATCGACAAAAAACAGAAAATAAAATGAAACATTAAAATCGTGATGTATCTAGCTGCATTGCGCGAGTACACTTCTAGTACTTAATTATAAGCATTCATACATAAATTTCATATTATTTATTTTAAATTGATACATATATAGTTTTATATTTTTACCGTCTCATTCGACGGCACAAAAAACAAATAAATTTAAAAATTAAAACGATAAATTCCAACATAACCAATAAGAGAAGCTTCCATTCGATTCAACATAACCTATATCAAAAGATTCCATCCAATATAACAAGTTTCTAACAGAATCATCACCAAAATGAAATTTCAACTTTTGAAGCCATGATAGGAAATTGATTACAAATTATCACCAAGCTAAGAATATGAGTAAACTACTATTTTCATCCCTGTAGTTTGTTGTTTATAACTATTTTCGTCCCTAATCTTTAAAAATTGCTTTTTTGGTCCTTGTGGTTTGCAACTCATTTCGCTTTTAGTCCTTGAGAATATTAGTTGTAGGGATGAAAATGGGAAGGAATTGCAAACCACAAGGACCAAAAAACAACTTTTAAAGTCAGGGACGAAAATGGTTATAAACAACAAACCACAAGGACGAAAAGCGTAGTTTACTCTAAGAACATTGTGTGGAAGGATTGAGGACGAGGGCCACAGATGACTTTGGCGGCAACAACAAGGATAGTAACACCGATAATTGGGGAGTGACAAGAGGAACAAGTTCCGTAATTTAACCATTTAGGAGTTGTTTGGTTGGTTATCCATCAAGTCCTGCTATTGTGTGGATTAATCTGTTGGTAATAGATTTGGGAAGATTTTTGATTGAGATGGTTTTTTCAAAAAAATGGAAGGAGCATGTTTTTTTTAACTGGGAGAGGCAGGTTTGGAAAAAACTTGGTTTTCTACATAAAGCTCTCCATTAGAAGCTTACCGAATAAGCCACATTCTATATCATTAAGCCGCTATCAAAAAGTCATGTATAGCTGACCGAATAAGGCTAATCTCATTAAGCTTATTAGGCAGTTAACAAACAGGCCTGAATATCCCGTGTCCAAATCCAAAGTCGGGACAACGTTTTTTCTGTTCTTTCCTATTCCATCCCGCGTACCAAACACACCCTACTACTTGGTTTAGTTTGATCATGTATTCAAGGAAATGAGGTGGACTTTGGGAAGAGAACACACCAATATCAAAGGGCAGAATCCAGCATCATTCATTTCTGCTTCTTAGTAGCAGATTTCCTCTTTTTTGCCCTTTTAAACCCTGCTCCACTCTCCTGCCACAAGAATGCAATCTTTATACAATCTTCACTACCAATTTGATGAAAACTAAATAATACATTTGCAACAAGTGATACTTTTATAAACAGCTAAAGTTAGTACAACACACACACACACACAAACATATATATATATAAGCACAGGTACCTTTCTGTACTGTCTGTATGCAACTTGGCCACTCAGCTCCTCACCCATTTTACTCACATAAACCTGAAGATAACACAAATAAACCAAACAAAACCAACACTTGAAATGATGATGAGTATACCAAATCTTGAAAGAAAGCTAGAAAACATTTCAACTTACTTTCTTTCCATCAGGGTCTGTTAGCCAATGCCCGGCAGTTCGCCTGCGTACAAGTGCCTTTCTTTTCGTAGCACATTTTGTTAATCCTTTATCAAAACCAAGCTTCGGATTCACCCAACCTTGTGAATGTGACCCCTCTTCAATCTTTGATCTTTTTGAAATTTTCCTGCTACTTGAGCTTTTCTTGTCTCTAATGTTTCTATCAGATCTTTCACCATGACTGAATTGGCCCCTATAATCACAACAGATAAACAAGAATGGATTATAAAACTATAAGAAAAGCTGTCAGCTGAAATACTGAAATGAACTTGGAAGCCAAGTTTACATGTAATCGATTGTTGATGTACAGGAATGATGATGATGATGATTAAGATCTCTGTTACCCAAAGGAGAAAAATTAGGCAGGCGTTTTCGAACAAGCTCTTGGATCCTTGAATCATAATGGAAGAAATAACGATGAGCATTACATTGCCAATTTTTAGCATCAATGACAGAAGGATCATCGGTGTCAGAATCTATCAATTGAAATTTTCCAAGAGGACTGATGTTTAACTTTGGAAGCACCAGATTATTGCAGCTTGTTAGAACTGATTCATGGCCATTTGAAACAATTTGCTTTCTGTTTTGTTCATCTGATAACAGCAATAAAAACAGTATGTATTAGAAGATTGATGCAAAAAACGGCTGTAATTTATTTCATTAGGGGATCTAATTGGCTTGTGGTTATGGATGATGATTGTTTAGCATTACAGAGATAAGAAATAATTGCTACGAAAAAAATCATTACCAGTACGCATAATATTGTTACGCGAAGAGAATGTATCGACATTTTTATCATCGACGACAGAGATAGAATGCAACTCCAGCTTAGTGTTGGCCGAAACGGTGAGTAGATGACGAAGGCGGTTCGGAAGAGGATCCGGATAGTCTGGCTCCGAATCGGAGACGAATAGGGTTTCAAAATCATCGTCTTTGAGTGTTGCAGCAGGTATGGATAACTGATTCGACGAAGACGGGTGTGAATGTTGAGTTACAGAACTGATTTGGCGGTCCGAATCATCACAATCAAGGCCTAAAGAGAATGAAGGTGGTTCAAAATCAGCCATCAACGTAAACACTACCTCTGATTTGATAACAGCTGTTTGTTAAACAAAACACACCCATCATTTCGCCCATTCAGAGGCAGCGCCCTCTGATTCCAAGAGGAAACGCTTATCGACCAAGTGCTTACTAATAATAGTTATCAGTCTCCGTTATCTTTTCAGGTAACATTCTCGTTATCATAATAGATCGTTAGTTAACATGTTTTACCAATAAACGCTTACGGAGTAAGAGTAATTTTGTTCAATTACCAGTTAAGATTCTCGGTCTTTACCATACACACTCGTTAAGGTAAGTGTGAGGCTGTTTAGCAATTGTTGAATGATTAAGTGGTCAGAATGATTACGAGACTCTTATGATATAATGCAAAATGAAATATTTTTGTTTCGTAATTGTTCACAATGAAATAAGGGTGCTGCATAATGGTTAAGGGAGACCCAAGATACAAAATCATTCAGAGGATTTTGGAACCATTAAGAGACAAACTTTTTTTTGTCAAACATGATTCACGTCTTAGCGATTCAGAGGTTGCCTCTTAATGGTACCATTAAGAGGTAAACATACAACCTATGATTTTATACTTTCTAGTTTCTACATAAAACACTTGACAAATTAAATATTCAGAAGTAAGGACAATCTTGATATCTAACAGCATATGTGTAGAGGTTTGAGTTATGATTGCAACAATCCATTGTTGGGTCAATAGCAAATAATCACCAATATAAATCAATTACAATTACTTGTCAACAACATTCCATTGAGTCCATACTTTTCCTTTCTCCTCAATTCACTATATGCTTTCCCACAACCCCAACCAACCATTGGGTGTGTTCACTTGTTTCGCAAGTTGACACGAGTCGGTTTGTGCTAAACGTAACAAACGTCCGCTTTTCAACCCAGTTTGAGTGCTGCAAATGACTTCGCCACGTCCATTGCTTCATCTACATGCGTGATATCGGGTCCCTGAAAACAAGTACGATATCCTCATGATCAGGGTGTAATAAGATTGTAATGGAATAACCAAAGAGTCATTGGCCCAGCGTTACCTAGGTTACTATGGAGCCTGGCCTCTTAGGAGGTCAAGGGTTCAAATCGTGCGTGTATGAGTATTTGTTGTATATAACTATTATATACTAAAAATTTGTTACAACGGAATGCTTTTACGCTAAGCTAAATAGCCATACCTGGCCTTGAGCAAGACCACCTTTCCCTCCACCACCTTTGCCTTCAAGTGGCTTCAGCGCCGCCTTCAGCCACTCTATAACCTTCAGGCGGTTGCTGTTATCACCTTTTTCCGGCACACCAGCACAAACTAAGGCCTTCTTTGATTGTTCATCAGTGCTAAAAACCATCACCGCCAATCCCTGCCCACCCACCAAAAGATATTATCAAACAAACCCAGTATAGTATGGTCAGCATATGAAAATACTGAAAAACGAATAAGAAAAAAATGGATTTTTTGTGACGACCTTCTGCTCCATGACTTTGACAACTGCTTCACGAATGGCAGCAGTATCCGAACCCACACCAACATGTGAAATGCAGAAGGCCTTCCCCTCAGAAGAGGCAACTTCTGCGGCTTTGGTGGCTGCTTCAACGGCTTTGCGTATGTTCTCTTCAGCAATCTTCTTTTTTGCTTTTATTACTTGATTCTGAGAATATATAGCCGGTTATCATCTTTTACCCTTAGATTTAAGCGACGGATGTGTGAAAAAACACGGTTGCGATAAAGAAATACTATCTTACCTGAAGAATGGAGATTTTTGCCTTAAGATCAGCCTTCTTTGCTGTTGGAATAGCTGCCGACTCTATTTGACCATTTAAAGAGGTCACTTTCTGAAACAGAAAAGAATCCCGCACGTCGCATATCACATAATTTTGAAAAAACAGAACACGAGAAACAAACGGAAATAAAAACAATGGAAAAGGAAGGTAGGATGTTCCAGTCGCTCTACTCCTTCTGGTAAGGACAGGTCTGCATACATCTCACCCCACCCCACCTTCTGGTAAGATATATTGGGTTCGTTTGGTTTGCTTTGTGAGTAGAAAGGCATATCTTTATAAATTAAAAAATCAACCTGTTCAAGAAGGCTTCCTTCTAGCTTCGATGCCTGATCAACTTCCTGTTCGAGTTCAGATGCCTTCTTCATAGCCTCAAATGCATAGTCTGTTGTTACAGCAGTTACTCTCCGAATCCCCTTCGCAATTCCCTCCTCAGACAAAAGTGCAAATGCCTTTGCCTCTCGTGTATTTGTGATATGGGTCCCTGAGTACATCCATAAAATTTACTATAATAGATAAAATTCGAGCTTCGTCCAAATCAGCAATATTTAAAATTACACGCAGTAAATTGGGCAGGTTAGATAACGAGTTATCGTTCATTTCGGGTCGAGTAGGGTTGGTTGATTCGTCGATACTTTTTTATCCATTATTTTTTATTTTATAAATAATGTATTAAATATGATTATAATCTAATTTTGGGCAATAGAGCGATTTAGGATGGTGTAAGCATTTGAATATATTTTGGGCAACTTTCTATCCATTCGACACTTGAGCAAAATATTTCAATGACCCGTTAGAGATAAACTATCATTTTATTACTAAAAAAGGAGGAAACTTAGAACCAAATGCTTGAAAATCCTTGGAACCAAAATCAACATATTCTAAATAAATATAGAAATTGTCACTTCTAATTAGAATATGCACAAACCTCCACAAAGCTCTGCAGATATAGACAGCCACTCTTCATTTTCAGGATCAGCCAAGAGATCTTCTACTTTTCTACCAATTGCAACAACCCTAACTGGATCGGGATACACCTACACCAGAAATGAAACCTTATGGTAAGATGCTGGGATTCCAAGACGTTAAAATGATATGAACCAAACCAAATAAACTAGTTATTTCCCTCCCGGAGGTAGGGTCTAGGAGGGTAGGATGTACGCATATCTTACCTCTGTCTCAAGAGACAGAGAGGTTGCTTCCAAGAAGACCCCCAGCTTGCGAAAAAGGTTAAGTAAATACAATTAAACTTTTTAAGTACAACTATAAACCACGAATTTGCCAAAAAAAAGGATGTTTTTGAAGACGGAATTATAAAAGAAAGCAATGAGCCTACCTAGCTAGAAAACACATTCCTATCAAAAGATACAACAGAACTATCTAGAGACCCTCGAACCCACGTTACCCACCCTTTAAAAACGCTAACACGGTACGTCACACATAAAAACAAACATGGAATTTTAGAATGCTTACTTCACCAAAAACCGCTCGCAATCCATTTACACGCTTTGCATCAGCAAGGCTTGCCTCCTTGGCAGAAACATCTAGTTCAGCTTTAATTTGTTCATTCACAATGGCTTCAATCTTGCGAAGGTCTTCCGGCTTTACAGGCTTCCCTGTAGGAAGGTTCAATGTATTTTTACATGATTGTGAGCGTGAAACAAAGAAAAGTAGTAACAATCTTACCATGGGAAAAGTCATATCTTAATTTCTCTGGAAGAACAATAGATCCTTTCTGGTCAACATGATTCCCAAGTACTTCCTGCAAATATATTGCAATCTTATAAATTTGAAACCCATCAATCAAGGTGATGATAAAACTTATGAAAACGTTATTTTTGGATTATTACCCGGAGGGCAAAATTTAACATGTGTGTACAGGTATGGTTAGGAGCAATGCGCTGACGCCTGTCATAGTCAACCTATACAAGAGCTTATTAATCCCAAAAAGGTGAAACCAAGAAATACAACTACGTATAAGACGTCATAAGCATAAGATCCGCTATGTATATCGGCCACTTACCTTACAAACTACTTCATCTCCCACGCAGAATTTTCCAGATTCATTTGTAATTTTACCAAGATGAATCACAAAACCTCCGTAAACTTGAACATTACAAACTTCAAATGATCCAGAGGGGCATCCAAGTACTCCGGTATCAAATATCTAAAATCCCAGTAAGCTGTATCAGAATTAACTAAGAAGCTCCAAAAGTTGCATGCCGTAAAGTGATCACTACTATTTTCTTGGGAAGACAAAAAATAGTAAAACAAGATATTGTTGTGAAACGTTGTTTATACATCATGAACTTGTCACATTTTCCACACAAAAATGTCCTCCCGAAACGAGTATTTGACAAATAACTACAAACTATCACGGTAAGGGATGAGTTACCCATTACATGTAGTATTGGCAAGATCAAATAGCTAGTAAGGGTTCCGTGTAAAAAACATGCTTCACAGTTTTTGAGAAAATTTTATGGAAGCAAAAGAGTCTACAAACCGGAACTTGTTTCCTATGTGCTCTCAAGAATGATACAAGGCACTGACCTGACCACCTTGCTCAGCATAAAAGCTTGTGCTCTCAAGAATAATACCAACATCATCGCCAGCAGCTACATGTTCAACGTACTCACTCCCCGTGTAAATGGCTTTGATCACACTTTTGTGGTCCTGAAATTGTTCAAAATGTAAGCATTGGCAGGATTCATCATCATCCAACCTTAAAAAATATATTTTAAGCAATACATAGCAAAATTTATGGTGAATATAGAACAAGAAAATTCAATGAATATCACCAAGACAGATCAATTGTATCCAACTTTTCTAAGGACTTAACAGTTACCATTAAAATGAGCAGTGTTGGCACATATATGACGTCATGATGAGTTTAAAAAACAACGTACAAGCAACATCAATGTTATTCAAAAGTTTCTGAAACTCAATGTTTAAGTTACAGCATTGTGTTCAAATAAAGCATCCATGTATGAGATTATCAGATATAAACTTACCAAGAATGATCAAAAACATATCTAATGATGAGTTAGCAAGATATACATATATATAAACATATATAAGTATACAGGCTCGCCAACATACCTGAAACCATGTAAACTTGACACTATCATTTGTTGTGGCAACCCCTCTCTTATGCAGTGCAGAGGTAGCATCTGCATCCATGACAATTGCAACAGCAGCTTGCTGTCACAATTGTTATGTTAGTAAAATGGGGAACATTAAGGTGCTGGTTACCTTTTTAAGTAAATTTTCCTTTTTAACACTGTTTGTCAGTTATTTTTCATGGAAACAACCACGAGATAACAAAGCAAAATGATCAACCTTATTCTGGGCGTTTCTTGATCGTTCTCTAGCTTCATTCATAGCAATATTGAAACCCTCAACATCAACCACCAACCCTCTTTCTTCGGCCATCAACTGGAATAAAAAATTATAAGTTCTAATACGATAAAATTTGCAGGAAAGAACTAATATGTCAAAATACCCCCCCCCCCCACCCCCACACACCTGAGTCAGATCCAATGGAAATCCAAAAGTGTCCCACAACACAAATGCATCCTGCAACCAAGAGATCAATTGTTCAAAAAAGAGGAATGCAGAAACAGGCGCTAAGGCCTAAGAACCTAATATTTAATCTCTCAGAAGTTTAATTCCACAATGTTTCTTATTTTTAAGTTATGATTAAAAAAACTGAAACCAATATTAAAAATTTCAATCATATATATGGAAGCAATACAATTTGCATGGATCTCTTAAAGAAGTTGAAACATAATAAGAAGGAAAAAGAAATACAAATAAGGTTGTAAGGATGAATGCTGAAAGGATATAAACTGAGCAATTCTAATATAGATCAATACTCGATGGTAAAACATTTGAACATCATCCTCAGAAGAATATGTTTTTTTATAAATGGCCCACTGGAACATGATAAGATGGCTAGGAAGAGAACAATGGAGCTTACAAAATACAGAAAATTATCTGAAAATTATCCCAGAGGAATGCTAACAGTGACACAACAAAATGTATAAAAAACAGAGAAAATATATCACAAAATAAAAACCTGTACTTTATATTATACAAAATATGACATCCTATCAAGTAACGTATAGCTACAGTTCTATTGAATGCCAAATGATACAACACAAAGAGTGAGTAGAGTGATTAGCGTCTCAAAAGAAAGGAAATGCTTCCCTTAACAAAACAAATGGAAGAAAAACATTCTATAAAAAAAAGTATGATAACTTGGAGCACGTACTAACATACAGATCAACTGAGCACTCCTTGATCTATAATATATGAAAAGAACAATCAAACAGAAACAGGAATGTAAATAAAGGAAACTTGCCTGTCCACTAAATATCTTTCCCTGAACATCTTGAACCGTCCTCTTAAACTTCTCAATTCCCTATAGAAAACCATGAGCACTTTAGTCCTTGTATACATCTTGTATTTTCTCATTTTCGTTCCAGTTGTTTCTCTTCTTCGTAACATTTTTTTTGAAAGAGAATTGTTTCAAAAATAGGAGATCAGACTGGCAAGCTTTTACTATCCATGTGCAAAACAGAGATTAAGGGTCAATTCATTCACAACCATTTTCACTTTTTCATTTTGACTTCAAATTTTTGTGTAAAACGGGCAGATCATATGATGGTCTTAGTGTTGCTAACCTTTGACCTACCTACTTCAGATAAAGAAAATACATATACGTTACTTAGTCGAGGTGGCAAGCTGGCCCGGGCAGCCACGGTTACCATAAAAAATTGTTGAAGTCATTTTCTGGAAGATGCCCTGAGAGACTATAAAGTACTTGCACCTAAGATGTAACCAATGTATATAAAAGGGAAAAAACCATGTGATCAACGATAATCACCATGATAGCATTTGAGCAATAGCATTTTCAAAACAGATAAAAAGGTGAGAAAGAAAATTATTATGTTGAGAGAATTTCTAATACGGGATGTATCTAATTGATCATGTTAACATGTAACTAGCATAAACCATCTTAGCACCGAAGTGGTATTTTCGCATGATAAGCTATACCCTTGATATCGTTGAAGTTTGCAAGACACACGTAGAGCTATCCCGCAAAGACTTCATCAACTAGTTAGAACCATGGGATGTGACAAAAACTTTTCCCACCACTTTAGAATGCATTAAATTTTAACATAGCTAACAATTGACCTATTATTCTATTATTTTTAACTAGTTTGGACCATAATTAGAAGCATAGGATGTTTCCTTTTAGTTTTTGCTTCGCAAGCCAAGGGTCTTCACAAAAATAGCCTCTCTACGCCCTGGGGTAAAGGCAAGGTTTGCGTATATCCTACCCCCACCCATCTATGTGGGATATTTTGTGTTTGTTTGGTTTGGGTTGGGTTGGTTTACATCAATATGAGTGGAAATGCTAGTAAGTTGATCAATCTAGTAAAGCTCACAGGTGGGTGTGGGTGTATAACTTTAATAGTTAATACGGCACATAAGATTGGAAAAACACTGTAGCATACATGGAGTTAATATACATGTATATGCATGAATAAAGATCAAGCTTACATGGAGTAACGTCCTCCCAAAACTTGCTTCCTCTTCTGCTATGATCTCTCTGATGTGTGCCTCTTGTTGTTTTAGCTCAGGAAAGACATGGCCCATTACATCCACCACAACTTTTACCAATCTGCTTCCATTATGACGAGAAATTACCAGAAAATTACAAACCCGAACCGCATAACCCAATTAACATATATTACAATATACAATATATTATAGATTAGAAGCAAATTTTCAACAATTACCCATTGAAAAATCCTTGCTGTGCTTTCAGTACTTCTGTTCCATAGCGAACAGCTCGGCGAAGAATGCGTCGCAAAACATATTCACGCCCTTCATTGCCTGTAGAACAAAATTATTATCATAAAAATTGAGATAAGTTATATGGCACCATTGATCATGATAGTTAATACGATGTTAGCTATACAAATCATTTGAGGAATAGGAAAACCCAAAGCAAACGAGAGAAGAAAAGGAAACAAAAATATGAAACAAGATAAATCTTTCAGCAATGCTAAACCAAACAAATGGAACGGTAGATTCAACTGACGGACAAAAGCATCATCCACTGCAAATGGTTGACACCAGCTACGCCGCTTCATAAAATTTTCTACACTAAAAGGAAGTGGCTGGACACCCAAGATGCATTGTACAACAAAAATCTCTTGCTTTCATCTAATTCTTTTTATCCCCAGAACACTCGAATCATTCTGCTTCCCTTCATTCTTGACTTATTTTCTTAGGCCGATTTTCCACGATTCCATTCAGAAAGTTCCTGCTTAAAACTATCCTGATTACATTACCACATACCAAAAATGCAATTAAGCAATCATAAGGACTTGCACGCACGCAGTCAGGACGGGAAGAGGGAGAGGAATAGCAGTCAGTACATGGCCAATCACCACAACGAGGACTTATCAACTTCTCATGGACAAACTGAATATACAGTTAGGAGACTCGTATGGAAAGCAATTCCTTTTATGGATAAGAAAAATGTAAAATTGGAAAGATTTGTAAAGTAACAGCTTACGACATGCACAAGAAACAAAGAACAAATACTTATGACGCCATGCTGCCATTTATCGGGAATAATATAATTAAGTCCACAATAACACACACACAAAAAAGTTTCCTATGCTACAAGGCAGTAAAGTGGAACAGAGCAGGTTTTCATATCAACCTGGACAAGAACCATCTGCAATGGCAAATGAAAGAGTCCTAATGTGATCAGCAACAACTCTGTACGCCATGTCAATTCCATCCACATCATCTGGCCCAACTTTCCCTGAATATGATCTAGCGCCAGTTGCCTACCCAAAAGCAGTGGAAGAAAGTCAAAGAAATGGATGCTGCCACAAACATACTTAGGTGAGAGTATTTATATGCGTTCTTGTGGTTTTTAGAACAAACAGAAGAAAAGATGGCCTAACTTACAAATCTCCCCACTGAGGTGACCCACCTAACATTCTGCTTGTTCAATCAGCTTTTATGTCCAATTATAATTTCACATTACAAGTAGCTTATTATATTCATATATCTGCAATTTTCAAGCCTGATGATATCTATTTGGCAGCACATCATTCTGATTATGCTTAAGATATCAGAATGAATAAGACAGATGGTAAAACATGCAAGTTAGACATAACAGCAATATACCCCTCAACCTAATACAAGACCCAATTGACTTATCATCAAATTTGAAGGCAGATATAATACAAAAGATAAATCAGCTCACTATTTTACCTTCTGGATAGCATCAAAGATAGGCATGAAGACATCAGTATCATAGTTGCTCATCTTGTTCTGAAGAATTGAAGTCAATCTTTCGAAACCCATTCCTGTATCCACGTGTTTGGAAGGCAGAGGTTTCAAGGAACCATCGACTTCTCGGTTAAACTGTGGAATAGACATAAAAAACACAAACAATCACCTGACAGAAATACCCAAAATGGAATACAGAATATATGCATGCTTACACATTAGACAAACTTCAAGGGCCTTACCTGAATAAAAACAACATTCCATATCTCGATCAATGTAGGATCATCATTGTTAACCAACTCTGCAGCATCACGACCACCAATTCTATCAAAGTGTATTTCAGTACAGGGTCCACAAGGTCCAGTATCACCCATCTCCCAGAAGTTGTCCTACCAAAATATTAAACAGGTGAACAAACAAGATCAATTAACTCTTCTTGGCTCCAAAGTACTGTTGTTAAGGGTCTGCTGATCAGACAAGACAAATAAGCATGAGAAGAACTGGTGAAAAACTTACTTTACAACCAAAAGGCAATACTCGTTTGGGCGGCAGATATTTGAGCCATATCTCTCTAGCTTCATTATCAGCAGGAAGGCCCAATTTCTCATCACCACCAAAATAAGTAGCATATATCCGATCAGTAGGTAGCTTAAAGACCTGTTTATCGAAGGCAAGAACAAAGAGAATGGTGAGGAAAACTTCAAGTGTACTAGATCTAATAAACTTCCAAGGATATGATGGCTAATTGCCAAGAGTCCGGACATGCAAGTGTAATGGTAAAATGAGACAAGGAATTACGCCATTACAGTTGTGAGAAGCTCCCATGCCCATCCAATGGCTTCGTGTTTAAAATAATCCCCAAAAGACCAGTTACCGAGCATCTCAAAGAAGGTGTGGTGATAAGTGTCTTTGCCAACATCATCTAGATCATTATGCTTCCCACCAGCTCGGATGCACTTCTGGGTGTTGCAGGCACGAGTCAGTTTGCTCAAGGAAGTGTTAGGATCAGCAGTGCCCAAAAATATAGGCTTGAACTGATTCATTCCTGTAAATACAAAAAAGTTACCACTGAGTCACACCATATACTCCACATATAGCACTTGGCTACATCAAAGTTGCTGCAGCTAATCCACACCTAATTTAGGGTTCAATTATTATATATTCTTTTCATCCCACGATTAGTGCAACAGTATGCAATTTACATCATCATATCATATGTTAACTGCAACATTACCTAAACTGACATTTATTTTTAATATATACAGGATCAACTTACCTGCAAAGTAGTTTGCTAATAACTAAGTTTGTTGTAACTAGTACTTATCAGGTGAACTTCTAAACTTTCTGTATGAATTATAACTCTTCCTTCCCCACGAATCTTACCAACTTATTTCACTAAGTTCATCAAAGTGCTAGTTAAAATTTGAAGTAAAAACATCTATAAAATTAACTGTAGTTAAGATAGCACTATTTATGGGTCAAAGGAGAATAAATATTCTTTCTGGTGTCATCCAACACCCCATAACTAAAATTGTCCCTAAAATTCCGTATAAGCATTGCTTGAAAGCTTAACAGTATCAATTACAAGTTACTCCAAAGAGGCACCGTTCAACTTTTGAAGTTTAACCTATTGCTCTTTAATCTCAAAATGAATATCTATTTTACTACAAATTTGAAGTCAATATTTCCTTATTACTACACGTCTACATGTTATTATAAACTTTTGTGTAGCTTCTCCAAAGAAGTTAAAACCGTCAATATCAAACTGTTGAAGATTTGAAGTGTGCCTCTAATTCCAAACTAGCTACCAAATATATGCATAATACATGTCCAAATCACTTGATCAGTTTCTGAATTCCAAATATTAGTATTCAAAATCATAATTCGATGAACACGAATGATATAAAATATCTTCAAATTAGCAAATATAGTCATAAGCAAGCAACCAGATGATAAGAGATTAACAAACCAGCATTTGCAAAGAGAAGAGTGGGATCATTGACAGGAACAACTGGGCTTGATTTCCAATAAACGTGATTCTTCTCTTCAAAAAACTTTATAAAAGAGTCCCTAACTTTGTTCGCCGGCCACTCCACCTCCTCCGCTTGCGAACCCATGGCCTTGACGCAGGAAGAATCTCGCACTGCAGCAACAGTCGATAAATTGAACCGGCCTAGGGCAGAAGGATAACTCTTCCTACGAATATTAGCTAGAGAACAATCCGCCGCCGCTGGCCGGAGTGACAAAATGGATGCAAAAGAACAACCAACGACTCGGCGGTAACCGAACGCTAAGCTTAAATTACGAGTGATATGAACCCTCATCCATCTGTAATACAGTTTCGATCAATTTGAAGCTACGGCGACGATGGAAGGTAGATGTGTTGACCCGACGGATGTGATTCGGCGGACGGCGGCGTTAGGGAGTGAGGTTTATGGATGATCGGATAACCAGTGGAGGTAAACACTAAGGGGTGTTTGGGATTGCTTATTTGAGTGTTTGGATGGAACAAAAAGAAAATAGCTTTTATAGCGGTGGCAAACAGTTGAAAAGTCATTTTTGATAATTCATTTTGTTGTAACTTATGACTTATTTCAAAAGTGTTTATAACTTTTTTGGTTCTTTTATATGTATAAGCAATCCCAAACACCTTTAAATAATAACTTATTAGCTTATTACGTTTTGGTACCACAATAAGCTAATCCAAACACTTTTTAAAAAACTCCGATTTGGCACCACATAAGCTGATAAGCACTTTTCCACATAAGCATTTTTCCAAATAAATAAGCAATCCCAAACACCCCCTAAACACTAATTTGAGTTGTTCTGTATTAAACGGTGTCGTTTTAATGTTGGGTCGGCTTGTGGATCTCCATGACTTCAAATTTTTGGCCCAAGACCGGATTTTGAAGCCCAAATTGGAGGTGTTCTTTCGCGATCTCGTTTGTAAAGGTTTAACCTTCTTCTAATAGATTAAATCGGAAGTGCGGTTTAGCAACCTTTTCAAACCGTTTGGGTCAATGAAGTGACCGATTCGGCAAGATCAGGTCACAAAATACGGTTTGATATGATCGGTTTGTACATTCATATTGATGTGGAGTGTTTGTGATATATATATATGATTGGGTTCACGTGAGATCAGCCTGTTTTTGTGAGACCCGTGAGACCAATATTTTACACTTGAAACTTCACAGCAAAACACTCTGAATGTAAAAAAAATCCGAACCTTCACAGTGTTTTGCTGTGAAGGTTTTTACCTTCACAATATTTGCTGTGAAGTTTCAAGTGTAAAATATTGGTCTCACGGGTCTCACGAAAACATGTTGGTCTCACGTGATCCCAAGTCTATATATATATATATATATATATAGTGGAATGATATTTTGCAACCATGAAAAATGTTGCAACCCTTACAACCCACATCTTAACCGTTGGATTCATGATCGACGGTTACTTTATTTTTATTTTTCTGTTTTTTTAATTAAAAATATTGGGCCCCATATCTATTGTAACCGCCGATCATGAATCCGACGGTTAAGATGTGGGTTGCAAATAAAACAACCCCTATATATATATATATATATGAACATACATGAATATTCATTAATGAATATGTATATATCAATTATGAGGTATCAGTTTATGTATAAATCAATTAAAAAATAAGAATGTATATTGATATGGGTATATGGTCGAATAGAATACATTGTTTGTCTACGAATTGGGTAAAACAAAAATATTATGAAAGTTGAAGATTGTGTATACGTTTTGATTTATACTTTATGTTTTGTTAGTTGTATCCTCGGAAAATTAACGATGCGTTCTCGAATTTGAGAATAAAAGAAAAAAGGAAGGGACGAGAAAGAATTTTGAGTCAGTTTCAACTTATTTGATTTGTTTTGTTAGTTTTAGTTCACCAGCATGACCCATCAATATAAACGTCAACTTGGTTTATTAAATTTGGCTCACAGCTATTGAAAATGTACACCAATATACACAATGTAAGTAACTTTTGTAATGCATGAGTTATTCCCGTTGTATGGTTTGTTATTACATAACAAGGTTCTTGTTATTTTTGAAATATCAATTATATTGAAGACAAAAACCAAACATCGCGGATAACAGTACTAAACAACCAATGTAAGTAACATATCAAAGAATCACATTCGAAAAGGGTAAATCGATCACACCATCATTAAGATGATCCACTTACAAATGCATAGGGTTATGGAAATTATAATTGAGACAATCAAGCATGGGTAGGTATAGTGGGTTGAATTGACCGTGCACAAAGTATGACATCCAAATGAATGTGATATATCCATCGTTTCAACCAACACCTAATAAACATCGTTTCAACAAACACCTAATAAAAGTTGGCTTTATCTGCATATCATACATGAAAATGTGAACATGGTCATAATCACATCCCATTGCTACATGGACAAATCTACTCTTGTTACTCGTTTCGTAAATAGATAGCAAAAAAGGAAACAAAAATAACATGCAACATTAATATATTGATATATGCACTATGCATGGCCAAAGTTGGTAAATGAGGTAACAAGTCGTTATGGAGTGAACCCTTCTGGATGAAAGTGTCAAGGATTAAGCTTTTAACTAATATCATATGAGTATGTATGTAACATACCAACTATCAATTAATAGTTAAGTTACAAGGTATATCACGTACACAAACAGAAAGCAAAATCCATGAACTGCGTACAAAAACCAGAAACAAGACAATCTTAAATGATCTAACAACATACTACAACCCGTACCCTGTTTCATCTATGGGAAAAACACGTTTCATGTATGCACGTGATTCGAAAAACATACTTCAACTTTCATGTGTTATGATTACATACACCATTGTTACACATACAATTGAACAAACGAAGGTTTCCAATGTTATATAAACACAATAAACTTCTCAACACTGTGACATCATATTACTTACTCTGCTGATCCGTATATATTACATAGTAATTATTCTACCCATAACCCAGTTACTAATTTATCATCGACATGTTTGTTATTGATATATGCTTTGACCAAAACATACTTTCTTTTCGTTTCCTCATTATTGAGGTCATTTCAAACACTAAACTAAAACCATTTGCTTATACAACACCATGCTATAACTTATCATCAAACCATAGGGACTGAAACGTACATACTCAAATGAAAAGGGACCAATGTGCAAATACTTAATTTTTAAGGGAGGTAGGTGCAAATTTTACCTTAAAAGTGTCAGGCCAAAATTAGAAGCACAAATGGTCGATATTTTTCTTAATAAAACGCCGTAATTAGCTCCGACTCACCGTCCCCAGTCTCCTCACTCTCAACACAGAAAATCTAGGGTTTCAAATCACAATGTCAATTTCGTCTTCCATCCTCTAAAACCCTAAAGGTACGGCTATATTTTCAATTAACATCATCATAGTCAACAAATTGTAGGTTTCTGAAATTGTGTTGCTGATGATTTTATAGGTAGTTTATGCAGTTACTTACGTGATTGTTCGTGTAATTCTCAAATTGATGCACAGATTGATGATCTATGAAAGGAAGGAGACTCGATAAGCCCTAATTGTCTGTTATGTGAGTGGAAATTTTGTTTTCGTTCGATGATTATATGGTAGTTGGTCGTATTGCATCTTACTCCATCTCTGCTACTGTTCCTTTTGTGCATATGGTTGACTTCGTTCATCTGCGCTTATTAAAAAAAATTTCTCTTGCTTGTCTAAAACTGTATTTGTTTCAATCGCTAGATGTTTAATGCGATCATGTGTTAACTTCTGCTTCTTTCGCCACTCCTGTATCCTGTAGTTTTTTTTTCTTCACTGGCTGCTTAGCCGTGCTATTTAATGCGAAGTTGGCAAGTCGCCGTGAGTGGCAAAGGTCTCTCGGGCAAGGATGAGTTGTGTGCGCCTACAAGCGCGTGATTGAAAATAAATTCAATGGCATATAGTTTACGTATATACACTCACATACTAAAAATAGTCAAGAGTAAAAGTTGAATTAGTAGTCAATTTGGAAAAGAAGTTCAGTACAAATAGTTTTAACATCAAATATTCAGAAAAAAGTTTGGACAAATGAACAATGATCAAATAAGTGCAACAACCTCAAGGAGTTATTTGAAAAGTAATAATAGCGCCTAGCACCCAGAGGAGCAAAGCTTATTTGGGAAAACGGCGCATAAAAAAGGGCTGGCCCGTCAAAAGCCCGGTGCTAAGAAAGAAGGGGGCACAAGCAAGCGCAAGAATCAAAGCAGGGCAGGATCGAAGAGCTTAGACAGCAAGCGAGAAGGAATCCCTCAAAGGCACTGAGGCAAGGTCTTTCACGCATGTCACTTCGATGCACGCTAAGACAACCACTCATGTCTACTTCTAATGCGCAACTTTTTCTATAACATAACTTAATTGAGGTTTCTTCAGAACATTCATTCGAGTCAAAGCAGACATATATGCAACAAGTATAAAATAAAACTCTTTTGGGGATCTTTTATATGTATCGATTCATCGATTAGAATCCTATTTTTATTACATATCTTTTTATTGTTTTATTTTTTTAGTTATACTTAATAACTAACTATTGCTCTTATCCAAATTCTCTTGTTTTCATCTCAATCTTACACAAAAATAAGATCTACATTGAGTTATAACCTAGAATAAAAAACGTGATATAGGCTGACATTCCTGAATATCATTTCCGGTATATTCCAATTCATCTTCAAGAATGTCCGCCTTTAAACTCCCACTCAAGCGATTGTCATGTTCCTACCACCCCCCGTAGTTATCCACTGCCATTCTATTAACATTAATAACACATTAAGTTGTTAACCACTTACTTCCAGTCAACACTATAAATAAAATCATAAGAGTGGAGAGTGAAAAGACATGGGGCACAATAGAGGTGAAGAGATGGACAGCTACCCAAGGCCAAGCAAAGAGGCTGACCCTCAAGATGCGGACATGCAATTAAACCCTGCATGTGTGTGGTAGTGTTACTCTGACCTGCTTTTCCAAGTCCCGAATTGCTGTAATACTGACCTCCCTCTTTTGTATGGCATAATATATTAGTTGGAAGAGTGCATAACAGCTTCATATTTTTTAGGAGGATCCACGACAAAAGATGTTGATCCATCAAGTCAAATCCAAGTAATAAAAAAGCCTAAAAAAGTGTTTAGGTTTCGTAAATCAATCATAGGCCTTGAACCAAGGTGTGTTTCTCAGTCAAGGAGAGACCCCAACTTTACCCCTTTGAACGTTTTACAACGATGCCTCTTCGAGAATTTTCGTCATTGCTCAGCAATTCAATTATCATAAACTATTTTCGAGTTTACACCGTTCATGGAGCATCCTCCAGATATGTCTGGAGTTTTTTTACCCAAATCGTACTAGAGATGCCTCTCCTCTTCTATATATTATCTTCCTATTTATGGAGGAAGCTACTTATTCTCATTATAGGAAGTACAACTGCTTTATGATTCAGTTCAGAATGATTGTTAATTAATTATAAAGGTTTTAAATGATATACCAGAATTACTTTACAATCTATCATCACTTAACATCAATCCTCTAGTATTTAAACTTTTGTCTTCTATCCCCGGTCCCCACCCTCTCTGTGGACATCATAAATCATTATGAAGCATGGATCACCAAATTATGCTACTGATCATTGGTTACCCTAGACTAATGAATAATTTATACTAGGATATCACTCTGCAGATGGTCTACAGATTTCTTGAACTGCTAGACAGGTTTTTGCTTAGCGGGCGTGATATACTTGTCTCACTCTATAGTAAAGTTATCTCACTCCAAGGCTTAAGCCTAAAGATTTGAAGTTTTTGGTATTTTGAGATTCTGTTGATTACATTCCTGAAAACCCCAACTTGGAAACCCTTAATTACAGCTTGAAGGCATGTCGTATGTAGTTGGTCTGCGAGGATACTTCACTCTATTTTAGTTTGTGGTCAGGCGTGTAGCTTTATTTTTGTATTCTCACTCATTCCCTTATGTTAGAACTCATTATTGACTGAGATTCGTCTTTGTGCAGATAAAAGCTTTAGATTCTTCTAACCAAAATCTGCATATATTGTGTTAACTGCCGAAAATGAACCCGGTGAACCAAGAAGTAAGACCTGATGCATCACTAATTATTCCTGAAAAGCGAAAACGTGGCCGTCCCCGAAAGGATCCAAGTGAAAGACGAGCGGCAAAAGCTCGTTCCCAAGCTGCTCGGATGCCTCCTGGTTATGGCCAGCTGAATAGCACCACTCCTCGAGTTGACCCAATCAATGATCCAAATGAAGTTATGATCGGACAGCCTGTTACTGGTGTTGTTGAGGCCACTTTTGATGCTGGTTACCTGCTTGCTGTTAGGATTGGGAACTCAAATATCACATTAAGGGGGGCTGTCTTCAAACCAGGGCATACCGCCCCCGTGACAGCAGAAAATGATGTGGCACCTCATGTTGAAATGATCAAAAGAAGTGAAGTTCCATTTCCAGAATTCCATACTCCTGTTCGTAGGCGCAAACGACGATCAAAGGAGAAGAATATGCAGCTTGTTACTTATGTTGGGAACGGATCACCTCTGGGAGACCCGGTGATGACAAATTCACCATCCAAAGGGAACTATGTTATAGCTCCCTCCGTCCCTCCAGTTGGTGCTAGAGGAACTGTGGTCCCTGTCGTTCTTCAACCAATTAACCTATCAAATGGTTTATCAACCAATCAACCTGCTCCTCATTTGAGGGCCTCGCAAGGCAAGCCTGTGCACACAGTTCTGCCCTTGGCAGTTTACCCACCAAATGGATCAACAAGCCAAGCATCAGAGTCTCAAACTAGCTCCCAGTTTACACCCACAGGATCTGGAAACGAAAATGCTTCTTTCAAACAAGGCATGCCAGACGCACAACAGGTGGAAGGGGCTAAGCCAATCAAATCAAATGATGTGCAACTGCAAGGTGGTGGTTTGTTTGCCAACCAAGTCAAAACAGAATCAGATATTGCTGACATGAATGAGCCTCTTTTTGTTGAACCCCTGCAAACTCGACATGTAGTTCACCATTTCCAACCTGCACCAGTATTAGGACCTGTGATGCATAGTGGAACCGGGAGAATGACAGAGCTTTTGCAGGTAAAATAACTCTATTTGGCCTGTTTTTTTTTTGTTCCCTCTCAAGTTATTCTAAGCGAAGGAAACAATTAATCTTATAGGAGTTCTGTAGCTAGTGTGGTTTGACGGTGGAATTTGGTTCTTTTCTCTCCGTTCACTCTTTTGCACACAGATCCTGCTTTTGAGTGGGATATATTGCGTTTGTTTGGTTTGTGGTTTATACAAGTTAATGCATTAAATGTTGACACTGATGTTAATATTGCCTCTAGGCTGTTCAGCAGAATTTGGGTGATGACCAGGTTCCTCGAAATGGACATCCGACTGCTGGTTTTAACGTTGGTCGTAACAGAGATGAAGAAACCGATCATCATCATCATCATCAGGCATATTCTCAGGCAGGAAGGATGTAAGTTCAGTCAGCCTCAAAGTATCATACCTTCCAAATGCTATGGAGCCGAAAAGGTTGGATCATGTTTTTATCTTACAGCGCAACAGAACAGCTAGTGTTAGAAGATAGACTGCCTGCAGTTTCTTTATCGTTTCATAGAAAAAGCTACCTTGTTTATGTTTTCGGAAAGAAAGAATTGGCTTGCTAACTTGGTAAAAAGTCGAAATCCCCGTAAGTAGTCATGTATGCAATGGAAGATGGTTCCCATCTGGTTTCGTTTCGTGTTATATGCTTAACAAGTTCTTGCTTCTTTAAGTACTTACATGTATGCAACGGAAGATGGTTTCATCTGGTTTCGTTTCGTGTTGTATGCTTAACAAGTTATTGCTTCTTTAAGCTTTTTTCACGTATATAATATTTATATACGACACATAAAAAAACTTGCACACATTTCTCACCTTTGGTGAGGCATGAACCCTTGGACTCCGCTGGAATGTGGGGTTACCGGGTAATGCCAAGCCAATGGTGCTCGCTCATGTTTTGGCAAGTTGGCCGGTTAGAGATGTGCAATTCGTACGTCGTAGTAAAGCTGGAGATTTTTACGGAGACAATTGTTCTACTCTTTGGGACAGATAACGTGTTTGTATACATCCATCTGGAAGCAGTGATGTGTACTTACGAGCATTGGTATGCATCTTCTCTTGGTAATCACAATTCACCGGTGTTGTAAAAGTCTCGCCATCGCTCAAATGCCCAGTTTTTGTAATGTGATATTTGATTTTTCTTACCTTTTTAGTGTCTAATTTTTTAGTTATTAGAGTTTAACCTAATTTAATTGATAAAATCATCGACTCGTAATAGTAGAAAAATGTCTATGTATTATATATAGATCTGTCACTATATGTCACCCCCTTGAAAAATGTCTCCTAAAGTTCAAGGCTGACCTTACCACATTATATACATGATTACACATTATATATTAGAAATTTTGTTCATAGTTGCACATTATACATAAGTACACAAATTATATATTTGGAGAAATCAAGTTGTAGAAGGAGAAGCAAATCCATGGCGCCGATGACCTTAACCGGGCCTGCCGTAACCGGTTTTCCTGATCACAATACACACAAAATGGTGAAACCAAACGCAACTCAAACTTTATATCAAAAATCAATATTGATCATTCTTTAGCTCTCTTCAAAGTTCAACCCATTCTGTATTTGAATTACAAAAATAACAAAACAGAATGAAGGTGGCGAACCCCTTCGTCCCACCCGAAAAATTATCAAACTGGGAAGAAGAAAAAGAAAAAAAATCCAAAAAGAATTCAACAAAAAATCAAAACTTGGTCAAGACCTTTTCATCTTCTCTAAACCAACAATAAGGGAAACCTCTATTTTTCTCGATTCAAGAATATTTTGATACTAAGAAACCATTAGATCCCGGGACAGGGATCGGTCGAATCACCGGGTACGGCGGCTGCGATATCGGAATGTGGCTCGGCAACACAAACGGTGCCTGACCACCCGCGGCTATAAATGGAGGTGTCGCATATAGCTGCAACGCTTGGGCCGCTCCGGTTCCTGCATCGAAACGTACACCCAATATTTTAAAATCGATCGCAAGAACTCTAAAAGCCAAAATGAAACCGAGAGTGTAAATCCCAGTAGGATCCCAAAAAATAGAGCGGTTGTTTCCATGAATACCCCTGACAGACAAACAGGTGGTAGAAATAACGATTACCTTGGTGTTTAGGGACATGGACTTGGTGCGGAGTTAAGATAGAGCACGTAGACCCTTGAGAGAAACCGGTTGTACTCGGGACCATATCCTTCATCAACAATTTACATAATCATTCACATGTGAATAAAGATAGGTAACACACCAGCATAACAAAGATGAAAGTGAAAATCATAAAATTTCCATCGCATACTTTTCTTTGATCCATTTTATTTCCTCATTTCGGTTTTTGGGTCGTGTTTACACACATTTTGGACAAATCCCGACACATCTACTTTAGAAAACTAAACCGGTTTGCTTATACATCAAAGGAATCAAAAGATCTTACTTGAGGAAGTGGATGGACGTAGAAAACCGGTCCCAATCTTCCAACCATTACCTGTAACAACCAACGCACAACGACATCAAATCATCCGTCTCATTTGCAAAAATCATAACTATATTTAGTACTTATAGAAGAAGACGATGCCATAACGATGTTTACATTCTGAGAGCTTGGTTGAACATAGGTAGGCGCTGTTTGAACAGGATGATATTGCCCACCGTATCTAACCGGCTGACTCCTATTTGCCACATATCCAACAATCTACAACCAAAATGAAAGCAGGGTCAAGGGGTGGAATGTATACACATGTGAATAGAAAATTTCAACCATCCAACAATCTACAACCAGGGTCACGGGGTGAAATGTATTCACATGTGAATAGAAAATTTCAACTGAACTTACAGGTGGAGGATGTTGAACATCGCCGCCTCCATTTCCGGAAAGCAAGTTACCATATGGAACAAACTTAACCGGCACTGAACGATGATGAGCATACGGCGGGCTGATTTCAACTTCCGGCTGCGGAGTGGCAACCGGTACAGCAGGATAACTGTCCGGAACGTATGCAAGATTCGCACCCGTTGGCATGGCTGGAGGAGTAGCCGATCTCTTATTCGGAAACGATGGTGAAAATATCTTTGCACCAGGGTTAAGTTTAAATTCCTAAACACAAAGTGTACATTATTAGGAAAAAAAAAAGCATAACTAATGTCTTCTTTTCCTTGAAATAACCAGATTCCAATATACCTTAGCGGCTCGATTAGGATTCGAGATTTTTGAAGTGACGGGTTCATTTGGTTCCGAAGATATGGTAGCAGAAGGAACAACATCATCGGTTTCTTGTTTCTTGGAAGTAGAAGAAGCGGAACCATCAGGGAGTACTCCGTTAGCAGCAACTTTCGATGGTTTCGCTTGAACTTCATTAGTCTGCAAAAACGATCAAAAACATGAATTAGTGCGCGCATTAACAATTATGCAAACTACAACATCTCTATGGTTCGTAGTTTCGTACAGTTTGTTCCTTTTGGTTGTCAGCCTTCGTTACGTTGTTGTGTAAACCTCCTTCCGATCTGCAACCACCGTTCTTTCTGCCATAAGCAATTCACGGGAACTAAGTACAACGCGATAACCTCACACCATGATTCATCGTTAATAGATTACAGAACAACTAGTGTGATTGATTACCTGTCATCATCTTGATCGTTCAAAGATTCTTCTTTCTGTATTAAAGATTCTAGATTAGAGCGCGTAAAAGTAAGGAACATGATAAAGTTCAGTTCCCGTGTACGTTAATACATCACATTGTCGAAAAATGTCACCTTTGTTGGACCTTTGACGTCTGCTTTTCTATCGACTTCAATATTATTGCTCGAGTGAATAGCATGCTCGGGTTTAAATCCGTTAGCAAGCCCGTTCTCAGTTCCCGACGAGCATCTGCATTGATAAACGTGAGTAACGTTGCATACCATTTGAATAAAGATTCATTAACATCGAAATAATACTAAGTTTAGTGTGCTCCGTAACATGCTATTTGAATTTATAACAGAACTTATGGCACCGAAATCTTTAGTCGTGTGGCTACTTGTCAAGATGGTCTAAGGGCCCGTTTGTTAACGACTTAATGAGCTTAACGGGACTCACAGTTATTCAGTCAGCTGACATGAATGTTTGGTAGTGGCTTATTCAGTAAGCTTTTAGGAGGGAGCTTTATGCAGAAAGCCAAGTTTTTTCCAAACCTGCCCATCCCAATTAAGAAACACGCTACTTCCATTTATGAAAAAAAAACCTCAAAAAACAAAATTTTTCCTAATCTATACAGACAGATTAATCCACACATACAGCTTTATCCATACAGGACTTAATGGAAAACCAAGCAAACAGTCCCTAAGGCTAATTACACACACTTTGCCATACAAACTTGAAAGTAGCCAGCAAACCCACATGTTGATCTATTATTATGCTAATACGAATCAATGCTATTAATTACTGAATTAGGGGAACACGAATGAAGTATTAAATACGGAAAAAAAAATGCATCGAGTAAGTAATGCAATTCTATCATGCCAAACATAATGATTTGAATCAATATATCGAATTGTTTTGAATAACAAAAGTCCCAATTCACGCATCAAACTTTTGTGTTAATCTTGTGATAGATTACGATTTCCATGAAACTATGAACAAAATTTCAGAAAAAAAAATGTGATGAAAGCCCGACCTTGTTTGATTAGCATGTGGCTGATCGACATTTGACTTGCTAGAGATCGTTTTATTTGCTTCTGTCAATGGAGTTCCGTTAGAAGGAAAAGCGCGTGCCACAGCCTCTGTATCATCCCCGGTTTCATGTCCAGCAAAACCATCCGCCGGAAGCAGTACTCTCTGTGAAAATCACGCTTGTATTTAGGTCACGTTACTCCACGATGATAAATCATAAAAGATGCAAAATGGCAGAAATGGATACCTTCGCAACCACTTGGACAAGATCCTCCGACTGGATTACAAGTGTTCCTATCACCCCCTCATTCGCCACGTTCGAATCACAACTTCCCTTCTTGATCATCCTTGCTCGTTTCAACACGATAGCTAGATCAATAGAAAATGCAATACAAAATCAAACAAAATACAAAAACTGAAATATAAATTTCTACGTTCATTTAGATTTTTACTTCTCATTTTGTGTTCTTTGAGCATTGCAGATCTTTCGTTTACTCTTTTATGGTAATATATTCATTCAATAACATTAGATACCCCATGCCATCATTGGTGGCTGCATCAAATGGTGCGTTGAACCAATTTTACAAAGTTTTCGGCCTCTTGTCATTAACTGGTATGTAGGGCTACTTAACGTTCACATGGGTTATCATCTTTAAGATCAAAGACATTGATATCGATTATCAATCGATCGTCCAAATATGCTAGTTTCTTATATGATGCTGAAGAGTTTAACATCTATATTTTCCTTCTGTTAACATCCCAAATGGCAAATGCACTCTTTTTCTCTTAATTAGACCCACCAATTCAAGAAAAGAACATGCTTTCCACCTATTGAATCTTTAAAAAAAGTGGACATTATGTTATATATACATATATATAGAGGCAACTTCAAATGAGAAGCTAAATATTTTGCGAGAAGTTTCAATATCATATTATCATATATGATTACACACAAGATACACAAGCTTAATGATTAGATTAAACACATGTTGCATTCACAACACATAGACGCTTAATCATAACACCCAAAGGAGTGTAACCAATATGATATTCAAACTTTTGGCCTTTCTCGTAAAATGTTTAATTTCTCGCAATTGTGTATATATATATATATAGGCGAAGGATCGTGTGAGAAATTTAGTTAACGGTAAGAAGCGTGAGAAGTGGATCAAAACTGTTGATCTCTTTTAATCTCAAGCCCTCCTCGAATGAGAACCACTTCACACCGTTAACTCAACTTCTCACCGGACCCCAACCCTATATATATATATACCTTAGGTATTCTATCTAAATGGTTGTAGAAATCAATGTCACCCCCAATTTCAAGCATATGTCAATGACCAAAAAGTGAAAATTTTCTGTCATCCAAAGCATTTGGGATCAAATCTTGAATGCATAAACCTACTCCGATACCAATTTCAAAGAAATTCATCACAGATTCACATCATAACTCAATAAACTAACAAAAAAAAATCAAGAAACCCCACCAACAACAAATCAAGAAACACCCACATAATACAAAATTACAAACCACAATGGTAGCAAACAAAACCTTTTTCTACTCAATTCGCAATCCAAGATCAAAACACCAACAATTCCCAAAACCCCATAAACAGATTCAGATCAAGAATCAAGAATACATAAAAATCAATAAAACACATTAACACGAATCAAGAAAAAACCCTACATACATACATACCATAATGGTCATCAACCGAAGCGGTGTGGAAGATTCCAGAATAAACGGAACCATCCTTGATGTGAACATCAACAGGGAACCCAATGATGCACATGGTTGTTAACAGCAACGCATCGTTCACAATCGATGATGATCTTCTTTCGTCTTCTTGCGATTGGAATTCACCTCCATTTCTGCAACCCATGTTGGAAGTTTGAATCTTTTTTGATGGGTGGGTGGTAGTATGAAGTGAATCGTTTTGTGAGTTGACGAATCAGAGAGAGGGATCTAGCGGTAGATGTAGTTCTTGAAAAGATGACACCTTGGAATGAAGAGGTTATTGGAATGAGTTTTTTTGATTTTAGAAAAAAAAAGGGATTTATAATAGGGCTTGTGTTTGCTAATATGGGGGCGGCTCTTTTGATTATGCCCTTTTATGGAAAGAAATATGTATGTAGTTTTAGGGTATATTTGATCTTCATTTGATGGATGAATTATTTTGATATTACAAGTTACAAATAGAATCCACCCTTTTCCCGAAGTTACAGGGCTATTTTGTCGAGTTCTTTACTTGCCATGGGTTGAGGTATTTTCTTACCCCTTTTTGTCTTGAAAAAACAGGGTTGTCTTTTATTTAAGTTTGATGATCAAGAGTTACATGATTGTTGATTTAATATGGTTTTACAATTTGTTTATTTACTTTCAATATGTATGCAATTTAATTGCTTTGGTTCTATGTTAATTAAAAAAATGGTTTGAAGGTTTTGTTGTAAAATTAACATGATCAAGTGTTTCAAAAGGCGTATGTGAAAAAAGAGAAGACAAAAATATTACGTTTTCGTATAACTTATTTAATTATCCTGTTTTTTCTATAATCCTGGTATTAATAATTCCTTTACCTTTAAAGCTTATGTGGTAAAATTGTTCGTTTGAATACTCACCAGGCTGAGTAATAGGTAGATGAGGGAACAGTAACAGATTGATCAATCATAAATCTCTTTTTTTATTGGACAATATATTATCCGATAATCAAATATCATGTTTGAATATGTTTATCTGGGATAAGAGTTTTATCTAGAGATTGTTAAAAGACATAGGATATCTTATGAAATATGAAGCACACATCATTAAGGCAATAATTAGGGTGTGGAGTGCGAAATCAAAAAGTTGGATGGTTAACTTGTCAATTATGAAATCGTCACATATTTCTCAAATTCTTGTCATTGTCACCTATTGCTTACAACCATGCTGCTTAGCCTTAACGTTCGTTGTCTAACATAAGTGGCCCACGTGCAAGTCACGTGAGGGTATTTTCGTTTTTTCATCATTTACTATTTTATTTATAAATATAATTTTTATTATGCAATCATGTAAAACGCGTGTAAAAGCATTTAAAAAAATAAATAAATGAGAACTCACCCCTTCCCTTCCCTCTCCATCATCCCACTTCCCTTCCCTCCATCGGCCCTTTCCCTCAACTTCCAACTATCAATCAACCCTCCCACTTACAGCTACCATCACCATCCCTGCCAATGCAATCATCACGATTGTCCCATCTCGGAGTTGTGTTCGCATCCACAACACTTGACACTTGAGAACAACAACTAGCCACAGTTACGTATTTTGCCTCAGTTGTTGAAGTAGATACACACAATTGTCTCCTATTCCCCAACTTATTCTGTTACTATTGAAGCTTTCTTTTACAAAAAAAAGATATCCAAAATCTCACATTTCCAATTGAATCATACGTCTACTATGTTTTCCTCAATTATTATTTTTTCCTCTGGACAATTCTGGTTCTCTGCATTCGACCTTGGTTCTTCAAGGTCAACAATCTACGTGACTCTTGAACTCCACCAACCATGGGTATAAGTATTTATGCATGGGTTTTTTGTGACAACCTCTTTCGATATGACTCTCAACTAGATAACAAACTGAATGCAAATCATATTCATATTTGATCCTCACATGTCAGTATATTTTCTGCATGTGTATTTGTGTTTACTACGAATATTAACTTTTTGTGATCCCTCTTCTCGTCTATGTGTTTATTTAATCTAATCCCCCAACATCTTCCTGTTATATCGTTAACGTGTTAGTTTTTTATCGGGATTGGAATTGGGGGAGAACAATAGGGGGTGGGCAAGATGAGGATACCAAGCGGCATCTTATGTAATTTCAGAACTCGAATGACAATAGAGAAAATTTGACGTAAACGACATGGACAATTTATATAGTCCACTTTAAAATAAAAATACATTCTTATTTTTATATATAAAATGTTAAGTTATAATAAAACTTAGAATTAAACAAGATATAGAAAAAGGGTTATAATACTTAATTTAAAGATTGGTTATAAAAACCTAAAAATATATATTTGATTATTGTAATTTTCTATTTTATTAGAAATAATATTTAACTTTATTTAGAAAAAAAATTAAATGTAATTTTTCTTTATATACACTTGATTTTTAAAATTTGAAATGTAATCAAATTTACAAGTTTGGGAAAACAAGATAAACCCTAGTTTGTTTCAAGATTTTCAACTGTGCTTAAGCCCTACCGCCTAAAACCCTAAAGTAAACCAATCTGAACCCAACAATTCAGATCACTGTCTGAAACCCTAACAAGCGATTTCTCGGAACAAGAATGAAGAAACCAAAATCCAAGCAGTTACGTATACAGAGCCGCACATCGGAGGTTCAAGAAATCGAATTGCTGGAAAAATGGATAGAGTTTGGGAAACCCGAATCCGGTTCCAATCCATTATCCCTTCCGCCGCTGCCGGCTAAATCTCCGGTCGGCCGTATCGATGAGAGTACGTATTCTCAGTACGCCGGGTGCACGAAGTTCCAGCAACTCCCACTGTCAAAGAATACAAAAGATGGAGTGAGGCAATCTGGGTATAAAATCATGACTAATATTCAGAGGGCTTCGTTGCCTCATGCGCTATGTGGCCGTGATATACTCGGTGCGGCAAAAACTGGTTCCGGCAAAACCCTAGCTTTTATAATTCCTGTAAGTTTGTCTATTTTTGGGAGTAAATTAGATTATCATACTGAATATTATGCGCAACATTTGATGTATACGCTTTGCGGTCAGCTGGATTGAATTGATTCATTGAGGGTATGCGTATTTGAATATGTGTAATGTATGTATATGTTCCATATGATCTAGTGTAAGGGGGTATTCTATATAATATGATAGCAAGACACGTTTTCTTTGTGATCTTATACTTTGAACCAGATCTGAAATAATTATGCACTATAACCTGCTGCTGAATGGTGGATTCACCTGCTGTTTGATGCTGCTGTTTTGTTCCATCTCATCTTGCTTTGGAATTTAAGCCATTTTGTGGTGTTTATTATGGCAATGATATTGTCTTTGGTATAAAAAATCATACATGCCATGTGATATTGCTGTAGCTTATATCTTCTTATGAGAATCATGGTGCCAAATTCTTAAAAACCAATGGATTTTGAAGAGGTGAAGTTCAATTTTATTTCCTTAAGGCATTCCACAGCAAAAATGTTAGAGATTGCAGGTCTATGTCCTTCCAAAAGTAAATGTTTTCTCTTATTATCAATCTGAGAATTATGGCCTATCACATATGTATCTTAAAGTGATCTTATTGTAATTTATCACCAGCGCAACACGTGGTTAAATTGTCTCATCCTATATTGTTTCATCTTTCATAAGGGGTGTGGTTCATAAGCTGATTTTAATCTTTCTTTCATGTATTGTCGGTAGACAAAAAATAGTATCAATAGTCACTTGTAAGAGAAATCCAGACCCATTACCTTGTTACGATAATAAGATAACAGAAGTGGGAACTTGCAATTGGCAACACATTGAAGAGATAAGAATGCATTTCTCTAGTTATGTACCGCCTTCTTTAAGATAAGAGCACCCGTAATATCCTTCTTTCAATTTGCAATGCTTATCATGTTGTAAGAACCCTTCAGTGGGCGTTCTTCTGTGTGATATGAAATATACAAACTATTGTTTTCTTACAAAGTCTTTACTGATTTCTCTTTGTGGTCATGTGGATATTTTATCCTCTCTTCAATTGTATGTTAAAAAGTGTAAAAGTCCAATATAGCATGCCCCCAACCTTTTATCCTCTTACATTGTGTGGTAATCGACTTGATGAATTATGACCCGCTTTTTTCATCTTTAGCTGCTTCATAATTATTTTCAGACAAAAAAAGTATAATTATCTAGTAACGGGCCGTAAGATACATGCTGTGGTTTACATGTATGTTGTGGTTACAGTTCTTTCTTTTTTGCCAGAATAAGTATTGATATTATGTTATTTGATTCCAAAAACTTATTATTTTTTAGGTTCTGGAGAAGTTATACAAAGCAAGATGGGGTTTGGAGGATGGAGTAGGTAGCATTATCTTGTCTCCAACTAGGGAGTTGGCAAACCAGCTTTTTGGTGTATTAAAATCAGTTGGCAAGCACCATGGATTTAGTGCTGGTCTCTTAATTGGTGGTAATGAATATGATGAAGAGAAGGATCATGTGAATCGGATGAACATATTGATCTGTACTCCTGGTCGGCTTTTGAAGCACATGGACACAACTCCAAATTTTGATTGTTCACAGCTACAGGTCAAAACTTATTGGTCGTTTTTCCATTTTCTTGTTTCTTGTTTCTGTTATTCTTTTTGCACCTGGCATGCGGCTTTCTCAAGCTTTGGTGTTAAGGCAAGTACTTGTAAACATGTCACCTCTTGGACGTAAGAGTAATTATGAAGGATCATCTCATTTTGATCATATGTAAGAACAGAATATCGGATGCTCCAATATTCTTGTCAGTTCACTGATTTGGGTGTATGCTTCATGCCAGTCAACAGGTTTTGGTACTTGATGAAGCGGATCGCATTCTTGATGCTGGTTTTAAGAAGGAAGTAAATGCTATAATTTCGCAACTTCCAAAATATAGACAGACTTTACTTTTCTCTGCAACACAAACAAAATCAGTCAAGGATCTTGCACGACTCAGTTTGAAGGACCCTGAGTATATTGCTGTCGATGAGGAGGCTATAGCTGCTACTCCGAGTCGTCTGCAGCAGAAAGTCATGCTTGTCCCCCTTGATCAAAAGCTAGACATGCTATGGAGCTTCATAAAGGCTCATCTAAATTCAAGGATTCTTGTTTTTCTTTCCAGCTGCAAGCAGGTAGCTCATATTTTGCGCTTTACTTGATATGAAGTTTAAGTTTATGTGTCTATTGATTGTGGGTTAGTAGGAAGGGTTCATAATATTAATTGTTTAAGGTATTACTGTTTAGTCAGGAATACATAGGGCCTGCTGTTTATTGTTCTATTTCGGATTGCCATCATGACATTCATGCAAGCGATGATGGACATGCAAAGTATTTATATATCGGCGTTAGTGAAACCTGATATTGGCCATTTTGATGGAATATTAGATCTTATGTATTATGAGTTATGACTCAGGGGCAAGACTAGACTACCTCCAAACCCAACCGGTGGGCTGTTCAAGTGAGCATCCTCCCTATGATTTGCTTTGTGTTCGTTGTTTAATGGCAAACATTTTTCATTTTAGCGCAATTCTAAAGTGATCTACCATTCCATAGGTTTCTCAATTGTCGAATGATGCAAGTTCCACATTATATACCAATATGATCAAATTCTTAGAATTGACCACCTCAATGCCTCATACCTGTATGAGCTTATAGGATGCTTAACTGACCCAACTAGGGGCCTGTTGGACTACTTAGGAGTCCTTCCTGAACAGCATGAACGATGGTTGGTAGTGGGTGGTCCAATCACCTGAACCTAGGAGTGTATCCTTGTTGGTATTTTCGTGTTTTAAATGTGAAATTGTTTGATCTTGTTCTGGAAATGTTAATTGTATTATTCTTGTAATCATGTTCCATCATGTTGTTCAATTTTTTGACAGCTTTTGCTGTATTTAATTCATTGCCGACTTTGATAGGTAAGGTTTGTATACGAAGCATTCAAGAAGCTCCGCCCGGGGATCCCTTTGAAGTGCCTGCATGGAAGGATGAAACAAATAAAACGGACGTTCATATTGCAACAGTTTGTTGAGCAATGTTCAGTTCTCTTTTCAACCGACGTGTCCTCAAGAGGGCTTGATTTCAACAAGGGGGTTGATTGGGTTGTTCAGGTAAGCTAGAATTTTGCGAAGTCGCTAGCTGTGAACTCTTTGGAATATAAATAATCTTCTCTTTTTCAGGTGGATTGCCCTGACGACGTTGCAAGCTACATACACAGAGTGGGTCGCACTGCCCGCTATGATTCTGTAGGGAGGTCCGTCCTATTTCTCTTGCCTTCAGAGATGAAGATGCTCGAGAGATTGCAAGAGAAAAAGATACCTGTTCAGTTTGACAAGGTAACAATTTTCTTTTGCTTTTCTTGTTTTGTGTTGGGGATTTGAGGTCTTTGTTGTAATTTTGATGATCCAATTTTCATGCGCTACAGGCAAACACAAAACGATTGCAGTCTGTTTCTGGTTTGTTGGCTGCTCTTCTAGCAAAGTACACAGATCTACAGCCTTTGGCTCAAAGGGCCTTTAAAACATACGTGAAATCAATATACAAACAAAAAGATAAAGAAGTTTTTGATGTAACAAAGCTTCCCATTGATGACTTTTCAGCATCATTGGGTCTGCCGATGACCCCACAACTCCGTTACCTTGACCGTAAAAATGTAGACAAAAAGATGCCAGGAGAGTCCAATTTGGTACCTGAAGTTCCTGTGAAGAAAGATTTGATAAAGCTTTTGAGACAAAAGCCAACTAACAACTTATTTGAGGAATCTGAAGAGGAAGAGGAACTTGATCTACTTAAAAGCAAGGAAACTGCAGATGGTGAGGAAGGGAAAGCAATTGCAGCCGACCATTTGTTGTATGTAACTCTAAACTTCCTAATTTCTTATTGTTTTGTCGAGGAATGCTTTTTACAACAATCTGATTATATTACATCTTTGGTAATCATGCTGATCGATAACAACTTCGCAAATCTTGCAGATGGCAGTTAAAGTAGCTATTTTGGCACTTAATTGGTGCAATGTTTTAATGCCTGCTTTTTGTTGGTAGGCCTACAACTAGAGTTCTCAAGAAAAAGAAGCTGAAGATTAATGTCCATAGACCAGTGGGGACACGAGTTGTATTTGACGAGGAAGGGAACACACTGCCACCACTTGCAACATTAGCTGACACGAGTGCCACAGACTCTGCTGTGCTCGATAAAGATAAAGGTAAATCACACCCTTTTTCTTCAAAGGACTTTTACATTACTTCTCCTTGACTTGATGATTTTTAATACAAAATAATGGGGATGGTTGTCCCATGGTCAAAGCAGAAAAGTCGAACACTGTGAGCACAAAAGTGTTTGTGAGCTCTGGCAATTGTAGATAAGAATAACAAGGGAAAAGACATATTCACGTCATATAGTATTGCAAGTTGGGGGTCTTCATGGAAACAACTGTTTTACTCTCTGTGCTAGAGGACAGGCCTGTGTGCATCCTACCCAAACCCCACCTTTCGGTGGGATATACGGGGCTTGTTTGGTTGGTTTTCTGGTTATCTCCGTCTAGATGCACCGGTTATAAGAGGGGACTTGCAACCAAGTGGATGTCAGAAACTGCGGTGGGGGCGATGATGGTGGAAAATCAAACCAAACCAAAACTAAACCAACCCAGTAAATTTCATGCAGAGGTAGGGTCGGGGGGGTATGATGCAAGCAGACTTTGCTTCTACATCAGGAGGTAAAGAGACTGTTTTTATGAAACCCCGGGATGGCAAAACAAAAACTAAAAGAAGCAAGCAAACAGGTTACAGGTGATGGTGTGTGGAAAGAAGCAAAGAGTAAAATTTATATGAAATAGGTTAAACAACCAAGGAAACACAAGTTTTAGTACTAAAAACTACTAGTACGCGAAGAAAAGGTAACTAAGACCATCCTGTACAGGTGATGGTGGAATAATGAGGTGGGGAAATGTATGATAAGAGATTGAAACACACGAAATATGGTAGAGTTAGGCTTGAATAGACAGTAGTCAAAAGGAGTCTATTTAATGTTTGAGAACCCTAGAGTAAATTACACCTTTGGTCCTGCTGGTTGCCACTCACTATCAAGTCTCGTCCCTATTTTGAAATAATTACATTTTTAATCATCATGGTTGCCACTTTGTTTCAATTTGTTCCCTTTGGTTGCCATTTTGTTTCGGATTTGGTCCATCTAGTTAACTCAGTTAAGTTGTGGCATTTTAGTCTTTTTACCTTTTTAATCTTTTTTCTTTTTAATTTTATAGATTTTGTTGTCTTGTTCTATTTTTTCAAAAATAAACTTCCATGTACACATGCTTAACTAAAGTCTAAAGCATGTGTACAACCTATTGATGCATCCCCAACCCCAACTCCACCCCTTGCGCAACCATCTGGCAAAACTCTTAACCCAGCCCCACCCCTCCGGGCTTCTTCTCCAGCAACCCAAATCTGAACAAAAATTCCGAAAGAACCCCATATTCAAAATTGAAAATAAACCATGATTCTAAACACAAGCTCCAATCCAAAATCAAAATATAAATCAAAACTGACTATTGACATACCCATCGAAGAAAACATCTACCAAAAACTAACTATTAAGACACATCAGGACTTGAGAGAGTTGTAACGATGGCTCTGTAGATTGAAGTTTCCAAGATTGTGTATGGATTCACAGTGCTGATCTTGGTACCAATTGTCATTCTAGTCTTCACTGTTAATGTACAACAAAGAAGCTGTGCTATTGGGATATGTTGTTTACAGGCACCAGCCTTCTAGCCTTCCAAGATTGTAAATGCTTCCACAATGGCTCTGTTGTTCACAGGGCACCCCTTTTCATTGATCTCGATAAATTTAAGCCCATAAAGTTTTCAGACGAACCATATCCATCGGCTGTAGGCCGAAGCTGTGCTAATGGGGTTTTTTAATTGGTGGGGTGTAGATTAAGAGGTTGTGACTCCATCACGCTTCATCCCTTCAAGAATCATATGTTACAAGGTGATGCCATAAAAACCGAAACCCCAAATCTAAAGTCAATCCCGTATAAACTGGTACCAAATCGTTGCTGTTGTGTTCATCGTACTTAGGTGCTCCGTCTCGAGGTCTTTTTTTTCTTGCTATTGCTAATCGAAAGCCAACATCCCCCTTTGCAACTGTCGTGGTTGGAAACAATGAGGTTGGAGTCAGACCAGACCGGTGAGGGTGAGGGTTGAGGAGACGGTGGGGGTTGATACGAACCATCATATGAGCAGATCCATCAGCTGAACGGATCTCGTGAGATGGATCCACGAAGAGATGGATCTAAGATGAAGGTGTCTTCCCTGGTGTTGATGCAGTCGTCAGGAAAGATGTGCAGTTGTTGGTGATGCAGCCGTCGGAGCAAGTTTGGGGTTCTGATGGTTCACAATAGCGTAACCATGGAAGGGACAGAAAATAACCGATGGCCTGTGTTTATCTATCTATCTATATATATATAATTATATATTAATATATTACAATATATTCGTTAATTTTTAAAGAAAATGAAATAAAAACGAAAGACCAAAATGCCCCTGAGTTAACGGACTTTTTAACGGAAGTTAGTCAAGGGACCAAAAATTTAACAAATTGGCAACTACAGTTCTGCAATGTCCAAAAGTGTAATTATTTTGAAATAGGGACGGGACTTAATAATGAGTGGGACCAAAAATGTAATTCACTCAGAACCCTATGTTTGTTTGGTGTACATGGTATTCAAACTTGAGCTGGTTGGTTTGCATGCCTGATGCCTGTTTAGAGAGTGTCCTCCACTGCCCTAAAACTTAATTGATTTGAAGTGCCCATTCATTCACAACAATTGTAGCATTCCCATTTGCATTCGTTTGCTGATTAATCGTTTTCTTTCCGTTTTAGTGATAGTTTTGTTGATTGCTTCATTCACCAGTTTTTACATATCTTCAATTACATCCATCCTAAGGGATTGGTTAAGATCTAAAGATAGTTTGGGGGTCCATTTATTTCATATTATGTTTTGTAATATATTTGGTTGCTTCCAAACTACCATGTGATACAAATGGTGACAATGATGTGCATTGCAGTAATGAAGAGGTATGCAGAGATGAGAGAAGATATGAAAACACGCGACCAGGAAGACAAGCTCCTGGATCGTCAACGACGCAAAGAAAAGAGAATAAAGGAGAAGAATAAACACAAGAGAGCAAGAGATGAAGAAGAAGTTGAGGATGAGGACGAGGATGGGTTTTCCGATAAAGACACGAGGAATGTGAAAAAATCGAAGGTGTACTTCAATAGCGACAGTGAGGAGGAGGGAAGATCGAAGGTTGCATTGAAGACGGATGCAATCTCTTTGGCCGAGCAAGAGGAGCTTGCCCTCAAGTTGTTGAGTTCTATGAACTCGTGATTGGCGTAGTTCCAATTTTGTCAGACCGATGCAATCTGTTTGATCGCATTTTATACAAGTGAAAAGGTAGTCTTTAACTTTTAAGTTGATGATATGATTATATTGTATTTGTTGTCTTTGGCTTTTGATTGTTTGCCGGATGTCTTTCATGTACTGTTAATGTTAAATGCTAATGACGATATGGAGCAAATGCTGCTGTATTTTTATCTTTTTCTAGATTTAATATGTTTGCGAGGTAAATCTTCAAATCGTTGAATTTGAGGTTTTCGAGAAAAGTTGAGGTGTCGGTTTAGTGTAGTGGTTGATAAATTAGAGGACTGATAAGGTAGATGATAATCGAGGCAATCCACCTTCGTACACATTCATGGGGAAGTATACGGAGTGTAATAGGGACTTACACATGGTGTTTATCGATCTGGAAAAAGCCTATGATTGCTTTCTACGGGACAAAAGACCGAAAGAAATGGATAATTTACAAAAGTGGTGAGAAAATTAGACATGGATAATTTAGAAATTTATAATACTATCACTACTCTTTAATTTTTGTTCCATGAGTCAAAATGTCACACCACTCTCATTTTCCCCTTACACAACTAGTCATATATCCAAATGTGTGCAAGTAATGAAATGGAACAATAGTTGTGGAGATGCAAAGAACTACAAAACATATGATGCAAATAACAAAGGCTTTGAAAACAGAAATTCAATATTCTCAACAACACCAACAGTTAGATAATAGATGAGATCCACATCCAAAACATCATCAAAAAAACAAAAGGATAATGTCAAGTAACATCCACACTAGAACTAGGTGCTTTTTCCCTTGGCATATCATCAATCCACCACATTAAATACTACTTGCTACACACCCAACTTCTTACACCCCATAAAAGTGTAAACAAATCTCCTCAACCTATTTCACCACATCACTGCAAAGTACAAACAATATCCACATCATTGCACAATACAAAATACCCTCTAATAAAGAGAACAAAAAACAAAAGGATGACATAAAGATGGATGCTATACCTGCTGTGGTTGTTGGTAACCACCATACCCAGCTGCTCCTGCATACACGCCGTAATACGCATTGGGATCTTGAGGTGGTGGAGCATATCCATACGCCTCGTATCCTTGTGCATAACCATAATATGCACCAGCACCAGCACCACCGCCGCCATACTGGGCTTGATCTGTCTGTCCCTATATATAAATTCAACTCTAGCTGTCAATTACATCCTAACAACTAAGCAGCGACTGCAGCGAGGAAAGAGGTGACAACTCAAACCTGTTTGCTCGACGGACTACGTCCCCACGAAAGGCGAATATTTTGGCCTCCTAATTCAGTACCATTTAGAATTGATAAGGCTTGTTCTGCACATGCTCTGCGACATAACACACCACCAAATGCTAAGTAAAACAACCGAGAAACACTCAAGGGACTGGATGATAAAATCTTCATGTCTTACCTGTTAGCAAACTGAACAAACCCACATCGCTTACCCACCGGAATCTTCACATGAATTAGTTCACCAAACTGCCCAAACACCTGCCTCAAGGCTTCATCAGAAACACTGGGGTCCAACCCACCAACAAATATCTGTCGTCATGAACGTCAATTGTCAACTATGTATGATGGAACACAAGAACTACCACAAGATAAAGAAAAAATACACACGGTTGTATTGTTCGGATCACTCTCTCCCTGACTTCCTTGAGCATTCTGGTAGGGCGCTGCATGGGTCAAAAATGTTACACAGTAAAGAAAAAGTTCTTGTAAGAATAAACAAGCAGGCTGCCTAAAAATTATCAAGATCGATGAAATTATCCAAACGGAAGCCGACTTCTCAGAAAACTCTTGTTAAGAACCAAGACCTGTTCTTCTTCAACACAAACGAACTTACCAGATCTCCACATCTCAACACCATATCAATCAAAGGAAACAAGAGCATAACATTTGTAGCATACCAATAGAAAAGCACCACAAGCTATAAAATGCAAAAAGTAGCCGGTTGCAAAGGAAAATAATTTCCAGCTAAAAAGCAAAAGCTATGATCAGGCACCCCACAAAAACCAATAACCAAAGAAAGATGAACACAAACCTCAGAAACTTGTGGCCCTACCTTGAGTAGAAAGCAATACCTGCACTCCAGCTTCTGATGGAACCACACAAATACACATACTAACAACTTGAACACAAATATCTAGCAAGACGACTATGATTTTGTGGAAAAGAAAAGCACATGCCTTGAAGGGCGACTATAGTTAGAAAGAGCATGTAGAACTTCTTTTATGAAGACAAATGTAGTCAACATAGAAGATGACTGCAAATCATCAGCTGAAAAGAACTAGGATCTGAGGGCAAGCTCTTCTCAGGCCATGGTCTCCATAACAAAAACAGTCTTACTCATGCAAGCTTAATGATTTTACGTTGATAATCTCCACAAACACAACTACAATGGAAGAATTCACCACCATGTCTGACATTATACCGACAATTTCCACAGTCTCAACATTGGCAAAAGTACACACTTTTACCATCCTAAATTCAATCAACCAAAACCTAACAATTAACAAGATATATACACAAGATAAAAGAACAGACTTGTTTCTATGAATCCCTGAGGCCTATGGTCTTTGATCTGAGGCTCTTGGAATAAAAAATGTATAACAGGTCATCCACATCCAAACTCTAACCAACGGTAACATAGTACCATTCCATCAAACCACCTGACCACAAAGAACCGAAAAAGAAAAGTAATCCCTATACTCGAAGATGATAAAAGAACGCTCAAAGCATCAATATGGCAGGGTACAAGAAGAAAAAAGAACTGCCATTACCAAATAGCGAAGATGACATGATATGAAAAGAATATTTGGTTCTAAAAGGTACACAAAATTGAAAAGATAAAAAAGAAATGCAACTAAAAGAGAATCAAAGCAGTTTACTTAAGACTGGTAAATAAATAAAAAAGAACTGGAAAGCTATATGGAATGGAACTGAAAACTAAGGTGAATAAAGAAAAAGGAACGCCAAAAGAACTGTAATAAGGAAAGAAACTCATTACATAAACAAAACCACTGACCTAAACAAGGCCACTGCAATTAAGTGGAATCATTTCGGCTGAAATCAGTTCCAGGCACCCAAAAATGAGAGCCTCTCTGGGTCCTGCTTTTGAGACAACATGAGCTTTTATAAGTTTTGCATATTTCTGACATAATTAAACGCTCCCAGGTTCACAAATGTAACTACTGAAAATAAATGACTAAATTTTATAGATGAGTGATGTAAGATCCAAATCCGAACCAGCATCAGCTTTACGAAAGAGTAAATAATCTAAAGAAACAAAAAGGTGGGAAGTCTATCTAAAAAGCATCAAAAGAACCAAATAGGATAAGACCTTCTAACAATAATACAATAATCCATTTCAACAAAAACAATCTTTTAAGGGTAAGACCATACCTTTCTGCATACCACCTGCTGCACCACTCTTGGTTGCCGCAGGACCAATCCGCATTGGCCTAGATGAACATAAAACCCCATTCATTTCAGACATGGCACGAACTTGCTCACTCTCATCTCCAAATCTAACAAAACCATAGCCTTTAGAACGTCCAGTTGTTCTATCAGTAACAACTTTCGCTCCCTTGATGGATGGGTAGACAACTTTGAATGTCTCCTGCAGTATGTAATCTGAAACATCTGCAGCCAGATCGCCAACAAATATTGTGTAGTCAGGGGTATCATCATTGCGCCTCTCCCCTGCACCAAGGGTAGCCCAGTTGAGGCGAAAATTCTGCTCGGTAGATGGCATCAGTGTTCCATTGTAGGTCTGTAAAGCATTTTCTGCACCCGCACGACTCCTGAACTCAATAAAACCATAGCCTTCAGGTTGTCCAGTTTGCTTGTTTCGAATAATTTTCACTGAAACAACCTGAACATAAAATTTTGAATACGTTTCAGATCTTTTAGGGGTTAAAAAGGTGGAAATGTGACCTCCCACAACTTGCACTCTCACAGTTTCTAGATTCTGAAAATTAACAAGCCCATGAAGTGACATATTATTTTAAGAATTATAGTACTGGTCCCAACGAGGAAAGAGCCTGTCCACAAATAATTAGATAATGGGAATAGAATATAACAAAAATCCGTTTATTTAAGAATTATAGTACTAGAGTTATGTAGGGAGTTCCAAGATCCATACAACACCGCCCAATATAACTTGCAAAATAAAACAATAATCCGTTTCTGTAGTATAAATAACAACAATCAGTTAATTCACCACCTTCAATTTGAACTCATCCAGTTAGTGGAAATATCTACAATGTCCAATAATCAGTTCACATACACACCAACAAGATGATTGATTTGTACAAAACCACAACTAACCAAACGTGTGCAGGTGTATACGTATATAAAATTAAACTAGTAATCTACCCGTGGAATGCATCTCGATCTAAAAAGTAAAAAGTCAACAGCACAAATTTCACAAGAAAGATGAGAAATGAGCTGAAAATTTTCCAGCAACTTTCTAAGCTATATCTAATGAATTCACTAAAAATATTAATGGTACCTCTCCAGTATTGTAGAAGCAATTCGTAACATACGTCTCATCCATCCAATACTGCAAGTCCCCGATCCAAAGCGACCGAATCTCATCGGTACTACTAGGAGCAGCAGCATACTGCTGCTGTTGCTGTGTTGCTTGCACCATCTGTTGTGTCTGTTGCTGTTGAGGCGGTGCTTGTTGTTGGGCCCACATATGGGGCGGCAGTGGTTGCTGGTGCTGCTGTTGAGGTGGTGGAGGCATCATCCACTGCTGCTGCTGCGGTGGCGCTTGTTGGTACTGTTGTTGCTGTTGCGGTGGCGGCTGCATCGGAGCCATTGGTGGTGGTGCCATACCGTTCCCTGGTTGCATCATCTTGAGGGAAGAAAAAAAAACCTAGGTGGTTCAAGACAAATCGAAATATGTGTATAGGAAGAAGGATAAGATATAAACCCTAATGAAAGAGTATATATTGGTAAGATTGAACTACAAGGTCGAGTGATAAGAACCCTAGACGGATCGCAGAGACCCTAAATCCAGATAGGGTTGTTGATTCGTGAGAGAGGATATTTTTTGGAGAGCCGTTTGCCTTTTATATAATAATGAGAATGAAAGATTTGGGCCGGCTCTTATGGACATAGTATTAATAAAGAAAAAGCCCATTAAGTCCTATCCATTTCCAATAAGCCCATTAAAAAGGTTATTCGGTTGATTTTCTATCAAGTTCTGTATCGATAAAGCTATATATGTAGATTAATCTATCTGTATAGATTATAAAACCTTTTGTTTTGGAGGGTTTTTCCAGAAACATTTTTTTTGTAACCGTGGGTTTCCGGGTCAGCTTACGCGCATCGACTAATACACGGGCGACCACGAATGGTCTGGAGTCATCACAGGTGAACCTCCATGGCCACAAGGGCTTAGGCAACGCATGGATTCAAACCCTGGGTAGATTAGATTGTCCACTACATTCCCTTAGGGTTCGTTTGGTATGCAGAACAGAGTGAAACAGAACGGAACAGAACAGGCTTGTCCCATGTTTGGCGTGACCATATGTGGAACAAGCATGAGACACACTTGTTCCACTCCAACCCCCTATAACTAAGTAGAACAACAATATTTTGACTAATATACCCTTTGTTAAAAACAAAAACATAAAACATGTATTCTCATCATTCACGCCTCCAAGCTAGGGGTGTGCAAAACCCGAATAGTCCGAAATCCGAATCCGCATCCGAACCGAAAATAAGGTGTTTTTACAAAACCCGAATACCCCGAAATCCGATAATCCGAAACCCGACATTTGGGAGGATATCTGAGTTTGGATTGGGTTTGGTCGTTGGCCACCCAACCCGTCCGAAAACCCGAAATAACATAAATCTATATTTTAAATACTATATATATATATCTAATTATTTTTTGAAAATCGTAAATTATAGTCTGTTAAAATATTTTCTAAATTTTAAACTTGCTATCAATGTCATCAATATTTCAATCGATTGTATTCATCCTAAAAAACGATTGAATTTATATATAACTTTTGCATTATATAATACCCGAACCCGACCGACATCAATCTGAAACCCGACCAACCCAAACCCAAAACAACCTAAAATCCAAAACTTAAAATTTGGTTTTTGATTTCCATATCCAAAATCCAAACGTGATAAATTAGTTTTATGTTTTTGATAATCCATTGTACTATGTATTAGTGATGTAAATTAATTTTATGTGATGTAATCTATGATTTTTCATCAGGGGTAAATTCGTCATTTAACCAGTCTAGTCCTGTTCTGTTCAGCTCTGTCATGTCTTGTCAAACGCTGGACAATTGTCCTGTCCTGTATGTGTACCAAACGCATCCTTAAGGCTTAACTTGTGCGCTACAACCCAAGTGGTTGCTTGGGAGAGGCAAGTCTGGAAAAAAATTGGCTTTCTACGTAAAGCTCCCCTTAGAAGCTTACCGAATAAGTCACTTTCTATATTATTGAACCATTACCAAATAGTCATGTATAATTGACAAAGTAAGTTGTGAGTTTCATTAAAACTGTAAGTTGCTAACAAACAAGTCTTAAGTCCTAACTTAATATGAGCTCAGTTTAAATATATATTTTTTAAAATTTTCATAAATATACTCATATCAATATCATGTAACCACTCATTATGTATATTTTTTTATATGACAATATTAATGTGACAGTGAAAACACATGCTAGTTAAACAAATTATATTAAAAAACCTTACTGTCAATAAAACACTTTACCATAGTATATCACCATCTAGTGATTTATACTCTATTGACTTATCACGGTATCGACTGTAACGGGTTAATTTTTTGGTAATAACCACATATATTAATGATTTATCCGAAACGAAGAACTATACATATATTATACTCATGAAGGTATGTTTATGAACATGACATAACTTTGATATCATTTTCATACCGAACTTATCTTACATAAATCGTAAAACAAACTTAGAAATGGAATAATAGCTGGTTTGAAATCATTAACTAATCGATATCCTAAACTGAGACCATGGACAAACGTCTATACACGTGACGATCATATATTGTAACATCCTAAAATTCAGAGTAATTTAAAACTTCATAAATTAGGCAATATGACATCTGAATTGATATAAACTTCTCAAAAAGTGTATCAGTCCTTAAGACTTTACAAAAACCTGTACGGATTTAGAATTCATCAACAGACTAACCTAAACATAACTATCTAGATTACATCAGTTGACAATTCAAAATTCATCAAAAGAATGAGACTTAACAATGCCCAACTATCAACACTTTAGTCATCTCAAAATGCCTCGAGACCCAACTCGTCTCTCAAAACCCAAAGCATCCCACCGCTAAGGGAAACCTGTTATACATATCATTTGATAAAAAGTGTCAGGCTTAAAGTCTGGTGAGAACATACAGTTTATAAAGCTCAAAAGATATAAACATTTGTATCATAAGATAATATTTCCAAAAAGGTTAAATCTTACAATTGAAACCTTTGCCACAACCGGGCTTTTCCGTTATAAACATGTCATCAAATGACCAACGATAAAACATTTTACCAAGGATTGTGGCGTAACACAAAGTAGGCCAAAATCCGAGTTATGAGCTAAACAATTGGAATCCAAGGATACGAACACATAGGTTCGTGCTACAACGTGAGATCGTGCCCCCAAGCAAAACCAATGTATACTTCTTCACTAGGATCACTATGAACCATGGCTAGTATTCGGCCTCACATAACCGTACCAAGTTGCCCCCGAGGTTCATATGCATCCATAGCTACAAAATGGGGAATATGACATCCCAATAATACAATCAACTCAAAACCTAGGGATCCGCTAGTAATGGTACAGACTCGTCACAACAACATATGTGACCAACCATAATAAACATATGGTATAAACACATTTTATAAACAAAATGTCATTTCCAGTTCAACTTTTGGTAAGAATGAAAATCATTAAAATGAGTTCTTAAACGTTCTTTTCACATATCCACATAATGTGCAAGTAAAACATCATTTTACTTCAATAAGATAAGATCCATCATTTTAGTAAACACAAATGACCGGGAACCCTAAAATCTCCCAAAACTCAAGTTATATCAAATATGTAGAAAACTTAAATCTGAAACCATTGAGATATATAGGAGTTCCAAAAGGTAACTTTTGATATGTATAAAGTTTAAAATGATAGTAGGAACTCACCCAATAGGTTTATACGAAAACCCGAAGAACCAAATATCGACCCTCTTGAAAAGACGAAGCTTTCTACACCGGAACCTCGGATAGAAAACTATATAATAATCACCAAACTCAAGAGAGAGAGAAATATCTAGAGAGAGGATGAGAGAATTTGAGATAAGAGATTAAAACCCAAAATGAGATATTTGGATCTGCAAACCCTTAAGTTGGTCAGGTGATGCCGCGACTGCAAGTCGCGGCGCAACTCGCCCGTGTCCTCAAACCCCAAAACCAACAGCGGACTTCGCGACCTATGTCGCGACTCCAAGTCGCGAGCAAGTCGCGAAACTCACTGGAAGTTCACATTTTCACCAAAAACCATAAACTCGAACGATATACTAAACGGGGTGTTAACGACAACGGTTAAACACAAGATTACAACGATATATGTATAATGAAAATCCAGGGTGTTACAATCCTCCCCAACTTGGGAATGATTTCGTCCCCGAAATCCAAACTATAAGATGAGGATATATTCGCTTCATATCCTCTTCGGATTCCCACGTCACATTTGCTCCACGGTGATGCTTCCACTACACCTTGACTAACATGACTTCTTTGTGACGCAACTTCTTAGATTTTTTCTCTAAGATAGCGTTGGGTTCTTCTACACAACGGTTACCCTCGTCAACTGTCAATTCGGAGAGAGGAATAATGCTTTCCTCTTCCGCCAAACACTTCCGAAGGTAACAAATATGAAACGTGTTGTGGATTCTGCTCAACTCTGGCGGTAGTTCCAATTGGTACGCTTGCAAACCTACCCGCTTGAGCACTTTGAAAGGTCCGAGGAAACGGGGACTCAGCTTCCCACGCTTTCCGAACCGTATAATACATTTCCACGGCGATACCTTAAGCAACACACGATCGCCCACTTGGAATTCCATCGGCCGCTTCTTCTTATCGGCATAACTTTTCTGCCGATCCTGAGCCGCTTTCAATCTTTCACGAATACATTTGACCTTATCGGTCGTCTCTTGCACGATTTCAGGTCCGTCGAATTGCTTTTTTCCCGCTTCAAGCCAACACACGGGAGTTCGACACTTTCGCCCGTACAATGCTTCAAAAGGTGCCATTCCAATACTCGAGTGGTAGCTATTGTTGTAGGCGAACTCCACCAAAGGTAAGTGAGAGTCCCAGCTACCCCCGAAATCGATGACACAAGATCTCAACATGTCTTCCAATGTCTGGATCGTTCTCTCGCTTTGCCCGTCGGTTTGTGGATGGTAAGCCGTACTCAACTTAACTCGTATACCAAGCTCTTTCTGAAACCCATCCCAAAAGTTCGAAGTGAACCGACTGTCGAGATCTGACACGATCGGCAATGGTATGTCGTACCTCGAGACCACCTCATCGATGTACAGTTTCCCTAGTTTGTCCATCGGTAATGTCTCGCGCATGGCCAAGAAGTGAGCGCTCTTTGTCAATCTATCAACTATCACCCAAATGGTATCGTGACCTCGAAGAGTTTTAGGTAACTTTGTCATGAAGTCCATAGTGATATGCTCCCACTTCCACTCGGGAATCTCTAGAGACTGAAGACTCCCATACGGTCGCTGATGTTCGGCCTTAACTTGCGAACACGTCACACAACGTTCAACGTAACGCGCCACGTCAAGTTTAATTACCGACCACCAATAGTGCAACTTCAAGTCCCTGTACATCTTTGTACTCCCCCGATGAATGGAATACTTGGACTTGTGTGCATCTTCAAGCAACAGATCACGGTTACCCCCAAGCTTGGGTACCCACACGCGACCGTTGAACAGTTTTACCCCACGGCTATCTTCCGTTAAGAGCAACCGTTGTTTTGTCATGACTTCCTCTTTGAGATTCTCTTCTAACAGTGCTTCAACTTGCGATGCTTTGATCTTTTCAACAAGACTAGACACCAACTCGATTCTCGAATGGGTAGCCCGAATACAACCGCTATAGTCCTTCTGATTCAACGCATCGGCTACCATGTTTGCCTTACCAGGATGGTAAAGCAGTTCACACTCGTAGTCCTTTAGCAACTCGATCCACCGCCTTTGCCTCATATTCAACTCCTTTTGATCAAAGACATACTTTAGACTCTTGTGATCAGTATAGAGTGTACACTTCGTGCCATAGAGATAGTGTCGCCAAAGCTTCAGGGCGAACACCACCGCTGCTAACTCCAAATCGTGGGTCTTCTCATGTATTTTAAGCTGCCTCGAGGCGTAAGCGATTACCTTGCCCCGTTGCATCAACACACAACCTAAACCTATTTTCGAAGCGTCGCTATAAACCACGAAGTCTTCTGACCCTTCAGGTAGCGACAAGATCGGAGCTTCACACAACTTCTTTTGAAGTATTTGGAACGCCTTCTCTTGTGTTTCGGTCCATTCAAACTTCACATTCTTTCGAGTCAAAACTGTCAAGGAAGAAGCGATTTTCGAAAAGTCTTGGATAAATCTCCGGTAGTACCCCGCTAGACCCAAGAAACTTCGGATCTCTAACGAACTCTTGGGAGATTCCCAATTCATCATAGCTTCAATCTTGGAGGGATCCACTTTCACTCCGTCTCGAGTGACAACGTGACCCAGAAATTGTACCTCTTTAAGCCAAAAGTCACACTTGGAAAACTTGGCGTACAATCTTTCCTTTCTCAACACTTCAAGCACTTCCCGCAGATGTTGTTCGTGTTCTGACTCGCTCTTGGAGTACACGAGTATGTCATCAATAAATACAATGACCGACTGGTCGAGGAATGGTCGGCACACTCTATTCATCAAGTCCATAAATATCGCCGATGCGTCCGTTAGGCCAAAAGGCATTACAAGAAACTCGTAATGGCCGTAACGCGTTCTGAAAGTTGTCTTCGGAACATCTTCTTCTCTCACTTTCACTTGGTGATAACCCGAACGTAAGTCGATTTTGGAAAAACAACCCGTTCCTTGAAGTTGATCGAACAAGTCGTTTATTCTCGGAAGTGGATACCTGTTTGTTACTGTAGCTTTGTTCAACTCACGATAGTCAATGCACATTCTCATTGTGCCATCTTTCTTCTTTACAAATAAGACCGGAGCTCCCCAAGGTGACGAACTCGGTCTTATAAAGCCCTTCTCCAAAAGCTCTTGGAGTTGTGCCATCATATCTTGCATCTCTGACGGCGCTAAACGGTAAGGACCTTTAGTAATTGGTACTGCTCCAGGCACAAGATCAATCCGAAACTCTACCTGATGATCGGATGGTAACCCGGGCAAGTCGTCCGGAAATACATCTGGAAACTCACGCACAATCTTCACATCTTCCAGCTTTGATTTCTCTAACTTGGCATCGATTACATAGGCTAGGAAGGACGAACATCCTTTTACTAAGCACTTGCGTGCCTTTGCCATTGTGATTATTGCCACTTCACCTTTTCTCTTTTCACCATAGATGACAACGACTTCACCAGAGGGGTTGGGAAGTCGAATCAACTTCTTAGAACACATGATCTCGGCATGATTGTTTGCCAACCAATCCATACCGACGACCACGTCGAAACTTCCGATTAACATCGGCAGCAAATCAATCGAGAATTCTTTCCCTTCGATTCCGAGAACACATTTCTTCAAGACATCACAGATCAGAACTTGACTACCATCAGCTATCTCTACTACTAATGCATCCTCGAGACTAGTAGTGGGCATAGCAATCTTTTGACGGAACAACTCAGATATGAAAGAGAAACTGGCACCCGTATCGAATAAAACACGAGCAGGTACAGAGTTTATAAGAAATGTACCCGATACCACATCAGCGGATGTCTTGGCCTCATCGAACGTCATCTAAAATGCTCGACCTGGAACCCTAGGAGGGTTCTCCTTACTTGTTGACGTGCTACCCAACACAAGCTTCGGGCAATCTCTTTTCACGTGCCCCGGTATCTTGCACTCATAACAGACAAGTCCTCTGACCGGGCAATCTATAACAGTGTGACCAGGCTTCCCACACTTATAACAAGTTTGAGAAGTGGTGTTACAGTCACCGTGGTGTTTAGTTCGACACTTGTGGCACCACCTAGCTTCCTGCTAATTGCTGAAATTTCGATTTCCGCCAAAAGGTCGTGCTCTCTTGGGAGGTACAGAACTGCTCTCCCACTTTCTCTTATCAGTCACCACCACTGCTTTCTCAGCTTTGTTCCTCGCGAACATCTCTTCCATGTACTGAGCTTCTTCAACCATCTCGCGGAGGTTAGAAGCTTTAGAATTGTGGACCATAGATTGCATGTCCGCAGGTAGACCATATAGATAGGCCTTCATCTTATCCTTCTCTGTTGGGGCAGCGTGCCCCACCAGATCAAGCTTCTCCATGAACTAACGGGTGTACTCCCTCACCGTCAGGCTTCCCTTTACCAGAGACCGAAATTCTTTCTCGATTCGGTCCATTGTTCTTTCATTGCAGAACTCTTATAACAACTTTTTCTTGAACTCGACCCAAGACAACTGAGCCAACACAGCAGGAGATAGGGTGGATTGAATGACATTCCACCAAATGAGCGCAGTATCCCTCAGCAGCTGGGTACCGAACCGCACTCTCTGATCATCTCCGCATTCGGAAGAGCCAAAAGCTTGCTCGACCGCTCGAATCCACTTCCCACACAAGATTGGGTCGTCGGAACCAGAGAACTCTGGCGGTCCGCAACCCAGAAAGGACTTGTAGGAACAACTTTTCCTATTTCCCGGAGCACCAACAATCCTGTGCTCCTCAGCCCTGACCCTTACACCAGCGCCTCCAGGACCCGCTACAATGTTTTCCACAACCGTCTCACTCCTCCGATTGTTCACATCGCGGTCCTCAATCACTTTCAGCAGAAACTCTTGCTGCTTTGCCATCTCTTCCCTCATTGCCAACATCATGCTGGCCATCAACTCAGACGGGGAACTAGCATCCCTGATGACTGGGTGGGACGAAGCCAGGTCTACTCGCGGAATGACCTCTGGCCCCCCACCTAGCCCTTGCAAAACAGGTGGTCGCACAACAACCTCGACTCCCTCCGGCTGACCAGCGGTGGAGGTTGTCGCTTCCAGACCATCAACACACGTACGCGGCTACCACACATATTCACCATGCCAAACTGCTTCACATAACAGGAAAAGAGATAAGAGAGAGTTGGAATAAACGCAAAGGAAACGTACTACCACACTACCAATCGTCATATCAATAGAAATTCAAGCACACTTACGTACGACATCCTCATAATAACATCAGCTAAGTGAGATTATGAACATATAACACATAAAAGTTCTCGTCACGATCGCCATAACGCCTGATAGACGTACTTTTCGTGGACTCTAAGACTAACCCATCTTAGAAGCTCTACCCAATCTCACGGATCAATTCTTATCATACTCGGTCTAAGTCTAGACATCTTACATTCATGCCTAATTCACTTAAACTAGAGCTCTGATACCAACTTGTAACATCCTAAAATTCAGAGTAATTTAAAACTTCATAAATTAGGCAATATGACATCTGAATTGATATAAACTTCTCAAAAAGTGTATCAGTCCTTAAGACTTTACAAAAACCTGTACGGATTTAGAATTCATCAACAGACTAACCTAAACATAACTATCTAGATTACATCAGTTGACAATTCAAAATTCATCAAAAGAATGAGACTTAACAATGCCCAACTATCAACACTTTAGTCATCTCAAAATGCCTCGAGACCCAACTCGTCTCTCAAAACCCAAAGCATCCCACCGCTAAGGGAAACCTGTTATACATATCATTTGAGAAAAAGTGTCAGGCTTAAAGGCTGGTGAGAACATACAGTTTATAAAGCTCAAAAGATATAAACATTTGTATCATAAGATAATTGTAACACCCGTAAATTCAGGTAAGTTGAGGTTTTATCTTACGTTTTTGTGTCTATCAAAGTAGAACGTATGTGTTTAATTGCCATTTTAGTCTGTGATTAATTGATCGATATCGAATTGGGAGTTTTAGACTTGTGTTTGGTAAACAGGGAGTTTCGCGACTTAGTCGCGAGTGGAAGTCGCGGCACAAGCCGTGTAGTCCACTGGGGTGTTTCGGGTTTGAGGAACCTTGCGACTTAGGCGCGAGTTATAGTCGCGACAATAGCCGCGTGATTCACTGTGTTCGAATTGGTCGGGATAGCGGGCGACTTATGACGCGGGTCCAAGTCGCGTCACAAGTCGCGATCGACCTACAACCCTTTAAACCCTTCTTTGACCGATTTTCTCTCATTTGGTTCTTACATTCCCTCTCCATTGGCGATTTTAGAGCTCAATAAATCACCCCCTTTCCTCACCAAACCCTACCTCTCATAAATACAACCTACATTGGTGGTTGGAATATTGGAACCTTGCATTTACTCTCCTCAAGTCTTCAAGCTTCACCTTTAAGTCTCCATCTTCATTATCCAACTTCTAGGGTTCCATATTTTCTAGGTTTTGGTTCAAAACCTAGATTATGAGTTTACTAACCTTTGTTAAAACTAGATACACATCATTATATGATACTTGTTAATATTAAAGCATTTCTCAAATGTTCATGGTTATTGTTCAAGTATTTGGGGGTTTTTCCCATGGATTTATATGTATGGAGGTTACCATGGTATTTATGTATGTATCTTGGCTTGTTGATGATTCCTACTTGGAATGCCTTTTTGGCGACCTTACATTCTCACAAGGTATTTAAATGCGTATTATGTCATATGTTGAATCTGCATGATTAGGATGGTAATATTGTGTTCTTGTTTGATATATGAGATTTTGACGGATGGAAACACAACATTGAGACCTCCTAAATGCATTATGTGGACGAACCAAGTCCGTGATTTACTATAGGAATGTAGGTGGGTGACATTTGGAGAATTTTCCTATTGGAGTAGTCTCTTATGTACCTAGACCTCCGCCGTAGGGGAATTTCCTAAGCGGTAGTCCCCGGAGCGTGTCGGGCCTTTGAGTCGCCAGAGAAAGTGGCTTTAAGGTGCATTGCCTCTTTGGGTGAACCAGATTGGAGATATGGGTCGCTCCCGTTGACTCCACATCTACGTGATTAATTGTTTAACCGCTGATAAGAACTGTAACCGTTTCTGGCATGCTTTTTACTTGTTCAACTCGCTAGGCTTTTTGGCCTAACACTTGTTTGGTGTCGATGTGTATCTCAGGTGTTAGCGACGCTGCTCCTAGGCAAGTTTAGATGCTTTGGGCGAGAGCTTGGGGATTTTGGCATTGGAACTTTTGTTGGAAGTTTTGGACTATAGATGACACCCCTTTTTGTAAACTCTTTTCTAGATGTATAAATTAGATTAGTCGGTTGTTATTTATTTATCCGTTAAATTACATTTGTGATTAAACAGGTTGGTTTGTTGTATTTTTCCCCTTTTTGGGAGGCTCTTGCTATGGCAAATTGTGTACCACTTCTCCTCTTTTGGAAGGTTTTTGTTATCACTATTTTTAGGGTGTTACAATAATATTTCCAAAGAGGTTAAATCTTACAATTGAAACCTTTGCCACAACCGGGCTTTTCCGTTATAAACATGTCATCAAATGACCAACGATAAAACATTTTACCAAGGATTGTGGCGTAACACAAAGTAGGCCAAAATCCGAGTTATGAGATAAACAATTGGAATCCAAGGATACGAACACATAGGTCCGTGCTACAACGTGAGATTGCGTCCCCAAGCAAAACCAATGTATACTCTTTCACTAGGATCACTATGAACCATGACTAGTATCCGGCCTCACATAACCGTACCAAGTTGCCCCCGAGGTTCATATGCATCCATAGCTACAAAATGGGGAATATGATATCCCAATAATACAGTCGACTCAAGACCTAGGGATCCGCTAGTAATGGTACAGACTCGTCACAACAACATATGTGACCAACCATAATAAATATATGGTATAAACACATTTTATAAACAAAATGTCATTTCCAGTTCAACTTCTGGTAAGAATGAAAATCATTAAAATGAGTTATTAAACGTTCTTTTCACATTTTCACATAATGTGCAAGTAAAACATCATTTTACTTCAATAAGATAAGATCCATCATTTTAGTAAACACAAATGATCGGGAACCCTAAAATCTCCCAAAACTCAAGTTATATCAAATATGTAGAAACTTAAATCTAAAACCATTGAGATATATAGGAGTTCCAAAAGGTAACTTTTGATATGTATAAAGTTTAAAATGATAGTAGGAACTCACCCAATAGGTTTATACGAAAACCCGAAGAACCAGATATCGATCCTCTTGACAAGACGAAGCTTTCTACACCGGAACCTCAGATCGAAAACTAGATAATAATCACCAAACTCTAGAGAGAGAGAAATATCTAGAGAGAGGATGAGAGAATTTGAGATAAGAGATTAAAACCCAAAATGAGATATTTGGATCTGCAAACCCTTAAGTCGGTCAGGTGATGCCACGGGTTATGCCGCGACTGCAAGTCACGGCGCAACTCGCCCGTGTCCTCAAACCCCAAAGCCAACAGCGGACTTTGCGACCTATGCCGCGACTCCAAGTCGCGAAACTCACTGGAAGTTCACATTTTCACCGAAAACCATAAACTCGAACGATATACTAAACGGGGTGTTAACGACAACGGTTAAACACAAGATTACAACGATATATGTATAATGAAAATCCAGGGTGTTACATATATCCTCGTTTATTTTTATGTTTCAACGATTATGGATCATTTGCTTATTCTTGGTCTCTCTCAAGTCTCTTTTTATATCTCAACGAGAAGGAATCATGAAATGCGTTTCAATTTATCTGACTACTTTAAGTACCTTTATCCTCTTAAACATCCACATAAGCCTTATTATGTATTTGACTAGTTCATCATATGTAAAATACTAGGTACAAAGTTGAATACATGGTAAAATTTATTCATGTTATAACTTAAAAATGTCAAAATAAAATTTGTACTTCCAACTGATGTAATTTTTATGGTGAATGATATATAATTTTATATTTATTTTTACAACATTTAAAAAACCAGATGTATGAAAGTGATTATCTTCAAAACTATTCATAGGTGTAAAATATCATAGATGTATATTTTTTTTCATTTTGGCCCAAAATACATTTTATAACAAAAAACCAATATTATAAAACTAAAAATAGTAATAAAATAAATACATTTAAAAAGTGAAGGCACTAATAAAGAAAAAGGGGCAAAAAAGGAAAAGTAAAATTGACTTATTTGTCTGTCTGTTGGGATAATAATTGATAGAGGTTTAAAACTGGATTCCATAAACAAGAAGGGTCAATTTTGGTAAAAACATAAACCATAAGGGGTGATTATGTAAGTTTTTATGATACTTGGAGTTCAGAGCCTGCCTTGTTCAGACCAGATGATACCGCCCTCTCTCTTCGAAATTTGCAGTTAAAAATGGTGTCAAATAAGTTGAATTTAGTGTTACCGTTAGCGGCGGTGGTTATGGTGATCACCGCCGTAACCGTAACTGCCGATTACGTCCGACCACCTGCTCGGAAGACCTTACACTTCCCTTGGGATCCGAAGCCTTCATCTGAGCCACAACAGGTTTGATTTGATTTGCTTTTCTCTTGTTTTGTTTCTAAGGTAAACGTTACGATTGTTATGTTATGATTATTGTAGATCGAAGTGTTAAATGTATTTATCCATCTGTTGATTGAACAAGTTGTTTCGGAGATACGGAGTACAGATGCTGTATTTTTTTATATAGCACCGACTTTTACTTTTTCGTTTCTTTTCTTTTCTTTTCTCGTTGTTTGTTTATTAGGTATCGAAGAATCAAATGTGCTCTGTGTGTTGCAAGTGTTATTATTCCGTCCTAATAAGTGAAAAGTGCTATGAATGTGGATTATTGTTGATGCGTTGGTGCCTTTAGCATTTTCTTATAATTTTTGGGAATCCAGTTACTAGGCACGATCTGACATATATCTTTAAGCTCCAATTTGTTTATACAAGTATATCTTAGTACTTAGGGAACACCGAACACATGTATACACTCCTGCAACTTAAATTTATGGTTGAAAATGTATTTACAAATACCATGTAAGTATATAACAATCCCCTCTAGAATTCGAGTTTCATAACCTGATAGGACCTAAAGTAACCATCGGGAATTAATAACTTTTCTATGCTAGCTGTCTGATTCAAGCACCAAAATGCTTCTAGTTGGTTGATCTATGAGGAGATGTAAACGGATTAGGCGTTTTTTTATAAGGTGCTAATCGATCTAAAAACCATAAAAGAAGGTTCTCTTGAGAGTCATATGGTAGGACAATGTCTCTATTACAATAGAATAACTCAAAGGAGGTTTGCAAGTCCTTACTTCTCCGCTTTAGTTATGGTTGAGCACACTGATGAACAACAATGTAATATAACATACCATGGTGTACACATTGTGGTGATGTATCATGTTGGTTGATGAAACTAAGCAATGTGCTAATGTAAAGCTAGAGTTTGTGGAAGCACTTTAAAGTCTACAAGATGTGTGCTAAGTCGGACTAAACAAACTACCTGAATTTCAACTTTAGCTTTTGTGGATGGAAAAGTGGAAGGTGGCGGTAAAAATGCCTAGACAAGAAGAGCTAAGAAATACATCGTTGGTTACTTTGGGTCAAGTAAATGATGTAATGATCAAGGTATATGAGGAAACAACAAACATTTAGAGTCTTAAGTTATCGGAAAGTTCTATTGAAGTTTTTAGGATCGTCTTTATGCAACAAAAGTAATACTTGTTGTGATTACATGGAAGAATGTTGGACCACTGTAAAACAGCTTCCACACGAGATGAGTGTAGTAGAATTATGAATCCTAAATTGTATTGTCACCAACAAATATGGATAGATTAGAAATTGTCATGTTTGAAGAAAGTTGGAGTGGCACTTGCTAAAGTAAAGTTGAGGTAACACCTATTGGGATGGCTATCATCTTAAAAACAGACCCTAGGGTGTTGGGTTGTGGTAGGGGTAGGCCAAGATTAACAAAGAGGGCAGTGTTGAAGATAAAGACCTGAAGTTGGAGTATACAAAACCTTGACCTTAGGTATTGGCCTTAGGAGTGTGTGGAATGATGTTATCAATTTTTCCAAGTAGATGCTCACCTCTTGATATATTTCAATGATTTAGTCTTGAACCTACCAAACTAAGTTGGATAACAAGCCTGTTCTTTTTGTTATTTGCGTGCGAATCAAGAGCCGGTAAATAGCTCTTTCCTTGCCTGTCTGACAGCACTATAAGAGGTTTAAGTTTGAATACGTAACTTCTTGTACTGTTAGTAAGTGTAGGATGATGAAAAAGATATTTGATAGTGGAAACAGGGTAAGTTTAACAAGTTGTAGTTTCTTAATCAGTAAGCTTTTGCTTTTATTGTGGATGATCAATGACGAATGGAATGTTCAAGTCCAGTATACATATACATAATGGGTTTAGAATCTCATTTGTCAATATCTTTCTATATAAATCCACAATACCATATTTGGATGGTCATGGAAGATACACTTGTAATTGGATCCCTCATCTTATTTATACCATGTGCTAGTCTTTTTTTCTTACGCACTTCCTATATTTTTTCAATTGACGTGCTTGCAACTCCAATTAACAAGCATTAATAAATTTATCTTGGGTGTTTGGCAAAATGCTTTTTGGACAAAACACATTTTATCTTCATGCATAGATGTTCACTAATGCCTTTCTACTTAGCCTAATGGTCTTGCAAGTTGTTTGGTCTATTGAACTCTTTGTATTAGTGCCCAGTGCTAACCAATATAATCATTACAGGTACATATTTCCTTGGCAGGGAATAAACACATGCGTGTTACATGGATTACGAGTGATTCGTCTTCTCCTTCACTTGTTGAATATGGAACATCACCTGGAAAATACAACTTTAGGGGTCATGGAGAAACTACCTCTTATAGCTATATGTTCTATAGCTCGGGCACAATACACCATACTGTCATCGGGCCACTAGAACATGACACTGTTTACTTTTATAGATGTGGAGGACAAGGACCCGAGCTCAAGTTCAAAACCCCACCAGCAGAGTTCCCAGTTACATTGGCCGTGGCTGGTGATTTAGGTCAGACTGGCTGGACAAAGTCAACTTTGGAGCACATTGATCTATGCGAATATGATTTGCACCTGCTCCCTGGTGACCTCTCTTATGCTGATTACATACAGCGCAGGTGGGACACATTTGGGGAACTGGTGCAGCCACTTGCCAGTGCAAGGCCATGGATGGTAACTCAAGGCAATCATGAAAAAGAGAGCATTCCATTTTTTAAGGATGGTTTTGAATCCTTTAATGCTAGATGGAAGATGCCTTATGAAGAAAGTGGATCAACTTCAAACCTCTTTTATTCATTCGAAGTTGCAGGAATTCATGTTGTCATGCTTGGTTCATATACAGATTATGATGAGACCTCTGACCAATACAACTGGTTGAAGGTCTGTTTGTTTCTCTATTAAATTCCAACTATTCTATGCCAGATTTAATTTATTACAAGTACCGAAGCAAGAGAAAGTGTGAAAGTTTCTTCTGAATAGTTTATCCATCTATTTATCTATCTATCTATTAATGTGGGAGGGATGTATCATTTTATATCCTTCTAAGGACAACATTATACTGAAAGTAGCCTTTTATGACAAACTGTTTGGCATAGGCTAGAATACAAATGAGACCCATGGCCAGCAGATGCAATTTATTTTTCTCCAATTGAACCATTCAAGGACCAAAGCTGTATTATGTTTTGAACATTTAAGTTTCTGTCTTCCAATTCTACCGAAGTTAAGTACAGCTTGCCCTACGTCTCCGCTTGCTGCCGTATTGGTGAAAATTAACACTCATCGTGTACAGGGTGGTTATATAGTCTACTGTCCTTGGCAGAATTCATATATCCAAACATGAATTCTTTTATATATTTGGATTGAACTTCAATATATGAATGAACCCTTAGGCTTGATTTCTCATCATAAATTTTCATGTTTTGATATTTGATAAGTAGCATATAGAATTCCTGTTGACATTATGTTCTGATCTTGTGTTGTTTCTTTGAATCTCTGGCGACAGGCAGATCTCTCAACACTGGACCGGAAAAAGACACCTTGGTTACTTGCATTATTTCATGTGCCATGGTATAACAGTAATAGTGCCCATCAAGGTGAAGGAGATAAGATGATGGAAGCAATGGAGGCGTTACTTCATGCTGCTGGTGTTGATATTGTGTTTGCTGGCCATGTGCATGCTTATGAACGCTCGGTATCCTTGTAACCTTATACTAGTTTCATACCTTATTTTAATATTTGAATCCTGGCTTTAATGTGGTTATTGTTCTTCAGAAACGTGTGTACAATGGCAAGTCAGACCCGTGTGGTGCTGTCCACGTCACGATTGGAGATGGAGGAAACAAAGAAGGTTTAGCACACAAGTAAGCCCTTTCATGAGCCTTGCTAGTACCCTTAGCACCAAAAAACCAAACCGAAGTAGCTAGTAAATCCCACATAGTGGTAGGATATTCTGGGGGTAGGATGTACGCAGACCTTGTCTCTACCCCAAGGGTAGAGAAACTGCATCTCTGAAGACCCTTTGGTTTGCAAAACAAAAATCTAAAAGAAACAAGCTAGCAAGCATGCTACAGGTGAGAGTGAGTGCAAAAAAACATGTACAATTAAAGAAAATGCATAAGGGATATATGTGAGGAAAATAGGTTAAACAAACAAGTAAAACATGAATTATTTAGAGATGTGTGGATAAAAGATGTCATTGCCTCTTACTTCTTTTATCTTCCCCGCTGCATTCGAGTTCGTTTGTGTTATTTAGTGAGGCAGAGACTTCTCAAATAGACCTTTATGGAAGTTTGTTTAGTAATTTCAATTCGCTTATTATTAAAGTATTCTTCACATTAGCTGCATTATACATAAAGGGGCGGACCTACATGGGAGCATATAGTGGCCGGTGCCACCACTTCATGATTCACGTTTTCTAGCTTACAATATTGGGTTTCTATTTTAAAAAATTGGACGAAAACAACTGTGCAAGGACACGAACCAAGGACCTTTTATTGTAAATGCAAGCAAGCATCCAACTTATCTATTATAATTTTCAAAAATTTCCTTTATGGTCATATGGTGCCACCGTTTGAATTTTTTTTGGATCCTCTGATTTCATTCGACCCTCGATAGGTACAAAGACCCATCGCCAGAATGGTCTGTGTTTCGTGAAGCAAGTTTTGGTCATGGTGAGCTCAAGATCGTGAACTCGACTCATGCCTTTTGGAGCTGGCACAGGAACGATGATGATGAACCTGTGAGGTCTGATGAAGTGTGGATAACCTCATTAATGAGTTCCGGATGTGTTGCTGAGGAAACAAAAGAAGCTAGAGAAATACTTTGGTCGCCTTAAAAGGTAAATCTCGGTAGTAGATATCGTACTCGTTTTCCATGTATGTAATATTAACACCCGCGTAAATACGTAACCGTTCGTCGTGTTGTTGTTGTTGCCGGTCGAATCTTGAAGATTATTAGATTAAAAATATGTAATCTTATGTCCTGTTGTTTGTTGTGTTACATCCATTTTCACTGCTGATCCTATCTCTATGAACATTTCATTTGTACGTAAAACTATGTACGTATTTATTTGGACCTCGACAATGGTAGATCCAGAAACTTCATGACAGGGTCATTTTGGGTATTTAACAAGTCATAAAACTTAGATAGCCACGATAGAACTAATCGCTCTCTCTTCTTGTTGGCGGCCATGTCTATACATGAGAAATGTTGGTTTTTAGAAAACGACACATCCAATTAAAAAAATATAGAAAAAAGCTCGTCGTTTACAATCCTTGATGACCGATGCTTTTTGGCGGCCATATCTATACATGAGAAATATTACGACATATGTGATAAAAAAATATCAAAATATTTCGTCATTTACAACCTTAAATAAATTATTTTTTGTTTTTTATTTCACTTAATCTAAAACAACCCTCTTATGATTCCATCTTTATAATTCCATTGTAAAAGTGTCATATACGTTCTACAATCAATTATAATGTTAAAAATTCACTTATTTTCATCCATCACAAATTTAAATTTTGAAAATAAAAAATATTTATAAAATTCTGAGTTTTGTGGTCTAAACCGGCCCAAAATCGGTGGGCCGGGCCGGTCCGGAAAGAAGCTAAACCGGCCAACATTTTAAATTTAAGAATACCCTCGATGTATTTATTATACAATGCAGTCGTGTATGTATATGCTATTTCAGATTTGCCGCTAGGGCTATTTTCAGCTGGTCGCCGTAAGCCGATCGATCGGAGGACTGCATATCGTCGATTGCTTAATCAACTTCGTGTCTACAAAAACTGTAAGTTCGTTTGTTTGCCAACTTCGTTACGAGCAATTTCAGTTGATCAATCGGATTCTGAAATTCATGTATTGTGATTCGATTGCACTGCATGTTAGTTTTGATGATTCTTCATATGTTCTTTGCTTGTTGAACTTATGCTAATAATGATGATCTATATCGTTTAATCCTTTATATGTTTCTAGCTGGTTTTGTTGTAGTCTAAAACTTTGTGTGGAAATTTTTGCGATTTTGATATCGAATAGGGAAGTTTTGAATTGAAATCGATTCTTTAAAATTTTGAGAAAATTGATGACTATATGGAACTGTATGTCAAAAGCTTTAATTTTTGAAGAAAATGTTGGTGTTGAATTTCTACAATGTTATAAGTAGGTGAAATTACTATAGTTGACTTCAGAAATCAAGGTTTATCTTTCGATTAGGTTATTTTCGTTTCTATAATTAGAATGTATGGCGCCTGATCTTGGTTCAGTTTTAATTTAAAGCAATGGTTTGTCATCTTACAATTGCATGTAGGGTGAAATTGGCAATGGCAGACAATGGTTCAGTGAATGATGATACCAATGATCAAAATTCTCCACCTTTGGAGATTGTCAAGAATGAAGTATCCGTGGATGATTTGTCGAGGGAGGCTCAAGAAACTCTCACTCTTTCACAGAGGCACAAGTTTTGGGAAACACAACCTGTTGGGCAGTTTAAGGATCTACGCGACACTAGCTTGCCTGAAGGCCCCATTGAGTCTCCCACACCTTTGTCTGAAGTAAAACAAGAACCTTATAATCTTCCCAATCTCTATGAGTGGGTCACTTGTGATATGGACTCTGAGGAGACATGTGCCGAGGTTTATAACCTCCTCTCAAACAATTATGTGGAGGATGACGAAAATATGTTCAGGTTTAATTACTCCAAGGAGTTTCTTCGTTGGGCCCTTCATCCTCCGGGTTACTATAAGAGCTGGCACATTGGAGTACGTGTGAAGAGTTCAAAAAAGCTGGTGGCTTTTATAACTGGGATTCCAGCCAGAATCCGAGTTCGCAGTGATGTTGTTAGCATGGCAGAAGTTAATTTCTTGTGTGTTCATAAGAAGCTTCGTTCAAAAAGATTGGCCCCTGTCATGATTAAAGAGGTTACCAGGAGGGTTCACTTGGAGAATATCTGGCAAGCTGCTTATACAGCCGGAGTGGTTCTTCCCACCCCAATAACTTCTTGCCAATATTGGCACAGATCTCTAAATCCCAAGAAGCTCATTGATGTTGGGTTTTCAAGACTTGGACCGAGGATGACGATGAGCAGGACAATGAAGCTGTATAAGTTACCTGATTCGACAGTTACACCTGGATTTAGGAAAATGGAGCTCCGTGATGTTCCTGCAGTCACCAGGCTGCTTAGAACTTACTTGCTGCAGTTTGTTGTTGCACCTGACTTGGATGAACTTGATGTGGAGCACTGGATTCTTCCGAAGGAGGGTGTCATTGACGGTTATGTGGTTGAAAGCCCAGAAACTCACAAGGTCACTGATTTCTGCAGCTTCTATACTCTGCCCTCATCTATTCTTGGCCATCCAACTCACTCAACTCTGAAAGCGGCTTATTCTTACTATAATGTCTCAACCAAGACTCCCTTGCTTCAGCTGATGAATGATGCTCTTATTGTTGCAAAACAGAAGGATTTTGATGTTTTCAATGCATTGGATGTAATGCATAACGAAACTTTCTTGAAGGAGTTGAAATATGGGCCAGGTGATGGTAAGCTTCACTATTATCTGTACAATTATAGACTTAAGCATATCTTAAGACCGTCGGAACTTGGGCTTGTACTCTTGTAATTTCAGAACTAGCCGAACAGGCTATGGATTTTGTGTACCGATTTTTCCTGTTTTAGATCTTCGTCATTATCTCTGTACTCTGGTTGGTAATTCGACCTTATGAATTTATAAACACCCCTTTAAGTAACTATTTCTGTTATCTGGTTTTGGAAGGCAGCTCGTAGATTGCTTCTGGAGTTTGGATTGTTTGAATCCTTCACTGATATGTGGAATTGGGTTTTGTGTTATGGGTAGTATTTGAGCAAATCTTTTGCAATTATTGATGCAAATGCAGGGTCAGGTTGTTGTGCTTGCCTCTTTATTATGCTAACAACATTTTAGTGGTTTCTTGAAGTTTTGAAGCTGCAGGATCCCTATTGAATAATATGGTTTTGATAGAGGATCTTGGCATCATTATTTTTGCCATTAGAGACACAATTCTGAATACCAACTTCTCCAGGTTTGAATTCTATCTTTAGTTCCTTAATTGACCACCTGAAACCAGGGCGTTCATTCCATGAAATACAGAGTGTGCCCAAAATGTCTGAACCCACTTCAAGATCTGATTGGGGCATCTGTCTAAAACGTTTATTTGTACATTGGGTTCTTGAGGCTGCTGCTATTTCAGTTGAATGTCTGGTAGGTTTGTTCTAGTGATAGAAAAGTGTTCCCTTTTTTTTGTTGGGTCTACTGGAACAAATAGGTTATGAAGGGATCAAAGTGAAAACTTTGAGGTGCAAAAGTGGAAGTTAGAGAATAGTTTAGGGACTAATTATGTGATTCACCCACCCTTAAACTAGAATCTTCAGTTTTCACCTAATAAAGAAGGTTCTTCTATTTTAAGTATGACCAATTCAACCGCGTGGTCGGTTCAGTACCTAAAAAAAAAGTACATGTTTGGATGACCATAAACTAGCTTATACTTTTTGAAAAGCTACTCATAGTAGCGTTTTGAAAAGCTAGCTTATCAGCTAGGTTGCCAAACATAGCCTAAACGTACGTAATATTCAGGTGAGATAATATACTTTTTGGGTAGAAATTCTATCCGCATATATTATTATATATTTAGTCCTTATTTCATGTGTGAAATATTACTTTGAGATGAGATATACCATGTTTGTCTTTGCATTCTTTTTTCCCAAGGAAGGGGAGGGAAAGTGAAAGAATGGAGGTGGAAAAGAAAAAATATTATGTTGTCTTGGTTGTTTAAGAAGGAAGATATGAACTGATTTTCTTTTTCAAACTTTCCTCCCAAATACTAAAGTAAAGGGAAGAAAAAAAATACTCTCTAATAATTCAAAATTTAAAGTATATATCAATTACAACTTGCTTTAAATTAAATAAAAATGTATTTGTAAAGTTGAAATCTTTTTTCTCCTTTTGAAATTATGTTATCTTCATTTCCTTTTCCTTTTCCTTTGCTATGAAGAATACAATTTTTTTTCCTTTCTTTTCTTTTTATATCCGAATCATTTAGATAAATAATCTTAAATGGGTTTTTAATTAGCAAGAATTTAGTTCAATAAATTTTATCTAATCTGTTCCAATTTAAAACAACTTCAAAAACAAAAACAAAAAGATACACCATTCTTAAGTTTTGATAATGAAAAAACCATTCAGCTAATATATAACAACACTCTGTTTTATTAAAATACAATTTAAAACAAAATAATAGATTTTTAAATATTCTCGTATTTACGTAAATCATAGACGTTCTTGTTGGAATGATTCATTTATCCCTAAGAGCATCTCCAACAACATTGTTAAAATAGAAAAAAATGGCTTTTTCTTTGCTATTTCTCTCCAACAACTTTGTTATATGGTTTGCTAAAATAGAGATAGATCAAAAAATCTCTAAATATAGAGAATTCTCTATGATCTCTAAATTGGAGAAAGAAAATATTATTTTATTCAATCCAACTAATAAGATTCAATTTTTAACATTTTATTTTAAGTTTTTTTTAAAAAATGTATTATGATGATAAATTATGGAATATTATAATAATATAAATAATGATTGATTCTCTAAAATAGAAAAACTTTTAGAATTGGAAGAAAACGTTTTTACACTTTCCATTCTATATTTTAAAAAAAATTTAGAATAATAAAATATAAAAGACGTGTTTGGATTGTTTTATATATATATATGTAAATTCCATGTAAACTCGCATTTTGGAGCAAGCCAACTAACCTGAAACGTTGACCCTCATTCATACGATTCTCCATCTAATCAAATCAAATCAAATCTTTAAACCGATCGCCATCGCTAAAAAACCCTAATCTCCTTCCTAAATCATCTAAATCTCAGACCTTTTTTCAGTCAAAGAACCGGAAAATGCATGATTTTTGCTTTACGATCCCATACGGGATGATAGTGTTCTGTGGCGGGATTATCGGCTTTGCAAGAAAAGGTAGCACGACGTCGTTGGCTGGTGGCGCCGCTACTGGATTACTGCTATTCCTTGCTTCCTATCTCAGTCTCAATGCCTTCCACAAGCGAAAGAACTCATGGTTCGGCTTCATTCTTGAAACTGGTATGCACTTCAATTTTTTATAATATGTTCTTAACATACATATGCTCATGGAAGCTGTTTGATGCAATTTCGAATTTAGTCTTTAGGTAATTTTTGGTAGATCCATGAAAATTCTACAGATTTATGCTTGATCTAGCATTTTAAAACCCCTAAAATGAAGATTTCTTTGTCGGTAATGGTTACTCAAAATTTGGTAACTTAGATTTTGTAGAAACATGGCCATACTGTAGTTGGTGTTTTTAAATTCATATCATTATTATGTAAAAGTGTAGTTAGGTTTCTTGTGTCAATCTTGTCATTGCATTCTTTGCAATATATATTACTGATTTTCTGTGTTTCGTGTTGGCTGGATAATAAGCATTGTGTTTAGCGGATAGAAACATTGCATTTTTTTGTTTATTCGTTGTAGAGATACCTTTTTAACATGCTCTGTTTTCATCTGGTCGATTATTGAAATCAGCGTGTGCTGCTGCTCTCACATGGGTTATGGGACAACGATACGCTGAAACTGCCAAGATAATGCCTGCTGGTGTTGTTGCTGGTATCAGGTATGTGATTCAGAAGTTTTCTCTTTTGGAGATATGACATCTGGAAAGGAAAGCCCTGGATTTGGTTCGTATATTTGCAATGTTCTTATACTTGGTAGTAATGCAATCACATCTGTTTGGACATCCTGGTTCTTATATTTGTGGTAATGCAATCACAGATTTTCCTTTTCAGCATCATGTCAAGACTTTCTTTTTCCTAATTTTGGATTCAAAATATGAGAAGTCCCTTCAATGGTAGATAAGGAATAAATTGGAAGTAAATAGCGTGTATCTTCGAAGTGTTGCTGTGAGCATAATCCCTTTGATCTCATGGAAACTTAAAAACAATTAGGCTATGTTCGGCAAACTAGCTTATAAGCTAGCTTGTAGCTGATAAGCTAGCTTTTCAAAACGCTACTTTGAGTAGCGTTTCAATAAGCTAGCTTATGGTCATCCGAACGTGTACCAGGAAAAAAAAGCTAGCTTTTTTTGCCGAACATAGCCTTAGGGGACTGGTGTTTTAGAATCAGTTGCTACAATCTACCTTCTGGTCATGTAACTTATTTCATTAATTAGAAGATTTAGGAAGGATCAAGTGGGGTGCATAATTGTCATATATACTTTTGTTATCAGTACCTTGTTCTTTCTGGTTATGTTACTTAATTTGTCATTAGTTAGACCTAGACTATTTAGGAAGGATCATTGAATGGATGCATGACATCATAATATATACTTTTGGTATCAAAATCTTTTTCTTTCTGGTTTATGATTTCATTGTATCACACTTTGTGATTGCACATTTGTTGCATGAATTTAGTCCTCTAATCCTCAAGCAAAGGTGAAATACAAATTGCATATGCCTGTAACACTCTTGTCTGTTGAGACAAATGTAAGGTCTGTATTGCATCCTACCCTCCGAGACCCTATCTTCGGATAGGATATATTGGGTTTGTTTGGATTGGTTTTATATGCCTGTAAAACATAATTGCCTTTTTTTCCTTCTTTTCAACTTCAAATGTTCTGCGAACTGCTTCAAGTCATGGAATGGCTCCTATCGTATACCACTTGTCATGCATGGAAGTTGGCACGATATCTCTAGATTTAAGCTGAAAACGAGTGTTTTAGTTTTGTTGTAAATATCGGTTTCTAATAAACTCACATATATGTTTTCTTTGTGTTTCAGTGGAGCAATGACAGCGTTTTTTTTGTACAAGATTGCCACGGGAGGTAACCATTTTTCCGCCAAGACTGAGTGATGAGGGATTCTCTTTTGATTCTAAGTGTAGTGCCTGTAAACAAACTGCAAATTCTGAATGATCATTGTGTATACCAGAAATGGTAAAGATGTTTCATGAAAAAGAAAATTATGTTGTGCTTGTACCTTCACATTTGTTCTATTGAATTAGTTATGTTTTTTGCTTGATCCAATTCTTATATTTCTTCGAAACGGTCAAAATATGCATATTTGAGAAATTAATCCACCGACCGACATACTTCTCTATGTAAACACGACTTTTGGTACATTCTTGGCGAGAATGGAGGTTTTTCTTGTTTTAGGTTTTCTGTGTAAATGCTTGATGTTTGTATGCAGAACTATCCTCCATCCCAAAGGGTAGAGGGGTTTTAGCATCTAGGACTAAAAGAATGTATACAAGCACATCCATCTGTTAAGCAGCAGAATTACAATAAACAATCTACTACTGTTACATGTTTTGACAGAATTAAGTTATATACAACGGTCCGTGTAAGATTCATCCTTCGGCATTAGATAAAGGAGGAGAAATGAACTATGTCTATGATCCTACAAGTATACCTACTGTTTATACAATTGCAACACTGGAGAACAATAAATCTCTAGCTTCAGAACTAGTAAAACCAAACTAACCCAGTAAATCCCACACAGAGATAGATAAGGTCTAGAGGGTAGGAGGTACGAGTAGCTTCAGCAGTAGTCTGGCCTTGAATAGTCTGGGGGAAGTGACGGGCAACGTTCAGTCATATGAGGGTATGGATCGATAGTATTGTATTCAGGTAATTCCATTCGATACTTCCCTTTGATTTGACAGAACGGAAGCTCTACCGTGTCCCCTTCATTACACCACTTTGGCAGCCGACTCGAATTGTTTTCAAAAAAGTTGAGCATGTAAGCATCCTTTATCTGCGGAAATTGTAAAAGGTTAATATACATATCTACATGTAGGGATGGGTTCAAATGAAAACCATAAATATTTTAAATACATCATATATGTGTGTGTGTATGCATTGATGCATAAACACTACCAAAAAATATATATTCTGTCAACAAGTATATTCATCAATGCATGTCTACTATGTATGTAAGTATATATGCATTGATACATATACTCACTGGAATTCATATATTGCATATGCATCAATTAGTTTTGAGATGGCCCAAGAGCATAAGGGTGGCATTATGCTCCAACTGTAATCGACTCACCGTGAACTCGGTAACTTGAATTTGGCTTGCAAGATCTCCGAAGAGTCCTGCTTCCTTGTACATTTCAAGGACGAATGCAACACAAGAAGTCGATTTTCCATCAGCGTATACCCACTCATCTTGTTCAGGTATAGTCAGTAGTTCAGCAAAAGATGAACCACGCCTTTCCACTTCGACCAAAATATCAGGAAGGTCAAGCCCCTACCAAAAAGACAAACTAACATCAACAATACACACCACACTTCAAGGATAAAAGATGTAAGGTCCTCCATCATAACTGCTCCAGAGTGTCGAGAAGGAGCTAGACGGGTACAGAATGCCCCAGAATGATCTGGAGTGGTGGACTTTGGCTCAGCTACCATGTGAGAATATGTGAAACCTCATTAGATTACTCTCCAAAAGAGCCCAACATATATTGAGGAGAAATAGTCTAAATCTAACCAATGTGAGACTCTAAAAATAATTATCACCCGAGAAAGTAGATTCAAGGAAAACTGGAAAAGTAGAGCAAACCTGAGTACCAAGCCGCTTATTCAAGGCTTCATTCCACATGTTAGCAGCATATGCGGGCTGCAGTTGATTCCACACGGTCATAACGGAAGCAACCTGTATCATGATCGAGAATCCTTTAAAACTCAACAATCGGAGGGATGGATTGGATTGAATTGAAATCAAACGGTCAACATTTAGGGTGATTCAGTACCAGATGAGCATCCAAAGGTGGTGGGTAATTATCACTTATAGTGTCTATCCAGCTAAATATCAAATTATGATAACCATATGGCAACCCTATCATGCTTTGTGCATACTCCCATGCAGCCGTCTCGTTAAACTTAGATCGAAGGTCAGGATGCAAAGGAAGCAATGCAATATGTGGATTAGCATCATCTTCCGTCAGCTCAAAGTTCCACCACTCATCCCACGGCAACAAAGCAATAACATCTTGGCCCTATCATCAAAATGTAGATAACCGTTAGTTAAAACTCAAGAGCTACAATACCAAAGCTAATGCACCTGCAACTGCTCAATAAGATGTCTTTCAGTAAAGACCCCCAGTTTGTAAAAAGTTAAGAAATTACCTCTTCATCTTCATGTCCGGATTCCCCAACCCATAGTTTTCCTTCGGCATCCCTCAAGCAAACGGCAGAATGACCCGCATATGCCCCAGATACCCATTTCTCAAGCGTCTCAAAACCGCCCCATCGACCACGAATTTTTGATATCGCAAGGAAGTCTCCCGAGTGTATGTCATCTACGGTGATGTTTGTAACCCATGGCTCAGGACGTGCTTCAAAGGTAGCTCCCATATGCTTCTTGAGAAAAGCAAGATTAGAACTTTCACCCCATCCAGTATTTGTGAACAGGGGGAAGACCTCCCATAATGCTTTTAAGGTGCCTAACATCCCTGCTTCCATGAGAAAAATGGCAATGCCCTTATGTTTTACCTTTCAAGAACAAAGAGATATCGTCAACACCAATTCGTCCCCCATAAATTACCGATAATAAACAAATCTTGTAACTTACATATTCATACTCGGCTTTCCCTCCCCATTCGTCGAACTCAAGTGTATGCTCACGGGATAAAAAGTAATAGTCCCATGTCACACGATATGGAGTAGCAAAGACATAAATATCCATACATGTCCAACTGTGTGCATCACTTACCTAAAAAGAAAGAAAGTAAACATCAATCTAAAAGATGCATTAACACAATCTGCAAGCAAAAGCAGCATCAAGACTTTGTTTAAATATGGAATTTGATTTGAGTTTATAGACATGAATGATTGAACTTCGAATATTAGAAACACAAGTTTCACGATATCCATGAATCTTACCAACCAGTAATTGTGTTTATCATGGTTAATGTTAACTAAAGTCTAGGAAATTACCTTTAATCACATCTCTAATCAACCAAATTAAAATTTTGGATATTTTCTTTGCCCTAAAATAGAACAAAACTTGATCCCATCCCCAAATTGAGAAGCAACAAAACAATCAATAGCACCACATGCTTATCCATATTACCACTTCTCGAATTTCTAAAATTAATCAAGTTTTTTGACCAAAAAAACTCAATAGCATTCTGATATCTAAGTGCATAGGCTTTTCAGGAAACCCTACATACACAACTCAGTTTTTTGAATTCAGAACACCAAATTAAAGTAAACCAATACAAATTAAGGTAAACCAATTCATCCAATTTGAAAAATAATGAAGAAAACATCGTAATCTACTTGGAATAAATGGAAATTTACAGACCTTGATATGAAGAGTGCCTCCACCAAATTGACTACCACTTTTATTGTGGAGCTCTAACCACGCAGTGTTCTGATAAAAGCAAGACCCCTTCCAATTCAAACCGGAATTATTTGAAATCGACGCTGCGCCGACGAAACTCGGGAGAAGATCGGCGGCACCTCGAAGAGAGTTGAGAATGGGCCATGAAATTTGATGGGGCAAAAGTGGGAGTATGTCTTGTGGATGAATTGGTGCTTTAATGGCTTGTACCTGTGAAGTATGGGTACAAGAAAGGGTTAAGATAGCGATGAGGATGATTAGAAAGTAGGGTTTGCAGAAGAAGATGGATGAAGAAGAAGGGGGTGCCATTGCAGATGCAAAAATCGGTTGAAGCTATCTGACTATTCTATGTATGGTTTAACATTTGTTTATATCAGCATTGTCAACACTCTTTGTTGTTCTTTAAATTGAGATATTACTAGAAACCCCCTGAGGTTTTGATTTATTGTCGTTTTTTAAGATGTATAAAATTGGATGACAAAAGAGGCCCAAATTGGCCTTGGTAATTGGTATAGAATTTTTTTCCTTCAAAAAGGGTATGATGACGAAACGGTATCTTTACTCGTTAGGCTAAAGAGACATAGGTTTTTTATTGAATTAAAATGAAGCTAGTGTTTATTTATACTTAAATTTTCTTGGCCATTTTGTGCTTTATAGGAAATGTAATCTTTTGAAAATAGTTTTTTTGTTTAATTTTTTAATAATTCAACGTGAAATTAACATTTGTTGTTGACATATTATATCTTTACAGACTTTATTTCGAGTGAGATATACCTTTGATCATAGATATTGTATGATTAAACATGAACCAGAATGATACAAACTCTCATTCCATTTTGGACTATTATTTAAAATTATCTTTTTGGAAATTGTGGTGTTTATTATTATCTTTAATTAAACTAGTTGTAGTTTTATTTAGTTAATAGTTAAACAAATTTTAAGTCTTTCGATTTACAAGTGTTTTTTTTAAACCTATGTGCCATGAATTGATTTTGATCAAAATATAACTTGACATTTACGTCCATCTAAACAAAATGCAAGCATGTTTAGCAATGAAGGGGCAAAGTGAAAGTCATTGATAAGTATAGGGATTATGTCGTCATTTCACGAACTTGTAAGCAAATCAGAAAAAAAGGCAAAAATATTGCTCGGTAATCGCAGGGTGCACGGCATCACCACAATATCAATGTCATCCTCAATCAACCTCTCCTTGTTATGAATAAAAAGATCAAGATAAAAATACAATCACCCATCATTTCGTAAAATAAAAGGTCTTCTGAAGGCCCTTCTTCGTTTGGTTTGCGAAAATTTGGAATTGTATTTCATTTTAATCCCACATTTGATTTAAAGGAAATTCCGGAATTATAATCCCACATTTCAATGAAATCCCACAATTCATAGAATTTGTTTGTAGTAATGCCCGAGGTTTACACCATTCCATTACACTTTTAAGTAATGATGGTATGGATATACTTAAAAAGTGTCTTTTGATTTTGGAATTAGAAAAATGGGGCAACTTTGAATAAAAGTTAGCTTATGGTCATCCAAACATGTACCAGGAAAAAAATCTAGCTTATAAGCTAGTTTTTTTTTTTTTGCCAAACATAGAATATTGAATATTCTCAAATCATTAAACACATGAAATTACATAACTGCCCATTTCTTTTCTTTAAAACACATTTGACCTTTCAGCATTCAGGTGGAAAAACTCTCTTTGAGGATGTTGGAACACCAAGAAGAGGAGAAAGAAAATCAAAGAGTCTCAGATGCCACAAAGGAAGAGACAGAAGACACACAAGGGAACCAATAACGTCGTTTGCCATCTTTGTGGCCTTCATCGATCATCGCAAGCCCCTCCTGCACACATAAATACACAGACTTCTTGTGACTCCCCAAATGAGATGAAAGAATCCATATGAAGGCAATAGTAATGAAAGCAAGCACTCACGTCTAATAAAGTTTCAAGGGCATCAGTGGCACGACCAGTGGACCATGATAGCCGTCTCTCTACTTCCTCAACTGTCACAAAACCTTGAGCCTAAAAAGCAGCAAGTCATATAAAGGTCAACAAAAGAAAGTTATAGCATAGCCCTACAGATCAAGGACCAAAGAAGTCATACATAGATACGAATATGAAAATACTGTGCAGAGTAGTATTCAAGAACTTTATATTCCTGTATGCAGAATCCTCATTTTCAAAATTTTCCGTATATTTAAAATGATCTATGATCTAATATATACATACACATACTTACGCATGTGTATATGTCAAGAAGGTGTGTATTAAAGTTTAAAAAAAGAAGAAAAAAAAAGAAGCAAAGCCATACTTGTAGGTTGCTAAGTCAAAACCTTGCTTCTTAAGAGTAGCGCATTGCTGTTCATGCAAGTAATAAAAAAACCAACTTTTTACAGGAAGCTGGAGCCTACTATTGTACATACTAATATCTAGATTGCAGATATGGAGCGGTAATTAGATCCCTTTTCCTAATTATGTTCATAAAGTGTTGTGATTGTATACAATCAAGACTCTCTCTTTCCTTTTGTTTATGGAGTGAAAAACAAAAGTGGGATTCTAAATATGAAGCATCATCCCTTTCTTTTCTCATTTGCAGCTAGCTCATTTGAGTAAGAAGATAATAAGTCCTTTTCTCGATAGATCTCCACAAAGGAGCATAAACTTAATTTCAGATGATTCAAATCCAAACCAACTGGCATTCCTTGACTATCCTAGCTATACATATTAGTCTACTGAGCAATTATGTGGTTAGGTGAGACATAAAAATGCAGGTAATAGTTTCCTTACTGAAGCATATGAATGATAGTCAAAACATTAAAAAAAACTTGCTTTAATGATGCAAGAAGTTAGGATGACAAGAAGTATAGATGCCATTTCGTAGGATAAAGCTAACCTGAGACAACTCTAGAATTTCATTGTGATCTTTCTTCAATTCTGTTGGGACAGAGCGAACAAGCTTTCTTTTCCCAACAGTAATCACTTCAAAACCACTCCCTAACACCTGAATAAACCATGCTAATGTTAGTACAGCGTTTGAAATAATCCAATCAAGATACAAGTTTAGGATAAACAATCATCAACAAGGGAATTCTAGCCATTCCAATCAACTTAACTCAGCCTCTATTACATGTACATGGGGTTGACAGTTGGTTACATGCAGCATGGTGTCTTTGTTAAAGTGATGTATAGATAGTTGGAAGCAGTTTTTTGCTTAATAGATCTACTTATACATTTGAAAGAAAAAAGTTGACAATAAATCTGCTAACCAACCCGTTCAAAGTCTGTCACCAGTTAAGGTACATGACAATGTTGAGAGCATTTATTAGAATGTTCTGATGACTTCTATAGAACACAAACACAGTACCTTAAGTTTACCAATTGCACGCAAGCAATCATCTTCAGACACTATCTCACGAGCACCCTTTCGTCTCTGACTTAGAAGGTTGCAGAGTTCCTCCAAGTTGATCAAACCCCCGTTATGGGGTCTAGTAGCCAAGCACACATCAACAATTTGCACCCCTGACAAGCCATATAAGTTTATTTGTTTCTATGTGGAAGCACATTGATAAAGAAACTATGAGAAGTTTAGAACCCTAAGCTACAGATTAGACATTCACGTTCATATTATAGTTATATATTTAGTTTATCAAGACCAACAACCCCATCCCCAACAACAATAATAATGTATAAATTGTTCGGTGCATGTTTTAAAAATTACATGACTTCTTACTTCCCCAAATTATTAAACGCCTGAGATATTAATCCCTTCCATTGACAATTAGAAGAATTGCAAAACTAAAGCTTAAAGTGTTGCATATGAAAGATCCCAATCGTGGATTTCACTGTTGTGGTGGAAATAGAGTCTCAAGTTGAGGCATTTGTTTCATAGCTTCCAGACAATTCCTCAACAAAAATTCAATTTTTCACAAACATACCAAGGGTGTATATAAAAGTAGCTGACCACATTTGGAAATATTAAAGCACCAGATACATGATCCAGCAAGAAGAAACTACATGAGGATGTATTATTAATTACCCCCATAGCACATATTCATGCAAGAAGACGTAATGTCCTAAAGACATCACATGGAATCAAAGAAGTTTAAATGTGGAACAGAAAGAAAAAAAAAGAACAATTCTAAATTTTCCTTATCATCAGATCTTCTTTGATGATCGATCTTGAACAAAGATAAGGAGATCTATGCAGAACTCCACAGGTAGATATATGCATACACAGAAGCAGCAATAAAATTTTCTACATTAAAGATATAAATACAATGATCTCATCTTAAACCAGAGGAGCAGAAGCAAAAACAAGCACCTACCGAGTTCATAATAGAAATCACCAATCCCTAGGAGCTCAGCCCAGAAACCTTTATTTGATGCCAATGGGTCTACTCCTACTTTCGCACACATCTCGTGAAACTGTGATCTGAAAGCAGGGTTCTTGCGAATATCATTCTGCACTTAGTATAAGAGTGTGTAAGCAGTGAGAAAACTCACAACTTTGCTTTATATCATTACAATTGCTGTTAAGTTTTCTTTCCATTATGAAGCACCTGCCATACATATTATACAGTTACACTAACTCAACAATCAGGAATTCATCAGTAATCTCTTCAAGATCAATTCCTTGCAGCTCAATCATGAAGAAAAGCTCAAATACATACTTATAGTTGAATGACCTAAAAATAAAGATTAACCTGAAAATGCAAGTCTGACCAAAAATTAAATTCACCAAACCAAGTGATTGACACAAATGTTAAAGGAAATAAATAAATAAGAAAACAAAGTGGAATACCTTATGTTTGCGAGCAAAATCTTCTAATTGAGAACGAAACGTAGAAAGCTGCTCCTTCATAAGATCGGTTCTTAACCTGGCTACATTTTCTCCCAGCAACCGATATTGATCCTGATGCATCGTTTTCAAGATTAAAAAAAGAATCAACAAATGATACATGAATTGATAAGTAAAAAAGAAAGGAAACTGATACGAATTTCATATATTCATACTCGTATGCAAGTAAAAAAGAAAGGAAATTGATACTAACCCTAGCAGCAGCGGCATTCTGTAAACCACCAATTCCTGCTCTCCGTCTCATATTTCAATCGTGCAATCCGAAATCTCCGATCAGTCTTTGATAACGATTGTAAATGGTTTTTGGTGAATCTTGGTAATCGATGAAGACGTTGACGGAGGTGGTGTTTGTTTTTCAAGAGGTGCTGAAGTCTGATTTCACTTCTGATTTTTAAGAGGTGGTGCTGAAGACTGAAATATGAATAAAAAGAGTGTTTGTTTTTGCAAGTCCGAAATCTGAAATCTAGCAACAATCATTTAACTTTCATCTCTTTACATAACTTTATCCAAACACAAATGATTTTTTGCTTATAAGTGAAAACACAAGATGATTTCAAGTAACAATATGGAAAATCTGGATCAAACACAACAGGAAAACACAAGATGATTTCAACTTTCAGCTCTTAGCAGCCATTTACAAAAGAAAATAGAACCAACAACTATATTCTACTGACATGGATTGTACAACAAACATGGATCGAAAATATGGAGTCCAATCCAGATTTCCCCCGTTTTCCCTCTTTTGGGAGTCCAACCCAGAAAATCAAACACAGGGATCTAACACAGAGGAGTCGACAGAAACAGATAAAATTCGAGAACACAGGGATCGTAATCTGGAGTGAAATACCTTGGAGATGCTTGAAGATCGATTTGGGTCGACAAGGAAAATATTGGGGAAAACAAAGAACAAACCGTAGCTTCCTTGATCTTTAACGGCGGTGATGACACCTTTCTCCCTCCAATGCAAAGATATTGGATTGACGTCTTCGTTTTTCGAAATCTAGGAAAATATATCGAGATTTAAGAAACAGAAACAAGAATCAGAGTGGCGCAGCGGAAGCGTGGTGGGCCCATAACCCACAGGTCCCAGGATCGAAACCTGGCTCTGATAATCAATCGGTCTTTTCTGCAATTTTTTTTTGCTACATGTCCTTTTACTTTTATGAATGTCTACGTTTTGTCTTTTTTGTAAAAAGTGTACAAAATTAGTATCATCCAGTTTTTACTTATTTTTATTTATATTCAATAATATATAGACGAATGATCGTGTGAGAAAAAAGTTAAGATGATTGCTTGATGCTTATTAGCTTTCGCATTTGGACAAGTTTGTTCACACGTTGATCATTGTAAACTTTAAATTTATTATTGAACTATTGAGCGTTGATTGTGTTTTTGCTGCTTCTTTTTATTGAACTTTATAAGTTTGTGAATTTTAATATTGTTTTATTACCGATTTGTATAAACCGAAATTATTGTTTGTCAAACAAGATATTAATAACTAATTTTATCTACCAACAATAGTTGATATGGTACATGGTTTAAAGAAAAAAGGAATTTGATATTGTATCAATTTCGCCTTGCATTCTTGTCCTTCCCGTTGTAGACCATGACCCGTAGAATCATCCGATTCTACGGGTTAAGGAAGAAAAAAGTTGTATCTAATTATTTTGTTGTGGGTCTGTTGAAAATTACGGGGTTTTTTTTCCTGTAATTTGCTATTCATTGTTGTTTTCGTCCTAAGGCCAACTCCATTGATGGTTTTTACTTACCATCAAGCATGAGGGACGAAAACAACAATGAATGATAAAACAGAAAGACGAAAAAAAAGCAATGAATTGTAAACCATATGAACAAAAACCATAATTTCAAAAAATACAGAGATGAAAATAACAATCTTCAACAAACCACAGGAACAATAAACATAGTTTACTCTAAATAAAACCAAAACTAACAGAATAAAAAAAGCAGAGGAGACCATTACCAATGCCCAAGAAACTAAAAGTGAAACAAAATTTCTGATAATATGAGAACTTGAGAAATTTGCTTAACAAGATATTCACATCTTCAATCATGCATTTGCTCCAACAGAAGTTGTATCTCCGCACGAGAATGTCCACACAACAAAACCACAAGGGTTGTAGCGTAGTGGTTGAGGCCGAGTGGAATTGTGGTAAAATATCCCATCTGCCCAATGTGTTGGGATTAGTCTGAAACACACCAAAAAAAAGTTCCACACAATAAACATGTTGGGAGTGAACCATAAAATTGAATATATCAAACCAACATGGCCTCAAGCAAGCACAAAACTGCCTTGTGTCAATTTCTTTCAATGTAATGCCATGATCTCATTCAATTCTCATGGCTCCAAAAATGGCTCATTACAAAGTTGATCCCCAACTGCAAAATACCATTTCAATTCAAGATAAGGATGACAAGTTGAAGAAACACAATATGATTTCAAAACTCAAACATATTTGTTTGGTTTTTGAAACATACCCTGGGATCCTTAACCTATACCCGATCCTTGCAAGAGCTAAAAGCCATCGTGTGGATTCACTATCAAGAAAAATATGCTTTTTCTACCCCCTTAATTCATGATTTTAGCTTTCAATTGCCAAAAAATCGAATTCCTAACTCATTGATGGAAGAATTCAATCAAAAAACAGCTACTTGAGATGCAGCATGAACAGTAGTAGTAGTAGTAGTAAGCTTACTTGCATGCAAGCCTGCAATTGCTGATTGTTAAAACTTCAAAACTTTCTCAAGCTTAATAGCCCTGTCATATATCTAAAAAGCAAATCTGAATTCACAATTCACAATTTTTTCATCATGACTAACAGGAGGATTCTGTAATCATCCCTACAGATGCTTCAACTTCTCAAACTCTAAACACCACTTAATAATTGTATATTTAGAACAACAACCAGTACAAAGCTAGTTCCTTGAAAGGCAAACAACTAAGATTTATGGTGTTAAAAAAGACTAGTATTTTCATCAAAGAACCACACATGAGTAGCAATCAGATTTGAACAAATACAGACCCTTGATGCAAGAATAAGATAAACAGCAATAAATTGTGCAAACACTTGGTTAATTGACAACAAAGGAGTAAAAGATAGCAATGAACCACCAGATGATTAGCTCACAAAACAACATTTGTTAAACTACAGATATTTTATTAATGAAAAATGAACTGCTGCTATTAGGCTACTGTGATTTTCTTCCTCTTGGAGTTCAATGTCTCAATGAGGTATTTATCATCCGATAATTTTCGTCTTCCCATGTAAGAACGATATGGAAGAAAAGCAATGTAACCTGCGATTGCAACCGAATAACCTCCTCTTACTTTCTCCATTAGAAATCCCCTAACCTTTTTATGGGATTGCGACATCTTTTTCAGTTCCATCCAAGTCTGGTTCTGTGTGAATCTTCGTGGAAGAAGAATAGCCGGTTCACCAGCTACCGCATCGGTGGGACCGACCATATCACTGAACCTAGCCGCAGCTCGCTCTTTCATCGCTGGTTCACCGGCCACCAGATCCATGAAGAACCTTTCCAACATCTGTGTTTTGACTAGTGATTCACCGGCCGTTGAATCCATAAATCCGACCTTGTTTTCAAAACGAGTGAAGCCACCGTTGTTCGGAACTCGTCTAAGCTCGTCTACCATGGTCATTTTAGGGGCTCCAATTCCTGCATCTACCAAGTAAAGGTCGTCCTTGAAGCGTGAAACTTCAGATTTTAAAGCTTTACCACTTGATAGAAGAAAACTTGAATTGGATTTACGAAACAATCGATTCATGTAGATCGTCATCGTGAGTAATTGCTTCCTTTTCCTCCGATCCGATCAACGGAGTAAACTGAAAATCGATCAAAACAAGGCCGAAATGGAATTAGGGTTTTCAATTGCTAGATGAAATCGGAAAAAACCTGTAATCAAACATGTTGGACTTGGGCGGGTTGGGCCTGACCCGAAACTGGAGAAGGCTTGCTTTGCGCATGAAATTAAAATAATATTTTTACCATTTAAAAATCTTTCAAAATACATTCGAAATTATTTTATTTAAAAATTTCGTATAAGTATCTCTACTATATAATGAAAAATCTAATACGGTTTCTTGTACAAGACCGTTTCTTGTACAAACAGTTTCTTTGAAACCCACAACCCACGTTCTGCCCCAATCTCCAAACCCGTCCTAATCTCTCACCCTCTCCGCCATGATCTGGATGAAATACCAATTGCTTCTTCTTCTTCTCGTCGTTGTTGCGCCCTGTTCCTCAATCGATCGCCCTACTCCATCAAAACCTTGTTAAATCGTCGTTGACGCGCTGATGAAATTGGAACTCCTTTCACGCACTCGCTCTTTGCCCTTAAAATCGGGGTTCTTCTTCTGATTTGCCGCTCTTTCAAGTAAAAGCTTTCAACTCACCAAACGGTGCTCCCAGGTGTTTTCTTTCATTGGATTTAGGTTATTAGGCTATTAGGTTATTTGTTTATTTGCCTATTTCATGATTAATGGTTTCATCATTATTGTGGCCTTAAAACATTTAGATTGTGTTTTTGCAGGGTTATATTGGTTCACCATTTCCATCGAATTCTGATCTGTGTTGTACCATCACCATCGATTTCCGATTTGGGTTTCACCATCACCATCGACTTGGGTTTCTCAGGTACGATTTCCGATTTGGGTTAGAACATCTTTTGATTTGGGTTTCACCATAACCATCGGGTACGATTTCACCAGCGTTTCTTTGTTTCTTCAAAGATTTCACCATCATTTTCTTTGGGTATCTTTGTTTCTTCAAATCAGTTACAGGTTAGACCATCTCTCAAATTGATTCATACACCATCGACTCTTGTCAGGTACGATTTCATCATTTATTTGAGTTTCTTTACATGGTTATTTGTTTCTTCAAATATTTCACCGTCGACTTATTTGTTTATTAGCAGGTACAATTTCACCATTAATTTGAGTGTCTTTGTTTACTTTCACGGTTACTTCAAATCAGGTAAGATTTGAGTTTCTTTGTTTCCTTTCAAATCAGGTATGATTTCACCATTGGTGTTTTCCTCTGCTATTTCTTTGATATTTACACATGGTTAATGTTTTATTTTGTTCTGTTCTTTTCTACTTTCATCTTTTCTACCCACATTATGTTTTCTATTTCACAATAATTTTTTCTACCAAGGCTATGGCTTTGTGGAGTTTTGCAGTGTAGAAAGTTCTGATGTTTTTTAATTGGGCCTTACCTGGATTGTTTTAGGGCCTTACTTGGATTTCTTGGTGTTTTGTTGATTGGATTAGTGTTTGTTTTAGCGCTTACATGATCTTATGTTCGATTATTGCTATAATCAGGTTTGTTTCAGAGCCTTACCTGGATTTCTTCTTGGTGTTCTGTTTTAGGGCCTTACCTGCTACCTAATCATTGAACTTCAATTGAGCCTCTTTTTTGTTGTAATTGTTGTTTGCTGACACATAGTTTTGTTCTTGAAGATTGATACTGGTACAGATTCATGTATTTGTAGTTTCCTTGATTCTGGTAACCAGGAACACAATTAACCAAGAAAAAAGTTGATGGATTATTGTTGAAAATGAACTTTGCATCTTTTAATTTGTAATTTAAATGTTCTTTGTGATGATGCTTTTAATTGTTTCAAATTCTTTAATTGAATATGCTTGAAAATACACTTGCAGCACCATTATGATACATCTACAATACATTCACTTGCAGCACCATTCTGAATGCTTGTTTCAAATTCACTTTCATGTCACCGGAGGGTTTCACCTTCACATCTTTTGATTCTTTACACTTCTACACTCTATTAGTCATTTCATATGCAATATATATCAATTTCTGGAGACATGGCTTTTTCATAACTTTCTTGATTCAATCTGGACAAAATTGTTGTTTTGGTGGTTGAACTAATGGGGGTATTCCAGTGCTATTTCATTTCTTTTTCATATCTAACCTTTGATATGATTATTGTTGTGATTTTTTCTGTTTTGATTACATGACATGTTTGGTTATTTGCACTACATATCAAACACGATTTTTGATGTTTTGTATAAGTTATCTTATGATCTTCTTATGTAGGCATGGTCAATTGATGATATCTTTGCTTATGCTCTTAAGAGTCATGGAGGTTATACTTGAGTTGATAAAGTGATTTCTTAGCACAAGTATGTGTTAAAGGCTTTTTGTACATCAAATTCTTTATGGTTGAACTTCCCTGCTCGATCACCTGTTCATATCTGTAATTTGTCAAAGATGCATGTACTTTTTATTTTTTTGTGGAACCTTAATTGATCATGTTTTCATAATCAGAATAGAGAAAACACAAAAGTTTGTTTTCACTAACATGCTACTTTTTGTCTTTGATTCTTGAAGCTTATGATAAAGCATAACTTATGATGTCTTTATTTTAATGTTGCTATAATACTTCATGCTAATTTCTTAATGCTTTTACATTGATTGCATTTTGTTAACATATTGATTTGGGTTTTTGTGGTCATATAGTACTATGTTCTTTTTCTAATAACATTGCACTAAATTTTTGGAACCAACTTTTTTTATTTTGCAGCAAATTGGTACTGGGAACTTCAGCCGTGTATTCAAAGTCTTGAAGAGAATTGATGGTTGCATGAATGTTGTGAAATGCAGTACAAGGAAATTAAATCTAGACACTGAGAGGTACTCCACCTTTCACACTGAATTTTGAGCTTCTATACACACCTATTTTAAAGAATGGGTTAGTAAACAATATTGCATTGTAGATTTATCTTGTGGAATTTTTTTATTTAGGTACCAGCTAAGCATTTTTTTCCTACTTGGAAAGAAGAATTTGCTATTTGTTTCCTGAAATGTTTACCGGATATAGTGTTTTTAATGCTCCATATGTAGTTCCAATACGCAGGACTCTTTGAATGAATCAAATGTTGCAGTACATGAATCATTCCTTGATATATTATATCTAATGGGAAATGTACCCAATTCAGATATAAGTTATTTATGGTTTTTCTTTTAGTGCATGTTGAATAGTCGACTGGAAATGTACTTGTGATGCTTGTAATGTATTGATTTATCACATTATGTATATATTCATAAGCATATACCCCATTGTTTATTTGAGGGAATATGCATTGGTATTGTGAACATTGCAGCTATTTCTCATACTGTATGTGAAAATCACATGCTTTGTTGTAAAAGTTTTGAGAGTCTTAAGAATTGATGCTAGCTTGGACTATCTATCCCAGTAGGAGTGTGAACCTTCCCTTTCTATCCTCCTGTTTAACTACAACTGTAGCATCTACGCAATTATACTTACGAGCATCGTGGGTTACTCAATATCATGTCTAAATCATTTTTAAAACGACATACCTCCTGTACAGATTATCTTTTTGCATCATGTTCTTGAGCTGAGTTTGTCTAGGTAAAAAAAATGTAAAGTTTCATTTATGTGGTTCTTATCTAGGTAAGGTTTAGGTTAAGAATTTTCAGACTCATGGACTCGCAATAGAATGTTGTTTGTGAACTTGCTCATCTTGACAAATTTTATTATCAATCATTGTAGATGTGTACTGTATTCTTAACTTTTCAAGCTAGCATTTTTATGTTGCTTTTGCGATTAGAATATGGTCGCTGCAATTCATACGGGTATCTGAATTTTTTGAACTTCTGCATGATGTCTTTCTGGTGGAGTGTGCATTTTTCTTGTAGCGATTTTGTGTTCTTATACTATTTTGCTGAACAGTTGGTTCTTCAGGCTTTGTTACTTGTTTTTTTCATAATGTAGTGTGGGTAATAATTTTGATGCTTACTTTAAGTTTTCCTTTGTTATTACTCAGCCGAAGCAAATTCACGAGATTAAGGATTTCCTTCGTACGGAAAGAAGGAAGGATGCACGCTCTGTGAAGATCAAAAGAAGCAACGATGTGGTCAAGTTCAAGGTTCGCTGCTCAAAGTACCTCTATACTTTGTGTGTCTTTGACAAAGAGAAGGCAGATAAGTTGAAGCAGTCTCTTCCACCAGGTTTGTATGCATCTCTTGTGTTTTTTTTAATCAAACGTTTAAAAACCTGACTGACCCAGCAAGACAACATTGAGGCTTGTCACTTCAAAACGCCTAGATTATAATCCCACTTGAACTTTAACAACTTAATCTAAATGGCCCAATGGTCTAGCACTCACTTATAAGTGTCAAGTTTCTAGAAATGAATCATCTGGTTTAGCTTTATCCAACTTTTATGTTTGAGTATTTGATAGAATCAATATTTTTTATTTCCATTGTAAAGTATGTATATATATATATACACACGAAATGATATATCTTTTAGTATGTGTAGGTCAGTGGTCCAGCATGGGTTAGCCAATTTAGACACATCTAGGTTCATAATCTCCCTTTAATTTTTGTTGGTCCAAGGTTAACTAAATATATATATATATATATATATATATATCTAGAATTGATTAGTTATTTAATTGTGGTGGGGATGGTTAAAAGAATAGATGATAATGATTCAAAGTTGAGGACAGCTGCACATGAAACCTTGAATGAAGTTGTGAGGTGCTCCAACCTTGCTGAAACATCTCAAATGGTAACCTTGCTTGGGTGAGAGATTTGGAAATATTGCAATTGGACTTACTTTTGGTAGGAGAACCTTTGGGTCTATAAATGACTCCCTTATTTGTAATCTCTTTTCTAGTTATGGAAATTAGATTAGTTGATGGTTATTTATTGTCCGTTTAATTACGATTGTATTTAAACAGGTTTGTGTATTTTTCCCCATTTTTGGGAGGCTCTTGCTTTGGCAATTTTAAATACCGCATGTCCGTTTTTCGGATTTTGTTATCCCTATTTTTAGGGTGTTAAAAGTTGGTATCAGAGCTCTAGTTTAAGTGAACTAGGCATGATTGTAAGATGTCTAGACTTAGACTGAGTACGTTAGACAATGATTTGTGAGATGGGTAGAATTTCTAAGATGGGTTAGTCTTAGAGTCGACGGAAACTATGGTTATCAAGCGTTGTGGCGATGGTAACGAGAACCTTTATGTATTATATGTTCATAATCTCACCTAGCTAATGTTATTATGAGGATATTTATACGTGATGGTGCTTGAAATGCCGTTACTGTGACAATTGGTAAGGTAGTAGTACGTTCTCTTGTACTTGGCTTGCTAATGTTATGATATTTGGTAGACGTGGTAGTACGTTTCCTTCGTGTTCAATTCTGTTAATCTCCTTTTTATCCATCCTCGTACTTGTATGAACGGCCTTGGTATGTCGACCGTTGGGGTGGTAAGAAAGTTTCTGAATGGGTAACCATTAGAAAAGTTGATGATTTATTATTCGTTACTTGGGGTAACGGTAAGTATGGTGATTGCATTAAGTGGACAGTTTCGAGTCGGATTAATTGGTTGGATTAGAACCATAGACTTTTTGAATCGATGTATTCGAGGAGAAATTGTAAGGTGAACCTATGAAGTCCGTAACTCTGCCTGAAGATGTTGAGCGTCTGAATGACGATAGTATAACTAGGGAAATCGAGGAGCGTGAGTTCAAGTTGACTTGTTAAAACGGTGCACATGCCAAAATGGTTATTTTAAAGTGTTTTACATGAAATGGTTAACTACCGGTAAGTTCTGAGTATTTTGAAGTAAAAATGTATTTTAATTGGTATTTGTCAAAATATGAGTATTTTGACGAGTTTTCATATTTGATATACTTGGCTTATTTTAGTTCCATAAAATAATCATATTTGGAATTTGGATATCTTGATAAGTAATAGCATGATTATAGCATTTTGGGAATTTTGTACAAATAGAGTTGATATGCATTGAGAAATCAATGCATTTTCACTCTTTTTCTCTCTTTTAGGATAGTTGTTTTATTTTCAAATCCCTAGTTTGAGTCTTTTTCTATGTTATTTTCCATATTTTTCTTATAAGGCTTAATGTGGTAGTGAAACTTATCTTTATGTTAAATAGTAGCTTATTTTGTGTTTAATGTTTAAATAATGCAGCAGTTAGTCACAGCATTCCCGCAGCATTGGATGACAGCAGGCTTTTGGATGGGCTTCATGGATCCAGCGGTCATGGTTATTGGGCCAGACTTTTGTTGAAGATGTGGGCTGCTGAGTTTTGAAGAAATCATCAGATTTCCTTTTAATTTTTGGGAAAATGTCAAAAACACTTTATTGTACTTTTATTTGACTTTTGTGTAATCTTGGGCTCCAAGTTTGTCTTTACCCATTAGACATTACCCAACTTCTTTTGTATAAATAGGTGGGTTTAGGTGCTTGTTTAGTGTGCAAGTAAGTAATCTTAAGTAGTGATTATTCTCTCAAACTTCAAGTTAGCAAGTACTCTAAAGTTCCAAGTAGCTAAAAGCTTTTGGTTCTCAAGACCCAATCGGTTTCATAAACCGATTGTTACATTTTCATAATCATTTTAATATAAGTCTCGTATTTACTTTATTTCTTGCTTTCTTGTATTTATTTATTTACGCTTATCACATTTACATTCCGTAATTTATTATTGTCATTTACTTTACGCAATTTACTTTATGTCTTTAATTCCCGCTCTTTATATTTCGTGCAATTTAATTTCCGTCATGAGTAGCTAATTTCATTAGCTTGGGTGTGAGGCAAATGGTGAGTTTTTAAATCAAAAGAAAGTGGACGTCGTTTCTCAATAACGATGTTCCACCATTTCATTCTAAGTTTTATAAATCCAAACGCACTTCTTGACGAATTGATCGCTTTGAAAGTGGTAAAGTGTAGTGGACTCAGAGACGGGCCACATTAATACACGTCAATTCGAATGACATAGGAAGTATACTTGGTGTAACACCTTAAAAATTAGCGGAAAATAAAAATTCGAAAATTCGGCAATAGACTAAGCTTGCGGAATAAGGTGTAACAATCCCAATATACAAAATCATCCCAAATGGTGTATAGAGTAGCCATACACATGGTCAATAATGAAGCATAAGACGACAACCTACTAATCCACAATTGAATAACTAGATTAGGGTCGGGTGTCGCTATCCTTCCAAAATGTATCTTCAAAAATTCACTGGACGATGGTCACTAGATATCCTCAAAAAGACCACTCACGACCCCAAGGTCGCTCCCTCAGTCCCGGCGTGCCCCACTGCTAAGAGAACCTGCCAACATGACAATCAAGAGCAAGTGTTAAGCTAAAGCCTAGTGAGAACAAGCCAATAAGAAAAGAGTACTAAACCCAATTCGATGTCACGCGGTGATTATAGCTATGAGCTAAGTCAAGAAATCAAATAAACCATTAGTGATTAAACATGGTACAAATAACCCCAAACAAGGTCTCCCGCATGGCCAAGAAATGAGCGCTTTTGGTCAAGCGGTCTACTATAACCCAAATGGCGTCGTAACCTTTCAAGGTCCTTGGTAGCTTTGTCACGAAATCCATCGTGATGTGATCCCATTTCCACTCCGGAATTTCCAAGGATTGCAAACTTCCGTAAGGTCTTTGGTGTTCAGCCTTCACTTGCAAACAAGTTACACACTGTTCCACATAGTGTGCCACATCAAGCTTCATGATTGGCCACCAATAATGTAATTTCAAATCTCTATACATTTTCGTGCTTCCTGGGTGAATGGAGTATTTTGACTTGTGGGCATCTTCGAGAAGAAGTTCTCTATTACCCCCAATTTTAGGCACCCAAATTCGCCCATTGAAAAGCTTCACCCCTCGACTATCTTCAGTCAACAGAAGATGTTGTTTTGCCATGACTTCTTCTTTGAGATTTTCCTATAGCAAGGCTTCGGCTTGCGATTCCTTGATTATGTCAATGAGTGTTGAAGTCAATTCAATCCGCGCAAAGGTAGCACGAGAATTTCCTCCGCAGACTTTCCGACTCAAGGCGTCGGCAACAATGTTTGCCTTACCCGGATGGTAGAGCAACTCGCAGTCATAATCCTTCAACAACTCCAACCATCTCCGATGCCTCATGTTTAGTTCTTTCTGATCAAAGATATGTTTCAGACTCTTGTGATCAGTATAAAGAGTGCACTTCGTACCGTAAAGGTAGTGTCGCCACAATTTCAGTGCAAACACCACTACTGCCAATTCCAAGTCATGAGTAGGGTAGTTGACTTCGTGCACTTTAAGCTTCCTTGATGCGTAAGCGATCACCTTCCCTCTTTGCATCAGGACACAACCCAAACCTATCTTCGACGCATCGCTGTACACCACAAAGTCTTCCGTCCCGTCAGGTAAGGATAGGATAGGAGCTTCACAAAGCTTCTTTTGTAAGGTGCGGAACGCCTCTTCTTGCCTCTCGGTCCACACAATTTTCACTTTCTTTCGGGTCAAGGCCGTCAACGACGAGGCTATCTTCGAGAAATATTGAATGAATCTCCGGTAGTACCCTGCCAAACCTAGGAAACTTCGGATTTCAGACGGACTCTTGGGAGGTTCCCAATTCGTCATCGCCTCAATCTTTGCGGGATCCACTTTTACTCCCTCCTTTGAAACCACACGCCCCAAAAACTGAACCTCTGGGAGCCAAAAGTCGCACTTTGAAAATTTCGCGTAAAGTCTTTCTCGCCTTAAAATATCCAACACTTCACGGAGATGTTGCTCATGCCCTTCTTCATTCTTGGAGTAAACTAGGATGTCGTCGATGAACACGATTACGGATTTGTCAAGGAACGGTCGACACACTCGGTTCATCAAGTCCATAAATATTGTCGGTGCGTTGGTTAGGCCGAATGGCATCACCAGAAACTCGTAGTGCCCATAACGAGTTCTAAATGATGTCTTTGGGATGTCGCTCTTTGCTACCTTCACTTGGTGATACCCCGATCGGAGGTCGAGTTTTGAGAAACAACCTGCACCCTGAAGTTGATCGAACAGATCGTCGATTCTCGGAAGTGGATACCTGTTCCTTACCGTCACTTTGTTCAGTTCCCTGTAGTCGATACACATTCTCATTGCACCGTCCTTTTTCTTGACGAATAGGACCGGAGGTCCCCAAGGTGACGAGCTCGGTCAGATGAAACCTTTCTCAAGAAGGTCTTGGAGTTGAACCATCATCTCTTGCATTTCGGTAGGAGCCAAACGATAAGGAGCTCGAGCAATAGGAGCCGCTCCTGGAATGAGGTCAATACGAAAGTCCACAACACGATCGGGTGGCAACCCGGGCAAGTCTTCCGGAAACACATCGGGAAACTCGCGCACCACCCTAACATCTTCCAGATTCCGTTGGTCGAGTTTGGTATCGATAGCATAAGCCAGGAAAGACAAACATCCCTTCGCCAAACATTTCCTAGCTTTGATTACTGAAATAATCATCACATCGCCTTTCCTTCCTTCGCCGTAGATTATTGTCGCTTCTCCATTTGCCACGGGTAATCGAATCATTTTCTTTGAACATACAATTTCGGCCTGGTTCTTAGATAACCAGTCCATACCCACAACCACATCGAACCCGCCAATTTGCATAGGTAATAAGTTAATGGGAAATTTCTTTCCCTCAAGCTCTAAGATGCAATCTCTAAGAATATTATGAATTAGAACTTGACCTCCATTTGCTATTTCTACCACCACAACATTCTCTAGCTTACTCTTAGACATAGCAAGCCTTTGACAGAACAAATCGGATATGAACGAGTAGCTAGCACCAGAATCAAATAACACACGTGTAGGTACGGAATTTAGAAAAAACGTACCCGACACCACATCGGTTGATGCTTTAGCTTCCTCTAACGACATCTGGAAAGCCCTTCTGGTCAACCGCGGAGGTTCCATCTTCTTCCCACCAAATCCCCCAGTCTTGAGCTTCGGGCACTCCGCCCTTACGTGCCCCGGTTCCTTACATTCGAAACATATTTGCCCCTTAAGAGGTCAATCTCGGAACGTGTGACCCGTCTTTCCGCACTTGTAGCACATTCCGAGAACAAAGTTTCATGGGCCAAAATGTTTGCTTCGGCACTTGGAGCACCACTTGGCATCACGCCTAGGATCGGCTCTCCGTGGAGCGCTGCTGTTGGCATAGAAAGGTTTCTTTGAGGTCATCGATTCTCCCTCCCATTTCCTCTTCTCGACTTGGCGACCACTTTGATCCCTGCTGAGACTGTAAGCATCCTCCATGAGCTGAGCTTCTTCCATTGCCTCCCGAAGGGTGGAGGTCCTTGTTACACGTACCATCGACATCATGTCCGATGGGAGACCCTTGATGTAAGCCTTGATCTTATCTTTCTCTGTCGGGACCAAGCGTCCCACAAAACCCAGCTTGTCCATGAAGAGACGGTTGTACTCCCTTACAGACATACCACCTTTCTTCAAGTTCTGAAATTCCTCCATGATTCGATCCAACGACCTCTCGTTACAGTACTCTTCTAGCAGTTTTCTTTGAAGGTAGACCAAGACAGTTGGTCCAAAATAGTCGGTTCAAGCGAGGCAGAGTACACGTCCCACCAAGTAAGAGCTATACCCCGTAACATTCGGGAACCAAAGATAACCCTCTGCTCCTCCCCACATTCACTTGAGCGAAAAGCTTGCTCCATCTCTCGAACCCAGGCCATACAATCTAGGGGATTGTCCGAGCCTTTAAATTCTGGGGGTCGGCAACCCAGAAAAGCTTTGAACGTGCAAGTCCGCGCCGCTCGACTGACACCCAGGGCTGCAGTCACCACAGGGGAACTTACAGGTCCAGCACCCCCGGATCCTGCAACAATCACATTTTCGCCAACCGTTTCGGGCCTACGGTTGTTAGCGTCTCGATCCTCAAGGAGTTTCAAGAGTACTTCCTGCTGTTGCGCCATGGCCCTATTCATGGCCAGCATCATACGATCCATCATTCTTGTGTCTGCCGTCACTTCCTCGATAATAGGCTCTACAACCTCCAAATTGCGTCGAGGAATGTGCTCGGGTCCTCCACCCAGCACATTACTCACACGCACTGTTTCCCCCACAACAGTCGCCAGCGGATGGTCGACCATAGGTATATCGGCCTCCTGGCCTTTCAGATGATTCCTGGTATTAACCATGGTTCTACTGAACGCAATCATGCAAAAGAACGGGATAAGGATTACGGAAACACAGAGAACGTACTACTACACTTATCAATTATTATAACAACAGTAATTTAAGTATGCCCACGTAAAACATTTTCATAATGACGTTAGCTAAGTGAAATTATGAACATATAATACGTAAGAGTTCTTATTACCGTTATTACAACTTTAAATTTATGAAAGTTTCCGTTGACCCTAAGACCATCCTATCTTAGAAGGTCTACCCCATCTCACGAGTCATAGCTTAATAGTCTCGGCTTAAGTCTAGGCATCTTACAGTCATACCTAATTCATTTAAACCAAGGCTCTGATACCAACTTGTAACACCTTAAAAATTAGCAGAAAATAAAAATTCGAAAATTCGGCAATAGACTATGCTTGCGGAATAAGGTGTAACAATCCCAATATACAAAATCATCCCAAACGGTGTATAGAGTAGCCATACACATGGTCAATAATGAAGCATAAGACGACAACCTACTAATCCACAATTGAATAACTAGATTAGGGTCGGGTGTCGCTATCCTTCCAAAATGTATCTTCAAAAATTCACTGGACGATGGTCACTAGATATCCTCAAAAAGACCACTCACGACCCCACGGTCGCTCCCTCAGTCCCGGCGTGCCCCACTGCTAAGAGAACCTGCCAACATGACAATCAAGAGCAAGTGTTAAGCTAAAGCCTAGTGAGAACAAGCCAATAAGAAAAGAGTACTAAACCCAATTCGATGTCACGCGGTGATTATAGCCATGAGCTAAGTCAAGAAATCAAATAAACCATTAGTGATTAAACATGGTACAAATAACCCCAAATCACATAACGAGCTCAACCCCTCTAGATCTGTTGCTCAAAACACCAAGTCAACCCCTCTGGATCTATTCTTGAGAGTTCCCAAAACAGGGGGAACTCAAGCACCATATGGAATTACACCTTACTGCACCATGAGACGTTGCCCGACCGTATAGGCCCACACCTTACTTATCATGGCAACCCGATGCCTATTCCGTGCTAAAACGTGAACCAAATGCCCAAAACCGGGGACATAGGAACACAGTGCCTATGGATCCATTGCACAAGACTCAAAGCCGAAGCATGTCATTTCAGAGCATATTCATATTAAATCAAATATACAGGCAATTCATATGAACAATGGTTCAATTCAATAAATCTTGAGTCTTGAAATAATGGGATTTTTAGAAAGCATTTCCCAACAACAATAAGCCACTTTAAAACAAGGTTTTCCACATTTAAATAATACATTTATCACATAGCATTCGTAATACAGACTGATTTAGCTTAAAGGACTCACCTCAGATTTCTTCCTGTTTATAGTCTGCTTCTTACGATTGTTACCTACGACAACACCGATAAATCGGTAAGCCAAAAAAATATAGACAACTCACTGACTTACAACTCTTGAATACAAAACACTATACACTGCCGAACACAGTACCGGTCGAGTACCACTATCGGTCGAAACAACAATACTGGTCGAATGCCAACACCGGTCGAACCGACTTCCGGTCGAACCGACATCCGGTCGAACCGACATCCGGTCGAACCGACTTCCGGTCGAACCGACATCCGGTCGAACCGACTTCCGGTTGAACACATCTTTCGGTCCATCTTCCCGGTCTTATGTGATGGGACGTTTACAGAACCCAGATCCAACCCAAAATACGTAGATCTCAAAATTAAACGGTTAAAAACCTTAACAACGAGATTCTATACGGCAGATAACACTTCGATCGAAGTTTTAAGCTAGATTCATACCTTGATTTGAAGAAAACGAACGACCTCTTTTCTCCTGCTTCTTTCTCTCTCTCTCTCTCTCTGATTTTCTTAAAGATCAGATTTTGTGATATTTAGAAAATATCTAAAACTTGATTTATATTTATATAACCCAAGTTACATTTTACCCCCTCGAACTTTGGGTAAAGGTCAACTTTTCACCCAACTCCAAAATTGCGGGTGTTACACTTGGAAAAGTTGCTTACCAAGAAATTTGGCAACTATGTTTTTCTAATCGATATGTTCTCGACGAGTTGATCACGAGTCAAAGTGTTAAAGTGTAGTGGACTCAGAGATGAGTCACTTGGAAAACGTCAACTTGGATGATATGGGAATTAACTCAAGAGAGTGATTTTTAATAAACTTGTTTATTTATCCATATACTTTAAAGAGCACCGTTCAACACTATCACTGGTTCTGATACTGCACAGAGATGTGCCTGGTTGAAGCTAAATCCAAGTGTTACGGCTGAATCCGAGAGGATCGTTCTTAAAGTAGGTGGTGGAAATAGTTGCTGAGAGATACAATGATGTAGCATCCCTACAACATTGGTCCACAGAAACTTGTATTTGATACTCACCACAAGTCTTACACCCTTGCTATCTTTATTCTCTGTTATCTTAAGTTAACTGTTAACCAAACCAAACAAAGTCTTCAAATTCGCCATCTGAAGTCATTTCTTTCATTACACTTTTATTGCACTTTTACAACAATCTCTGTGGGACGATATTCGGTATTTTACCACTTTATTACTTGAAAGACGATATTGGGTCTCATTGTATACTTGCGTTGAGATTCAATTAGCACACGTCTATAGGTGTATTCCACGCACTATCAAGAGTCCATTTCATGACTTATGCATCTTGGTAATTTTAGTACAAATGAAGTCAATTATGTGTTATATGCATTTTGGCGTACTCGCATTCATAAAATCTTTTGAAACTCTTTGGTCCCATTATGTATTGAGTTTTGGGGTTAATCTCGTCTTTGAGGTTTTGTCTTCGTAAACGTTGTTTAAAGACATTTCATTATTTGGGGGACCGATAATTGTTGGTCAAACGGATTTTTGAGCATTTTAGCTCTCGGTGTCGACTTAAAGAATATTGAAGACAATTGTCCGGTTTTAATGGCTCGATGTAGAGTCCAATTTATGATGTACATCTTAATGCATTTCATTGCATATTTATAATCATTACAGGCTTGAGTGCTTTTGTCATTCATTGTGTAGTCGTGTATTTTTAGACTGTGTTGCATTGGATCCATAGGCACGTAAGTCAGTCTTATTTGATGGTCAATTGGGTGGTACGGGGTTGGACTCCGGGACCCATGTTTTATGACCAAAACTTGACAAGTATGCTCTAGGAGGAGGTAGTATTGGGCGCCACGGTGTGGGTGTATGCCTAGATCTCCGCCACTCGGGGGAAGTGTAGTCTGCGGGTGTGCCGGGCCTTTCGGGTGTCCTTTGTGGCATTAAGGTACCTCGTCTCTTTGAATGAAACTTGTCAAGGATTCGTAGGGACACTTGGGCTTTTATGTCGCTAGGTGTCATACGATGAATGTTGTAGGAGTGGCATACTTTATGTTCTTCCGCTCTCAACGGATACGGGTATTCCCCGTTGTCGGTCGTTGTATTTTGGATATTTAATTGTCCATTCGGTGCATATGATTTTATAAACCGTTGGAAAATGCATGTCATTGGACTAGGAGTCGTTTTGGAAAACATTTTTGTTGCAACCAATGAGAAGTTTTGGTTATTTTGAAATGTTTAGTTTTATGAACATGTTGAGACACCCATTTTGGAATCTTTGGGTATTTTGGTAAAGAAATGATGTTGAAATGTTTCTTTGATGATTTTACATATATAATTGGAGTTCAATTGACGTAAGGGTCATTTTGTGTAGTTAATTTTATGAACCTTTTTCAGAAATGCATATTATTGTGTTATGAGGCATTTTGAAAACATAAGGGTATGAGTTTAATTGGGAAAATGGTTTGTCTCAACCAACGATGAGATTTTATTTATTTATACTTTTGGGTCGTGTTTGCATAATAGTTGGTCAAACATATTTCGATGTCTCTACTGGCTTTCATTGGGTATTTATGTAAACTATTGGGTCGTTGACTTGGTTTTAACCAAATGGAGTCTTGAGGAAATTTGTCTGGTTTAAAAACAGTGGTGGAAATTCTATTGGCATCCAGTGGTATTATTTCCCTTTGAGTTTAGTGGGAGCAGTTCAGTTGCACATATCATGTATGCATATTCTAATGGAAATTTCCATCATGGTATTTCAGCCAATGTTTTAGAACGATGAGAGCATTTTTATACTTGGTTTGAACTCGAAAAAGACATAAATTATTTCATGTTTTAACCGGGTGCATACGTATATCAATCTTCTAGCTTTGTGAAATAAACGGTCGCATGCAAGTTTTGTTGTGAAATCTTATTTCATGTCGCATTGTGACTAAAAGAGAGAAAACTTTAAGAGTTCAATATTGTGAGCATGTGGTCTTGGGTTTTGCAAACATTTTATTTATACAGTTTCTTTACATAAATTATACTGTTGGTGTGAGTAATTGTATGAAAGATTTATGGTATTTCGGATAAAACTGTTGCCCAGAACATATTTCAGTTATTGATTTTCCTAATAGGAGTTTTCCGCAATGCACGAAATGAATTTCCGGTTTGCATGTCGTTGTAATTACAATTTTGGATAAGTACGTTTTATCGGCATGACCCAAATTTGAAACGCAAATATATATATAATTATTTATTTACCTTCCTATTGTGTTGCTACATTTGGGAAATGATTGGACGTATATAGGTCTTGTTGGAAATTTTATCTTCCGATGTTTTGTGCTAAAGTAAAAGATTTTAAAGTTGAAGTGGTGAAATCCTCTTTGGGAGTTGTACCAACTTTTATTGCATACGTTATGGGACGAAAAGTTATTTTCATACGCATAGCATAAATTGATGCATACTAAGACCCTGGTAGTCCGTTTGAAAATTTTGTTACGCATCTTTCGTTATCATTTTATTAGCGTAATTACTGATCAAATGAGTTTTGAAAATGGTTTTATATGTGTGGCTTTGGTGATCAATTTTGAAACCTATCGAATGCACGATAGTGTATTTTCACCGCACGTTTAATTGTTATAAAACTTATGTATTTGAGAGTTTTATAAATTTCAAATTGGCATAGTAGTGTGAAAAACCTTGAACTCATTGGGCTATAGGTGTAAGCCCCCTCGTGTTAGAAGTCGATATTAAGGATTAAAAGAATCCTCGGAGTTTGAGGCGTTAGTCATGTGTTTTCTCCCTGGTTAGTTAAGTAACGACCTTTATGCTTCGTTAAACCTACGGATTAAAATCGTGTTCGGTTGTTTGGGTATGGTTGGTTTTGGAATTGTGGGAATTTTGGTAAGACGGCATGCTACGTGTCGGTGGTGTACTATATGGTTGGGTATTCGTTAATAATGATGATGTTATGGTTGACTGGTAAGGATGTTGGATTTGGGTGACTATTTCCAAGAGTAGGTGTCAACTTTGAATCGACATTACTAATCGGGAATGAAATATTTGGTAGTATACCCACGTTTGCAGAATGGTCGTCTCGAGGTTAGGTGTTGGCGGGTGATTTTGAGGACAATGATTGTTGGTGTGCTTCAATGTAATTCCGTTAGATCTGATGCATCTGTAGGACGAGTGGTAATCTTAGGGAAATTAGATGTTGTTAATTAAGAAATCAATCATTGGTATTTTGATATTTGTCCGGACTTTCGTTGATTTAGAAATCGATGATTGAGTGCATGGTGGGAATTTGGTGGTAATGTTTATTGGATACATTTGGTGAGAATGTCGAGGTGGACTTTAAGTACAAATCAATTATCGAGGAGACCTTGATGCGTCGTATTTAGAGGTATCTAAGGGAAATGTTTGCTTTGGGGTATTTTGGTAGAAATGACAGAATAAGGTCGTAAGTTACTCTTGAGGTAATATGAGCAACTTAAGGTTGGGAGACAACCGAGATTTAATGATTAAGAAAATGATCAAGCGAGGACTTGATGTTCACTCCGTCATCGGTGATTTATGCCGAACCTTGAGATTGAATTGTGATGACTCTTTACGAGAAGTGCAGTAACAACCTCGACCGGGTTGTAATTGGATTCGTATATGAGGTGAGGTTTCTTGAATGCATTCCTTTTGGATAGGAAATCAATCAATATTTCCAAGTGTAATGTTGGGTGTTTGGTGGTTCCAGATTTCGAGGACGAAATCTCTTTTAAGGTTGGGAGGATTGTAACACCCCGATTTTCGAAAGGTATCATTTCAAGTTTATACCGAAACCGATATGTTAAGGAAAAATAAGATATTTGATTTTGGACTTGAATCCTAGATTTTATAGTCTAGATGGATGAAGGATTCAATTACGAGTCCAACGGTTCTTTCCGGAGCGAAAACGGAGCTATAACGAAGAAGTTATGGCCAAAACAGTGAACGAGAAGAAAATCAGGCGGACAGTGAATTTCGCGACTTACGTCGCGACTTAGGATATATGCCGTGACTTAGGGGTAAACAGGCGACTTATGCCGCGACTTAAAGTCGCGGCACAACCCGCGAAACCCCCTGGTCGAGTTTAAAACCCATTCTCAGCCCCAAACTTCATTTCCTCATAACTTTCTCATCGTAGCTCCGATTTGGGTGATTCAAGTTGCTACGGTTTCGTTTTTGAGATCTCTTCAATGATATAGAAAGATATTGGAAGTCTATTGAATTATGATAGATCTTTTTGTGGTGGTAAGCTTCTCATATCTCCCTATTCATCTTCTTCACCAAAGTTTTCTAGGGTTTCATCCACCCTTTGTCCTCCCTTTCATAGATTGAAGATTTGTGATCATTTTGGTGAACTAGAGGTGTTTTGATTGAAGGATTCAAGTTTGGATTAAGGTAATCTTCTATTCTCTTCATTTTTGGAAGTTAGGGTTTCGGTGTCAATGGAGGTATTCATGTAGAAGGTTGGGGAAACGATTCTTTGTGGTTGATTATGTATATTTATGGTTGGAACCTTGTAAATCTAGGTTTTGGAAGATTTGGTTTGAAGAATCAAGTTCCTCAAGTTCTAAGTGGGTAAAATCTAGATTTAGTTTAAATCTAGCAAGGTGAGTTTACTAAACTTTTGTTAAAACTGGATACACATCATATTTGCTTATTTGTTGTTATTATCACATATTTGCTCAAAATGTTCATCTTTACGGGTTTAAGTATTTGATGGTGTTTTCATGAGATTATATGAGAAATATGTTTTAACAAGTATCATCCCATGAATTACTTTATTTTGTGAAAGTATTTGGGGTCTTCATTATGTACACCCACAATGGGTATTTTGGGTTATCTTTTATGAGTATTTGCCATGATTTGCTCTATTGGTCGAATATTTGGAACTTGCTCCATGAATGTACATTGTTGGCATTTTGGCATGATATGGATTATATGTGGTATAGCAGATGATAAATTCTACTTGGAATGCCTTCTTGGCGATTTAATTATTGAACATTGAATATGTTGGAATTTGAGTCTCACATTGGACTTATGTGAGGATGGTAGCATAGTACCCATGGTTGGTATCAAAATGCATTGGTAGATATATATACCTAAAGACCTCCTATATAAATTATGTTGGACGAACCAAGGCAAGTTCACTAGGAGGATGTAGTCTCGGGGCGCCACTGTGATGGTATGTGCCAAGTAGACCTCCGCCACTCGGAAAGTTTCCTGTACGGTCTGATCTCCGGGTGGGCCGGGACTTTTGGGTGTTCCTTGTTAAGGGCATCAAGGTGCATCGACTCTTTAGAGTGGAATTGATTGGTGCTATGGGTCTCCCCCGTTGACTTCATACATGTGAAAAATTGGTTAACTGCTGATAAGAATTTATGAATGTTCATGCATGCTACTTATTGTTCAACTCACTAGGCTTTTTCGCTTAACACTTGTTTGGTGTCGATGTGTATCTCAGGTTTTAGCAGCCGGTTCTAAGTGGGCATAGTGCTTGGGTGAGAGATTTGGAAATATTGCAATTGGACTTACTTTTGGTAGGAGAACCTTTGGGTCTATAAATGACTCCCTTATTTGTAATCTCTTTTCTAGTTATGGAAATTAGATTAGTTGATGGTTATTTATTGTCCGTTTAATGACGATTGTATTTAAACAGGTTTGTGTATTTTTCCCCATTTTTGGGAGGCTTTTGCTTTGGCAATTTTAAATACCGCATGTCCGTTTTTCGGATTTTGTTATCCCTATTTTTAGGGTGTTAAAAGAAATGAGGAAGGAGGCTGAAATCCTGCACTTAACAGTGCCCTGGGCCTCTGGTGCGACATTGACCAACGACATTGCCCAGGGCAATGTCGCCAGACTCCCCCAGGTCGCGGTACCTTCCCTGCGACTGTGACAGTGCGACTATGACACTGTCATAGTCACCGGGCACTATCGCTGAGCCATTTCCAAGTCCCGAATCTCAACTTTTTCAACGCTAACACCCCCGATACTATAAGGGACTTAAACGATACAATTCCCAACAAAACCCCACTGTTTACAAGCCGCCGAAATGTCCGGATGCCATTAATTACCGAAAATTTCGGGTGTTACACTAAAACTAACACCGTTAACTTTTAAGGGTTAAATGCCTCATGTGCCTTCCACACTATGGACATAATAGTCATTTTAATTTTCCCTTTTAATTTATTTTATACACATTTAAAACAAAGAATAATAAATTGTGGATTTGGTCCTTATGCATCACTATCATCTTTAAAACACAGTTATCATTTCTCTTTATTTTTATTTTTTCATCCAATCTTCATTGTCAAAGTACAAGAAAAATTCATTTGTTAAAGTGCAAAAAAAACATTACTTGCATTTAAAAATAACAATTGTTTGAACGCAACACTACATCCTAAAAAAGACAACCGATCAAAATAACAATTGTTTGAAACAAACATTATATCCCAAAAACGACAACCCATCAAAATGACAATTGTTTTATACCAACATTATATCCCGAAAAAGTAAACTCATCAAAATAACAATTGTTTGATATCAACATAACATCTCGAAAAAAATAACATCTCGAGAAAAGAAACAACCCACACTTTGCTTGTTGAAACAAACAACATATAGAGGGAGGATATTTTGCAACCTTTTTGCAACTCTTGCAACCTAGATCACAACCGTCCATCTAATCTGATTGGTTTTTTAATTTTTACTTTATTATAAATTTTCAAAAGGGTAAAATAGGTATTCTCATAATATATTATTTTTGGAATTTATTAATTTATTGAAATTAGCGGATTAACTCACGGTTTTTATGGTAGTTATCTTCTTTGATTTTCTTTTTTTGAATTTTTTTCCATGGTGGTTATCTTCTTCATTGATCAATTCCATATTTGCTCACTAGATGGATTTCGTCTCCTTTTTTTTTCTTTATCATTGTTCTTGAGTGATTTTTTTATAATTTTTTTATTTCATGGATTCATCTGATCGTCGAGGTGTTGTTAACTCCTATATCGTTTCGGCCGACGTTCATTTGAGTTCAGGTCTTCATCGGGTTTGCCTCATACTATCGGCAATACGTATGATGATGAAGATCATAATATCGACTTGTTAAAAAAGGATATAGGCGGAAAGTGCAATGAATCTAACAATGAAGGTAAATTAAGTGTGTTTACCAAGAAATCGTCTTCTTCATCCGGAAATCATGTCTTCTATGACACTCATTGAAGGTTATTTGATCATGAAGTTAAGTTCACTAATCTATTTCCGTTATAAAAAAATGAAGACTTTTAATCAAAGTTACATTGAAATTGAGCAAAGAATTTTTTTAACGTTTTCTTTTGTTTTTCATATAAGTATATCGACTGTTTTTTAAGCTAATAATTTGGACAAGAATGGACTATGAAATAAACCAAGTCTATTTTATTGTCAATCAACAAATAATTTTTGACATAAAGTTGCATTGTGTAAACAGTGAAGGCAAAATCCAAAAAATGATTAGTGGATTTGTTAACATGAGTTGTTATGCACGCCAAGGCATTCTGTAACACCCCGATTTTCGAGAGGTATCATTTCAAGTTTATACATAAACCGATATATGAAGGAAAAATAAGATATTTTATTTTAAGGAGAGGTAACCGAATCAGGAGGCCCAATAGAAAATACGTGAAGTGAAGGTACTATTTAGTGGAGGTGGGTACTTGGGGAAAAGGACGGACTAGAAAAGGCTCTTTCTCTCTCTTGGAATCTGTCTATCTTCTTCCTCAAAGTATTCTCTGTATTTTCCAATTTCCTTATGCAATTGTCCTTTTTATTTCCCTAAAAGCTTACTGTGATGTTTATATCCAGATAGCTTCATCAATAAGAAGGATTTACCTTTTAAGTTGGTCTTATTGCTTAATTTTCTTACGAGTCATTACAGTATTCTTGAATTTCTGTCACAACTCTATATATCACGTTTAATGGTGTTGATGAGGTCGAAGATGGTTTCGATGATGTTGGTATTCATACCATAAATATGCTTGAAGTATTCATCGTCTTCATCCATAAATTGTCGAAGAACTATTCTATAAACCAGTATTCACTTTTACCATCATCTTCATGCCATTGTCGCCTTCATCCTTGTGCATTGCATGAACCAGTTTGCTTCCAGATGCATGAATCAATATTCATACCAGATGCATGATGCTTCTACGTTTGTTCTGTTCCGAATGCATGATGCTTCATCGTTTGCTTCGTTGTGAATGAATGATCGTTCATTGTTTGCTCCGTTCCGAACCAGAAATCTGGAATTTATTCTACCATGGCAGAAGAGGGTTGAAATATGATTCGATGAAGAAACTTTTTTTGGGTTGCAAATTATCAGACGAAATGGGGAAGAAAAATGGAAGAAGGAATGAAACCTGGTATATGGTTTGGATTCTCGATTTTTGCTTCAGGTGATTCGACGAGAATGGGTTCTTCAATGGCGGTGGGTTCTTGATGATCGTTACGTGGTTGCATGTCACCAGCGCCATTCCCAATCTGTTGGTCGTCTACTGCAACTCTTTCATTTGGTGCACCGTCGTCTTCATCTTCAAAATCAATGAGAACCTGTTATAAATTCACCGTTCTCATTGATTTTTTTCCGGTGTTCTTGAATCTAGAAAAGGAGTATCAGAGCACTATCCTCTCGCTTCGTCTCCGAACTGGAAAAAAAACCTTGATTCAGTTATAGATTCATCGCTCTGTCAAGTTTTCACATAGTGTTATTGTAAAACTAACATCGATTTTGATATGCCATTGTTGTTGAACAATATTATCAACAGAACTCTATTCACCCCCTTCTAGAGTTTGAGCGAAAACGGTTGGAGGATTTCCAGGGATATGATTAGATTTAATAATCATTTTCATGAATATCATGAGTTAATATTCTTGAATTCTTCCCGAAATACCTCTTAATATATCCGAGTTTCATTGGAAAAAAGAAAAAGAATTAGAAAAAGAATTAATTAATAATCAGCCATAATTATGATCTAGACCGTTGATTTGATAATCTAGGGTCAAGATGTTGGTTTCACAAGTTGCAAGAATTATGAGGGTTTCAATTTATAACACCCCACAATATATAGAACTATGCAAACTATATAGAGGCTCCTTCAAATAGAACCCAATGTACTGTTGCAAACTATGCAACCAAATCTTGACCGTACAAATATTGATCAAAGGTTTTGGTTTTAGCGGTGGCATCTTGGTAATAAATTGGAATTATAGGGGCAACTGGGTATGAAAAAAACAACAGAGGAGGGCATATTGGGGATTGCGTAAGTAAATTCAATAAGGAAAGCCTTTTCAGCGAAATTAGGGGGTTTTCGTAATCGCTATACCAGAACACGATGAAACGATTTTTGGGGTGAGATAGGAAACACGATCATCTCATCTACGAAAGGGGCGAAGAATCCGTTCCGATTTCATTGGTTGTTGAACCCTAAACGTGAAAATAAGTTGAAAAAATGGCGGACTGTTAACAGAGAAAACGGAATCATCCATGGAAATAAGGTTAAACAATGGATGATGGAGTCTGATGAAGGCGATATATGAACTAAATAAAAACAAAAGGCAACATATATAGTAAAAACCATGGGTCTTTATAAGGTGGACAATTAAGGAAGAAACAACATTAATTTTTTAAAAAATAAATACCATAATTACAGCTTCATGCATAGGGAAGGGCAAAGCCACCCTAGCAACCCTACCTATGGTAAAAACAATTAATTTCGCATAGGGTAAATCATATAAAAAAAAAATGAGATTTTATTTAAGTAATAAATGGTTTGAATAAGAAATATATTTCATATATATATAGGGGCAGATTCAAACGAGAAGATAGTCAATTTGTGAGAAAGCGAGAAGAAATATGAGCCACATAATTTATTAATTAAAAAATAGCATAAATAATTTTTTTTTTAATTTTTAGGATAATTACAATTTGAATTGGATAAATCCTTAAAAATCTCATAATATCTTTTAAATTTATTTATTTTTTAATTTTAATAAATTCATAATTTTATTATCAAATTTATATTATTATTTTCTAGATAAAATCATAATTGTCATCAAATATCACATGTGATATCCATAACTAATTCATTATTTATTTCACCATTTTTTTCTCTATTTTTTAGATTTACGTTTTGAATCACATGTGATTAACTTCGTTTAACATGTGATATATTATTATGTATCACATATGATCCCAATATGTGGATTTTTGTAAATATCACATATGATAATATATGTCTAAATATAAATAACGCATAATCACATGTGATAATATTTACATCACAAAAAGATCTGTAAATATAAATATACATAATCACATATGATTAACTAAAATATATACAATTATCACATGTGTTAATATTTACATCACAAAAAGATCTATAAATAGAAGTATACATAATCACATATGATTAACTAAAATATATACAATTATCACATGTGATAATATGATATGTGATATGCATAAATATTCATATAATGATATCACATGTGATATTTGGTTAAAATTATGATTTTTTTTATTAAAAGTATATTTAGAAAAAAAATTAATAAATAATTGAAATTAAAAAATAAATAAATCTAAAAGATATAATGAAAATTTTAAGGACTTATCAAATTTAAAATGATAATTATCCTAATTTTTAAAACTATTTTTTATTTATGGTTTTTTTTAATTAAGAAATTATGTGACCCACATTCCTTCTCGCCTTCTCGTAAATTAGTTTACTTCTTGCATGATTCTCCCTCTCTCTCTCTCTCTCTCTCTCTCTCTATATATATATATATATATATAGGGGTGAGTTATTATGCAACCTTTTACATGGTGCAACCCATGCAACCCACTTATCTACCACTCATTTTAGTTTCACATTTTTTAATTAAAAAGGTGAAAACTAGGGGTTGCATTTGAACACCTCTCTCTCTCTCTCTCTCTCTCTCTCTCTCTCTCTCTATATATATATATATATATATATATATATATATATATATATATATACTAGACATATACCCGCGCACGATGTGGCGCGAAAAATCGTGAAATCTAAGAAACAATTGACAAAGGTATGTATCCGCTCGCGAAACATCTCGAAATCAAAATGACAACAACGTTTCATTTTAAGTTTGTATTTCTTCGTCCTTATCGATACTTTAGTCTATGATTCACATATAAGTGCACCAAACGACTCAAGCACCGTGTTTTCATAGACTAAAGTATCGATAAGAACGAAGAATACAAACTTAAAATGAAGACGTTGTTGTCATTTTGATTTCGAGATGTTTCCCAAGCGGATACATACTTTTGTCAATTGTTCCTTCGATTTCACGATTTTTCGCCCTGCATCGTGCGCCAGTATATCCCTAGTTTGTTTCAAGAAAAGTATTCTTTTAATTATTGGGATTTTACGATAAGTGCATCTTAAAATGAAAAAAAAGGATTTAAAGAGCATCTCCAATAGTTATGTTAAATTTTTTCTAAAATAGAGTAAAAAATCAAAATCTTTAAAAAAATTTGCATCCAACTCTAACAGCTATTCTATTTTAGCAACTCTAACATCAATACAACACTATGGGTTGTTTGATCGGTTTTTCATTAAGTCATGTATGAATACAGTTGACTTTGTGGATTAATCCGTCTATATGGATTAGGAAGGTTTCTGTTTAAAAGAGTTTTTTCATATATGGAAATGGAAGGAACATGTTTTTTACTTAGGAGGGAAGGTTTAGAAAATTTTGGCTTTTCGCATAAAGCTCCCCCCCCCCCCTCCCCCCCGCATAAGCTTACCGAATAAGCCACTTTTATATCATTAAGTCACTACCAAAGTTGACCGAATAAGCTATGAGTCATATTAAGCTCATTAAACTTTTAATAAACATTCTTTCTCACATACTTCAAACCCTACAAAAGTTTCACATCCTCAAGCACGGTATCTACAAAAACAAACATAATTTTTTTGCGACTACTATATCTTAAACCTAAATCTATAAGCTTGGGCCCGCATACCACAATCAAATATGTTAATCGTACAGATTTATTGGCATGGCGCGCAATAAAAATCGATAGCATGCTACAAAATCAACCCCGATACTCTTACAAGAGTTGAAACACAACTTTTTATTAGTTCCTCTTGCTACCGAGTTTAGAACATTTTTCTGGTGCCATCTTTTCGTGGGATAGACTCATCGATGTCCATTCTACGCCATCCTCCATCCGATGAGGCCATTTCCTCGGCTTTGTCAAACAAGCCAAGGAGAGGCCTCCGATGTGTATAAAGAGGATCTTTCTGCGTTTCCCACTTGACCGGATTTTGTGCCATGTCTTTCATCATTTCGTAAGCCGCCTTTCCACTACAAACAACTCAACAAAGCCAAGGTATAAGTAAACCCCCCCCCCCCCGGGGGAGTCTTCACAAAAACAGTCAAACCAGTTGGGGTTGAGGTAAGGTCTGCATACTTCCTACCCCTCCGGACCCTACTTTCAAGTAGTGGTGGCCAAAAACCGGTCCCGGGCCGTAACAGTAGCCTCCGACAACTGGTGCCGGTTCGAGTGAAAATGGTGAGGCCCGGTTAAGGATTTGTAAGACCGGTTTGGGTAACCGGTCCCGGGCAGGACCCACGAATCCGTCAAAAATAGAAATTGGTCCCTGTTTTCGGGCCGGTAACCGGTCGCAGGCGGTGCCGGTCCCGGTTCCGGTCCTCTGGCGGTCCCAGACCGAGTCGGGTCGGTTTGGCCACCTCTACTTTCAAGTGAGATATGTTGGGTTTGTTTGGTTTTACACATAGGGGTGTAAATGATTTAGTCGAGCACGAGTATTAGTATACTCGACGCGAACTCGATATATTTCTCAAGCACGAACTCGACTCGAAAACTCACGAGTAGTTAAAAACAAAACTCGACTCGAATTCGATTACAAATTTTTAAGCTCAAACTCGTTTGAAGCTCGAAGCAATCTCAAACTCGAATCAAGCTCGAACGAAGCTCGTCCGTTGAAACTTAACGAGTTAAAAGGTATTCTCATTAAACTATATAAAACTCATGGATGCACCTCAAATTTTATCATCAAAGTATAGAGTTGAGGTTGTTTCAACTCAATACTTTGATATCACAATCCTCGACATCGACTCATGAGCTACTCGAGATCGAGTGTAAAACAACCTCAACTCGGTACTTTGCTATCACAATACTCATGAAAGATTTGAGGGCAGCATAACAATTTACTAAGTTTGCAAAAGGAAAAAAAAAGGAGGCAAAAAGCATATAGGCAAAAGCTCAAACCTGTAAACGGGATCCAAAATCACACTGGTGGTTTCAGCAACTTCCTTCACAAATTTAAGCTCCTCGGACGTACTCATGGCATAGCCAAGCCCTTTGGCCTATCAAAACAACATCAAAAACCATCAAAATATAAATATTACAATAGTTGTTATGAACTACAAAGTGAAATCATGAGATGTCGAGTACACATGACAAGTTCGTGGAGGTGTGTAACAGAGGTGGCAAAGGGCTCAACGGGTTTGGAAGGGACCTAACAAAGGTTCGATCAGGTGTTGGTGGCATGTACCATCTACTGGTGCTTGTGGCAACAGACAGAAACCGGTGGTTGGTGGGAGGTGCCAAGTGGTCCAAAAAAGGGTATTCTGCCACCCTCTAGAGCGCCCCCATAGCACATCCCACATTCATCGTGGGGGAGGTAAACGTAAATCGTGCATGCATCCCATTGGCAGAGGTGGTGCCCGGGACCTCACAAATATGGATTACACCCACACCTCTACCGCTAGGACACTGATCAACAAATTTGGAAGTGATGGCTGTAGTAACCTGTACCTTTATACATATATCAAAATAACATTTCTGTCTAAAAACTGCCCCAGGCTTACATTTAAGAGTATAAGGTTTACACTATCACCTATTACACAACTGAGTCAAAAAGTAAACTATTGCAGGAAGTCTTCTAGCTCCTGGAAATAACTCACATCTTCTTCTTACCCTTATCTGAACCCGCTACCTTTCGATAACCTGAAACAGGGTTATAATTTTGAAAGAGCGAGGGTTAGACCAATGGTCTAGTGAGTCCCCTCCAATCACTACTGCAACAGTTCAAATATTATTTAAAACATTTAAACAAAGCTTTATATCTCAAAAACATAACTTGCTCTTTTAATCAAACATTAAAACATACTTTACGCTTCACAAGCATAACTCAATCTACTGGCCATCACTGACCACTCTTTACGCTTCGCAAGTGTACCTTAAGCTACTGACCAACACTACCGTCAAAGACGGTATGTTTGTCTTGTACTGCCTTCTTTTAGGGACACACCCTAATGGCATAAACGGGCTACACTCCCCGACACGAGCAGGCGGGTCACACTTCCCGACTTAGGTCAGACTTCTGACTCAAATGTATGCATATACTTAGTCCTGACTATATATAAAACAAGTTTATATAAACTGAGCATAAAATTCCAAACTGATTAAACCAACCTTTTTCAATAAATCTGCATAACTTTCAATACTATAAACGTGTAGTTTATAAAACCCACATTTATCAAACTCGAACTGGCATCCCCTTCTGTTCTAAACTCAGAAACTCTTCTTCCAACTTTTAACTGCCGCCAGAGGGCAGAACTGTACTTTAAATCTTTTCAAAAACTCACTCCAAGACATTTCTTTGGCTACCGCCGAACTTTGTCCTCCTGCTTCAACATCCCACCACATTACCGCTTCATCTTTCAACATTGACAAAGCATAAACTACTTTATCTTCATCGGCACACTTACTAGTATCAAATGCTAACTCCATACCTTTTACCCATCTTAACGCTATCACTGGATCACATTCCCCTTTGTAAGTAGGAGGTTTGCAAGCAGCAAACTCCTTAAAACTACATCCTCTCCCCACTACCGCTTTAGTGGTCACAATGGGGTTTGACTGAGGGTGGCTACCCCCTACAGTCACTGGTGATTCTGCTACCTCGGTCGCTACTTTTTCTTCACTCTTTTCTTTGCTTGACGAAACCTCATTATTGCGCTGAGCCAATAAAGCGTTCAACGTTTCCTGTAATTTTCCCATTTCTGTAGCGAAAGTTTCTTGGGTAACAAAACCCTGAGTTCTACCTCCACCACGGTTTCCTGTCTGCTTTCGACCCCTCACAGAAGCCGAACTTTCTTGATAAGAAGTTTCATGTCCATATCTTACCTCTACACTTTCAGTTTGACGAATACCACGAGTCGTCTTCCCGCCTCGAGTTCCCACAGTGGAAACCCTTACCTGAGTAGTTGTTTTCTGAACTGTCTTACCTCTAGGTTGACCACGACTCTTTCCTCGGATAGCAGTCGGGTTGACCGCAATCGTTCGCTCTTCTGCAACGACTTCATTAACTGGCTCAATTTCAGGATTCGGCATAGACCTACTCTTTGTCACTTGCTCAGACATACTTATGATAAGAATAAACATAAGACATTCAATCTAACATGCTAAACATTACGGCAGTTTAAGCACAAGCATGTACTTGTAAATTCATAATTACACTGGCCAGATGAAATTCCAAATTTACCTTACATGCTAGTCCTTACTACCTTAATGTTAACTTCCTACGGTCTTCCTACTGCTCAGTTGTGCTTCTACTTTCTCAGTTTAAGTCTAGGCCCATCTGGTCACCTAGATCTCTTAAACTAATGCTTTGATACCAATTGTAGTAACTTGTACCTTTATACATATATCAAAATAACATTTCTGTCTAAAAACTGCCCCAGGCTTACATTTAAGAGTATAAGGTTTACACTATCACCTATTACACAACTGAGTCAAAAAGTAACTATTGCAAGAAGTCTTCTAGCTCCTGGAAATAACTCACATCTTCTCCTTACCCTTATCTGAACCTGCTACCTTTCGATAACCTGAAACAAGGTTATAACTTTGAAAGAGCGAGGGTTAGACCAATGGTCTAGTGAGTCCCCTCCAATCACTACTGCAACAGTTCAAATATTATTTATAACATTTAAACAAAGCTTTATATCTCAAAAACATAACTTACTCTTTTAATCAAACATTAAAACATACTTTACGCTTCACAAGCATAACTCAATCTACTGGCCATCACTGACCACTCTTTACGCTTCGCAAGCGTACCTTAAGCTACTGACCAACACTACCGTCAAAGACGGTATGTCTGTCTCATACTGCTTTCTTTTAGGGACACACCCTAATGGCATAAACGGGCTACACTCCCCGATACGAGCAGGCGGGTCACACTTCCCGACTTAGGTCAGACTTCTGACTCAAATGTATGCATACACTTAGTCCTGACTATATATAAAACAAGTTTATATAAACTGAGCATAAAATGCCAAACTGATTAAACCAACCTTTTTCAATAAATCTGCATAACTTTTAATACTATAAACGTGCAGTTTATAAAACCCATATTTATCAAATAACTGTCAAAATCATAAAAGATTTAGTTTGAAAGACTCACCTCTGATTCTTCTTGCTTAACTCTGTCTTCTAACGATTAACACCACCTACGATGGTATCAAAATACAAAGGTAAGCTAACTTGTGACTAACATTCTTTCCTTCTCTAAATAAATCAACACACTGTCCGACCGGTCAAAACTTCTCCCGGTCGACTTACCCCGATGCATCTTACCGGTCGCTACATAAATATCGGTCGACATTATACCGGTCGACTACAACATATCGGTCAACAGTACCGGTCACACTGGGTTCCGGTCGATTACACCTTACCGGTCGTTCCACACCGGTCCACACCGGTAGACCCGCACCGATCTACAAGGGTCCGGTCGATACCGGTCGTCAACATACCGCTAGACCCGCACCGGTCTACAAGAACATACCGGTCGACGTTCATACAGAGTCGACGACTCAAAACCCAGAAAACCTCAGATCATTAAATCGATCAAATATACGGTTAAAAGCTTGAATAACAAGACTATTTACCGACTATAACATGCAGATAGAAGTATTAAGCTAGAATCATACCTCTATTTGACAAAAACTGGTCGATTCTTGAAAACCTCTTTCTTCTTCTCCCTGCTCTCGCTCTGCTCTCTTTCTTGAGTCAGTCTCAAACTTTTCACAGTATTTGTTATGAAAACAAATATCTAAGGATTATGATTATATATAACCAAGGTTTCAAATAACCCCCCTGAACTTTGGGTCTCGCTTAACTTTTCACCCAACTTCCAAAATTAATAAAAATTCTGGATCCAGATATTACAATGGCACATACGCAAAACACAAGGACAGGAAAAGCAAACCAAAAGGATGTTCGCCAACGATGAAAATGTCAGGCTACCGGTGGTGATGGTGGGTTGGCTGCTATCTTTAATTTTAGGGTCTTAAGCGACTTTTATCACCGAGGAAATAATTGGAACATATTATTAGATAACATGGGACAAAAGGGCAATGTTTGTTAGCACCTTAATGAGCTTAATGAGACTCACAGGTTATTCAGTCGGCTATACATGAATGTTTGTAGTGGCTTAATGATATAGAAAGTGGCTTATTCAGTAAACTTTTAGGAGGAAGCTTTATGCAGAAAGCCAAGTTTTTTTCCAAACTTCCCCCTCCCAATTAAAAAATACGATCCCTCCTCTATGAAAAAATCCTTCCAAACAAAAATCTTCCTGGTCTATACAGATAGATTAATCCACACAAACACCTTTATCCATACAGGACTTAATGAAAAACCAACCAAACAGCCCCTATTAAGAAAGATATGATACGGAATGCAGAAGCAATTGATTTCATTATCAAGCTTCTAATAAAAAATCATTAATTAATTAATTAAAAGCCAAACTAAATTCATTTTTGCCATAAATAAAGAACCAGAATTATTTTATGAATGGAAAACAGGTATAACCAGAAGTATTTTATGTTCTTACGATTTCAATTTTGACTATATCACATGAGTTGATTCCAGCTTCAAGTCCATCGAGTAGACCTTGGACATAATCATAGAAGTAGTCGGGATCATCACATACACTGAATGTCATAACCTGCCATTAGTACATCAAATCAATAGTTTTTTATTCCCTAAGCAAAGAAATTCGATCAGGACTAAAGTATCGATAAGGACGAATAATACAAACTTAAAATAAATATTTAACACGCGGTATATAGCAAGTATTCGGCTATTAGTCAAAAATCTAAAACACCCTTCAATAATGATGAATGGAGGATCTGGCAGACCAATAATCCAAGTTGTCAATATTCAGTAGTAATTAGCATAGACGTAGTTCTTTACCAAAAAGAAAACTTCGCGTTTATTATAGACATCCCAAAAAGGAAATTACGGCATTTACCATGGGACAACGATTATAAGAAATTGGTCAATTCCTCCATAATGCAGATAAATAAACAAGATACAGTGTAGATTTTAAAGCGAAAATCCACATTTGCGTAAACATAAAAATACATAAAGAAAGTAGGTTAAAAACCTTGGAATGCATAGACTGTGATGACTTCCATATTTAGCATGTAGACAAACAGAACGATCAGCACAAAGAAACGCCAAGCTTTGAATAATCATCACTTAGCACATGTTTAAACGTCAACAAAACATTGAGCTACTTGTAGTAGATTGCCTGCCCCCTTGTAACTTTAATATTTAAGCTTCCATAAGAAAGAAAACCAACACATAAGTCACTCCCGTTTTCACTTCAGATTAAAAACCTCATCGGTGAGTGTCTGTCTTTATAAATAATTTGTCTTGTGCAGTGAGGATTGATTATTTATGTAAGAGAACTATACTCTATAATATGGTATCAAAATGTACCATGAACAAATTAGATACAGATGTGAAATGTACTTTTGTTTTAAGCTCACTTAGCCACGAAGCAATTGACAAACCAGCAACTGTACCACCACTAAAAATCACCAATGGACTTGCCAGCAAGCTTAAATTGTTCCTATATCAAATTATATCATAATTAGGCACACTAAAATATTGTGGAATGGAAGGCATAGTATGTGAAATAATAAATTAAAAGAAAGGAAATTAGTCACTTACTAAAGCAATCTATTTGTTCATTGCTCATGACATTTGGAGGTTGAAGTCCACGTAGTTAGTTCAAGACGATCTCGTTCAGTCATGGAGAATATTGTTCCCTGTTAATCAAAATTGCCAAGGTTAACCTAGAAACGAAATCGAAATCCATCTACAAAACCATAAACGAAATCAAAAACCATGTTCAAATCTAAAATCGAAATCAAAACTCAGGTTCAAACTCAAAAACGGAATTGAAACGCAGGTTCAAACCCAAAATCAAAATCGAAATCGAAACATTGGTTCAAACCCAAAACTGAAACCCATATTCGTACCTTGAAACAAAATCGGAAAAGGATTTAAACCCAAAATCGAAACCCAAATTCGAACCTAGAAACGAAACCGAAGAATGATTAATACCTAAAGTCGAAACCCATATTAAATTGGAAAATAAATCGAGATCAGACGCAATCCCAAATTGAAACCCATGTTCAACTTTAACTTGATTGCAATGGAGGGTTAGGGACGATGCTCTGGTTCTTTTTAGAGTTGTAGCGATTGCAAAACTTACCAACGAATTGAGGGATATAGGGCACCTGATTTTGTGAGTTTTGCTCTCAGGGAGGAACAGAGGATGATGAAGTCGGGAAATGGAGGAGAGAAATTGTCTTTGGAGGAATTGCAGAACGTGGGGAGAAATCGAGAGGGAGGCGAGGGTAGAGAAATTAGGCGAAGAAGAAGCTTTCCAAAAACGGATTTTTCCGATAACTGAATAAGAACTTTCATATATATATATATATATATATATTGGAGGAAATGGTTGCGTGTCTACCGTGTAGTCATATAAATCACACTGCTCCTTATTTCTGTATGCAAAAAAGAATCTTTTTTTCTCTCATCTTTTCCTTATTTTGATGGGGGTTTTCGAGATGTTATGTTGATATCAAACAATTGTTATTTTGATGAGTTTACTTTTTCGGGATGTAATGTTGGTATAAAACAATTGTCATTTTGATGGGTTGTCTTTTTTGGGATATAATGTTTGTTTCAAACAATTGTTATTTTGATAGGTTGTCTTTTTTAGGATGTAGTGTTGTGTTCAAACAATTGTTATTTTTAAATGCAAGTAATGTTTTTTTGCACTTTAATAAATGAATTTTTCTTGTACTTTGACAATGAAGATTGGATGAAAAAATAAAAATAAAGAGAAATGATAAATGTGTTTTAAAGATGATAGTGATGCATAAGGACCAAATCCACAATTTATTATTCTTTGTTTTAAATGTGTATAAAATAAATTAAAAGGGAAAATTAAAATGACTATTATGCCCATAGTGTGCAAGACACATGAGGCATTTAATCTTTAAAAGTTAACGGTGTTAGTTTTAGGGATCATAGCCACAATATATTGAATACCACATGGACTATATCCACAATAAACATAGAATGAGGACCATGGTCAAAGAAATCACAAAACCACAAGAACCAAATCCACAATTCACTCTAAAAATTTTGATTATTATAAAAGAACATCATAAATATATGTCACACATAAGTGAAACAATAAATGAGAGTCAAGAGTCCAAAATTTTTTATTCAAATCAAACATGTTTCAGACATCTGATTTTTTTTTTTTTTTTTTTGAACTTGTTGTAGAGTTTTAAAATGCTAATTTTTTTGGAACATGCAAGTATAATTGGAATAGCTAGTTTGAGTAACTTAAATAATTTTTCATATAACAGATTATTTCTTCCTCAACAACTTTGTGTCTCCAAAAACAAATTAACACAATTTAGTTTTTTCGGTTATTTGCATATATGATTTGATTGTAATTTCAATTTTATTCAAATATAATCTTTAGATTATCTTTTCTTACGATAAATTGCATTAATCATTCTCAGTTTACAGTTAAATTTTATATCTAGTTGTATCACACAAATACTGAAATACATAATTAGTTAGTTATATTTATACACATAAAAAGTATAGATGGATTAACTAAACCGACACATTTATATCAAAATCAAGTCAAATCATACATTGAAAAATGTAAAAAGTAAGTCTTAATGTTGATATATTAAAAGAGGAAATTAGTAGGTAGGTCCGTGTTTACAACCTTTGTATTGTGAAGCCTCTTGAGTAGCTTAATATTGTAATCAAATGAGAGTAGTTAATCTAAAGTGTTTTATGGTGTATGGATGATTATGTTGATACCCCTGTAGCCTCCTTTGGTATCAAAAACAAGAAAGCAACTGGTATTAATGTGCAGACGACTTCAATCCCAATCCCAAAACCAAGATTATCAAAAGAACCCGAAGAGATGTTTAGAACCGAAGCCAAACCAGCACCAACGAATGAACTCAATGTCGACCCAAAGTTGTTTATCGACATGAATAGCGCAAACAGAGTCCCTTCGATTCCAGGTGGGCAAAGTTGTCCTGATAGGATCAAGAAAGGCATGAACCTGCACTCGAAACAACCAAACCTATTACTAACAGGTCCACGACTCTGTCATGTCAGCTTTCTCTCTCATACTCGTCTCATAAACAAATAAACCAACTTCTTTTCTTTTTCTGATCATGGACTGGTCCATAGGTTTCAAATGGGTCCCACAAATGACCTGCTTTTTGAGGCCCTAGTGGTTAAAACTTAAAACCCATATGCCAAATGAGGTTTTAAAATGGGAGAATGATAATAAAATTACATACTTGAATTGATGGACTGCATCTGAGAGAGCAGACCCGAATAACACCAATATTTCATCGGACATGCCAAACGGAACGTGTAGTCTAGAAACCAATACTATGTCTAGAAGTGTCAAAAACGACAGGGTAAGATGAGCGAACCTGCAAAAAGATTTCAGATTAAGATCAATTAGCGAGCTTACGCAAGAATCTACTACATCCATACGAGTTCTTTTCAAAACTTACATGAGAATCTTTCTTAACTTAATCTTCTTTAAATAGCGGTTGTAAGTGAAAGTTCCAAGCATGAGGCCCATCCAACCAACAACGCGTGACGTACCCAGAAAAGAAGCATCTAGATTTAGAACTTCTGTCTGGTAGTAGAACATTACCGTTGAAAGATTTGGAATGGTCACCTGCGATAGGAAAAACCAACCCATTGGTCTGGTTTCCCCAATAATCTGAATCAGAAGTAAGCACAACCACATAGAGTTGAAATGCTCAAGAAATACAGGCGTACACAACAATTGTGGCCACTGAGTTTATCAGGGCTGATTTCTTGCAGTCATAATTTGCCAGGATTAGTCTAGGCGTAGCCTAAGACACCCTTCCCCAAAAAAAGGCTATATTCATCTTTGATCATTTAACATTTTAACTGTGTACCTCAAGATAACTGGGCGTCGAAAAGCTTTGAAAAGGGTATAGCCAGCCACTTTGAAAGATTGAAACCATTGTGATGGCAAAGACCCGTCTTTTCCAGGCATCTTACTTGTATCGGATGTTAATTTCTTGCTACTTTTATTGCTCCTTTTCCTCATCAAAGTACCTGGTTTAGGCATGTCGGATGATAATCTATCTTCATCTGATACATTTTCGTTTTGTATGTTGGTGCCATTAGAAGTAGAAAATTCAGGCAAATTTGAACTGCCTATAGGACTTTCTGTCACAAACCCACATGAAAATAGCTGTATAGTTGGCAAAACAGAGAAAAGCAAGAATATGTTGCCCATTTGAAAGTTACTTAATGCATATCCTCCAAACAAACTCCCACAGATTCCTCCGACAGCCATTGTCATCCATGATATTGATTGCAGGTCGCCAGCGAATTTAGCCCTGAATGAAAGCAATTGCTGACATGAGGAAGGTTCAGAGGAAAACCCCCAAAAAAATGAAAAACTGAGGAACAACCTGGTAATTTTTCATTTGAACGGTATGCATGTGCATACAAGTAATTAAAGTTGTTTCTTGGTTTTTATGCACATGTTCATATACACGCGTGCATGTTACAAATTACTTGTATGCACATGTACATACCGTTCAGATAAACGGTTACAAGGGTGTTTCTCAGTTTTTCATTTTTTTTTTGCGGTTTTCCCCTGAACCTGGCTCTTGCTGAATAAGAGAAATTTGAATATTTTTAGCCAGCAAATACCGATTTGGATTAAAAGAACATACTTTTCCTGCCGTGCTGCCTCTGCAATCATTGCATCAATTACAACATCTGCCATTGCAGAGCCAAGATTTTGCAATAACAAGAAGATCATGAGTTGATCTCTGGAATTTCTTATGGATTCCTGCAGGCCAAGAATCACCCATGGAAAGAGTGAGAGCAGTGTCGCAATGACTAAATAAGGAATCCTTTTTCTTCCTTTTACTGGGATACAATCTGAAAGAATTCTGCACCCAACATGGGAAATAAAAACCATCTTTCATTTACTAGCAAATTGACTGTAAAAAGTTGTCAATGTGTAATCATTTGACAACAAGCTAATTGATTATAATTTGGTGCAAAAAAACTATCTTTCATGCAATGGTATATTGCAAAATGAATCCAAAATGTTCAATTGTCTGTTTTAACTTGATACTTGATGTAAATACAATTAATTATACAAGTCCAAATTTGTGAGCATAAAAATAAAGACTAACAATTAGATGAATACCCATATATTGGTTTTATGCTCCATGGAAAAAACGAGATGGATGTTACGAATTGAGAAGCAGAGGGCGATAACTTTAATCTGTCTTTGAGCTGGTAGGAAACTGCTGTCCATACAAAAGATCTAAAACCCTATAGTGAATAAAAATCAAGGCAAACCACATTAGATAGAGTTAGAACTATAAGAAATCAAATGATTTATGCAACTTAAAATCTCACAAAACCAAGTCTGCTCTAAGTTGATGATCCAAAATGGGGTAAATAACCCTTTTGTTCTTAACAAAGAAATGCAATTTGACTGATATTTCCACCCTGTTCTTTGGCATTTCAAGAAGTCTTGAAGTAAACTTTAAAAGAAACCACATGTGGGCAGGAAATGAAGGTCGAATGGACTACGTTTCGAAGTCGAAATCTGTTTCAACTTAGAAAATGGAATCGTATTGAATTCCAACAACATCCATGTAATAAGAATATTCTGGATTCTGAATCAGAAGCAAAGAGGGCGTAACATTTCTAAAGAAATCTTGAAAATACCCAGAACCCAAATGAATTGGAATAGGGAAAAACCCTTGTATCAATGATGAATGGGGATTAAAAATTAGCAGTATGGATGAAGAAAGGGGTGAAATTGAAATGAAAAATACCTGGGTAAAGTAAATCAAACAGACGAGCCAAATGAATGAAGCACCGAATGTGATGAGCAGCTTTTTAATCCATCCTATCATTTTGGTATTTGGGGGATCTTCATAATATGTGGAAAGAAACGGAGAAGAAGAAGAATGCGTTTTTTGGTTGCTTTTTTTCAACCGTTTTTCTTGCTGACTCCCCCTTTTGCGTCACCTCCACCAATCACAATCTCCCTCTTCACTACAAGTATCAAACGTACTAGTCAACCATACAACATCAAAAATCAAACTTTGTTTTTGTTTTTGTTTTTGCTTTTGCTTTTAATTTTAAAAAAAATATAATTCTTTTAAAGATTTAATTTTGAGTAACCCATTTTCATTAGTGTCAACATCCTACATGGACAATGACATTATATAGAAATCTAGTAACTTGTGTTATGTCTTCTTAATTCAAAATAATCACATGGACAATTGTATTACATTAAAATATAGTAACTTAAAAGGTTATCCATTGCGATAAAAGGTAAATTTTTCAAAGAATGCTCTATTAAAAAATATTTTGAAAGTATATTGATGTAATTAAGAAAAATGAAAGTACAATGTTTAAGAAAATTTATAAAAGTCAAGTTATTTTCATGCATTTAATCCGGTTCAAAAATATAGTCAGCAAAAATCCCATCTAATCCATTTGTTCTAGGTTTTTACTTTGATCCATTTAAAAAATAGGATAAAAAGATTAATGGATTTAAATAAAAATAAAAAACCAGAATTATCTGTTTCAGAAAAGACTTATTTTTATCCGGTCCGGTTCAAACAGATGATATCATGGATCGGTATTTATCTTGTCCGGTCCAAATGTCCATTTTACCATTAAGACTGAGGCAATGCTTACGTACATGTAAGATTTACTGGGTACGCTTGTTTTTGTTTATTTAAAACTTTGGTGGCAAAAACCCACTATCTAGAAGTGACAAGTCTTACCTAGAATCGACTAGGTTAACAAACCAAGAAAAATCATCTCTCATATTTAACTAGAAGCAAGTTGTTGTGCCATTTTATTACACTACAATTATATGTCGTTACACGGCTTAAAGTTATAAACATTCGAGTTCAAATACAGTAGATCGGAATGGTAAGTGGTCGGTATACAAAAGGTTTAACAGCGTGGGAATAACCGGATACATGATTGTAACTAAACTTGACACCTGAAAACCCATCTCCAAGATGAGTGCAGTGTTCATGGAAGCTGCTAATCGGTCTTGCTAAACAGGCATCCCATCGATCACTTTCTGGCATCGTCTCTGCTACTGTATATATTCCCCTTGAATTCGTAAACGCTTGATAATTTAAAACTTCCCCCGATTTTGTTATGCAAAGAACAGCAACCTCTGCCCCTGCAATCACCAACATATCTTTGAATTTCATTTCACCCCACAAAGATCAAATGGATCATGTAAGATGAATCAGTTTACTTGAAAACAAAATGGATGGATCATATCTACAAAGATCAACAGTATGTTGAAAAGAAATGATCTTTTTATGTTTTGTGGGTGTTCTTGAGCTACCAAACATAAATGGAGTTCGATTTAAGAGAAGGCCACAAGCGGTTCTGTTTGGTGGTAATTGTTCGGAATGAAATTAAAAATCATTCAGAGGGTTTTAGGTACAGTAAGAGGCAGACCTTTTTTTTGTTCAAACAAGATTCTGAAAACAATGGAGGATCTGCATTATATTGTTGCTAAAACAAGATTAGGGAACTTATTAACTCTTTGCAATTACATAACCCAATAAGCATTTCTTAATAAAAGATCAAGATTTTAACCTGAATCACATAAAGCAGAAGAATTAGCAGCACCATGAACAACAACAACAATCTTTATTGCTAAGAAATGACTAAAAAAAAGATTTTTTTTGAAGAAAACCCTATTGTAGGATTTCAAAGCAGGAAAGCCCAAGTAAGAATCAATTGAAATTAACGAATTAAAACGAGAACTTGAACTTGATTCAACTCATGATAAGATTGATTGAAGAGCAAAGTACGAACTCAACTTTGCACCGACAAATTATGCAAAAATGGGACTAATTTAGCAAAATGCATACAAAATCGAAGAATTAGAAAGGATGGGAAGCACAGAAACATGGAAAAGGGTTTATGTGAATTGCAAGGGATTGGTGTTGACCTTGTAAGATGTGGTCTTCTGGACCAACAGAACCATCAGCACAGACATCGCAGACGACTCTGCCATGGATTTCACCTGTCCAAGCTTTTACGGTGCAGGGAGTGACGTAGGCAAAGAGAAAGAGGGCAATGAGCAGCTTCCCCATTCTTGATTTCTTCCATGGCTGCCTTCAACCCCTTTGTAAAGAAGTCGGGTCGGGTCGTCGACATGGGTCCACAGATCCGTAAACAATTAAACATCACCCATTTAGCTACTGCCCCACTTGCTTTCATTTTCTATCTGTCTTGTAACATGATTGATATAGTATTGCATTTATAATGAATTCTTTTGTAACCTACTTTCAAGATTCATTTGTTTGATTTTGTTGGAACAATTTTATTATTATTTAAATGTCCATTCTTTTTAAATAATATATTGTTGGATGTTTTTATTTGTTAAACACTTAACATAATTTAAAGGAATTGAAATATGGTCAATTCCTTTTACCAAATTTCATTCAGACATTTGGTTTACCTATGAAATGAAATTGAATTCCACACATTCCATCGTTTATGGATTTGGTCATTCTATCACAAGTTAGAAAAAAAATTCAATTCCATTCCATCCCGTTTTCTTAAAACAACAAAATTATCTCCTTCTTCCCTTCTTGATTTACCCGGATCATCGCCGTCAACCACCACCATTCTGAACCGCCACTGAACACCACTTATCAGAACCACCGTCGACCACCACCATTCTGAACCACTATCGACCACCACCGCTATGAACCATAATAGTTGGATTTTGGTTTCAAAATTTTCAGAAAAGAGTATTTTGATCCTTTACTAATATTTTGTTTAAATTCCATATTTACATTATGTGAAACACACAAACAAATTTCAATTCTTTCAGCGTTTGTCAACCATAAATACTTTGACATTGGATCCAAGACATTATGCAAAAACAAAAGATAGATGTACACCAGAAACCTGAAATAAGATATAGAGCAAGGAAACCAGCCGATCGTCCTCCCTCTTACTCATACGCTCAATCGGCATGCCAATTTCCGATCAAAACCCTCGGAGATTCTTCGATAAAGATTCTTAAACAGAGGGTCTACTATTTCCACATCTATATGTTACCCATCTTTATATATGTTTATAAGCATAAGCCCATCCGCCTGAGTTTCAAGATATCAGTAATTCAATTTAGGTTCTCAGTATATGGTATGTTTACGCTCCTTCTCCTCTGATTTACAATATTTGGTCAAAAGGGTCATCATTTTGAATCAGTATTATCTTCAATTTATAATTGTCGTCCATGAATTAGAAGCTTATCATTAGGGTACAACTCAAATTATAAGTCATTTCCTGTAAATGTAAAGCAATTCATATCAATTTTGGTTCCTAAAAGTGCCTGCTTTGACAATTTAGGTGAAAAAAAATACCTAATTCTGGAGAGGAAGCTGTTTAATTTAAAGACACTTGGGTAGAAAAACTACTGAAATCGAACTGATAATCATTTGCATTTGGCTACACTGCACCATTCAATCACTTCATTCCATCAATGTATTTATGTTGTAATTCATATCAAGATAGCAAGAAAATTCATGATCTAGATAGCATACGAAGAATGAACAAAGCTTTTGATGATATAAACAGCATCTCTTATATGTGTCCAAACTTGAGGTTGTAATTGTTGCCTGCCATAAGCCATTACTGGTATGCTTAAATTGTTTTAGTAAGTAGTATTAATTTCTTGAATGTTTTCAGTTTAGTTGATTATAAAGAATCAGTTTGTGTTCAGGAAATTATAGAGGTGAACGATGAGTGATTACGGAGGCTATGAGCTACATGAAATTGAACATACACATATGATTGATGTTATCAGCAATCTACCGGATTGTATTCTTCATCACATTCTGTCTTTTATGCCCACAAAAGAAGTTGTAAAGACCTCCATACTATCTACAAGATGGAAGAACCTGTGGGCTTCAGTTCCCAACATTGATTTTGATGATGCATTGTTGTATGCTAGTGAGGTGGATGGTCGGCATCTGCCTGAGGTGACTTCCTTTGTGAACTTCGTAGAAAGAGTCCTTCGGCTAAGGGATGCATCAAATATAGAAAAGTTCCGTCTATCTTGCCGTGTTTGCTTTAATGCATCTCAAATACACTCATGGATATATGATGCAATTATGCACAATGTTCAGGAGCTTGATCTCTGTCTTCTTGCAGAGGATCCATCTGTGATTCCTAGGTCTATGTTTGATAGCAAATCATTGGTCAGCCTGAAAATAGAAATGAATTGTGTTGTTGAACTCCCATCTCGCATTTCTTTTCCCCGCCTGAAAATCTTGCACCTATCTCTAGTTACCTTATCGAATGATGACTCTACAGAAAAGCTTTTCTCGGGCTGTCCAGTTTTAGAAGAATTGGTTTTATTAGATTGTGAGTGGATGAACTTGAAGAACATTGCAATTTCTAGTTCCACCTTGAAGAGCTTGTCCATAGATGATCTGCCATACTTTGGGCCATTGGATGATCCTAGTGGCTGTAAGATCAAGATTGATGCAGCAAACCTTACATTCTTGAAGTATATTGGATATCTGTCAAATGAGATTTTCTTGGATGATGTATCATCATTGGTAAAAGCATTCATTCACATTCCTAATCCCAAGGAGAGGCAAAAAGAAGTCGTGTGTCGTACTGTTGAAATGCTCAAAGGACTACGATATGTTGAATCTTTGAGGGTTTCTAATAGCACTTTGGAGGTAATTGGCACTGTTCTTGTGCTTGTTTCTGTTTGTATGTTTTGTTTGTTACAATATGTTGTTTGCTTGTCTGTTTCTGTATTGTTGCTTCTCCCAACACTTTTCACATTTTAGCACCGCCTTTTTTATTTACAAGTTCTAACCATGTTCTTTTTCAACAAATGTTTTTGAAAGTTTTATCCTTTATTTTCATACAATTTGCACAAGTTGAGGGTCGTTATGAAAACAGCTGCTTTGCCCTCTTTGTACAATCCTGCCATACTGACATTTGTCTTTGCGGTGTTTAGTCTCTTATATGTGCAGATAACTGGCTGGATCGTTTTCCAGTATTTCCGAATATGAGAAATTTAGTGTTGACCATGGAGATTCAGAATCATACGGTTGGAGTACTGATGGATCTGCTTAACTTGTGTCCAAATCTACAGTCGATTTGTCTCTCTGAGGTAGATTATTGGATACCCAAAAACCGAATTATAATGCCAATGATCATAATATGACTGTAAGGTTTGTTGAAAATATTGTACAGGGATTAGAGCGATGTATGCGACTTGGTGAGAACCATTTAATTTGGTCAACAATACCTGTATGCATGTCGAATTGCCTCAAGACAGTGACTTTCAAGAACTTTCGTGCGAATGATTCAGAAATATGTTTCGTTAAATGCGTTCTGAAGTATGCACGTGTTCTTGAGAGGATGGAGATCCGGTGTTGCAAGTCTCAGCTACGAGATCGAAAGAAACAGAGAGAACTGAGGAAGGAATTAGAAACCATAGCAAGGAGCTCTGCAGCCTGTGTTGTCAAGTTGTCATGAAATGGTCCCCACAGCAATAGTCCGACAGGTAAGGAAGCGGACATCTTTACAGAATAGTGGGGGTTGCAATTTACCTCACCCTGGTGGTCATGGGACAGGTATCCGGGGCGCTCAAAGAGGATGACATCATACCTTTTTTAGAGTAGTTTTAAAGAAAATGTATGTACTTTCGTTTCCTTTTGGTTAGCATCTTCGCAATATACTTCGTCATGTCTTGAGAACCGTTAAGCGGTCAAGGAAATATTTGTCAGGAGTGATTTTTTAAAGATTCCAACGTGGAAACATTTGTGAGAAGATAAATGAATGTGATTTACTAGATGTGATAAAGAGATCAAGATTTGCAAAATGGAAGCAATGGCATGAACATAAAGAAAAACATTGCAAATATGTCTATTTCAAGAAAAAACCTTCATCTTCCAATCAAGGATAGGATTAAAACAATATAATGACACAAAGGTCATGATTCTTTTGGTGGTTGACCAACACACACTATCAGACCTGCAGATGCTTGATGGCAGTATGAACATCCTTGTCTCCTCTACCACTGCAGTTAAGGACAACCTTGGTGCCATTAGGTAGGGTTGGACACAGTTTCTCTAGATAAGCCAGTGCATGAGATGTCTCCAGAGCCGGGATTATGCCCTCTAATCTAGACAGTCTCTTAAATGCTGCAAACAAACAATTAAAACAATATGAGACAAGACTCCATACAATCCATACTTTCAGAAAGAAAACAACCCATCTACCTTCCAATGCTTCCTCATCAGTGACGCTATGATATTCAGCACGACCGGTATCTTTCAGAAAGCTGTGCTCAGGTCCAACTCCGGGGTAGTCCAGCCTATAAAGCCCGACAATTGAGATCAAGGAGAACACAATCAGAAACAGAGTGAAGAAAGCAGCTGGATCATGTTATCTAAACTAAAGCAGTAAATTTTGTTTTGTTTACCCTGCACTGATAGAATGAGGCTCAATGATTTGTCCATCGTCATCCTGTAACAAATAGCTCATGGCTCCATGCAACACCCCAACCTCTCCTTTTGTTAAGGTAGCTGCATGCTTTCCACTGTCTAGGCCAAAACCTGCAGCCTCTACTCCGATCAATCTAACATCTTTGTCGTCAACAAACTCATGGAACAGCCCCATAGCATTCGATCCTCCACCAACACAAGCAACCAACACATCTGGACTTCCACCCCATTTTTCCAATGCTTGCTTTCTTGTTTCCTTACCAATTACTGCATGGAACTCCCTTACCATCATGGGGTAGGGATGTGGCCCAGCGACCGAGCCCAAGATGTAATGAGTTGTTTCCACATTGGTCACCCAGTCTCTTATGGCCTCTGATGTAGCATCCTTCAGTGTGGCTGTCCCAGAATGAACAGCTCTAACCTATATGATTTAACAATCACAGTGAGCGGTCGCATTGCAGCAAGACATCACTTCAAAGTAGTAATAGACTTGTCTATATTCACTCAAAATGGTAATTATGGAACTTTGAAAAGTAGGATGGTAAACAAACCTCTGCTCCAAGGAGCTTCATTCTGAATACATTAAGGGCCTGTCTTTCCATATCTTGAGCACCCATATAGATGATGCATTGCAATCCAAAGCGCGCACATACAGTGGCGGTTGCAACTCCATGCTGTCCAGCACCAGTTTCGGCAATAATCCGTTCTTTCCCTAACTTCTTGGCCAGCAAAGCTTGTGCAACAGCATTGTTGATCTTATGTGCACCAGTGTGGTTAAGATCTTCCCTCTTAAGGTAGATTTCAGGTCCTTCACCGTTGGGTCGTTTGTAATGCTCAGTAAGCCGTTCTGCAAAATAAAGAGGGCTTTCCCTACCAACATAGTCCTTCAATATCCCATCTAATTCCTTCTGCACTTGCACATCATTTTTTTCCCATAATTTAGCATAAAATAACATTGAAAGTAAGATTTTCTTCCATAAACCAAACTAAATTGAGGAACTTTCATAGGTAAGTACTAAGTAGCACATTTTTTCAACTTCTAACAGGAATCCGTCCAACAGATCGAATAATATTGCACAAATTTTCTTAATTTTAAACTAATAATCGATGGTAGGTAAGAGAATACCAATCAATAAGTGCAGTTAACTCATGATAGTTTGGTTTAATAAACATTAGAAGCTAAAATGACAAACATTAATCAAAATTAGACGACTATTCTATAGATATGAAAATACGAAGTGAAAGGTGAATTAACTGAAAATGAAATAACCTGGAATTCATGGTCGGTGGCGAGGGCTTTGAAAGCGGATTCGAGCTCAGAGAGAGCATACATTAGGGTTTCAGGAACATACTTGCCGCCATACTTACCAAAACGGCCGAGAGAATCAGGGCGTTGGAGGATTGACGATTGATCGAGAACCGGCGTCTTCTCCAGCACCATTGGTTCCGGTGATTGCTTAGCGGGGAGAGGAGAAACGGCAAACGACTTGGTTGAGGTGGATCCAATTTGGTTGAATTGAAAGGATAGTTGCGAAGAGTAGGGTTTGAGAAATGGTGAAGAAGAAGAAGAAGAAGAGTTGGTGGGGATGCCGGTGATTCTGTGAAGTGGGGTTGTGGATGAGAAGGCCATTCCTTTTTAAGGGTTTCTTTCAGTTGTTTTACCAACGGAGCTTGGAGAATCGATCTGATAGTTGAATGTGATATATTTATATGTGTATGTATATGTATATGTATATGTATATGTATATGTATATGTGTATGTATATGTGGATGGTAATGAAACCCCCAAAGCTTGACACGTAAGTGTAACGTAACGGTAATGAAACCCCCAAGATGTAGAGCACCTTTTTCATAGTTTCTTTAAAATAAAATTAAAAATCCTTTTTCTAAAGTTGATATAATTTCAACAATTTTTTATTTTAAAGATTAGAAGAATGGTCTTATCGTTAAAATATTTTAATAATATAAAAAGCGATATTATTTCTACTTTTATCTTTTTAATTTTAATTTTATTGATAGGTTAGAATTTAAGGCATTCCTTTTTTTTCCCTTCATTTGACTTTTAAGATTCTCTATATTTAGAAAAAGAATTCTATCTCTATCTCTATCTCCTAATTTGTCATTTTTTTAACGACAAGTTAACACATGCACACATTCCCGGGGTATCTGGGCTCCCACTTAAGGGTGTTATCCGACTAATCTCTGTCGATCACGACCCAGCCCAATTAAGGGTACCACTATGTGGCAGGCTCATGATCATGGATGTCACAGGATGTTCACCACGGGATTCGAACCTGGGTAGTCAGGAATACCATCCACTGACCCCCCAGGATGTTACCTTACCACTAGGCTACAACATGAAGGACTCCTAATTTGTCATTGATGTAGCAAAAATAGTCTAAATACACCAAAATATATGTTTCTTTAAAATTGAAGAGTTATTAGAAATACTCTTATAATATATATATACTATAAGCGTATTCGTGCAATGCAGCGAGATACATCACGATTTTAATGTTTCATTTTATTTTTTTGTTGATTTACAGTATGATTTTAGATGGTTTTTAGAAAGTGATAATTTTTTTTTAATAAATTTGTTTAATTTAGTCTTAATAATATAATGTTTTTTATATAAAAAAAGTAAGTATTTTGTTATAATTCAATGATTATCTTATATATTTTAGTGACATCTAGAAAAAATAATCAATTACATATTTAATAATATAATTAAAACAAATTTATAGTAATATAATATATTAATTAATAGTGATACATGGAAATATCTGCATAAAAAGAAGGTTCTGCACAAACCAAATTGATGGGTGTTACAAATTTGCAATAGTAATATGTATCTTGTGCTTTGATACTTGTAAGTTAAGAGATTTTTAAAATCTTGCATAAAATGATGGTACCTTGTGCCTAATAATTTGTATTTAATAGTTTTTTATCCCTGCTTTATAATATAGTATAGATTTATAGTAATATAATATATTAATTAATAGTGATACATGAAAATGTCTGCATAGAAAGAAGGTCCTGCACATACGAAATTGGTGGGTGTTAGAAGTCTGCAGTAGTAATATGTATCTTGTGCTTTGATACTTGTAAGTTAAGAAATTTTTAAAATCTTGCATAAAATGATGGTACCTTGTGCCTAATAATTTATATTTAAGAGTTTTTTATCCCTGTAATATAGATACTAGCATCATGCCCGTGCAATGCACCGGGTGAGTAAGGTGTAAAATTTTATCGTAAATGAAAAATTAAAAGCCCTCGAGCATGTAACTCCGTTGGTAAATGGGTTGATTGTTGAGAAACTTTGTTAACCATTCAAACAAAGAAATAGATATGTAGAAATGAAGGAAAGACAAACATATGAAGAAACCAGTAACAAATACACACTCAATCAAGTCAAACAAAAACGAAAAAAGAAGACAAAACCTGATACAGAAACACCTTAAAGAAATCAAAAAGAAATCAAGAAGGACGGTAATAACAAATACACACTCAAGCAAGTCAAACAAAAACGAAAAAGAAGACAAAACCTGATACAGTTGTTTGAAAAAATGCGCTACTCGATCGATCTTTTCGATTTCATCCTCATCTTCTCCATTCAAAATTCATGTTTAAATAAAGATATAAATAGGGGGAAGAGGACGTGTGGTTTTTAGAGAGTGATAATGTTTTTTTTTAATTTGTTTAATTTAGGCTTAATAATATAATATTTTTTATATAAATTTGTTAAAGTTCATTAATTATCTTATATATTTTAAAAATTTTATATTTAAATTGAGATGTTTATCCTGTTTTGATTATGTTTATCACAATTCAAATTTCATAATTTTAGGGTTTGGGAATTAGAGATAACGATTTTAGGAGATAAGGATGGAATTTATTAATTAGGGTTAAAAGCATTTAAAAGTAGTACATACTGCTTCATTAGTTGTTTTTAAGATATTTTAAGTAGATTAGCATTAAATAATAGTACATAATGCTTAATGGGTTATTTTTAAGATATTTTTATGTCTCTTTTATAATATAGTATAAATATGAACAGATTAATAGAGTAATATGACTCCTAAAACTTATGGTCAAAGTATTAGATATCGTTTATAAATATTTTCTTAAATATATTTTCAATACTTATGATTTTAAAATGGGAAAAGTCCAAAAAAAACCCAATAGACTTTGGTGTTTGAAGTGATTAAGTAATTGGATAATTTTTTGGAACAAATAAGTTCTTAGACATTTCAAAACATGTTAAATAAATCCTTGAACTTTTAGAAACCTGTTAAATATATCCTAATTATTTAAAAATGTAACATACAACCTACATTGCAGGTAAAACTACAAAAAAAAAAGATGTCACCTACTTAATCCGCTATAATTAAAAACGGGAAAATTAATTAAAATAGTAAATCTCAATCGACCAAATTTATTTTTAGGCATTTTTCAAAACCTCTTTCTAAAAGTTCAAGGTTATGCATAATTTTTTTTTTGTGTAAGAATTGTTTTTGGCAATAAAAAGAAAAAAAATTAGAAAGCATCGTTTTAGAAGAAGAAAAAAATACACTTTGCATCCTTATAATTTATTATTTAATTTACTTTATATCTTATAGTTTTTTTTTTAATTTTACCCATTTATTATATTAACACACATAATCGTATATTAACTAAAATACATCAAAAAATACGTTTTTTTTACAAATTACACCATTATAATTGTCTCATCAATACGTTCAAAATAAACTCAAGATTGAATAGTTTTTAATTTAATCTTATATTATTAAATATAATAAATACGTACGAATTATTTTTAATACTTACACTTTTTATTCTTTAAGGTTAATTTTGTAATAATATAAGATTAATCTGTAATTATAAAGGTATAAAGTGTAAGTATTAAAAATAATTCGTAAGTATTTATGATATTTAATAATATAAGATTACATCTAAAAATATTCAATATATTTTTTAATATATTTAAAAAAATATTTTTTTAAATATAATGGTGTAATTTATAAAAAAAGTATTTTTAAATATATTTTAATTAGTATACGATTATGTGTTAATATAATAAAGATGTAAAACAAAAAAAATAATAGGTAATTAATAAAAGAAATTAAATAACTAATTATAAGGATACATAACTTTACGAAGAAAGTGAATTTTTACACACAAAATTTCTACATAAGGACGGTTGTTTGTTTTTTGGTAAAAAAATCCTAAATGCAGGAAAAAAAAACATTATACGTAAACTTTAACTATTTTATGAAAAAAGTTTGAAAACTAGCTAAAAAATGAATTTTGTGGATGGGATTAACATTTTAGTTAATTTCCTCATTTTTAATTTGTAGACGGATAAAATAGATGACATTTTTTTTAATTTGTAGTTTACCTGCTATGTAGGTTGCAAGTTGCATTTTTAGGTAATAAGAATGTATTTAATAGGTTTTCAAAAGTCCAATGATTTATTTAACAAGTTTTGAAATGTCTAAGGACTTGTTTATTACAAAAAATTGTTCAAAGACTTAATCACTCCAAACACTAAAGTCCATTAGATTTTATTGAACTTTTCCCTTTTAAAATTGTTATAGTTTTGATCTTTTCTATTAATATTGGTTGAGTGGAGGCATTTAAATGTCCTTTCATACCGTCTTGTCAGGTGAGTGTATTTTAGTATTATTTTTTTTTTCAGTGTAGGGACAATGCCCAATAATGTCTCCAAAACACATAGACCAAAAATGTAATTATATTAGAATAAACTTCAAATTGGTATTTATGGTTTGTCAAGTGTAAAGATTTTCGTCCCTATAGTTTCGAAACTATATGTTAGCCATTGTGCTTTGCAGAAACGTTCGGATTTAGTCCTTCGCTTTAGTGACCGTTAAAAAACCGGTTAAGCTTGAGACATTTTATATATAGTTATTATACATCATAAATAGTCTCGTTCTTTTACAACCGCAATCATTTGTACAAACTTACAAGTCATTTTTCATGTGTTTGTTTTATGTATGAAACAACATTGTATAAACACTACATTTTCACACTTGTTTCATATGTGAAACAACAAACAAAAACTTATTGTATGTTTTTACGAATTATTGGGTTTGAATTTATTACATGTCCAGTGGCGGATCTAGAAACTTAGGTGACAGTGGACCTAAAGGTATAAAAAGTGTGGCACCGAATAACTCACTCGAGCCAATACAATTTTGGTTATTTGATTTGTGGGGTTAACGACTCGGTTAACCAAATAAGGTAGGTTTCGGTTTCAATTGTTTTGTTTACCATACCAGTTAACCGAATAGCAAATTATTTTATTATTTTATTTATATAATTGGTTTGAGCAATATTAAATTAATATTCGTGGAATTGATTTATCTTTAAACTAAAAGAACAAGAAAGTGAGACATATTTAACAAAACCATCAACCAACGTTGGCATTGTAACATGATTACAAGAATGAGATGTAACAAAACAATCAATGTGTGGACGGAACGGTTGTCAAGCGAGGGAGTGGGGGTTTTGTTAAAAAGGATCGGGCCACTTGGGAAAACTGTTGGTCTCAACCATTTGATTTGATAATAGCACAAATCCAACAATTGGAAATATTCTTATTGTAGTACATACAAATCTGATGGTTTACTACCGGATAATAAGACAATTCGAACTGCTCCAAAATCCAATTAATGTACACATTTGGATTTTTCATTCAAATATGTTCTCAACAGGATCCGGAAGTCACGAGGATCCAAATCAAGACTAGATCCGAATCAAAATTCCAAATCCAAAATGTGTCGTTAATCTGAATCACTCATTGTCTTGCTGGAATCTGAAATATAGCTTATACTTTCAGATAGAAAAATTAGAATAAGATTTTTATTTGTAAAAGTCTTATTATCATCAGTAGGGTTCCGGTGAGAAGTTGAGTTAACGGTGATAAATGGTTATCGACCGTTGGATAAGAAATTGACAAACATTAGGATGAGATGCGGTGAGATAAGATTCACCATACCGATTCCCTTTTAAGCCGCAATCCATGCGAGGGTTTGGTTTGAGATTAAAAGAGATCAACGGTTCATATCCACTTCTCACGCTTCTCACCGTTAACTCAACTTCTCACACGATCCTTCGCCATTTTCAGTATTGGTCCAAAAGCAAATGCTTTCAACAAAACCGAAGACTAGTTGAAGTGAAGTCAAGATTGTCACCAAAACGAATTCGATTGTTATCTAGACAACTGAAGACCAGTACAGGATAGAATTCAAAATAGTTTGACAAATACTACTTTTGACTAGTTAATTTTTTAGTGCAAACTTAACTAGCAAGTTTGGCTCACCAACTCTACCAACTATTGTACTGGTATGGGAACGTGTTTGGCATATCAGACAAAATAAGTTCAAAAATATTATTTTATGAGTAGCATACTTCATCTACTGTCCCCCCCCTCTATATACAGATTGATGAGGTGTATTAATAACGTCTACATAATATCTTCAATATTTTCAAAGGCTGGAATGAAAAGTATAAACGTGCAATTATCAGAAAAAACAGATGAATACATGTTAAGTCTGGTTTTATAGTAATCATTGTATTTATAGGGTTTGGTCAACTACTGTGTCTAAAAGTCATTTTCTGTGTTGTATTGACCAAGGGTATTTAAGTCCTTTTGGTCTTTGTCTTTGTAAGAACTTTCACGCACACATATTGAATACAGTGACTTTGCGCTTCTTGCTCTCTCTCTCTAGAGATTCAGTGATTTTGGACTCACAATTGGTATCAGAGCCATCTGAATCTTGAGAGAATTGAGATATTGATTTTTTTCGTTCCTGAATTTGTAGATTAATCGAAAATTTTATCGATTTTCTTGATTTTTTCAAAAAAATCTCGTTTTCTTGATTTTTCATCAAATTCGGATGTGTTTTTGAACGAATTTCATTGAAAATCAGTTTGTTGGATTCGATTTTGATAAAAGAAAACTTTTGATTCACATTGTTTTTCAAGAAATTCAGTTTTTGAGGTTCGATTTTGAGATTTTTGAAAATTCTGGAAAATCGTGTTTTACGTTATGTTCATATACGAAATTTTGAGTGTGGTTTTTAATCGAAATTTTTGATTGAATTGTGTTAAAAAGTTGTTTTCGAACGTATTTGTACAAGAAAATTTTATCAAATTTAGTTTTGAAATCGAGTTGTTGGAAGTTTTATAGTTTTTCTATCGTTTTGCGCTAGGTCTTCCATTTGCGCGAGTTCATGTGCATTTGCGCGAGTTCATCATTGAATTTGCATGATCTTACTAATTTTGTGCTAGTGTTTCAGGTTCTCGCTTCATCTGTGTCACGCAAAGTCCAGTTTGCGTTTTACTCTGATCACGCAAGATTACTTTGCGTCACTCATCTCACGCAAAGACCAACTCTCGCATTCCACTGCTCACGCAAAGCTAAGTTTGCGTCTCCAGTGCCCCACGCAAAGTGTAGTTTGCGTCTCCTTCAGCTAACGCAAAGCTTACTTTGCGTCTTCAACGTATAACGCAAAGGCTAGTTTGCGTCTCCCGCTACTCACGCAAAGTTGGTTTGCGTATCTAGTTTCTCACGAGAACTTCATTTTGCGTAACCTTCACATAACGCAAAGCTACTTTGCGTCTCTGCCTTAGAACGCAAAGCTTACTTTGCGTTTCAGCCTGCTCACGCAAAGCCTCGTTTGCGTTTCAGCCTTCTCACGAAAAGCCTTGTTTGCGTCTTCTGCTTCTCACGCAAAGCTCTACTTTGCGTCAGTCTCACACTTAGAATTTTTCTGGATTTCTGAAATATGGATTCTGACAAATTTGCGTATCAAGCTCAGTTCTACAAAAGTGATCTTATAATGTCTTTGGGTACAGAAAATCGTCCACCGGTGTTGATTGATGAAAATGAGTTTACACAGTGGCAAGATCGGTCCTGAACTTCATTGAACGACAAAAGAATGGAAATGACATGATGATCATTTTATCTGAAGGACCGTTTGAAAAACCCAAATTGGCTTCTGGATTATATAAGCCCACTAAAGAGTATTCACATGATGAGTTATTTGCATATCAAGGTGATCGTGATATTAAAGCAAATCTAATGCTAGCCTTGCCAAACTCTATATACAACAGAATTGACTGTTTCAAAACTCATCCTAATCTGATGTGGCAACAACTTGAGAAGATTATGCTTGGTTCTTCGGTTGCAACTCAACTCAGGCATACGCGCTACATGAATAACTTTGAAGAATTTAAAGCCAAGGACGGGGAGCCACTAAAGACTGTGTATGATCGTTTATGTGCCGTGATAAATGATCTTAGGAAGATTAAGGTTGAAAAGACGGAGCTTTAATTAAATCTGAAATTCCTCAATGCACTTCAATCAGAGTGGAATAAATCTTGCCACAGACTGAGGAATGATGTCAGGATATCCACAATGCAGATCCAATAGATGTTTGAAATCTTGTTGACTGATGAGTGCATTGTGATTGAGAAGAAGGCCAAATTAGACAAAAAGAAGAAGTCAATAGACCCGGTTGCACTCCTCACGAGCCAAATAGCTGAACAAGCGTTGTCTGATAACGCTTACAACGGGTCAACTGATGATGATGGAGAGGCTCTGCAGAAAGCTATTATCCTTCTCTCTCAGCATTACCAGAAAAAGTTCCAACCAAGAACTTGTTCCAACTCTTCTCGCTTCACTTATGTGTCTAGATCCAAAGTGCCCGAGCCAAAGACTGCTACTTTCTACAATTGTGGAAAGTCGGGTCACATTTCAAATGAGTGTCGAGCAAAGAAGGTTAAGGACTCAACTTATTACAGAAAGAAATTGAAGTTGGCTGAGAAAAGAGAGAACGGAACTGCTTTGCTAGCAGAAGAAGAATTCTGGCTAGATCACTCTGACGATGAAGCTGCAAACGTAGAGATCGCTCAGATGTACTTGCTTGGAGATGATCAGTCAGACGATTCTGATACGGATGAATATGAGGTATATTCTGAATTTGATTACAACTTTATTGCCTCTCAGATGAATATTATTATTTCTGCTTTATCTGATCTTCGCTTAAAGTTATTATCTGAAAAGAATTTAAATGTTGAAAAGTCAAATTTAATTGACAAATTGAAGATTTATTTGAAAGATGAAAAATCTATTTTGGAAAATACAAAAGACATCTTTCAAAAGAAATTGGATGATTTGGAAAATTCAAATAAGACTTATCTTGAGTCTTTGACGGCTATGACTACTTTAAAAGATGAATTTTCAGATAAAATAAATAAGTTAGAAGAAAAGCTTTATCGAATGAATCAATCTGAACAAACAATTTTTATGAACAACCCAATGAGTGAAGAAGCTTTAAAACAAAGGTGGGGACTTGGTTTTGAAAATCTTCATTGTTTAAACAATGCGATTGAAAAATCCCCAACTTTATATAAATACGATTATATGACTCTTGCTTATTATGCTCCTCAATTTAAAATTGATTGGATGAATGAGAAGCAAGTGTTAGAAATCGAAAATGAGAAAAGGACTTATAACAAGAAAAAGGAAATTCCTTTTGTTTACACAAATGAAAATGCAAAATATTTCCCTGAAAAATCAAGGAGAGACAGAAGAACTTTAAATGATAGATCTCCTATCAAATCTTCAATGTCTGATGATTTTATTGATCCTTATACTTCTAATTCTAACAAGGAAAATATTTCTCAAATCATTTATGATTCTAAGAAATACACTCCTCCATTAGTATTAGAGAGTACAATCATCGATCTTGAAGATAATATAGAAGATCAAAATATTTTAAAGAAAATTGAATCTGATATTTTTCTTTCTTTCATGACATCTAGTCTTGAAGAAAAATTATTTTCTCCAAAACCAGATTCTATTTCTAGCCTTTCTTCTGATGTTCAAGTAAACAAAAGTAAAGTTTCTAATTTTAAAATCTTTTCTCAAAATTTTTCAGACTCCGAGGCAAATTCAGATTTATTAGTTGATCAGATTGATTACTTGGATAAAATTATTTCTTCTTATTTAAATATTTCATCTAAAATTCTTGATGATTCTTTTACGCTCAATGATCAATATTATAAACCTAAGCGTAAAAGAAGACGGTCAAAGAAGTCAAAGAAACAGGATAAAGTCATTTCTGATAATTCTAATTCTTCTGATTCTAATCTTTCAGATAGGACTTTGAGCAAGTCATCAAAGAAGCAGATTTGGAAAGCAAAGCGGACATCAAATGATTATATGACCGAGGAAGATAAATATGTAGACATATGTTATAAAAGTGATTCATTTGCTTATTGTAATAATGTTTCAAAATACTCTATAAAGCAAATGTTTCAAATTTCCAAAAATGTCTCATGTTCTTCTTCTGATTCTAGTTCAGATGATTATGCTTTATATTCATCTGATGATTGTGCTTACAATTCTTGTGATCAATTCTCTCATGCTTCTAATGTCAAATTTTATAACTATTTCTCATACAAACTGCAACTAACAAACATGGGCCCAAATTCAAGTGGGTACCCAAGTCTAAATTTGATTCAAAGTTGCAGGCACCTCATGTTAAGGGGGAGTAAGAGAAAGATTGGCTTTTGAACACAATAGTTCAAAACCCGAACTTCAAAGTCAACATTTTGGCTTCTGAATACTTCAGCTCAGAACCCGTGGTACAACGACTATGACTTCTAGACATGTCAGTCTAGGACTCATTATTCAATGCATTAAGCTTCTGACTAATGAGAAACTGTGAGTACATCTACTTAATTTCCGATGCATTTATATCTGATAATGATGTTGTTCCAGTTTTCTCAAATGTTTTAAAGAATCTGAGCATTTTCAATCTTTCCTGAATTTTGATTCAACCCAATTTTTATAAATGAGACACAAATTGTTTTTACATTGTGTGAAAGATGATATTATTGAATTATATTTTGTTTCAACTAAATATAAACTTGTCGATCAAATATTTCTAATTTTAAAATTTCGGCATATTGTTTTAAAAGTTTAAACATTTACAAATTTTATTCTAAAGTAAAAGTTTTACAATTTTCTTTCTTTTTGAATAAAATATGTGTCTAGGATAAATTTTCAAGTCGATTTGTTTATATTAAAGTTTTATATGTTCATCTTTCAAGTCTAACAAAATTCGAAAAGTTTGCAACATGTTTGTAACTCTATATTTTGCTTTAAAGTTGTGTGATTCGGAATATTTATAGTTTACAATGCTTAGAAAACCTAAAAAGTCGGAATTGTAGATCGTAATGAAAATATGGGCTAAGCACTTAGACGTAAAACCTTGTGTTTGAGATGATTTTTAAATTCTTATAGATAAGAAATATCTAAGTTTAAAAGTTTGTACCTGTGAACTTTCTGGTTTGGGAAAGTAAGTTCTGTGGGATGCTTGTCATCTGGTCCCCTAAGGTCATTTGATCTGGGAGTGATCGAACCCAAATCCTTCCATAGAATCAGATCGAAAGTCACGTTCTACTGGTAAGAATGGGTTTAGGATGTGTCGATGTAGCCTTTCTGATATGTGAAAGTAAGTTCCAAGGGGTGCTTGACACCTAGTCCCCTAAGGCCAACTGGTCTGGGAGTGGCTGACCCAAATCCTGCAATAGGGTCAGATAGAAAGTTACGTTTACGGCATGTTCTTTACTTAATAAACTTTTTGATTAAAAATATGTCAAAAGTGCACAAGCTTAAAAAGATGCCAAAGAGCACACTCATGTAAAGATGTCATAGTGCACAATGCTAAAAAGATGTCAATGAGCACACATCTCATGATACTTGGTTATATATTTATGAGTTGCAATAAACCTGTAAATTTGTGAAAGTCTGAATTTTTGATGGATTAGTGTGATTATTTGCAAAGTTCTCTATTATATTTTTAGAATTGCATTTCCTTGAAGCTAATCGAAGTTCACATGCGAGCACACTGAATAGATTGATGAAAGTTTTTGAAACTGAACATGTCTTAACTTGATATGCAATAAAACTTGTTTTTGTATCCAAACACATACATTTGATTTCATTTGATGGATTTTATTGTGATATTTTACTAAGTATAATTTTATTTGTTTCTGTTTAAATATTTATATATTTAGTCGTTTCAAAATACATATTCGGTATATTTTTCTTTCTACATTGATATTTGATCATTGTGTTCTCATAAATATATTTCAAATGGGTTTGAGCATTATTCAAGGGGGGGTGAAAAAGGAGAATTTTTCTAAATGATCATATTTGTTTTTGAGGGGGAGTATCTGATTTTCTTTATATGAATGCTAACTTGAATTGTCATATCTAGTGCATTTGTGTAGGGGGAGTCAAAGAGCTTAACAGGTAAAATTTTTCAGACTCCAAGTCATATTTGCGTAACACGTTGGTAGAGCAAAGCTCAATTTGCGCCAACAGCTTCAAGCGCAAACCTCACTTTGCGTTTCCTGTATGTCGCGCAAACTTCACTTTGCGCTTCTCTCTGTTAGCGCAAATCACACTTTGCGCCACCAACTAGTAGCACAAACCTTCCCTATTTTCTCTGTTTCTTTGATTTTGCAGATCTTAAGCTGTCTCGTCTCCAACATTGGCATGACCTAGTTGAACCAGTTCATCAAGATCATGAGGGGGAGAAATCAGAGAAGTCAAGGAGATGATAAAGAGACAAAGAACTTAAACGTTTATTTGCTGATCAAAATTCGCTCAAAGATTCTATTCTCTCAGCTTCAACTTTTACTTTTGATGTTCCTGCTCCGATCACCACAGTTCATTCAAGGTCTTTCAAAAGAGGTGTGTCGTTTAGAGCACAAGCTACTGGTCCAGACTTGTCAAAGGCAGCAAAGACAAATCAAACTGAAAGATGCTAAGAAGAATTTTTTCTTTAAAAATCAGAAAGCTTCATAAAGTCGCTTTTATGGTCCGTGCTGATTTAGAAGATGTTTTTTTGAAGACCAAAGCGCCAATGATTACTAAGGGGGAGATTGTTAAGTCTGATTTTATAGTAATCATTGTATTTATAGGGCTTGGTCAAATACTGTGTCTAAAAGTCATTTTCTGTGTTGTATTGACCAAGGGTATTTAAGTCCTTTTGGTCTTTGTCTTTGTAAGAACTTTCACGCACATATATTGAATACATTGACTTTGCGCTTCTTGCTCTCTCTCTATTTTCTCTCTCTAGAAATTCAGTGATCTTGGACTCACAATACACGTGTTAAAGTTGGATAGCAACATTTAATGCAATGGTGGCTGTAAAAAGCGACCATTATCAAATGTTGCAACTCACCTGTTTTGAAAAGAATTGTGAGTGATAGTTTATTAAACAAAATTGGCATCAACATTATGGAACTATCTCAGTTTTTCAAATTTGAAAGAGTATCTTCCTCCATTAGTTTAGTCTTTAGTCTTTAGCAAAATTGCCACCAACCGGATTGTGTAGGATCAAGTATTACCTCATTAACTTACAATAAATCTGTAATTCTTTGTTTAGGCGAAGGGTCGTGTGAGTAGTTGAGATTAACGTGAGAAGCGTGAGAAATGATCTGGACCGTTGATCAATTTTAATCAAATATTCTCCCATGAATTGCGGCTTAGAAGGGAATTGATCTGGTGCATCTTATCTCGGTGCATCTCATCCTAATGTGCATCCAATTCTCATATGATGGTTGATAACCACTTCTCATACTTCTCACTTTAACCTCATTTTCTCACCGAAATCCAACCCTCTTTGCTTATATATACATGCATAATTAGTTTTTAATCAGTCCATACTGACTTATCAACTTAGTTGAAACAACTTATGATTTTTTGGTTATTTTACATATATAAGTGATATCTAATTATCGTGTATCCAGAAATGTGGGCACACTGTTTCTCACTGTGGGTACAAGTATATACCAACACCGAGATCGCTACAAGTAATACAATGGTAAAAGTATCGAATATCATTATCACAAGGACTGAACTACTGAGAATTACCGACTCTTATGAACTTATCGCACAAGTTTCGAGTGTGAGATTTTTTTTTTTGGTGGATAATTAATGCTAGAAAAGATGAAATGTATTTTATAATTCAAGATTGGGTATGAATGTAAGCTTTCCTTGAGAGAAACGTAGTAACAAAATGGTTGGACACTTTGTAGTACGAAATGTCTATAAAAAGCCCGATCTATCGAAAGTGGATTTTTATAGACCGGTCCTACAAAATTTTCATAAAGCGTCCATTTTTACCGACTCTTAATCTTGCCGATTTAACCAAGTTGATAAAAGAATAAAGTTCTACCAATATGGAGATTTATACCAAAATCTCTTTGTGATATAAATCTCGACCGGTGTTTGAACCTTAGTAAATCATACAAAACCCGTATCTCTACGTGGTTATCAAAGACTTTCTCAAATCTTTGTGCATCACTTAAACCGTTTTTCGATCCGCCCATTTCGAGGTCAATATTTAATATTAACACTTCAAAGTGAACGACTATCTGCGTTGAGTTGTAATCTCGACTCAAGTGACCAAGCTCAAGAGCTAGTAACGATGGCTACACCCAAGTGTTGCATACTAATCTTAAGTTGGCTCACACCCACACCTAAGAGGGTGCTTAGCTTATAATAATAATAAAAGACATAATGTAAAGAAAGAAATACTCGTTAACTACTTGCATTAATAAATGTAAACTATAAACGTAAATGGAAAATACGGAAATTAAATGCGAGAAAGTAAGTACGGAAAGTAAATACAATAAATAAAAGACGGAATTTAAAAGACGGAACTTAAATACAATAAGGAAATCCTACACTTCAAGTTCAAGCCCAAAACACTTGCTTTAAGTGTTTTAGTTTTGAAAGAGGAGAGAGTGATGGAAGTATTGTTGATGGAGATAATGGATGATGGAGATGGGATGAGATGTTGATGGTGTGTCTTTAATGCTCATCCAAAGGCTTGTATTTAGAGCATCCACAGTGTACGTGTTTTTCACCAAGTTTTTTCATAGTTTTTTTCTTACATATTATTGTCACCTCAACAACTTAAAAACCTTTATATACCTCCACTATGTGAAAAACCTCACACAAGCGTTTTCATTACTTTTTAAACTATTAAGGGTCCCACTATTTTAACTTTATATCATTTTTATTTTTATTTATAAAAATAAATACATTAAAATTCATACAAATACATATTTATTTATATCAAGAAAATATTATTAATTTAATTATGTATTTATTTTACATAATTTTTTAAAATATTTTAATACAATATATATTATATATAAATTTCTTATTGTAAAACAATTAACCTCTCAAATAAAAGTTTGATAGTATAGATTGAAAAGTTTTGAGAGGGTATATTTATAATAAAAATCTAGCTACGTAAAAATAAAGAAAAAAAAATTATTTTAAAAGCATGTACAATGAAATTAATAAAAATTAGGTTATTAAGAAATATATAAAAGTTGTATAAAAAGTATTTAAAATAAAAATTAAAAAATGTTAAACTTAAAAGTATGTATAACCGAAAATAAAAATTGGGTCTATTAGAATTGTATAAATTTGTCAAATTTGAGATATTATTTTAAAAATATAATTACTTTCATTATGTATTTATTTAATAATTATATTTAAATAGGATTACTTTAAATATATTAATAAATAAAACTGATTAAATATGAAACTTTTATAAAATTTATAAAGTTAAAACTGATTAAATACGAAAAAGCTACGAAAAAGTAAGTCGTGCAGTTACGACCTATGACGAAAAACCTCACGAAAAACCTCAATTGAAAAACCTCTCCACTATGTAAAAAACCTCAAAAGAAGGTTTTTGCTTTTTGAAAAACCTTCTAAAAAGCTCCCAAAAACTTTTCAACGAGCACACTATGGATGCTCTTATACTTAAAGATCTTGAGCATCCAAAAGCAATGATTGCCCCAAAAACTGTGTGGACATCATTTTCTTAAAATCCAGCTATATCCATCTAATGCTCACGATTCAGGTGTCCACAGTGGGCACAAATGTGCCCACAAATCGAACCAACAACACTAATTCGTACAAAATTAAATAATTTGATATTCTTATCATACGTCGCAAATATTATGGACCAAGTGAAATGGATAGAAATAAAGTGAGTAAAAAATATAATAAAACCTATAAAAATAGTACCAAATAACTCTAAAAAATAAAAATTATTAGCTTATTACATTTTGGTACCACAATAAGTTAATCGAAACACTTTTTATAAAACTCTTTTTTTATCATCACATAAGTTGATAATCACATACAATAAAAAAAACACATAAGTTGTTTTAAATAAGCAACCCCAATTCCCGTGCCTAGCTTCGAGGGTGTTTGAGATTGTTTATTTAAACTTCTTATTGACTTATGACTTTTTTTCAATGTTGATAAACTATTTTTAGTGTTTGGGTTGGGGAAAAATGCTTATAGCTTTTTCACACTGCTAATAATGAGTTTTTGATAAGGTATGACTTATCAATTTATTTAAAACAACTTATAATTTTTTGGATTATTTTACATGTATAAGCAATCTCAAACATCTCTAAATAACAATTTATTATGTTATTATATTTTTGGTACCATAATAAACCAAGAGTTTTAAGCAAGCACTTCCTAGCTGCTACTTTCGGTTTCTTTCGTCAACATCTCCGGCTTCTTCCTTGAGCTTATAGCCCGACGCTGTTCCGTCGCCTCCTGCTCTCGTCCCTGTCTGCCTCTTTCCCTTCTGCTCCATCTCAACCTTTTACCAGTAAGTCACAATATGCTTTGTGTAAACACATTGTGCTTCTACTACTTTTATGTCATCTGCTGGTGTTCTACGACTTTTTTCGTTCCACATCATTTACCATTCTGTTTAGGTTTATATTTCATATCCGATCAGGTTGGTTTAGGGTTGTGTTATGCGGCTGCTAAGAATGCGATTCCGCTGTATTTCCGTTAGGGATATGTTTCTAATTTTTGGTTTTGCGTGCAATCGATTAGTTAGGGTTTTAGGGACGAGAACTAGAGTCCATTGTTGTGTGCATATACATAAAGAATGGCGTCTAATTCACATATACTCATGACTATATATGTTTCTAATATTTGGTTTGACGTTTTACAAATATTCATTAAGTTCCAGTAGTTTCGTTATGTATGCATGTGTGTGCACAATGATTTCTGATGATCAATTAAACAGCATCTATGCAACGGACATTCCCATTCCCATTCCAGCATTCTCATTCTCTTTCTCGTTCGCCTGAGTGAACCAAGCTGGCTCTAGTTTTTATTATTATGAATGTCTGTTGATTGTGAAGATGAAGTAAGTTTGAGACAGAGGATTCTATATTTTCAATGAACACCTTTTTATCGCTTGTAGTTCTTTTCCTTCTATCTTTTTACGTTTTGCAGCATTTGTAGTGTTTTTGGATTAATGCCAACTGTTTGATAAAATTCCCCAGTGAGTTTTTGGTAACTTTTGTAGCTTTTGGCGATAGTCAGGCAGCAAAATCTTTTGTTCTGTTTGTATGATGTTAAGAATCAACTTCCCTGTTATTAAGCAGTTGTCAACTTATAATCAAGAAGTTGAAAACCACCCATTATAATTTTTAATTTTGACTTTGGCTTCAGCTGTATTGATGCTGCAACCCAACAATTTGGCCACGAAGGGTAGTTGCAAAGCGCTAAAAACACCAGGTATGAATTTCTGTAGGGCAGGAATTACAAAAAGAGATCAGACATATTTTTGATGGAGATCTAGGTATGATTGTGGGGAGAGGGACATATATAGATGTTGCAAACAATGGTGAACCCAGGTCTTTTAATCTGTATATGGACTACCACTACGAAAAAGTCGGATATGCGCTACTATACAAATATATATATATATTTTTTTATTTTTACATTACAAATAACTGTAATCACAAATGTATGCACATGCATCCCCTAGAACCTTTTGGATTGCCTCTGGTTTCAAACCAGATTCCTTTTGCACCTGGGGTTTAGGCTGAATTGATTGCGGCTTTATCTATGTACCCTGTGCATAGGTGTTAGCACTCTGCTCGAGTTGCATTTAGTGATCTTTTTCTATACAAGTCAATGTATGCTTGCAACACGTAAATACACAAAGATTCCTGTCATGTTTATTTTGATTTAGAATGTATAGTGGAAGATTGGTGGACATTGTACATTTGGTAGGCAGTGAGGTAGATCATATGTATTATACTTGTCCTCGATTGACTGTATTCTTGAACACGTATATACATATTTTCATCAGTACATAAATGTGCGTGTTTCACAATTTTTGAAATAAAATTGCTCAAGTGCCTGTGTGCATTTCCTTCATATGTGCAGTTATGTGCATAAATATGTTTTTTCTTTTATTGAAGTAAAATTTGCGGTTGGGTCTTCCATGCACAACCTTAGGTAGTTTCTGGCCACTTTAACAACCTTCAACCATCCAAGAGAAACTTTTGCCTTTTTTTGGCCACAACCTTCCGGTAAGGGTATTCTCCTTTGAAGATGGATTTGTTTCTAGCTTTGCAAACAAACCACAAATATGCATTGGTCACTTGTACTTTGGTACGAACCAGAGAAACAAAAAAACAAAATAGGTTCCTGTAATTCGAGATTCGAGAAACAGGGATCTCCACTTGGTTTAAGAATAAAACTATATTTATTTCTGCCTTTTTTCTCCAAACCCCTATAAATAGCTGATCACTAAATAAACCAATCCTAACTCAAACACTTAATTAAAAGATTACCACTATTCTAAATAAAAGATAACCACTAACAATTTAAATAAAAAATGATCACTAACCAAAAGAAAAAGGATAAATATCAATATATTAACTATCACTTTGTTGCTGTCGACGTCGATAAACTTGGCGAAATCGGCGAGTTGTATCATTACCCTCCTCCCAAACAAGCACCTTGTCCTCAAGGTGGAAGTCCGGAAATCGCTGGCGAATAATATCAAATGGTTCCTACGTTGCTTCATATTCCGGTAAATTCTTTCAACGAATTAAGACCTCACGATCAGTAGCTAAACCCGAAGTTCTTGTTCGGACTCCCTCCACCTTTTCTGGTTCCAAAATCACTTCCATTTCGTCCGTTAGGGTTGCTGGTAAGGCTGTAGTTGCGATATGGTTTCCAATGACCTTCTTTAACTGTGAGACATGAAAAACCGGATGAATTGTTGCGGTTTCGGGCAACCTTAGTTTGTACGCCACCTTCCCGATTCGCTTGATCACCTTATAAGGCCCAAAATACCTTGGCGCCAACTTTTCATTACGGCGTCGAGCCACCGTTTGTTGGCGGTACGGTCTGAGCTTCAAGTACACCCGATCCCCTACCTCAAATTGAACCTCCCGTCTATGCGCATCAGCCTTAGCCTTCATTACCTGCTGGGCTTTCAACAAATACCCCTTTAATTCTTGCAATATCCGATCCCGTTCCCCTAGATATTGATCGACTTCAAACAGAGCCGATGTGGAGCTCCCATAGTGTTGTAGCAAGTGTAGAGGGTCTCGACCATATAGAACCTTGAACGGAGTGGTATTAGTGGACGTGTGGAATGAGGTGTTGTACCAGTATTCTGCCCATGAAAGCCATCGAGCCCACTTCTTGGGTGTATCCGAAACAAAGCACCGAAGATAGGTTTCGAGACACCGATTTACAACTTCCGTCTCCCCTTTCGTCTGCGGGTGGTAAGTGGTGCTTCGCTTTAAGGCCGTTCCCTGTCGTCGAAATAATTCTTTCCAAAATTGACTTAAAAACACCCTGTCCCTGTCTGTGACAATAGATTCGGGTATCCCGTGTAAACGAACAACTTCTCGTAAAAAAACTGCAGCAACCGTTACTGCTGTATACGGATGTCGCAATGGAATGAAATGTGCATACTTACTTAAGCGGTTTACCACTACAAAAATAACGGTGTACCCTTCGGACTTTGGCAATCCATCTATAAAATCCATCCATACTTTACTTGGTAGTTCCAATGGTTGCAGTAACCCTCCTGGTGTCATTGTCGAATACTTGTGGTGTTGACACACGTCACACTCTGCGACCATCCTTGCCACATCTCTCCGCATGCCTTTCCAGTATACTTCTTTCGCCATTCGTTGGTAGGTTTTATGTACCCCCAAATGCCCACCAATCGCACTCCCATGGAACTCGTGAAATAGACGTGGAACCCATGGTGATGTCAGAGGCAACACTAATCGGCCTTGATAAAGGAGCCTGTCCCTTTCAACACTAAACCCTTGTGGTGCGGCTGTTCCTTCTTGGACTTGCTGCCGGATTAATTTCAGCCCCGGGTCTTGTGACAGTTGTTGCAGTAAGTCGTCCCATTGGACCATCGAAGGTACTGAAAGGGCTAACAAGTTCGCTGCTGGTCCCTTGCGCGACAACGCATCAGCATCCCTGGTGTCCTTTCCCGACCTATATTGAATTTCAAAATTATATCCTAGCAGCTTGGATAGCCATTTTTGATGCTCCTCGGTCACCGTGCGCTGTTCTAGTAAATACTTTAAACTTCGTTGGTCGGTTCGGACCAAGAACCTCCTTCCCAACAAATACGGGAGCCACTTTTGGATTGCGAACACTATCGCCATCAGCTCCCTTTCGTAGACCGACTTAAGTCGAGCCTTGGCGCCTAGAACCCGACTATAATAGGCTAGTGGTTGCCCCCCCCCCTCATCAGTACCGCCCCTAACCCATGCCCCGACGCATCGGTTTCCACTACGAACTCCTTGCTAAAATCAGGTAATGCAAGCACTGGTACTTGAGTCATTGCCGTTTGTAGTTGTCGAAAAGCTTTTGTTGCATCCTCCGTCCAATGGAAATTATATTTTTTCAGTTGCTCGGTCAATGGCCATGCAATTTTTTCATACCCTTGCACGAACTTCCTGTAGTAACCAGTCAACCCTAAAAATCCCCGGAGTTCACGCAATGTTTTTGGAACAGGCCACTCTAACATTGTTGTGATTTTGGATGGATCGGCTGCCACCCCTTCCTTTGAAACAATATGTCCCAAATACTCGATCTCCCCTTGCGCAAATGAACACTTCTTTTTATTAGCGTATAACTGGTGTTCCCTTAATGACGCCAACACTGTTGCGAGGTGAGCCCAATGTTCTTTCGAGGTTTTGCTATACACTAGTATACAATCGAAAAATACCAAAACGAACTTTCTTAAATAAGGTCGGAATACCTTATTCATCAAGGACTGAAAAGTGGCAGGTGTGTTGGTTAGCCCAAAGGGCATTACCAAGAATTCGTAGTGTCCTTTGTGAGTCCGAAAAGCGGTCTTCGGTATGTCCTCTTGCTTCATTCGAATCTGTTGATAACCGGTTTTTAGATCCAATTTTAAGAAAATGGTAGCTCCATGCAATTCATCCAACAATTCTTCAATTACGGGGATTGGGAATTTATCGAGTATCGTAGCTTTATTTAGGGTCCGATAGTCCACACAAAATCGCCAACTTCCATCCTTTTTCTTAACCAATAGTACCGGGCTGGAAAATGGGCTGGTACTTGGTTGAATTACGCCTGCCTCCAACATCTCCGTTACTAACCTTTCAATTTCATCCTTTTGCACATGGGGGTAGCGATACGGTCGCACACTTATCGGAGTCGTACCCTCCCGGAGGATGATGACATGCTCATGGCTTCGTTGAGGAGGTAGGCCGAGTGGTAGATTGAACACGTCCTCAAAGTCTGCAATCAAAGCCTTGGCAGCCTCTGGTGCTTTGGTTTGGTCAGTGGGCTCCAACTCTAACAGGTTCATTTGTACCATAAACCCTTGTTCTTGTTGTAACGACCGGAACAATGACTTGAAGGAGACTAAAGTCTTGGATAAACTCGGATCTTTCTTAATTGTAACTCGCCGGTCACCTTCTCCAAATGTCATGGTGAGTTCCTTCCAATTTACGGTCATATCCCCTAGTGTTTGCAGCCATTTTATACAAAGTATCACATTTGTGCTACCTAACTCCAGCGGAAAAAAATCCTCTGTCACTTGTAGTTCAGACAACGTAAGAATCACCCCCTTGCACATGCCACAACTTCTTTCCACCTTTCCGCTGCCCAATATTACCCCTACAGTCCCATTTTCAGTAACTTTCAGCCCTAAACATCCCACCACTTGTTGTGATAAGAAGTTATGGGTTGCTCCGTTGTCTACTAAGACGACCACTTCGAGACCGCCAATGTTCCCACGAAGTTTCATAGTGCGCGGCGGCGTGAATGCTATTACCGACTTTAATGAAACTTCTACCGCATCCAAGTGAGCATGCCCCCTACCGCATCCAAGTGAGCATGCCCCCTGTCTGTACCTGGTGGTTCTTCCTCTTTGAATTCATCATCGTCTTAGTCTTCATCCCTCACTAACAACACCTGTAAGGCTTTGCTAGCGCAACGGTGTGCTGGTGTGAACTTTGAGTCACACTTGAAGCAGAGTCCTTTAGCCTTCTTTGCTGCTAGTTCTGCCTCCGTTAGCCTTTTGAATGGCCCTTGATGTCCTGAAACCCCTCCCCCACTTTTCTTATCTGCGGTTACTAAGGATCCTTGAGTTTGTGTCGGTCTCGTATGGCTGCCGAAACTGGTTGATGATGTTGCTGATCGGATTGGCCCCCCTCTTGGTCGTGACAAACCCCCACTGACAAGTAGGGCTGTAAACGAACCAAACGAACACGAACGGAGGCTTGTTCATGTTCGTTCGTTTAACTTAACCGAACAAATGAACGAACACGAACGGTAAACGAACGAATTTTTTTGTGTTCATGTTCGTTCGTTAAGAAAATTTGTTTGTTCGTGTTCGTTTATGTTCGTTCGTTAAGAGCTAAACGAACGTAATCGAACGAACTTAATTGAACATAAACGAACGTAAACGAACAAACTTAAATGAACATAAACAAACGTAAACGAACGAACTTAAATGAACATAAACGAACGAACACAAATGAATATTAAACAACCGCCATACTCATCATTTGTTCGTAAAAAATAGTTTTACAAAATGAAAAACCGAGTTAGCTTATGAGCCAGGAGGTATAAAAAATGAATTCTAAAAGATTATTTTACTTGATGATTTTACATATTAATTTCATATTATATAAATATGTTTATATATATAAACAAACACAATCGAACATAAATGAACATAAACAAACGTAAACGAACGAACATAAACGAACGAACATTAACAAACATAAGCGAACGTAAACGAACGAACATTAATGAACATAAATGAACGAACGTTCACGAACATAAATGAACGAACAAGACCATTGTTCATGTTCGTTCATTTAACTAAATGAACAAAAAAACATGTTCAGGTTTGTTCATTTATTAAATAAACGAACATAAACGAACTTCCTGCCGAATGGTTCACGAACGGTTCGCTGAACGTTCGGTTCGTTTACAGCCCTACTGACAAGGTTTTCATCTAACATTACTGCTATTCTCATAGCCTGGGTTAGACCTTCGGGTTGCATTACTCTCACCGAGGATCTTAGTTCAACTTTTAAACCCTTTATAAACGTCCCCACGAGAATCTGTTCAGGCAGTCCTCCTAATTTCCCCGCCATTTTTTTGAAGTTGCTTACATAATCTCGGGCTGTCCCCTCTTGATGGAAAACTAAGAATTGTTCGTATAAACTTCCTTCGTACGATGGTTGGAAACAATCTAGTAGTCGTCTCTTCAGCCCTTCCCACGTACGAAATGGTGACCTGCCCTCGCCCCAACGATACCACGACAAGGCTGCTCCCTCCATACATAGAGCCGCTGCCCTGAGTCGCTCGCCTTCTCCAATTCCTTGAATTTCGAAAAAACGTTCTACACGGTAAATCCATCCATACGCATCCGCGCCTTCGAATATCGGCATTTTTAGTTTCCTGTACTTGGTACCCTTTGGACCGGCTCCCGTTTTTGGCTCAGTCTTATTCGATCCCATGCTTGTTTCTTCCTCTTCGTACTTTTTCCTTTCTCCTTACGCGCCTGTAGCCAAGAAACCCATATCATCGTAGTGAAGCCCCTTTGTCTCTGGTTGCATGCGGTCTACCTTGGTGGACAGGTTTCCCACCGAAGTGGCCAAGTCGCTGATGGCCTTGAGAATGTCTTCAATCCTTTGAGTGTTCTCCTTTTGCTTTTCCTCGGCCTCCATTCGAAATTGGGTGAAATCCGCTTCCAGGTTTTCAATCTTTTTATTTGCCATGGTTAGAAGATCGTACGACGAAAGGAATATCAAGTAAACTCTTTGACGTGAATAGTGACGTGATGAACAGTACACACAGTGGACAGTATTGCGATGCTTCTGTTGATCTACCAAATCGTTGCTCTGATACCAATTTGGTACGAACCAGATAAACAGAAAAACAAAATAGGTTTCTGTAATTCGAGAAACAGGGATCTCCACTTGGTTTAAGAATAAAACTATATTTATTTCTGCCTTTTTTCTCCAAACCCCAAAGCCCTATAAATAGCTGATCACTAAATAAACCAATCCTAACTCAAACACTTAATTAAAAGATTACCACTATCCTAAATAAAAGGTAACCACTAACAATTTAAATAAAAAATGATCACTAACCAAAAGAAAAAGGATAAATATCAATATATTAACTATCACTTTGTTGCTGTCGACGTCGATAAACTTGGCGAAATCGGCGAGTTGTATCATACTTCCTTTAGCCAGCTTACTATATTGACTTACTGACCCTCAGGGTATACCAATGTCAAATTCTCCCAAAACGATCCCAAAGCAAATAAGAACTGAACAATAGATCCAAGTATGCATGAGGCCATTGCTTAGGTACCATTTGATGTACATTACTGCTCTGCTCCTTGAGGACTGACTACGCTGATTACATGTGATGTACATGACTACTTTTCATCAGCAAAACAAAGGTAGGAATTGGAATCACTCACTCATAGCCGAATTATTACAAGGTTCCTGGGTTTAGAGAGGCCAGGTTCTCTCCTCAGGCTCTCGCCTAAACAGAACATGCAAAACATAGAATACCACTCCTGAACTCACACTCCCTTATTTATACTAACAATGCACCGACTTATTACTACCCCTGCATTACATACTTATACTATCTAATATCTAATTATCTATGCAATAGCCACTTGTACTCCCTTTACCCTAGCCTACTATATTGACTTGCTGACTCTCAGGGTATAACAGTTGCTCTCAAAACATTCTTAATTATTTTAATTGTTTTACTATTGTTTTGGTGAAACAATATGACACCTTTTATCTTTCCAAAATTTGCTAACTAGCATTGTGGATGTATTGCCTGTATTGTTTTATCTTGTTTTTTGTGACTTAGTTATCTAGGGAAATTGCTTTTACATGTACCATTGTAGAGTTCCTTGGAGTGGAAAAAAGGAAAAAAAATGTTTATTACATTGACAATGGGATAAACCTTTTATCTTCACATGTCAAAATTTCTTAATAACATGATATTGCTCACATATATCTTTGAACAGTTGAGAACATGGATGCTCAAGTTGAAACCGTTGAGGCAAGATTGCAATCGTTCCTTGGTCAACTCCAATCAGAATTAGGTGTGCTTGATAGAATTGTCCAAAAAAAATAAGAACCAGCATCGCAGAAGCTCATATTTCCAGTACTTGTTGAAGGTGTTGGGTAAACTCTGATTTCAGCGAACTTCACATAGGTTTTTGCTTGTTTTTTTTTCTGGTTTATGTGATCAGAGTTCTTGTAATGTAGGTGAGGAGAGACTGTAAGTTTCTTCAATCAACTAACTTGGAGGAAATTGTTAAGTCCTCTTTTCTTGCCATCAACGGGAATCGACCTAAGCAAAAGGTGCACTTCTTGGAAAGGTATTACACTAAAGTTACTCATTAATCACCTAAAGTTCTAATAAGAATTTCTCAAATGAAAATGGGATTGCATCCCTCCTTATGTGCGTTTAGTTGTAGCTGTTTAGTTCTACCCGATAATTAATCCCGAAAATTACCCTAAACACTCTGGCTAGGTATATATCCAGAGCTTATTTAATCCCTTAATCTCTTTGAATCTGCATTTGTTATTTTCATTACTTGGTACTTTTAAGATGGGCGTGGGGTGGATTTTTTAAACCTGATTTGGATTATGGAACAGATATGGGATGTAGTTCAAAACCCCATTTCCGCCCCTTACACACATATAAACCATATTATGAAAACATCTTACATTTATAATTTATGTTACTTTTTTGTTTCTTAGTTTTGATTAAATAAATTTTCACTAGTGTAAACTGTATTTTAAATGTAAAAAAGTGTGTTAAAAATCTAATAAAATTTAGAATGGGTCTGGAGTGGGACGGTATAGGTAAGGTAGTCAGGGACAATATAGGTAGGAGAGAAGCTGGGGTGGGGCTAATATGGGGGAGTGACTTGCCATGGGTTTGCAACGGCACCAAAAGAATTCAGATCTTTCAGACAAAAACTGTTCGCTGAATCTGTTGATTTCAAGTTGACATTTTTGTATTCCACAGTTCAAAGAGAAGAAAATGTGATGGTGGCAAACAAAATTTTCTGGTGCGACTTCAGGGTGCCGCACGGCTACTTTCAGAGGTAATTCTTAAGATCTGAGACATCCTGAGTTCTCCATTTGATAAACTTTAGCTTCATTCATCAACATTTAAATGTGTGACGTAATTATGAAGATATTTGACATTGGAAAAGACTGTTCAAGCACCTACATGTTTTTGACTCACAACCCCATTTCATAAATGCATTTATGCTGTTCATGCAAATAGCTCGACACTTGATGTGTTGGTACTAAGTTGTGTGGACTATTGCGGGTGTACTGGTTTCATGCCCTTGAGGTTGCGCTTTGGGAGTTTGTAGGTCAAATGAATTGAGACATATGTGGGGAGAGAGTTAAGGAACTTACTGTTTTTTTTAAAGTGTCATATAAGTTCACCAGTACTTTCATTCACAAGCCTTTGCACAGTATTCTTTCACTTGGTGATAGCTGATTACCTATATCCAAAACATTGTTAAGATGGTGCTTTCCGTACTGATGTTTCTCTATTACTGACATAGTGTGGGCAAAAGCCAAAACAATAGAGTAATTCAACAGCCATTGCAGGTATGTTTATGAACAATCAAACCCTTTTCCGTTGCAAGTATATCATCTGTTAAGTATTTTGATGTATTTGGTAAACCAAGCAGACATATTTTGAATGGTTTATATAGAGCATTGAAGTGATGTATTTAGTAAATCAAACAGACATGTTTTGAATGGTTCACATTGAGCATTGAAGTCGTATGGTAGACATTCATGATCCTCCCTGTAATATCTGTTCTGGTTTCTCTTGCAGATGGTTGAGCCAATGCTGAAGGCAGCTATGTATCCTACCTTCTGAAAATACTTTAACTTGATCTTCCATGTTACCCGTTAAGTTTCATGTATGTGTAATATTTTTGTTTGTCTGGAATTGAGTGAGCTGTATATTTTTCAAGCCATTTTCTTTAGAGTTGGATGGTGCAGGCACATGTTACCACTGATACTACATATATTTTAGGCTAAATAAGCTCTTTTAAGTGAGAACTGGTGGATTTGTCTTCTCTTTTGTTTTAGTTTGTATTGTTTAGTATACGAGTTGTTCATCTCCTTGACCTTGCACAGAGAGAGATCTACTTTGCTTGCTAGATCCTTTTTTATGGGATTTTCTATGACTGTGTTGGCTCTGCTTGCACGACTTCGAGTTTTGACTCAACAAGTAAGCATTACTCAGGGGGTGTTTGGTTGGGGGTAGTAGAAGGTAAGGAATGGAAATGATAATGATTGATAATGTTTGGTTCAAACAAGGAATGAAAATGGAATGAAAAATGGTGTTTGGTTTAGAAAATATAATCAATGATTATAATAGATTTGGGTAAAATTCATTCCTCTTCAAATTGAGGGGAATAAGAAGCAATCAATGAAAATAAATCAAACAAACAAGAATTGTGATGGTTCCTCAAGAATTGTGCTTCATTTGGGAGGAATAAGAATATCTCTCTTTTTTCATTTTATCTTCACATGTTCGATTTTTTAGGGTTAGAAAATATGTTCTTCATTTGTGTGCTCGATGGATTTTCCAGATCCTATTCATCTTTTTCTTTTTCTATTTGGAGATAAAATGAAGAAAATAAAAAAAGAGAAGTAGAAATGAAAATCGAGAAGACAGAGATGAAGATGGAGATGCCTGTTGTTTTCTTGGAGATGTTAGGTGTGAGGAAGGTCCTCATGAATGTGGAAGATGAATAGTGATTGCCTTGGATTTGGTTGCACCGTCAGTCTTCTCCTTTTCTCTTTTTATTATTTTTTTATTTTTTTACATTAATAATAAAGGAATTAGAAGTAATATAATATAATGGATTGAAAGTAAGGATTCTCATTCCACTTTATTATCATTATAAATCTCATTTTCATTCCTTAAAACGAACCAAACGCCCCCTCAATATTATGATGACTATTATCGTTATGGTCATTATTATGCTGTTTATGTAGTAATTCTGTTTTTTGGACTTAAATTCATATGCAATGGTATGCATGCTACTTTCTTATATGTAAGCATTGGATAAATCACACATGCACAAGACCATGAGCTCTGCATATCCCATATGCTTAGACCAACCAACCGACATGGATGTTGCTATAAACTTATGAAATTTATAGCATAAAGGCTCTTCCATTTCCTGCTTTGGACTGAGGCATTGATCTTAATTTTGAACAGATATTACTCGATGTTGTTTCAGTATTCAACATGGTTTCCACTCTCTCTCGAAAGCAGTCCATCAAACTGAACCAAGAAGGAATCGAGGCATTTCACTCCTCTATATGTTAAATTAAGCTCTTTATCTGGTTCAATCTTCATGTTCTTGTAACTGTCTTTCCATCTGAATGACTTGTAGGTCTTTAGAGAATATTACCCATCAAGTGAGCAAGCTGTCTTTCTGGAGTGTGTATGGGAAACTGATAACTTCATTTTACTGGAGAGGATGAGTGAAGCAAAGACAATAAAGGATGATGTCATATGTCAAGGTTCATCTACAGTGGAGTATCAAAGCATTGAAACTATTTTTTTTTTTTTTCCAATTATTGTACGTGCGTGGCATGTAAAAGTGTTGATAAACCTGACATCTTTGCATTGTTTTTGTAGACAATAAATCGATGGATATAATAGTAGAAGACACTGCTAGCATGAGGACAGACAATCTTTCTTCAATGGAGGGTCTTACTAACACAAAGAGCCTTCCAGCAAGTTGACGATCAAAAATGATGATTCGGGCGTTTCAGAGAGCCTTCCAGCAAGAAACTAGAACACAAGGAAACTACAGATTCGAGTTGGTTGGGTCGACCAAATCCCCTGACACAATAAAACCTATTGATGGTGAGATTTTTTGACAATTGGTGAGGTATTTGTTTCAAATATATATATATGCTTGTGCCAAGAAAAAGACCCTTATTTTTTGGGGGGTAATTCTAAGCCCACCCACCTGCAGGTTTTAAAAAATGGCACACCCCCTTTCCCCTTGAGTACTTTTTTCTTTTTTTTCAATTTAAAGTTACAATTTTGGTCCCTGAACTCTTTTGATTGATTTACTTTATACCTTTTAGTTTTACATTTTACGTTTTACATTTTTATTACATTAACACATATAAGCGTATATTAACTAAAACACGTTAAAAAAGTAATTTTTAATTTTAACAAGTTACACCATTATAATCGTCTCGTCAATACCTTCGAAATGAGCCCAATATTGAATATTTTTTGATTTAATTATATTATTATATGTCATATATTGTACATTGGTTAATCGATTTTTTTTTTGAAAAAACAGAAAACGCATCACATCGGACGTAAGTTTTTAACACATATAAGCGTATATTAACTAAAACACGTAAAAAAATAATTTTTAATTTTAACAAGTAACACCATTATAATCGTCTCGTCGATACCTTCGAAATGAGTCCAATATTGAATATTTTTTGATTTAATTATATTATTATATGTAATATATTGTACCTTGGTTAATCAATTTTTTTTTGAAAAAAGAGAAAACGCATCACATCGAACGTAAGTTTTTAACATAAAGGTAATAAACATAATAACTATATTGCGTATTTTTTTATTCCAACAAATTCCAACTTTGATTATTCATTTAAATCAACATAGCCACGAGTACGAGTACGCTCTATATGTTCTTCATACATATCTAATCTACGTTGGCATAGGATAATCCACGACATTGCATCTGGAAGTGCATGATGTGTCCAATGGTGTATGAGTGTGGGCATTGGGTAATCTCCTTTTAGTACCACCTTTATGTAATGATTACCATTAACATGCACTATTACAATTGACTTGTCATGGGATGATGACGACGGGTGTGTCCTGAATGGCAAGTATGTCGCATTGCCTTCCATAATGAGAACATATATATGACATTGAACCTTGAAGCAGTTAGAATTCCCATTTCAGGCATAACGATCCAATTCGTATGTGGTGCAAAGGTGTCCTTCTTGAACCAATTCAACGCGGCGTAAATTCTTTGGCACTCGTTGTAGCCAATCACATTAATGTAATAAGCATAATTCTCAGTTAGTTCACCCATTAACTCTGTGCGGATAGTGTCCCATGCATCTTCATGACGACCCAAACAAGTAGATATGGCTCGAAATCCACAATTTCCATCGCCCAATACATCTTGTATTTGTGTGATGTATGGATGAAATAAACTCGGGATTTGATCAAGATATGGATTTGTGGGGGTGGGTTGTCGTTGGAAGTGGGAGCTATGCCTCGCTGATTCTTGATGACCAAAATCTTCAGAGTTGATAAATGTTGGCGCGTTAGAACAACTGCGTCTACGAGGGTCTTCAATAATATTTTTCTTTTGAGCTTGATTCTTTAGAGAAGGACGTCCACGAGTGGTTTTATGAGCCGAGGGTTCATGAAACAACGTTTTTTCTGGCATTATTATATCCTTTAATTTTTTTAACAAGCTTTTGCGACCAGAAATTGATTGTTTATTGAAATTTTCTCTAAACATATGAACTTCATCGTCACATTGAATATCGTCATCTTGTGCGGACACACATGGCGAAAAATCAAGTGTTTTCCAAAATACATCGATCGCATCAAGTGGAATGGGTATGTTTTGACATGTATACATTGCTTGTTCATGCACACATGGCAACCCATGACTTGTACGCAGTTTACAACCACAATATTCAGAAAATACGTTAGTCTTGAAAGACCGCTCATGTTCACTGTAAATCATATCAAGTGCATAAAATGAAACAAAGCCCGACAAATTTTCAAAATGTCGGTTTTGAAATCGATGTTTCCTAATATTTTTACTCATTTCAAAACTTGTTTTGATCGATGTGTCTTGTGATTCAATTACAGTATGAATATGAGATAATTTTTTTTTTAAATCTGCTTGGGTAGACTCCAAATATTTTTTTAATTTTGCATGTTGGCTTTCAACTCTATTTGTTGTATGATTTCCAAAATTTAAAAATCGATCAACCCATGCAGATACAAACATTTTCTTATATGGCGTCGACCATACACGTTCCAAGTAATTTAAAACACCTGAAAAATATAACAAATATACGTCAATATCTTTAGTAATAATGGTTAAACTTTTTATATAAAAAATACCTGGATAATTGAGCAACATTTCTTGGAGTTGTACCAAATTGTACATGTACAATTCTTGATTTGGAGATTCAAGTAACTGCACCCATGCTTGATGAAAATAATTCCACGTTTGAGAATCATGTATCAATGGTTTACAGTGTTTCACAATATTCTGATAGATATGCCATCTACAAAGCAAACTTTTAGCACCAGGAAATACCACTTTGCATGCATTAATCAAAGCAACTCTCTGTCTGTTACTATGGCGATCGGGTAAAAGTTATCGTATATTTTGGACTTTAGACATTCTAACGCCCAAACAAAATTTGATACATTTTCTTGATGCATGAAAACAAATGCTATGCAAAATGTTTTGTTTGTTGATATTACACCAACTATCTCAAGAAGAGGCATATCGTACCTGTATATAATAAACAAAATAATAATATTAAACAAAATAATAATATTAAACAAAATAATAATATTAACATTAAAATAATACACAAAATAATAACATTCTCGTACCTATTTGTTTTATATGTGGCATCAATGACCAACACTTGTGGGAATGCACGCCAAAGCTCCATCGAGTTTGGATGAATGAAAAATAAATCTTCCAACTCGTTTATTTCATCATTTGCACGAGTCTCAAAATCATAATTTTTTTCAACAAAAAAATCCAAAACAACCTGCATTTTTGGTCTTCCTGCCTCGTTTCTTGTCTTAATTTTTTAAACTTCATTGTATATTGTCTTTGACGTAGATGCATTTTCCACATGTCTACCCTTTAACGTGGATAAAATGTATCGTGGTTTGACATGTTGGGCAGATAGATCTTCAACTAGTTGAACTTCAGGTTCGTTCAGCCGCATTGCATATGGATGACCCTCCATATATTGTGCAACGACATGATTATGTGTATCACACACAACCCTCAACGTCCACCAATGATGCTTAGATGAATATAGCGCTATCAACTCAAATGGACAGTCAAACTTTCTTGTTCCAGTATGACGACTGAAAATTTTGTCACCTTTGTAAACCCCACTATGTTCACACATAAACACGACTTTATAAACATCTCCATTTGGCTTAGTCTTTGATCTTTTGGTAACAACAACGACACCAACCGAACGTCCCACATTACGCACCCAGTCAGTTATTTCTTCTCGAGATTCGAACGCCTGAAATTATTATATTTTGTTATAACCTTCACATGTACCCATAAGTTAAAATTAACATAAATGTTAGTTATCATAATATTGTACCTGGTTGGTGACAAATTCTGATGTTGGTGTCATATCTTCTCCCATGTTTGTCATCTGTAACTTTGATCTATATATATATATATATATATATATATATATATATATATATAGAGAGAGAGAGAGAGAGAGAGAGCGAGAGAGAGAGAGAGAGAGAAAGAGAGACGAAGAGGAAGATGTTTGGTGAATTTGATCTATATATCTGCAACTTCGAACGATCCTTATATAGAAGATGTTTGGTGAATTTGATTAAAGGAGATGGTGAATTAGATAGATTCCCATGTGATCTCATACCACCAAAGTTAAAAAAACATAATCATTATTATTCTTTCTTACTACAATCATTATAAACCACCAAACTTCTACTATTTTCCTCAATTATTTTTCGTATGGGAGCCAAGGAACAAAAAAAGGTAATTTGAAATGAACCAAAATAAAATAAAATAGAGGGAGCTTATTTTATAAATAGAGGGAGCTTATTTTAGAAACCACCAATGAACCAAGACACAATCGTTTACGTTCGCTTATGTGCGTTTATGTTCATTTATGTTTGTTTATATATATATATATATATAAATAGAGGGAGCTTATTTTATAAACCCATTTAAATAATTAAACAAGTTACACCAGACAAAAACATACAAAAACATGAACAATATTTAGTTGGTTTTGGTGTCCAAAAAAGTGATGTGTTCCTTAAAAATTTATTAGTCGATATGTGGATATATTTATTAGTCGATATGTGAATATATTTAGAGTATTAAATCAAAAAATATCCAATATTGGGCTTATTTCGAAGGTATCAAAAAGACGATTATAATGGTGTAATTTGTTAAAATTAAAAAAATTAAAAAGTGTTTTTTAACGTATTTTAGTTAATATACGATTATATGTGTTAATATGATAAAAATGTAAAATGAAAAACATAAAACTAAAAGGTATAAAGTAAACTAACTAAATAATTATAAGAGTATAAAGTGTAAATATATATTAAAAATCAATAAAAAAATTACATTTTGGCATATTGTTTTTTTTGGAGAGGGTATCCCAGACCACATTGGGCCCAGACTAATCCCTGGCAATTTGGGCCGAAGCCCGACTGCTAAAGCATGCAGCCCGGGGTCGAAGCCCCCGTAAATTTATGCTTCATATTGACATTCTTTGAACAGATATTTTTAGCTTTCAAAATTCCCTCTTGCTAAGTATGCTTCCTCTATTTTAGCATTTATTTTCTCTATGAACCCTCAATAAGATCTTGATCATTTACATATTTATAAGATACGATTATTTTTCGATATGGTCTTGATGATTTAGATATGAAGGTGGGTGGCTCACCTTGTATTTCCGACTTTATGATCCCGTTTCAATAAACATAATTTTGAAATTTGAGTCCACCAAAATATTTTACCCCCGTAACACCCCGGGGGGACTGTGGATGGTATCCCAGTCTACCAGGGTTCGAGCGGGGAAGCTTTGGACGCATGAGGAGCATCCCAGACTCTGGGTCGTCCTTCGGGTCCAGGTTTCCGGTCTATGGGTTGCGGGTTCGGTCCTTGGGCCGGGCTTAGTCGGCGCCTAGATGCCCGGATACCACGGGAACGTGTATCTTCCGTTAAAAAAAAACAAAAAGGTTTGAATAAGAAGCTCTCCGGTCAACGAAAGCAAATGGAAAGAAAGATAAGTGGGACAGAAACACAGTGCAATAATTAAATAAATAATCTTGAAATTTGGGTTTGTATGAATGAATACAATACAATACCAATATTTCATGTCGGATCTTGTCTTCCTTCTTTCCACACTCTCATACAATTACATTCTGCAGTTGCTTAATAGAATCATCTCTTCCTTTCGGTAAGCTTTCTTCATATTCTTCGATTAGGGTTTCGTTTCTATCTTTGTTACAGTCTGTTTTAGGAGAACCTATTCAATGCATCTGATTGAGCTGAGCTTTCATCATCATTACCTACTTGCTTATTGTTCAATTTGGTGGATTTCGTATACACCATTATTATTTATTTATGGGGTTTTAGCTATTTAATGTCAATCTTTGGTTCTGCCATATTCATGTTTATGTGTTTATTTTAGGAATCACTCCATTACATTATCTATATATCATTATATCTAGTGTGTTTCATAGAGTTTTTACTTCTCAACTCACCTTTTTCTATCCTAGAAATGTTTGTATTTGGCTTTTGAGTGTCACTTCTTTAACTTTAAAAAGCAGTCTTCTCATCATTTCCATGTGCTTTACTACTTCCTTTGGTTAACTTGTAGTATATTAGTGTCTGGGATTCAGAGAATTCTACCTTCTGATTTCAGAACTTTCATGGAAGTTAATATCGATCAAGATAACCAGGTTCAGACTCTGGAAGCCATCAAGGGTGGTGGAGGATCCATCAAAGTTGGAACCACCGGCACCATTAATGCCTTAATGACAAGGGAACTACTGTCGATCAAAGTTGGATCTCCAAAGACAGTCCCATCTACAGTCAGATCGCCGAAAACAGCCTTAGAACCTAATGATGCTGCTAAAGATACAAAACCGAAAGCAAGAGTACAAGCAGATGAAGCAAGCACTAGTAGCAGCAACACCATGAATGAAAAACATGCCAGCATTCCCCAGAAAACCAAACACCACCATACTAGAAAAGGTAGCAGGAATCCTATTCTCCATCATTCTGATAGCGTATCTGTTGATGGAAGTGGAGGTCCTAATACAAGGAAAAACGACAAGAAGGGATCTTGCATGGTTGAGATAGTGGACATAAAATGTGGAGTACCTGACAAGAACTGGGCTAATCCCATAACAAACAGGTTCAAGAAACTCAGTTTCTCAAAGCTTTCTGAAACCAATGGTGTAAAGTGAACCTGCAACAATGGGGTTCATGATAATGTAAAACTAGTGAATCGTTAGGATGAGGCATAGGCATGGGAATAAATTGTTTTGTTGACACTCCTTGCTTTTTCTTTATGTATGCACAAAATTCCAAATTCCTCTGGACAGATATGAAAACATGTAATGTGAAGTTGTGAACATGAATCCAATACATGTTTTGTTCATTATGAGTTATGACAAAGCTTGTTTTGCTTGAATCTTTGACCGAACTTTGATTACTTGAAATATAGCTGCACAAGCTTCTTCAAGGTGTCAAATACACTTGTGAAGGGATTGAACTCAACAGAAGACTTGAGTCCAAGATCAGGAAACTGGTTTGTTAAAGCTTGTTGCATTCCATTCATCGACATCATTGCAGCTAATCGGCTATCTGACACCTCACAGTCCTGTGGAGTGTCCTTGATTTTGTTTGAATCATAGCCGTAGTCTGCCAACACAAGCTTGTACTTTGCTATGAATTCTGGCCCTGGATTCGGTGTCCTCGAGTATATCTGAAAACATTGAATCCATAGACATAAACAACTATGGAAAGCGGATAATCAAACAATATCATTTTGAGCAGGAGTGTTTTTTTCTTGATTTGACAAAAAGAAAGCTCTATTATAAGTGTATGATTTTAAAGATTGGTAAATGTAGGATTTTAAGGTTTCACGCAAATGCATTGCATGATGTATACCTGAATAAAGCTCTTGTCTTTTGCTCCAGAAACAAGGGCAAAATTGTCATAATCGGTGTCAATCACATCATAGGGTTCTTTAGGAATGAACGGCAATGTGGGAAACCGAAGGTAACACTTTTCTTTAATCATCTCTTGCCTTTCTAGGTCTGTTTCGGTTTTCTCCAAATCTTCCTCTGAAACGCACTGAACCCTGCCCCGTATACCAGTTATATAGCCATCAGGCCCTCCATGAACGCAAAAGGTATCTACCTGGATTGCTGGTGTTGCCGTATCAATTGTATATACTCCCTGCAATCAGAATCTTGCACTCATATAAGCATGGAACTCTTTATAAAAACAACTGATCTACTCTTTAAGATAGATGTCAGGTCTACTTACATCTTACCCCCCAACCCCACCTTTGAGTGGGATATACTGGGCTCATTTTGGTTTGGTTTTGATGGTCTTTAATTTCCAAAATTGCCCATAGAATCTACCTGGGTGCAGTGGCAATCTTCTTGACCTTGTCCAGCAAATCCACGCTTAAGTGAAGCAACTTCATACCATCTTCCAGCATATCTTACAGGATCAAAGTTCCTTGTTGTCATACCTCTCATCATCATCAGATTTGAACCCTCATCAAGAGGAAGGGTTGGCATACTATTGGTGGTACTTGCAATCTGGCATACATTATTATGTGAAAGTTCTGTTGCCAAAACCTGCATAATGGGTGTCCATGAGAAGGTATAAGGGATTGTTTTCATGGTCCCTAATAACTAGATTTAGATGCTTCAGCTGGTATCAGGTTTCAAGGAATAAGCCACCAACCTGGTTCGTTGGCACTAGAAGTATCAAGGAAGCAGCAAGCCCTGATATAACATGTCTAGCTGCATCCTTGGTCGATATAGGTAACGGTAACTCAATAGAACACTTGAACATTGTACTTGTTGGCACTTTTCTGTTCAAGGAGACAAAGGGTCAGAAGTTTAACAGAAACCATGATTGCAAATGCATAGAAGATATGAAGTTGAATCGATGCAAGCAAGTGAAAGAGTTGCTTAGTTTCAGATTGAACATATGCTCTAAAAATATATTTTGATTTGAGAAAATGGTGAATCGAGGACATCAAGGCAATAAGGTAAATAAGAATTATACTACCTACGTTAAAAAGGAGAGCCACACCGATATGTTTTGATGCCAAAGTTAGTAGTTTTCAGATACAAGGTAGATATTGATGCCGTTACAAGTTACAAATTTGCCACCAACATGTTTCTATTTTGTAATAATTTGGTGTAGTGTCTCATGTATGTCTTGTGTTTTTTTCCCAAATGTTTATAGTTCACAAGCAATAAAACTTGCAAAAAGACCAAATTGACTTTTAAAAGTCAAATGTAGCTCTATCTCTGTATGGATATGGTTGTTGATATGGATTTTGTTACTAACATGTCTCCCAACACTTATCCAACTGGTTATAAAATTGCACAGGGAAGGAGGAACCATGTAATCCATTCCAAGAATGATGTTGTTGAGTTACATATTACCAAATGTAAATACCATAGAAAATACAATAAAATCAAACTCAAAACCCTAAAAAGCGATCACATTTGCCAATTTCAATAATTGCAATGGTGGGGCACAATAAAGTTCTGCAGCAATAACACCTGCCATCATGCAAGATCAATAGCCAATTCTAGTAATCAAACCCTAGAGAGAAAAAGATGTGAGAATACCTGGGAGAGTGCGGTGGAAGGAGCAAAATCGGTGCTTTTCCGGTGGCTGTAGTAAAGTGGTGGTAAGCCATTTTCTCAGATGACTGAAGAAAGTTGCTCTTGTTCAGCTGTCCACCACCCAACACACAAAGATTGCTCAACTGTTGTGAGTGTGACAGACAGACAATCTTTCAGATTTTCCGCCAAATTTCTACCCACTTCTGGGTTGAGTTTGCAAACTTTGAATCTTGAGGTATTATTGTTATTGTTGGTGGATGGTCTATAACTGTTTTAACTCCTCCTCATTATTGAAAGGTTACTGTAGATAAAAAGGTAATTAAGTTTCATGGGGTTCATCTTATTTGTTCAGATTGTTTGACAGTGACTTAATGATATAAAAAATGGTTTATTCATTAAGTTTCTAAGGAGAAAATTTATACAGAAGCCAAGATTTTTCCAAACTTACCCCTTCCAATTAAAAAACATGTTCTTCCATCTATAAAAAAACCCTTTTAAACAAAAACCTTCACAATTTATATAAATGGCAATCCACACATACAAGTTTATTGATATAAGACTTAATAGAAAACTAATCAAACAACCCCTAAGATTGATTTTGCATAGTATAATATCACCTTTTTTTTGGGTAACTATGGGTTTCAGGGCCGGTTTATACATACCGACTAATCCTCGGACTTGCAGATGAACTTCCATGGTCACAAGGATTTTAACGGCGCCTGAATTTGAAGATGAAACTTCCACTACTCTCACTTTTTTCAAGTAAAACTTTATAGTTTTTATGTATTATATTAATATTTTTATCTATGTATATTTGATGTATAATCTTGGGCATGTCTTTTAAATGGAATCCAAGATTTTTAGCTTTGGAGGGTTGAAATTATTTTATGGGTTTAATACTATTAAAATGTTAATTCAAAATGATATGCTTTTATACATGTAATTGAAATTAAAATGATTGGAAGGAATTGCATACATAAAGTAAATGGGCCATGATTTAGGGGGTGTTTGGGATTGCTTATTTAAAACAACTTATGTTTGTTTGTAAGAGTGCTTATTAACTTATGGTTATTTGTAAAGTGTTTATTAACTTATAGGAAGAAGGGACAAATATGTAATTTGGTTAAATAAGTTAGTAATAAGGAGTTTCAAATAAGTCAGTTGAGAATGACTTATCAAAAACTGCTTATTAGCGGAGTGGAGAAGTCATAAGCAGTTTCCAATCCAAACACTCAAAACAGCTTATTTGCTGTTTGAAAACGCAATAAGTTAATAAGCACCTCAAATAAGCAATCCCAAACACCCCTTAATTAGCTAAAGAGCTTTCATAAAAATCTGTTGGTTTTAAACTTCTAATTAAATACTTTGAATAAAAATTACGTAAGTAATAGAGAAATTTCTCTCATAAAATTAATTTTATTATATTAGAGAACAAACAATTGATTCAAAAAGGGGAAATTTTATTTTTTGAATTTTAAATCCCACACCCTCCAATCCAAAGTATCCATTTTTATATGTTGTATTTGCTTATTAATTTATTTTAAGCAATAATTAAAATGGCTACGCTGTTTGGGGTTCAATTTCTTCCTGTTTCAAGATCTTCTTCATCCAATTTCCAAAGCGATTACACAAACTCTCTCTAAAATCTTTGAAATCTCTCTTTACTGCAAACAAAGCAAGCAAGCAACTTCACCACCACCATTGTTGAACTGGAGACATCACAAGAATGTCAACCAAATCTTTGAAATCCAAGAAACCCCCATCACCACCACAACAAAATGCATCAAGATCCTCTTCTCTTTCTTCCCATTTGGCCATGATTGAACTCAAACACAGAATCTTGACTTCTCTCTCCAAACTCTCCGATCGAGATACCCACCAGATCGCCGTCGAAGACCTTGAAAAAATCATCCAAACCCTATCCCCAGATGGCATCACAATGCTCCTCAACTCCCTCTACGAGGCTACCAACGACAACAACAAAACCGCCGTCAAGAAAGAAGCAATCCGCCTTCTTTTCTTCCTCTGCGCCACCCACACCGAATCAGCTGCTTCCCATCTCACAAAGATTATAGCCCACATTGTGAAAAGGCTTAAAGACTCTGATTCGGGTGTGAAAGATGCGTGTCGTGAATCGATTGGACAGCTTTCTTGTTTGTATTTGAAAGGGGAGGGGGTTGAGAATATTGGGTCTGTGGTTGCATTGTTTGTGAAGCCTTTATTTGAGGCTTTGAATGATCAGAACAAAGGGGTGCAAGCTGGTTCAGCAATGTGTATGGCTAAGATGGTTGAAATGGCTTCAGACCCACCTATTTCGGCTTTTCAAAAGCTATGTACCAGGATCTGCAAGTACCTTAACAACCCAAACTTCTTGGCTAAGGCTGCACTTTTGCAAGTGGTTTCTAGTCTTTCTCAGGTTTGCTCAATGCTGGCTAGTTCCTTCTTGTAGTATATCTATGATTTGTGTTCTATGATGGTTTCCATGAGAATTCTTTAATTGTAAGCATATACATGAAGTCAATAATGTGAGTTGCCTTTAGGTCATAAAGAGTGAGTGTCTTTGAGATGTGTGAATCTTGTTAGAAGGGAAATCATAACTCAGCCATGTCCAAGACAGTATATCAAATTCGTTGGTCCTTTCAAGATTATCCGAGGTTTATTAAGGGCGAATGTTGTGTCATTTTGCACTAAATTGGACCCTTGGTTACTTGGAAGATTGGACTCTTTGTGGAACAATTGCACTAAATTGGACCCTTTGGAAACTGATCTAATCTGTGTTGTATCGACTTCACCTAGATGGGTTTGCCCTAAATCTTCTCCTGTAATCAAGATTTACAATCATATCTTTAATTGTGAGGCGTGGACACACATCCACACTTCCATATGTTTTGCACCCATCTTGTGCATATGCTGTGATTTGGTATCCCAACATTTTGCCCCCATCTTTAAAAACCTACATGTCAGCTTAGTTGGAGTTTCTCAATAACACAAGACTTCCAAGCTTGTCACTTGTCAGTATCTCATCTATCCCATGACTAACATCATAGCAAAGTCTCCAACCTTTTATAATACCATCCCAAATAGGAAAGATATCCTTCTTACCTATATGTGTTAACATGCTTACTGTCACTTCCACTTCTCTATCAACACTGCCAAAAGTTGCACTTCATGTAATATGTTTTAGCTCAACTTATTCTAATCATTTAGACTTCAATGCATTTCTACATACCTCCAACTTTCCATTAACATATTGCTTATGAGTTATGACTAGCTAAAAGTATACATCATGGAATATGTATCTTGTATGTCGTTTATGATTAGGATTGTAATATAAGAGCAAGATGAGATTAAAATCTGTCCTACATCGCTTCATGAGGTTATTCATAAGTAAAGCAAAATATAAATGAGTTAACGTAGACGATTGATGTGCTACAGTAATATGGAAATCATGTGCTTGCTGCATATTTAATTTGTGGCGGTCAGGCGGTGTACATTAGATTTTACTTCAAGTACTATCTCTGCATCCTAGTTGTTGACATCACCCTTTTTTTATCGGTACACAAATGACTAGCTACCTTTTTACGAGTCAAAAAGTAGCTGATAGCTCTTCTCTGTTCCCTAGTTTGTTATTTAATTTGGATTTTGTGTTGGAAGTAAACTGGGGTGCAAATGGCATGATGTGCACATAAGACTTTATATAAACTTGTTGCAGGTTGGTGCTATTTCTCCACAAGGCTTGGAGCCATTGCTTCAAAGTATTCACGACTGTCTTAGCAATTCTGATTGGGCAACTCGAAAGGCAGCTGCTGATGCATTGAATGCCTTGGCTTTGCATTCAAGCAACTTGATCACAGGAAAAACGAGTTCTACAATAACTGCCCTTGAGGCTTGCCGCTTTGATAAGGTTGGTTTCTGAAATGCTAAAATAATTCAACTTGATCCCCTTTAAGTCAACAAAACTAAACCTTAGTTTTTTTGTATTTGAGATTTCATGTTAGAGAGGGATGAGATTGTTAGCTTTTTTGAAGAAATCTTTCACAATGCACCCACCATCCAACGAAAAACATTGTTGAGTTGTTTGTTGTACATACCATACTGTTTCAACACTTCTTCACTGCTCTGTTGATCACATTATCCAATGGGCTAATCTTCATTTATTAAACAATATAAACCTTCATTCCCAGTCTCAAAATTGAAACCATTACACAACTGAAGAAAATTGGAGATCCATATCTGCATTATTTCTGTTCTAGTTTACATTAGAAATCAAAGGACTAGCGATACACAACATAAACCTGTACTTCAATCTTTTTATATGTTCTCGTTTCACATTAAATATAGAAATGTGGAGTGGGAACATCATCATACCTGATTCAATTAGTTTATCATATGGCACTGCTTCTTCCCTCTTGCGTCAAAGAATTTTGGATGACACAACTGTTGTAGATGAGACATGACACATGATAGAAACTCTGTGTGTGCGCTTTGGGAACGGGTGGATAGTGCTAGAAGTGCACATAACTAATCGTTTATTTATTTATGGTATCATTAGAAGGCATGCTATCATGAGGATTTCTCTGTTCATCTTCAGTATTGTTATTCTAAATCATAAATTGTGAAGCAACTAGGTTGCAGTGACATTCTTAAGATTCAGAGCAGTGCCATAACATTGTTGGCATTAACATGCTGCGTCCCTTTGTTTAAGCATAAATGTATAGTTCGTGTCTTCTTTATGCTTATGTCACTTTCAAACATCACAATGCAAGTATATACATAGACATCAAGGTGGATAATGGAGGTGTCTTTTAGATTACAGTTTAATGTTCGTTTGGTTTGAACTTTAAAGTTTCATCGGGATATGGGGTACAAATTTTGAAATTGCATGATTTGGCATGGGTTGGGCTTATAAATGCTTTTAGGGGTAATTTTTTTGCAAATCTTGTGCTTAAATGTGGGTCTTTGTTCGTTTTGGCAAATGTGTTAGCATGTTTTTAATGAGCTTAACTTGTTGAAGATGATGAGTTTAGAGGCATATATAGCATGATTGAGTTTGATTGATAGCACTTAGAGTTGATTAGTGGTAGTATGCCGGTCAAAGTTAGACGTTTGCTAATCTCTTGAACTAGCTTTAACACCATGAGACCTTGAGCCTAATAGACTAAACATTTTACATTAGTCTCAAATTTCGCTTCTTGTGTGATTACGTCATTCCTAGATATGTATCTCTAGAACTTGACTTCTCTCTCCTTAAGACTACATGATATTTACATGCTAATAAATATGATAAAGGCCATCGTTTGCTCATTTTATTAACCCATTAGCCTTAAGCCTACCATATGTCACTAGTACCCATTTTGCACACCACTTTGAGCCTTAGCCTATTTCCTTTGTCACCCACGTCATAAACCAATCCAAGCACGACTCACCCGACCAATCACCATGGAGTGGTACCGGTATTCCTATGAGCTCAAAAGTAGAACTTATTGTTGGGAAAGAAAAGAAAATAAAGAGAATATATCAAAAAAAAAAAAATTCTTCTTCTTTGTGCCTTCCAGCCCACCACGTGACCAAACAATTATCCAAATTGTTTCCTTAGTTGCTACATGCCACAAATAAAACACATTTAAAACTTGCCAAATATATATATATATATATATATTTTTTAAATAGCATCAAAAGAGAATACAAATACCAAATCATACAATAAATGGTATTTTAAACATCTAACAAACACTAACCGTAGGGTAAATTCGACATAAAAATGTATATAAAAATAACACTTATCAGATTCACTCATTTAACTCCTTATCGACTTCCACAGATAAAACCTGCAAGAGACAGTATAATAGAGGCTTTGCAACAATGGCAGGGTCTTGCAGGAGGTTCTGAAGATCAAAAAACACCTGGTCATGGTGAACATAAAACAAAAATATCATTCTCTTTGTTGGTTGCTCCCCCCTCTATTTGAAACTTGCTCATGTTTGTCAAATTTTCAGATTCTGAACCAGCGAAGTCAGATGACAAAAAAACAGAGGCTCCAGCGAAGGATGATGAAGCCGAAGGTAGCAACGTACCTGAGAAGGCAGTTGGGATGTTGAAAAAGAAGGCACCTGCTTTGAGTGACAAAGAGCTAAATCCTGAGTTCTTCCAAAGACTTGAAAGAAGGGTTTCAGGCGACGTGGAAGTGGTCGTCCCTCGTAGATTTGTCAAGTCCACGAATGAGCAAAATGAAGAAGAGTCGGGGCTTAATGATACAGATGCAGGATCACAGTCAAAAGAGAGCTACCAAAAAGTGGACAGAGGAGTTGGTGGTCCTTCTAGAAGGCGAGAATTTGACGATATGAATGATCCAAGTCAAAGGGAGGGATTGAGGAGTAATAAAGGTAACTGGTTGGCTATCCAGAGGCAATTACTACAATTGGAGAGACAACAGGCTCATCTCATGAACATGTTGCAGGTATGCTTTCTGAGAAATGTCCCATATAAATAATTACATGCTCTTCTGTTAAACAGTTTCTTGATGTCAGGATTTCATGGGTGGGTCTCATGATGGCATGTTGACCCTGGAGAACAGAGTGCGTGGTCTTGAGCGAGTTGTTGAAGATATGGCACGTGATCTGTCAATAGCAGCCAATAATCGGAGAGGTGGTAATTATATGATGGGGTTTGAGGAATCTGGTAGACAATTAGGCAAGTACAATGGGTTCTCGGACTATCCGAATACAAAATTAGGGAGGAATGATGATGGGGTCTCTTACATGGGTTCAAGTATGAGGGGTAGAGGATCTTCTTGGAGATCAGATGTGCCAGAAAGTTGGGACTACCATGCATATGGCAGAAATACGCAGATGGGTCTGAGGAGAGCAGCTATGGATGGTAGGTCGCCTAAATCAGATAACGGAGGTGAACAGGTGAATAGGAGAGGTTGGGGGGATAAAGGGGGTGGACCTGCTAGGTTCGGGGAAGGGCCTTCAGCAAGAAGTGTTTGGCAAGCTTCAAAGGATGAAGCCACGTTGGAAGCCATTAGGGTGGCTGGTGAAGACAATGGACCTATCCGAACTGCTCGAGTAGCTGTTCCTGAAATGACTGCTGAAGCGATGGGAGATGACAATCTTGTGCAGGATCGTGACCCAGTTTGGACAGCTTGGACTAATGCAATGGATGCACTTCATGTGGGTGACATTGATACTGCATTTGCTGAAGTTTTGTCTACTGGGGATGATCTTTTGCTTGTGAAGCTAATGGACAGAACAGGCACTGTAATTGATCAGCTCTCCAGTGAGGTGGGAACTGAAGTTCTGCAGGCTGTTGCCCAATTTCTTCCAGACCCAAACTTGTTCGACATCTGCTTGTCTTGGCTTCAACAGGTATACACACACACATATACAATATATACATGTATACATAACAAAGTAACTAGCAGAAACTACAGAGATGTGCTAGACATAGCCAACATTACCGGGTTCTTTATGTTTGAATTGCATTTTTATTTCATTGTTTTGCCTACAGCTGCTCGATATGATTGTAGAGAGTGGAACAGATATTGTGGGAATCCCAATGGAGGTAAAAAGAGAGATTTTGTTGAATCTGAATGAAGCTTCGTCAACCATCGAGCCTCCCGAAGACTGGGAAGGTATGGTGCCAGACCAACTCTTGTTGCAACTGGCATCAGCCTGGGATATTGACCTGCAGCAGCTAGAGAAGTAAACTGGTTTGATGCATATTTATTTGAAATTTGATGTCTGTATAGGGGCAGTCCTTGGGGACAGCCCTTGCATTCAGATTTTGCTTCTTGCAACTCATAATCTTTGATTGAAGATAGGGGTATTGGATTTGGTTTTATCAGCTTCGACATCAAATATAGATGAAACAAGATGAAGGCTTGTATTCTCAGTTTGTTTTCTTTCTTTGCACTCAAGAGTAATGAAATGGTTTTGTATGTGATATTGCTTTGTAGATGTCAGCACAATTAGGCTCCATTAATTTTGATCCCATTTCATAATTCTCATTGGCAAAAAGTACATAACTATAAAGCAGACTGTAGCATATATGTGTTTTCTTGGCATTTCTAGGTGCAAATACCAAGTCAACCTATGAAATTTCTTCTAATAACAGACACCTGAATCCAATCTAAGCTAACTAGTTAATATCCCCTAGTAAGATTTTAATGAAAACTAGTGTAAATATGATTGTAAACAAATCTACATTAACCTGTGACCAATTTTTTTAGATTTGAGATGTGCAAAAACTTCCTCTAGTTTTCTGATTCTGGTTTCAAGTTCCAATCCCAATGTAGTAACCTCATTGCTGCCAAGGTTTGCTACATCTCCAGTTTTGGTGCCATCCACAAATTCTTTTGACACTTCAGCTCTTGATTCATCTTTGACAGAACTTTCCATTGTTTCATCATCACCCATGGGAGAGCTTCTTGCTTGGACCCCACCTTCTTTGGACCCTTCAGTTCTTGATTCATATTTGTCAAAACTTTCCAATGTTTCATCATCACCCATGGGAGAGCTTCTTGCTTGGACCCCACCTTCTTTGGACCCTTCGGTTCTTGATTCATCTTTGTCAAAACTTTCCAATGTTTCATCATCACCCATGGGAGAGCTTCTTGCTTGGACCCCAACCGACTTATTCCACCATTCCAAGTATCTAGCAGTCACATATGGCTCACAGAATTTGGATGGAAGATACACTTTAACATCCCTAATTGGCCGCGTGTAAAACCTCCACGCGGTTTCAGGAGATGCATTGGTCCGTGGCACATCACCAGGAATATCTTGGTCCATCCCAAATTGCATTGCAACTCTATGAGGTAGGTATTGTTCGATACAACTTCCACATATCCCAACTAGTTCAGAAGCTCTCAAACATCGAACCCATGACTCCAATTCTTCATCCAAGCAATCACCAACTACAACCCACCTTCCCTTTTCTTGATAAACCTTGCAAGAAAACAAATTATCATTTCCACTCGTGACATACGGTCGCCAAGTAAATTTTTCTAAAGCACAATCTAAAAGTGAGCCAGCATTGTATATGTGCAACTTCTTCTTGTCCCATCTAGAAAACCTTGGCTTGCAACTATCTCCAACATTACAAACCGATTGCGTAAGTTTGGGTAATCTCTCCCAAATCCAGATTTGAACAAGTTGTAAAGGAGCCCAAACTGTAATTGAAATCTCATTATCATAATCACCATTGTTCGAGTTCATGGAATCATCCATTTTAGCTTTTAACAAGCTCAAATCTCTGTATAGGCTGGCAAGAACAGCAGGTGCAAGAGCAATTCTGATACCTCTAGCTAAATGAATAGCAATGGTGTGAACATTTCTCACAACAGTGCTGTATGATGAAGGGAAGACAAACCTGGATAACCACAATACAAGAAATGCTTCATGCTCGATTTCACTTCCACTGCCTTTGAATTTTTTTAACCATCCACTCTGAGATGCTTTATTAGACTTACCTCTTGAAATCCCTACCCTTGCTTCATCCAATTTCGTTAAAATTGTTTGTGATTCTCTGATTTCAGCAGGATTGAGAACAGATTGACCTAAAACAGAGTAACCTCCAAGAACGATCATGTCTTCTAAAGTGATTGTAGCTTCTCCCCATACGAACACGAAGGAGTTGGTCTCACGACTCCATTTTTCTGCAAGCCCTATGATCGAATCATCGGTTTTCATGATTTCGTATGAAGAATTCAAGACGGCATGATATATTCCTGCTCTTTTCCAGGTGGATTGGTGCAGAGAATGCATGCGATCAACCCAGGGTTTCCAATCCTTTGGTGGGGATCTCCAGCCATTGAAGTTGAAGGACAGCTTGGAAGAATAAAATTGGGGACGATTGTAGAAAAAGGGTTGAACATCAGTGGAAGTAACAGACGGTTTTAGAAATCGGGCAAGTTTGCATTTTGGTTGATGGTGTAGTTGAGTAAAATTTCGTGATACCATGAACTCCTCTCTCTCTTCCATGATGGTGTCTTCCGCCATTGTTATAGCTGAAGAAATGGAGAAGGAAGGTTAAATAAATATTTACTACTATTTAGTGACCTTTCATTATCTTTATTTGCTTTTCACTCATTTTCTATTTTTTTTTTTTTAAAAACAAATATAAAATTTAAAATCCAATGTAACCAATATTTTAGGAGTAAACTACAATTGTGGTCCTGTGGTTACTGGTTTCTTTGAAAATCGTCCCTTAACTTTAATAACTACAGTGAACGTCCCTGAGGTTTGCATTTTGCTTTGGAAATCGTCCCTAGTCACTAACTTCGTTAAAAAACTCAGTTAAGTGAGGGGTATTTTCGTCTTTTTACACCTTTTTGTCTTTTTCTTGTTGACAATCTTTTCCGACAAAGCCTCCATCGCCTTCCTCCACATCTCCACCGCCGCTGACGACGACAATGACGTAGACAATCTTGTTTTTGAGAACCAGGGTCTCCGGAGAGCATACATTGCTCTACAAGCATGGAAAACCGCCATATTTTCCGACCCATTTAACTTCACCACCAATTGGATCAGCATCGACGTTTGCACCTACGACGGCGTATTTTGTGCACCCTCTTTGTTAACACCTCCAATCGAGTGGTGGCCGGAATCGACCTCAACCACGCCGATATCGTCGGTTACCTTCCACTGGAGCTCAGTCTTCTTACTGACCTCGTCGTCTTTCACATTAAATCCAATCGATTTTGTGGCACTGTTCCGACTGCTTTCAAGAAGCTTAAACTCCTCCACGAAAGCAACAACCGGTTTGTCAGAGTTTTCCCGATGGTCGTTTTATCAATGCCAGTGTTGAAATTCTTGGACCTCCGGTTCAACGACTTTGAAGGGTCGGTTCTGGTTAAACTATTCGATAAAGATCTTGATGCGGTTTTTTTGAATGACGAGATGGAGGTGGTTCACGGGTGTAGAGATGAGATGGGTTACGGGTGGAGGGACGATGTAGGTGGTTCACGGGAAGGGGATAGGGAGGGTTGGGGTGGTTGCCGGAGTCGAAGAAGAGATTGGTCGGAGTTGCAGGTTGGTCGGCCGATATGCATTCATATATATAGGGTCATTCAAGGGAGAACTCAGTTATCTGTGGTAACCGTGAGATCCAATTTTAACCACAAATCAGAAGATAAATTAGGAAATCAATAATTTTGGTAAATTTAATTAAAAAATTTAATTAAAGGAATTTTAGGTATTTTTAATCTCCTCCCTCTTCTCTCTCCTCTATCCAACAAATATTATTCCGGCGAATACATGATGTCCACTGTGATACACTTTATAAACATAAAAAATACATGATGCACATTGTGATACACTGTGTAAATATCGAAAATACATGGAAAATACATGATAGCACACCATGATACACTTTGTAAAGATCGAAAAAACATCGAAAATAAGTGATGCACACTGTGATACACTTTGTAAAGATCGAAAATACATGATAGTACACTATGATACCCTTTTGTAAACATAAAAAAATACGTGATAGCACACTGTGATACCCTTTTGTAAAAGGAAATAAGAAAATTTAGGAATTATGTTATATTTTAGGAATTAAACAAATTTACTAAAATATCATTTTCTATTTATTTAAAATTAATATTAATTATTCTAAATGTGTGACTCATATTGGATCTCACAGTTACCACAAACTACTTAGTTCTCATTTGATTAGGCCCCTATATATATATATATAAATTAATATAATATTCATATAAATACAATTTGGTTCCTTTGGTACATAGACATGATTGGACGGGACTGGACAAGACAGAACAAGAGGCTAGGACAGGACGGGACAAGACAAATGTCTGTCTTGTGTTTGGTATGGCTAGGACTGGATAGGACAGGACTGGACAAATTTCCCTAAAGGTTGTTTGATGATTTTATATGTCATATAATAGTTATAAATAACACAAATAAAGTATATCTTTAAATAATTTAATTAAAAACATTTTTATTGTTTTAAACGATTTTTCATACATATAAATACATACAAAAACAATGGTAGGAAATTTGAATGAATAATCTAAAATAATTGATAGTAGTTCGAAAAAATCCGATTCATATAAAGAAAAATGAATCGAGGTGGTACAGGAGGTTGTTATGGTTGATGTGGTGGAGGTATAGGTGGTCGACGATGGTAGTGGTGGTGGTGGTGGACATGGGTAATAGAGGTTATTGTAGTGGAGGAAGAGGCGGAGGCCACCGACAGTGGGTGGCGGCGAGCATCGGTGGTGGCGAACGGTGGAGGTGGCGATAGGCGGTGGTTGTGGATGTGGTGGAGGAAGTTGTTGTAGTATTGGAGGAAGAGGTGGAAGTGGTCAACGATGGTTGGTGGTGGCTACCGATGGTCATTGATGGTGGTGGCGGGCAAAGGTGGTCGTGATTGGTGTTAGTGGAAGTGGTCGACGATGGTAGTGGTGGTGGCGATGGTCGATGGTTGTGGAGGTGGTAGAGGAGGTTGTTATAGTGGATAAATAGGTAGAGGTGGCCGACGATGGTGGTAGTGGCGGCGATGAGTAGTGGTGACGCTTATGACTAATACCATATTAGGATTATACATCAAATGGCGGTAGATCAATGATTTTTAGTTTCTGTCTCTCTTTTGTCCCATGTTCCACCTATTTTGGTGGAACAAGAAAATACCATTTTTTGTCCCACCTTGTTCAGTCTCTGTCCCATGTCGCGCCAAACGTGGGACAGTGAATTTTTGTTCTGTCCCATATCACGCCAAACATGGGACATCGAGTTTTTGTCCTGTCCCGTCCCCATCCAATCTGCAAACCAAACGCACCTGGTTTAAACAAAAGTGACAACTTATTCCTTGTAAAAGAAAAAGACGAAAATGCCCCTAACTTAACGAAGAAATTTAACAGAGTTAGTGACTAGGGACGATTTTCAAAGGGACGCTCACTGTAGTTATTGAAGTTTAGGGATGATTTTTTAAGAAACCGGTAAACCACATGGACCAAAATTGTAGTTTACTCTTATTTTATTGTTATGATCAAACAGCTTCTATAGTGGATTCTGAATTTTCGGAACCAAACAATCCATTTAAATTCATGTCAATGTCATTTGTTTAAATATCACCACCTCATCATCTCCTCTATATCCTGATATATGATTTAAGCATACTAATTGTTCATAGTGCAATCATCTTTTTGAGTGTCTAATGCATATGTTTTCTTCTATAATAGAAAAACATGATAAAGTATACCAAAATTCACATCACCTAAGGAACCGATATTAACGGCTGTTAGTGTTGGAGTATAAGCCAACTGGTTCATATGCCCTTTAAATATGATTCTAAACCAATCTATATTAACTTGTGACCAAGTTTTTTAGCTTTCAGATGCACAAAAACTTCCTCCACATTTCTAATTCTGGCTTCAAGTTGCACAAAAACTTCCTCCACTTTTCTAATTCTGGCTTCAAGTTCCAATCCCAATGTGTTAGCCTCATCTGAAGTCCTGGTGCCATCACTTTCATTTCTTGATTCAAATTTCTTCAATGGTTCATCATCACCCATCACCGGGCTTCTTGCTTCGACCCAAACCGACTCATTCCACCACTCTAAGTACCTAACAGTCACACATGGCTCACAAAGTTTCGATGGAAGATACACTACAACGTCCCTAACTGGCCGCGAGTAAAACCCCCAGGCGATATCAGAAGTCGCATCCATGCGCAGCATTTCACCCGGAACATCTTGGTCCATGCCAAATTGCATCGCAACTCTATGGGGTAGGTATGGTTCGATACAGTTTGGATCTAACCCAACCAGTTCAGAAACTCTCAAACATCGAACCCACGACTCCAATTCTTCATCCAATCCATCACCATCCACAACCCACCTTTCGTTTTCTCGATAAGCCTTACACGAAAACAAATCATCGATCTCATACGGTTGCCAACGAAACTTTTGTATATCACAATCTAAAAGTGAACCAACATTTTCTATCTGCAAATTCTTATTGTCCCATCTAGCAAACCTTGGCTCATCAGCATTACAAACAGATTGGTTAAGCTTATTGGGAAATAATCTCTCATAAATCCAGATTTGAACAAGTTGTAAAGGAGCAAAAACCGTAACAAACGTAGCATCATTGGGATCATCATCATCATCATCATCATCAATGGAGTAGACAATTTCGTATTTTAACATGCTTAAATCTCTATAAATGGTGGCAAGAACAGCAGGAGCAAGTGCAATCTTGATCCCTCTAGCTAAACGAACAGCAATTGGGAAAACATTTTTCACAACAGTGGTGTAGGATGAAGGGAGGACAAACCTTGATAACCACAAAACAAGAAACGCCTCATGTTCGATTCCACTTTCGTTATCGTCTTTGAATCTTTTTAACCAAGGACCCTGATCGGCTTTCTTGGCCCTACTTCTTGAAAACTCAAGCCATGCTTGATTGAGTTTGGTTAAACTTGTTAGTGAGTCTTGGTTTTGAACAGGGTTGAGAAGGGATTCACCTAAAACGGAGTAGCCTCCAAGAACCATCATGTCCTGTAAAGTGATTGTGCCTTCTCCCCATGTAAAGACGAAGGTGTTGGTGTCGTGACACCATTTTTCTGCGAGTCCAAGAATCAAGTTGTCGTTTTTGGTGATTTCGTGGGTGGAGTTCAAGATGGCGTTATGGATTCCTGCTTGTTTCCAGGTGGATTGGTGGAGAGAGTGCATGCGGTGAACCCAAGAATTCCAGTCGTTTTGTGGGGTTCTAAAGCCGTTGAACTTGAAAGAGAGGTTGGAGGAGGTGATTTTGGGGAGAGAAGAGAGGGTGGTGGGAGTAGGAGGATTGTAGGAAAGGGGTTGAACAATGAGAGATGGTTTTAGAAAGCGGGCAAGTCTGCGTTTTGGTGGATGGAGTTTGGGGGATGATAGCATTAACTCGTGTCTCTCTTCCATGATGGTTTCTTCTTCGGAGGTGGTGGCCATTGTTGAAGCAGAAGAAGAAGAAGTGGAGAAGGGAGGTTTGAAAGGATTTGGATGATGGAAGGAAATTTGAAAAAAAGAGAAGGTGGTGATTTGATGGGAAGGAAACTGTCAATAGTCTACTTGATGAACTAGCTATGGGTTCAACTTTGAATATGTACTACATATCTATAAATATTCAAGCAGTCATTTAAATTAGTCCCTTTTTTTTTTTTTTTTTTTTTTTTTTTTTTTTTTTTTTTTGGAATTAATTAAAATGACTGTATTTCGTATTACCGAAATGCCTTAAATCTCTTTTGTTTTGCTAAAATACCCTTTTTGGCCGGGATGTAGGGCCGGGATAAGACCCATCCCGGGGTTGTTAATTTTTTTGAGGAATAGAGGGGTTACCCCGGGATTTAGAGAGATATCCCGGGGTTGGAGGTGAATTTTTTAATTGAATATATCCCGGGATGGAAGGGTTTCTCGGTGTGAGGGCCGGGATTGCCAAGTGCTTACATATTAATATAATTTTATAAGATTTTAATATATAGTTACACTTTGTACCCCTAAAATTATTTAATTAGTTTACTTTATACCTTTTATTTTTCTATTTTTTATTTTACACTTTCATTATATTAATACATGTAATCGTATATTAACTAAAATACGTTAAAAAATACGTTTTAATTTTAACAAGTTACATCATTATAATCGTCTCTTCGACACCTTCGAAATGAGCCCAATATTGAATATTTTTGGATTTAATTATTTTATTATATATCATATATACTACATAAGTAATATTTTTGAATATCATTAAACCACTACAAAAAATCATGTAAAACTAACAAATACGGTGAGACTCCCATTAAGCATATTAAGATGCTAACAAACATGTCTTAAATTTGGTCAATCATTTCACCTTATGTTTTTACCTGATTTTTTTTACCATTGACCCATTAAACATAAAAATAAAATTCAAAAATCCTCATTTTAAAAATAAATGAATTGAAATTGTCGTATATGTATAATCGATAATTTTTACCATTGACCCAATTTAATTTTGTTTTTTTTATTATTTAAGTCAATTTCTCATTAATATAGTAATATATATACTTGTTGGTCCCAAATAGCAGTAAGTAAATAAAAGAAGTATTGTAGAAGGGGGGTTGAATACAATACACACAGTTTTTCACTTAATTTAATTCTTATTGATTTGAAATCAAGAATTACATATAGAAAACTTTTGATTGTTGCGGAAGAGAATAGATGAAATCTATTCAAACAATCTTACACAAAGAGAAATGAAGAACAATTGTAAAACACTTAGAAAACAATAAGAACTTCTTAGAGAGAGAATGCCAGTGCACTTAGAGAGCTTGAATGCTTGAGAGCTGGTGATCTTGCATGTTGAACCATCCTCCATATTTATAGTGCCTCATGCATTAAATGCATGGGACACCTGTTGAGCAAGGGATGGACACAGGTCTTCAGCAAGGTACATGATGTACTTTTTGTCTTGAGGTGTTTTGGCTTGAAGTGTTGACCTGCAGAAGGATGGTAGAGACCTTTCCTTAAAATGGTGTAGTAGACAAAACTTACTTTATCTGATCTCCAGATGAGGTCCACGTCAAAGCAAGATATCACAATATACTTTGTCAGAAAAGTACAATGTGTTTGAAGAAATCTTCAGGCCTTGAAGATTAAGAAGTCTTTGGTTACCGAAGAGATCTTCGGGCTCCTGAAGACTGAGAGGTCTTCGGCTCCTAAGACTGAGAAGTCTTCGGCTCCTAAGACTAAGAAGTCTTCGGCTTCTGAAGATTGAGAAATCTTCGGCTTCCGAAGGTGTCTTCGGTCGAAGACGTCTTCGGCTGAAGAGGTCTTCAGCCGAAGAGGTCTTCGGCTCCTGAAGACTGAGATCGGCACCATCCTGGCCAATGGTGTTGATCAAGTGGGCATACTTGGCTTTAGGCTGAGGAGTCTATCTTCAATCCGCTTTGAAAGATATTCTCCTTCTTTGTCTTCTTCAGTTGATCTTCGACTTCACCGAACATTTGTATAGAAACCAAGCTGCTAAAAGAACCTCAAAATATTCTAAGTATGATGATATAAAATGGAAGATCGGGAGGTCATCTTCAAATCTTCAGATGACCCAACAATCTCCCCCTATTTGAGGATGACATCCATACTAAAGAATAAAACAAAGAGTATACTGAATAAATTCATTTTGACCCATCTTTACTCTTTTTGGGTTCTTTTCACATAGACCCTTTTTTTTTTTGGTATATCTGACTTTTACATAGTGAAAGAAAAAAGTATAGCTATACATACAAATAAATGAATACAATGAATAAAGAATGAGAAAAAAAAATATACAAAGATATAGAAGACAGTAGTCGGGATTGTTTGAACTTGAGTGGTTGGATGCTCCCCCTCAATTCATACATCCCCTCAACTAATGTCAGGTGGCTTTGATCACATAGTCCATTGCAAAATTAGTTTCAGCAGAGTTTAAGCTTGAGTGGTAAGTTGCTCCCCTTCAACTAATTAATGGTGTCGGAAAGAAAGAAATCAGAAGATTTTCGGGATCCTCCAAACCTGCTCCTGGAAGGGCAGATTCATCCTTGGATCGTGCAGAAGCATCAGGACTGAGAATCCTGGGTGATAGGCTGTGAGGTGGAGAAGAGGCACCTTGGATAGGGAAGGAGTCCAAGTCATCCTTATCAACCAAGGAAAAGGTTGATGAGGGAATAATAAGGGTCCCCGATTTTACAATTGTATCCTTTTGTGAAGATACAAAGGAGATGGCTTTGGGTTTAGCAAAGTCCCCGGGCCCAGATGGGAGAATTTTAACACCTGCTGATTGTAGAGAATCGGTAGGTGGAGTAGGTGGCTTGGCCCTTGAAACCTTCCTCAGCCTCTTGAGAGGAGAGGGAGGGGAAGAAGGTGAGTGCCTCCGCTTTGGAGAGGGATATGTGACCTGGGCAACAACCAAAGGTTCTTTCGGTCGTATGGTCATCGAAGCAAATGCGGAGGTGCCAGAAGCTTTGAGGATTTTTTTTTTTTACTAGCCGGCTTCACTTGGGACAGGCAGAGGTGGCCACTACAGATGAGGGGGCCTTGGACACCGGAGTGTCGAGAGCATCAACCCATTGTAGATCGGGAGAGGTTATGAAAGAAAACATACCTGGGTTGAGAGCTCGATTGGTGGATAGAGAGACCTTGTTGAGAGAGAACTTCTTGAGTTTCTAAGTGTTGGTAGGAGAGTCATCACCAAATTAATTTGTGACACAACAATTTTTCTCCCCCTATTTGATGATGACACCAACACATAGAAAAAAAAGGTACTGACACGAAGAAAATTTACAAGACACGAATAACTCATATATTCAGTGGCCCTTTTTTTGTGTTTTTTTTTTAATTTTTTTTTTTGTTTTTTTTTTGGGGGGGGGGGGGCTATTTTCTGTTTTTTTTTAACTGGAAATTAAAAGAAAAGAAAGAAAGAAGGGGGGGTAGAAAACGGTAGGTAATTATGGTGAGGGATTGTAAGGAGATGAAAGAAAATATAGAATGCGATGGGAGAGTTGGGGAAATGATGGGGAAGAAGGAAGATAAGGAAGAGATGGAAGGAATGGGAGAGGGGGTAGGAGTTGTAAGAAAAAGGAGAAGGGGTGGATGTGTAGTAGGGGGAAAGTCTTGGGAAGTGGGTAAGAGAAAGTGTGTTTGGTGGAGTGATAAGGGGGGGGGGGAACCGAAGAATGTGGTTTGGGTGGTGTGGGCCGAATGTGGGAAGAGATAAGGGGGATGTTTGGTGGGTGTTAGGGACCGAAGAAGGAGGAAGAGGATGGGGGTTTCGGTGGGAGATGGGAGGGAGGAGAGAGAGCCGAAAGAGGGAGGGGAGGGGGGGTTACGGTGGGAGATGGGAGGGAGGAGAGAGAGCCGAAGGAGGGAGGGGAGGGGGGTTACAGTGGGAGAGGGGAGGGAGGAGAGAGAGAGGGGGAAGAGAGGACCGAAGGGGGGGGAGGGAGGTGTTTGGGGTTCGGTCGTTTGTGGCTTTGGTGGGTAGAGGGGGAAGGGGGTCGGCCGAGGGAGGCATAAGGATGGGGTTCGGTTGGTGTTGTGGGAAGCCGAAGAAGGTGCAAGGGGGTGTTGGGATTTTCGGTGGCTAGGTGATTGGGCCGAAGAGTGGGAGAGGAGAAGAGGGTGTTCGGGAGTTATAAGGGGGTCGGTTGGGTTGATGGCTAGGAGTGTGTTTCGGTGGGGGTATAAGGGAGGAGTTGGTTTTCGGTGGCAAGGTGGAGGCCGAAGTGGAGGCTTTGTTGTGGTCGGCTAGTGAGGATCCAAAGGAATGAGAGAGAGAGAGGGACCGAAAATAGATAGAGAGAGAACCGAAGAGAGAGGAGGGCTAGGGAGAGAGTTCGGTGGAGGGAAAGAAGAGCCGAAGGATGTTCGGCTAGGGGTTCGGCTAGAGGGTGTTTGGGTTGGAAGTTATAAGGGGGTGTGGCTTCGGTAGTGGGAGTGAGAGAGAGATGTGAGGAGCCGAAGGTGGGGGGTTCGGCTAGGGAAAGGGAGGGATGATGGATTGGGGTTTCGGTGGGGGGATGGGAGGAAAGGGGGTCGGTGGCTTGAAGGAGGCCGAATACAAAGGGACGGAAGAGGGGGCCGAAGGGGGGGGGGTATTTGGTGGTTATAAGGGGTAGTGAGAGAGGGAGCCGAAGGAGGGGGTAGTGAGAGAGGGAGCCGAAGGAGAGAAGGGTTCGGTGGGTAAGGGAGGCCGAAGGGGAGGGGTTCGGAGAGAGGGCCGAAGAGAGAAGGGTGAGAGTATGAGGGATTCGGGGGGAGTGGGGAGAGGTTGTTCGAGGGGGTCGGTAGGTGTGAGGGGGAGCCGAAGGAGGGAGGAAAGGTTAGAGAGAAAGGGAAACCGAAAATGGGTTTAGAGAGAGAGAGAGACCGAATGAGAGGGAGAGGAAGAGAGAGAGTTGGGTAGAGAGAGAGAGTTACCGAAAAAAAATTAAAAACTACAAATTTTTTTTTTTTTGATTTTTTTTTTTTTTTGAATTTTTTTTTTTGATTTCTTTTCTTTCTCTCTCTCTTTTTTTTTTTTTTTAAATTAAAGATCGGCATTTAACATACCGAGTTCTCCGATAAGGAACTTGAACCGAGCTTCGTCAAGAGGCTTGGTGAAGAGATCCGCCAGTTGGAGGTCGGTAGGGATGAAATGTAACTCGATATCACCCTTAGAGATGTGATCCCGGATGAAATGATACCGGATGTCGATGTGCTTGGAACGAGAGTGCAGCACTGGATTGTTTGCGATTGCGATCGCACTTGAGTTGTCACACAGAATCGGGATATGAGAGTACAGTTGATTGTAGTCTCTCAGTTGGTTCTTCATCCAGAGGATTTGAGCACAGCAACTTCCAGCAGCTACATACTCAGCCTCAGCAGTAGAGGTGGAGACTGAGTTTTGCTTCTTGCTGGACCAGCTAACAAGCTTGCCACCAAGGAGTTGACAGCTGCCAGTGGTGCTCTTCCTATCAATCTTAGAGCCTGCAAAATCAGAATCTGAATACCCTATTAGATCAAAACCTGAGTCTTTGGGATACCAAATACCCAGATTCATGGTACCTTTCAGATACCGAAAAATGCGTTTAACCGCAGCCAAGTGAGATTCTTTCGGATTGGCTTGGTAACACGCACACAGACAAGTAGCAAACATAATGTCTGGTCTACTCGCAGTAAGATAAAGAAGAGAGCCGATCATGCCTCGGTAGCTGGTGATATCCACAGATACACCATCCGGATCAGCATGGAGTTTCAAAGGTGGTGCCATGGGAGTTTTCATGGGGGAGGAGTTTTCAAAATTGAACTTCTTCAGAAGGTCACGAATGTATTTACTTTGATTTATAAAGATTCCATCTGAAGATTGTTTAACTTGAAGTCCTAAGAAAAAGGTAAGCTCCCCCATCATACTCATCTCATATTGGCTTTTCATGAGAGAGGCAAACTCATCACACAGTGACTCATCAGTGGCACCAAAAATGACATCATCCACATAGATTTGAACAAGAATAAGATTACCTGAGGTTTGCTTGATGAACAAAGTGTTGTCAATTTTACCTCTTGTATACTTGTTCTTCAGGAGAAAGTCAGCAAGAGTGTCATACCAGGCACGAGGAGCCTGCTTTAGACCATAGAGAGCTTTGTCTAACCTGTACACATAGTCAGGATGGACTGGATCTTCAAAGCCAGGGGGCTATTTCACATAGACTTCTTCAGCTAGCTCCCCATTCAGAAAGGCACTCTTGACATCCATCTGGAAGACTCTGAAGTTCTTGTAGGCAGCATGAGCAAGGAAGATTCTAATGGCTTCAAGTCTTGCCACAGGAGCAAATGTTTCATCATAGTCAATTCCTTCCTCTTGCCTATAGCCTTGTGCAACCAGTCGAGCCTTGTTTCTGATCACCGTGCCTTCTTCATCCATTTTGTTCCGAAAGACCCACTTGGTTCCTATGATGGTTTTTCTGGAAGGACGAGGAACCAATCTCCAGACTTTATTTCTTTCGAACTGAGAGAGTTCTTCTTGCATGGCAGTGATCCAACATGGATCAGCTAGAGCTTCGTCAACTTTCTTTGGTTCAATTAGGGAAAGGAAGTTCACATAGAGACAGATGTTACCAGCACCTCTTCGAGTCTGTACACCAGCTTGTTGATCACCAATGATTTGATCAATGGGGTGATCTTTTGTCCACTTTAGAGCAGGAGGTAAAGGAGGAGGGTAAGAGATTTGTAGAGGAGAATTGGAAGGGAAATTTTGAGGAGAGATGGATGGAAGATCGGCTTGTATAGTTGAGGAGGGAATGTCAGATGGAGAGACTGGAATGATTTGGAGTGTATGTAGAGGTTGGGTAGGCTGAGGATCATCCTCTTGATGAGAGGAGGGGTTGTGAGATGTAGATGGTTCATGGTTTTGGTAGAGAGAAGTGGGAACTGTGTAGGGAATGTCTGATGATGTTGGAAGAGGACCATCACCAACACAGAAGGATATCCATCTGTTCAATTCTTCATCATCACAAGAGAGTGATGATATCTTGAGATCATCAAACTTGGCATGGATGGATTCATCAATACACTTCCTTCGGAGGTTGTAGACTCTGAAAGCTTTGGAAGTGAGAGAATATCCCACGAAGATTCCTTCGTCAGCTTTGGGATCAAATTTTCCCAAATTTTCTCTATCATTGAGAATGTAGCAGACACACCCAAAGACATGAAGAAAACCAATGTTGGGTTTTCTACCATAAAAGACTTCATAAGGGGTCTTATTATGTCTTTTTACAATGATAGACCTATTTTGGGTGAAGCATGCAATGTTGATTGCTTCGGCCCAAAAGTAGGTAGGGAGGTGAGATTCACTCAACATGGATCGGGCAGCTTCACATAGCGTTCTGTTCTTTCTCTCCACTACACCGTTCTGTTGTGGAGTTCTGACGGCAGAGAAGTTCTGAGAGATGCCTTTTTCATTGAAAAAGTCATCCAACATACTGTTCTTGAATTCTGTTCCGTTGTCACTTCTTACAGATCTTACCAGTTGCCCATTCAACACTTCAGACTTTTTGATGAACTTTATGATTTCTTCAGTAGTGTCACTTTTATACCTGAGAAAAAATACCCAAGTGTAACGAGTGAATTCATCAATAATAACCAGAATGTACCTTCTACCACCAAGGCTTGGAGTACTGACTGGTCCACACAGATCCATGTGAAGCATCTGAAGAGGCTGAGTGATGGAGAAGCATTGCTTGGACTTGAAGGAAGATTTTGTGAGTTTCCCTTTCTCACATGCAGCACACAGCTTTTCTTTCACAAAGGACAACTTTGGCATGCCCGTGACAAGCTCCTGGTTTGAAAGGACATTCAAAGTCTTGAAGTTTAGATGAGAGAGACGCTTGTGCCAGAGACAGCATCTTTTAGCAGAGTTTTCAGAGACAAAGCAAATGTTTGTTCCGAAGGATGAGCTATGTCCCATGTCTATGACATAGACATTCTCTTTGCGGTAGCCAGAGAGTACGGTTTCCATATTTTCGTTGAAAATGATGCATGAAGATAATTCAAACATCACTTTGTAGCCCAGATCACACAGTTGGCTTATGCTTAGAAGATTGTGCATCAAACCCTCAACATAGGCTACCTTGTTAAAGGTGATGGAACCATTTGAGAGTGTTCCATAACCTTTAGTACTTCCTCTGGAATTATCACCAAAGGTGACAGAAGGACCTTTGGAAGGCACGAAGTCTACAAGAAGAGATTTGTTGCCGGTCATATGTCTTGAGCACCCGCTGTCGAGATACCAGATTTGTTGGTGCCTTAGACCCTGCAATCACAAGAAAATCAGTTCTTTGGTACCCATTTGGAGACGGGTCCTTTTGAATTAGAAGGAGAAGAAGTATCCTTGGAAGCATTTTTATCAATTCTCTCCAGAGGACAATTCTTAGCAAGGTGAGAGGTATTACCACAGTTATAACATTTTCTATATGTAAAAACCTTTTTGGAGCTTTGACCAGATTCCTTGTGATGATTGGTCACATTGACTTTCATGGTCTTAGAGGTTAGAGGATAGTCAAGAGGCTTAGGACCCAAGATACCTTTGCCAGAGTCAGTTGAAGGAATAGAAGAGGGTGTCTTGGAATTTAGCTTATTTAACATCACAGCTCTGGGGATTGGAAGAGAAGATGGTTTCTTTGAGTTTTTCTTGGGAAGTTTCTTTTGGGGAGGAAGATTGGCAACAGATTTTCCCTTTTTGGAGAAAGAGACTTTGTTTGAAGAAGGCTTAGAAACTTTGGAAGGTTTCGGTTCAGAAGAGGAAGGCTCATTTATTTTTAAGGAACACATAGACTCAATAATGGGTTTAGAAGGGTCATTTGAGTCTTGGGCTTCCTCACTCTCATTGGGTGAATCAATGCTCTTAGCTTTGATGAACATTCCAAACTTGAGATCTTTAGAGGGATCAGAAGAGTCCAAAGGTTCAGAGTTGTCATAGTTCTCTTCAGAGGATTCATAGAATGAGGGAAGAGAGAAAGGAGCATGAGTGTCAGAAGAAGGTTCAAGGTCATATTTCCCGAAGCCTAGTCCAGACTTGTCATCACAAGATATTTGATCCTGAAAAATCCTTTCTAAATTTTTGGACGAGCTTGTCCACTTTTTCACAGTTTCTTGCTCCTTTTTAAACCTTTTAAGAAGTTTATTTTTCTCTTTAGCAAGAGTAAAATTTATAGTTTTCAAATCTTCAAGCTCAGCCTTGATTTTATCAAAGTGTTTTAGTTGAGAAAGACAGATTTGCAGTTGAGAAGAAAGAGATTTTATCTGAGCATTTGCCTTCTTCTTTGCATCCTTGGCTTCATAGAAGTCAACGGTCAAAGAGTCAAAGGCTTCGATTTTCTCAGCATCAGAGAGAGAGAAAAATGGATGTACCTGAGTGGATGAGGTAGAGCACTCAGCAGACACAAGAGCCATGGAGGTGGAAGAGGTTTCACCATCATCACCATCATCTATTTTAGCCATAAAGCAAAGGTTGGCCATTTCCTTGTCACTTTCGGAAGTTGGTTCATCTACCCAATCATGAGATTCGGCAAGAAGACCTTTTCCTTTGTTGGCTAGAAGAGCATTCCTTTCCTTCTCTCTCTTGTATTTGGCCTTGTACTTTTCAGCACGGTCAGAGTTGGAAGGAACAGACGAGTTTGATTTTTGAAAGGAAGGTTGGTAGGAATCAGACTTGGTTCTGACAGACCTAGAGGATGGACGGTTAAAGGAGTGCCGTCTAGACTTATCAGAGGACCTGCTTCTGCATTCAGAAGCAAAGTGTCCCTTCCTCCCACACCTGTAACATTCCTCATTTGATTTGTCAGAGGAAGCAATTTTTGAAAGAGTAGAGGAGGGTTTTCTAGAAAACCTGGATTTTCCAGAAGAGAGGCGAGGTTTGCCTTTAGAAAAGCCAACCAACATGGCAACACCATCTGAAAGTTGAGCCACAGAGGTCTCCTCTCCTTCATCATCAGCCTCACTGAGATAGCCTTCTGAAGGGTCATTGGGGTCCTCTTGACTATCGTTGTCAGAGTCATAAGGATAGGTGATCCTAGGGACACACACAGTACTTTTGGAAGATTCACCGACAAGGGCTAGAGAAGAGCCTTTGATGTCTTTTGTGAATGACTTCCTAAGCAGTTTAGTCTGCTCATAGTTGAAGAGGGTGCCATACAAGGCAGTGAGAGGCATAGAGTCAAGATCCTTCGTAGACTTGATACAAGTACAGATGTTTTCCCAAAACTCAGGAAGACAGTCCATGAACTTGCACAAGACTTCCTCATTATCATATATGCGACCCACAAGTTTAAGATCATTGAGAAGACTGTTAAAGCGATTGTAGTAGTATGAGAGAGACTCACCCTTCTCATGAGAGAAGAGTTCATACTTTCTTACAAGAGCAATCTTTTTGCTCTTTTTCACCTCAGACGTACCTTCATAAAGAACACACAGAGTGGACCACATTTATTTTGCAGTAGAAAGGTTAACGAGAGAATGATAGACCTCATCAGGCAGAGAGAGGGCAATGATGGCTCTAACTTTAGTATCAAGAGCTATAAGACGTCTGTATTCATCATTGTATTTAATGGGGTCCTTTAGAATGTATCTCCCAGTAGCTGGAGTTCTTTCTTCTTCAGAAGAGTCCTCATCAGCTTTTCCCTTGTCTGCATTATATCGGTCCCAAACTCTAGGAATAAAAGTACCTTCATGTAAAATAGTTGGATATCTGCTGTCAACTCCTTCTAGAAAGAGTATCATACGACTTTTCCACAAGAATAAGTTATTGGGGTTAAACCTTGGTGGTTTGGCTATAGAGCCATTGTCGTATGAAACAGCAGTGAAGTTTTGAGAAGAATCATTTTTCAAAGAAGAGGAAGAGGCTGCCATCACGGATCTAGTTTATTGAGTTAAACTAAACCTGGCTCTGATACCACTTGTTGGTCCCAAATAGCAGTAAGTAAATAAAAGAAGTATTGTAGAAAGGGGGGGTTGAATACAATACACACAGTTTTTCACTTAATTTAATTCTTATTGATTTGAAATCAAGAATTACACATAGAAAACTTTTGATTGTTGCAGAAGAGAATAGATGAAATCTATTCAAACAATCTTACACAAAGAAATGAAGAACAATTGTAAAACACTTAGAAAACAATAAGAACTTCTTAGAGAGAGAATGCAGTGCACTTAGAGAGCTTGAATGCTTGAGAGCTGGTGATCTTGCATGTTGAACCATCCTCCATATTTATAGTGCCTCATGCATTAAATGCATGGGACACCTGTTGAGCAAGGGATGGACACAGGTCTTCAGCAAGGTACATGATGTACTTTTTGTCTTGAGGTGTTTTGGCTTGAAGTGTTGACCTGCAGAAGGATGGTAGAGACCTTTCCTTAAAATGGTGTAGTAGACAAAACTTACTTTATCTGATCTCCAGATGAGGTCCACGTCAAAGCAAGATATCACAATATACTTTGTCAGAAAAGTACAATGTGTTTGAAGAAATCTTCAGGCCTTGAAGATTAAGAAGTCTTTGGTTACCGAAGAGATTTTCGGGCTCCTGAAGACTGAGAGGTCTTCGGCTCCTAAGACTGAGAAGTCTTCGGCTCCTAAGACTAAGAAGTCTTCGGCTTCTGAAGATTGAGAAATCTTCGGCTTCCGAAGATGTCTTCGGTCGAAGACGTCTTCGGCTGAAGAGGTCTTCAGCCGAAGAGGTCTTCGGCTCCTAAAGACTGAGATCGGCACCATCCTGGCCAATGGTGTTGATCAAGTGGGCATACTTGGCTTTAGGCTGAGGAGTCTATCTTCAATCCGCTTTGAAAGATATTCTCCTTCTTTGTCTTCTTCAGTTGATCTTCGACTTCACCGAACATTTGTATAGAAACCAAGCTGCTAAAAGAACCTCAAAATATTCTAAGTATGATGATATAAAATGGAAGATCGGGAGGTCATCTTCAAATCTTCAGATGACCCAACAATACTATATTATAAAAGAGACATAAAAAACTCTTAATTACAACATTTTAATACAAAATATAACTAATTAAAGTCAATTACTTAATTTACAATTTCATAATGCTTTGGTACAACTTATCCAAGCACAGTATCTCACATCATCTATTTGTGGAATGAATACTCATTTATTAATATAAATATTTGTTTTTTATATTTAATGGACGATTTATATTATCTACTATTATCAATATTTATTTTTTATATTTATTGGACGATTTGATCAATATTACTATTATCAATATTTATTTTTTTATTTTATGATTTGCTCTTAATATATCTATATCTATATTAGTTATAATCTCATAACTAATATATCTATACTATATTATAAAAACATACATTGATCTAATAAATATATTTTAATAAAAAATAAAACAGGTAGTTTATCTCATAGTGTTTATCCTGTATTTAATATGTTTATTTGCAGTTAGTTATACAAATAAAAATATAGGACTTTAATAAGTTATAATTATGTTTCATTAACTTGTAATTTTGAATTTTAACTAATATATCTATACTATATTATAAAGCATTTAAGCTAAACTCTTAAAAACTAATTTGTATGCATTAGGTACCACTTATTAATGCATATTACTTAAAATCCAAAAGTACAAATTGATTAAACATAAGTACAACTTATAAAAACTCAATGTTTGAATTCGTGTAACTAACTGCAGATAAACACTTATTTTTATTTTTTAAAATATCTAAATTTTTTAACTATTGATATAACTAACCGATAAATATAAGAAAATTCGAGATAAAATACCTTATTTTTATTTTTTTATTGAGGTATGTTATCTTTTTAATTTTAAATATAAAATATCTTAAATATAGTTATCATTTATATTAAACATTTTTTCACCCGTAACAAAGTACTTTATTATTATTTTTTATAAAAAACCATAATTAAATTAAACTAAACTAAAATATATATTTGTTTTAAATCTAGGTTTCTCAAAATCGTAAAATAAAATAAAAAAAGACTAACAAAAAGTATGAATAATGATCGAGGGTTCGAGTTCTAGATTTCAGAAACTCGCTGCATTGTGAGGGTACATTTCTAACCAATTAAAATTAATTAAAATTCAATTTTTATATTATAGTTTCCAACCAATTATATAAGTTTTAAAAAGTTGAATGTATTAAATAATTTGTTTGAAACTTGAAATCTATATTATTAATAAGCAATGCCTAATGTTCAAAATTTTGTTTTTAGAATTTTAAATAAATATTTTATAATAAAACAAAGACAACTATTTAGGAAAAATTTACAAACTTTTAGATATAAAAAATATAACAACTAGAAATATTAAATACAAATTATCAATGAACTAAACTATTTTTTTTTTTAATTTTTTTGCCATAACAACAAAAAGTTAAATGAACATCATGCTATAACAAAACCAATTTGGTTTCATAACAACACAATCAAATGTATTTGGTGTATTTAATTTGTTTATTATTTATTATAACGTGTTGAAATGCAAATTTTTATTTCATGTGATGTGATAAATTTATAAATAACGAGCTTTTTCTTTTAATATTTAACTTTTGAAAAAGAATAAAAAAACACTTAACAATATACTAGAAATGTACCCTCGCAATGCAACGAGTTTCTGAAATCTAGAACTCGAACCCTCGATCATTATTCATACTTTTTGTTAGTCTTTTTTTATTTTATTTTACGATTTTGAGAAACCTAGATTTAAAACAAATATATATTTTAGTTTAGTTTAATTATGGTTTTTTATAAAAAAATAATAATAAAGTATTTTGTTACGGGTCAAAAAATGTTTAATTTAAATGATAACTATATTTAAGATATTTTATATTTAAAATTAAAAAGATAACATACTTCAATAAAATGTTGGAATCCTAAGTCTTGGGGTCCAAGCAATCAAGATTATGGAAACAATGACAAGTCGGTTCATACTTTCCTAATTGTAATCTAATGCAAGTCGGTTATTAGACTCTATAAATACATTGTTTTAGATCGAGTTATGATCAATTGAGAGACATTGTAAACACCGTGAGTTTTGAGTAATTTTCTCATATTAATCAAAGAGCGATTTTGGTTATTTTGTTTTGCAATTATTCAATACCAAACTTTAATTGGTATCAGAGCCAAGAACCGAAGGTTGTGAGATCGAATTACTTACCTGTTGACGAGTTAGGTCAACATGTCGGACATTGAGGAGGGTGCAGATTCTCCTCCGATGAAAGTGAAGGAGGTTGGGTCAACCACCATGGCATGTCCATTGCTCACCTCAACAAATTACACAGTATGGTCGATGAGAATGAAAGTGGTCTTAAGGATACACAAAGCCTGGACCGTGATTGATCCAGGAACCGAAGCAAACGAGGAGAAGGACTGTCTTGCGATGGGTCTGCTCTATCAAGCATTGCCGGAAAGCTTGATTATGCAGATCGGTGATGTCGAATCCGCTAAAGCGCTGTGGGATGCGATCAAAGCCAGGCATGTGGGAGCCGATCGCGTGAAGGAGGCTCGACTTCAAACCCTAACCGCCGAATTCGATCGTCTAAAGATGACGGAGTCAGAGACAATCGACAGCTTTGCCGGAAAGCTGTCCGGTATAACATCCAAATCCGCGGCCTTGGGAGAGGTGATTGACGAATCCAAGATGGTGAAGAAGTTCCTGAAGTCTCTGCCTCGATCGAAGTTTATTCATATCGTAGCGTCACTGGAACAAGTCCTCGATTTGAAATCGGTGGGGTTTGAGGATATCGTCGGACGATTGAAAGCCTACGAAGAGAGAATCAAGGAGGACGACGGCGGAGAAGGGCAGACGAGGGTGATGTTTGCGAGATCGACTGGTGGTGGTGGTGGTAGTTCATCGGGTTCTCACGGTGGTTCGAAGGGAAAAGGGAAGACGAGGTTGATTGGATCAAGTGTGTCGACTGGGTATAACCAGTCGAATGGATCCGGGTGATACGGATACAGATCTAAGACGGCCCAAGAAGGTAAGCCCAACTCACATAAGCCCAAATCTGATAATTATCATCCCAATTTTAATTCTGACCCAAACCGTAACAAATCTAAAAAAGACCGGTCCAAAATTATTTGTTACCGGTGTGATAAACCGGGTCACTTCGCGTCTCAATGTCCGGGCCGAATTAAAAAATTACAAGAGAGTAATTTTGCCGAAAGTGACGATAATGATGAGACCGTATTTTTACACGAGACCGTGTTTTTAAACGAAGAAAATGTGATACCGTCTCGATACGACTCACAAGATAACGATGTGTGGTATTTGGATAATGGGGCGAGTAATCATATGACGGGAAACCGGTCGTTTTTCTCCGAACTCTATGAAGGTATAATCGGGAGGGTTAAATTCGGAGATAATTCGTATATAAAGATCAAGGGAAAAGGTTCTATACTTTTCCAAGGAAAGTCGGGGCAACAACGATTGATGACGGAAATTTATTTCATCCCGGATTTGAAGAATAATATTATTAGTCTCGGACAAGCAACTGAAGTCGGGTGTGACATTCGGATGAAAGACAACTATCTGACCATGCATGATGCCGATAATTGTTTATTAATGAAGGTACAAAGAACTCCAAACCGCCTTTATAAAATAAAATTAAAAATTGGAGTACCTATTTGCCTTTATTCGAGACTAAGTGAAGATACGTGGCGATGGCATGCAAGACTCGGGCACATCAATTTCGAGTCAATGAAAAAGATGTCCAAGAAGGGTCTAGTTAAAGGGTTACCCCAATTTGATCATGAGAATCAATTGTGTGAGTCTTGCTTGGTGGGCAAGCAAACAAGAAAGTCATTCCCGACTATGATGACATACAAAGCAAAACGACCATTGGAACTAGTTCACGGTGATTTATGCGATCCGGTCACGCCAGCAACCAAGGGTCAAAATCGGTATGTTTTCACACTAATTGATGACTTTTCACGATTTATGTGGATTTATCTCATGAAAGAAAAGAGTGAGGCGTTTACACACTTCAAAAGGTTCAAAGCTTTGGCGGAAAATGAAATCAGAAAGTCTTTGAAAGTTTTAAGAAGTGATCGAGGAGGTGAGTTTACTTTTCTCAAGTTTAATACATTTTGTGATCAAAACGGAGTCAAACGCCACCTTACCGCCCCATATTCACCGCAACAAAACGGAATTGTGGAACGAAGAAACCGAACACTCATGGACATGACACGAAGTATAGTGAAGGAAATGCATGTTCCAAACTACTTATGGGGAGAAGTGGTAAATCACTCTACAAATCTAATCAATCGCGTTTACACACGAGTCCTTGGTGATACAACTCCATACGAAAAGTTGTATAAAAGAAAACCGAATTTAGAAAATGTTCGTATATTTAGGTGTCTAGCACATGCAAAAGTTGAACCGGTAAATCTTAAGAAGTTGGATGCAAGATCAAGACTGTAACACCCATATTTTCGCCTTGATAAGTGTTACATAATCTAAAACGATTCTCCAAAATACTCCAAAATAACGGCTAAATTAAAACCGTTTACAGCAGAAGACTTGAAAATAATAAATATGTAACTTAAATGCTAATCTGTCCCATACCGGACTGCGTTACACATCTATCTACCATAGACTCCTGAACATAAATATTGGACTTAATTGGGCTAGACGAGTCTTTATACGTGCCCCCCTTTCCCTTGTTCAACATGAAACCTTCTGTCCATGAGATGCACACTATAGTCAGCTTATAAAACTCAGTGAGTTCATGGTTTGCGTGAATAAAAATCATATCACATCATACATATCAACTTGTAAACTCTGTATCAAATAGTATGTGTTTTCTTAAAACATGCAACATTGAAAGAAAAAAGATCTCATAAGTTGTCTCCTCGGGTAAGGGTCATTTTGTCACTGGCATTCCCTAGGTTGTCAGACCTACACCTGTCTAGACACCCATTACGGGGTCGTGCCACTTGTCGTGTGACTTACTGGTCAAATGCCCACACGTTAAAACCGATCATAAAACTTTCATATGAAATAGCATGCTAGAGTTATTTGAAAACAACATAAACACATAACATGCAACTGATCATAAATATCATACATGAAAAATATAATACATCATGTATGAAAACTGAAACATCATGCATACCTACACATCACCATATAAATCATATAATGTTGGAAATAAATTTGTACATATGTATGCATCCCAGTGTAAGTCTCATGAAGACTCACCTGATTCCGTGTAGATCGGCTACTGATAGTTCTCAATTGAAAACCTACACATTTCATACCACCATATCCAATTAATGGCTTATTTTCTCCAAAAGTCAACTTTAGTCAACCTGACTCGACCTAAAGTCAAACACCAAAATCGTGTCTCTTAATAACTCAAATATCTCCATTTGATCTCATCGTCAAAATACTTGTGGGTCAAACGAGGTAAAAGTCAACCATTGGTCAACGCGGTCAACCTCGACAACTTTAGTCAAAACCCAAGTCTAAAACTCGATGACGTCCTAAAACGTCAAAATAATCATTTTATAATCTTATAAATAAATCTCTCTAAATTAAAGCGTCTCAATAATTATTGAGCCCAAGTATGACATTTTAATCTCATTATTAAACCGTCGAAATAATTTAATAAATCTTCTAAGGACCATGCTTAATAACGATTCTTAACGTCGATTGATTCTTTTAATAACTAACGGAATTATCCATTCCAACTTAAAGTCTCTCGTAGTTTAAAATCTTAAAACGACACCTTAAATACAATTATTAAATTATCTATTATATAATAAATTTTAATAATTACCTTCATCCCTTAATTGAGCTTTTTAAATAAATTAAAGGTCCAAATAAACTAAAAATTATATCTAGCCCAATTTATGTTACCAGCCCAAGTAAAATAATTATAAAAAAAGGCCCAAAATAAAATTTATCTAGCATATATATATATATATATATATATATATATATAGTGAATATAAAAGACATATAGACTAGATTTGATATTGGATCCAATATGTTAAAGCCCAATCATCGCCCCACCCATCATCTTGGACCCACGTGTTTGGCCCAAAGCGTAAGGAAGACGCCTAGAATAGAACCAACGTCGACCTCGTCGGCGGCGACTTTACAAGTCCGATCAGTCTTGTTTTTCAATTGTTTTCGAAGATTTCTTTTGCTAAAACTGTAGAAACTCAATTTCCACAACCATAGAAACAAAAATCAATGAAAACCATCTAGTATTGAGTCCCATTTACTCATTTAAAGGTTGAGTTTTAAAACCACTCGAAAATCAGTTAAAAACTCAAAATCGGACCTTCAAAACTAAAATCTGAGACATAAGACTACTAAGGTTCGATAAAGGACTTATAAACGAAGCTAACCATATAAAAAACTCGAAATTTGGTTGGGTATTTTACCTCCAATCGTCAATAAACGGAGATTTCGGACGATCACTTTGAGCTCCGATTTCTCTTTCGTTTCTCCGTTTTTCTTGAAGCTTCTTGAACAAAAAATGAACCCCATTGTATTGTCTACTTATATCTAAAACTTTTGTCTCTTTTCGTTGACCAAGCAAGCCAATAAGAAGCCCCAAAGATCACCCATCGTTCTCAAATCTGAAAATTTTCTGAAAAGCCATATTTACATAACAGGTCCCTCTGGTATGAAAGAGTTGACGTCTGACACAACCCCCTAACTATCAGATAATGACATTCAGCACCCTGGCTTCAATGTTTTGCCCAAATTTTCACTTTTCAACCCTGTTTTGACATTTTCTTTCATTTTTGGGCCGATTGAACATAAATTCATTTCTCGCTCTCCTTAAAATGAAATAAATGGTCTCTTTTACGTTTTTATTCACATTTTTGGTCCGATAAAATAAAATTCATTTTATTTTATTTTATTTTATTTTCACTTTCACTTTCACTTTCACTTTCACTTTTCCTTTTCTTTTCATATTTATTTATTTACCCATTTTGGGGTGTCACAAAGACCACTAGTGCATCTTGGTTACGAAGCGGGTACGAAAGCCTATCGGTTATTTAACCCGACTACACAAAAAGTAATCGTGAGTCGAGACGTTATTTTTTATGAAACCAAAGGGTGGGATTGGGTTAAAGAAGCAATAACCGACAATGAAGAACCGGACTCGTTCATAGTACCATGGGATTACCCGGAAGACGAGGCGAACAACAACCAAGGAAACGATGTAAATATTGATCCAATTGTTGATCCAATTGAACCGATTGAATCGGATCACGAGTTTGAAGACGGAGCGGAAGTACAAGATAACGAACAACCAAGTCCGGTCAACAATAATGTGAACAATGTTCAAAACCAAAGGCCTACGAGACCAAGGAAACTTCCAACTCGATTGCAAGATTATGGGCTTGATCTTGATAACCTTGATGAACTTCTCCTAACAACCAATGACGATCCGGTATCGATTGAAGAGGCGAAGAAAGAACCGGAGTGGGTCAAAGTCATGAATATGGAGATCAATTCGATAAATAAGAATAATACTTGGACTCTCATGAACAAGCCTATGGGGGTGAAGCCAATCAAACTCAAATGGGTGTTCAAAGTGAAGAAAAATGCAGACGGCACCATTAATAAATACAAGGCAAGGTTGGTTGCTAAAGGTTACGTGTAACAACCCGGTATTGATTTTCAAGAAGTATTTGCTCCGGTAGCTCGAATTGAAACCATCCGGTTTCTTATAGCCTTAGCCGCTACTAATGGGTGGGAGCTTCACCACTTAGATGTTAAAACGGCTTTCTTGCATGGAGAATTGAAGGAAACCGTTTACGTATCGCAACCGGAAGGCTATATAAAGAAAGGCAACGAGCATAAAGTGTATCGCCTTACGAAAGCACTATATGGTTTAAGACAAGCACCTCGAGCATGGAACACAAAGCTTGACGGGATTTTGAAGAGCATGAAATTTCAAAAGTGCATGAAAGAACCATCAGTGTACCGAAAAAACGAAGGAGCTAACTTGTTGATTTTGGCAATTTATGTTGATGATTTATTTGTCACAGGTACAAATTTGAACATGATCAAAAGGTTCAAATTAGAGATGTCCAAGAACTTTGAGATGTCGGATCTTGGAAGATTAACTTACTACCTTGGCATTGAAGTTAAACAAGAAGAATCGGGGATTACTATAAACCAAGAAGCGTATGCTTGACGCATTCTAAAAGAAGCTGGTTTACATGATTGCAATCCGACCCACATTCCAATGGAACCGGGAAATAAATTGTCGAAGGCCGAAGATGAACCCGAAATCGACCCGACACAATATCGAAAGGTGGCAGGATGCCTTAGATATCTCTTGCAAACAAGACCCGATATGGCATATGCGGTAGGAGTTGTTAGCCAATACATGCAAAGTCCAAGAGAGTCACATGGCGGTGCAATCAAACACATCCTAAGGTACTTACGAGGAACAACAGGATACAGAATCAAGTACGAGAGGATAGGACAAAACCGACTCATTGGTTATAGTGATAGTAGTCACAATGTTGACCCGGATGACGAAAAAAGCACAACCGGTCATATTTTCTACTATGGGTCATCCCCGATAACATGGTGTTCGCAAAAGCAAGATACCGTTGCTTTATCATCTTGCGAGGCGGAGTTCATGGCGGCCACCGCGACTGCATGTCAAGCAATATGGCTTCAAGATTTGCTAGGAGAAATCATGAACAAAGCGCAAGAGAAGGTGGTTCTAAGAGTTGATAACAAGTCGGCTATCGAACTAACGAAGAATCCCGTTTTTCATGGAAGGAGTAAACACATTCATACAAGGTTTCACTTTATTCGTAATTGTGTTGAAAACAAACAAGTGGAGGTGGAGTACATTCTCGGTGAAGAACAAAAAGCGGACATTCTTACTAAACCACTAGCTCGAACCAAGTTCAAGGAAATGCGGAGCTTGATCGGGATCGAAGACGTCTCTAGAAGGACTTAGAGATTCGGGGGTGATTGTTGGAATCCTAAGTCTTGGGGTCCAAGCAATCAAGATTATGGAAACAATGACAAGTCGGTTCATACTTTCCTAATTGTAATCTAATGCAAGTCGGTTATTAGACTCTATAAATACATTGTTTTAGATCGAGTTATGATCAATTGAGAGACATTGTAAACACCGTGAGTTTTGAGTAATTTTCTCATATAAATCAAAGAGCGATTTTTTGTTTTGCAATTATTCAATACCAAACTTTATAAAAAATAAAAATAAGGTGTTTTATCTCGAATTTTCTTATATTTATCGGTTAGTTATATCAATAGTTAAAAATTTTAGATATTTTAGAAAATAAAAATAAGTGTTTATCTGCAGTTAGTTACACGAATTCAAACATTGAGTTTTTATAAGTTGTACTTATGTTTAATCATTTTGTACTTTTGGATTTTAAGTAATATGTATTAATAAGTGGTACCTAATGCATAAAATTAGTTTTTAAGAGTTTAGATTAAATGCTTTATAATATAGTATATATATATTAATTAAAATTCAAAATTACAAGTTAATGAAACATAATTATAACTTATTAAAGTTCCATGTTTTTATTTGTATAACTAACTGCAAATAAACATATTAAATACATGATAAACACTATGAGATAAACTACATGTTTTATTTTTTATTAAAATATATTTATTAGATCAATGTATGTTTTTATAATATAGTATAGATATATTAGTTATGAGATTATAACTAATATAGATATAGATATATTAAGAGCAAATCATAAAATAAAAAAGAAATATTGATAATAGTAATATTGATCAAATCGTCCAATAAATATAAAAAATAAATATTGATAATAGTAGATAATATTGATCAAATCGTCCATTAAATATAAAAAACAAATATTTATATTAATAAATGAGTATCCATTCCGCAAATAGATGATTATGTGAGATATTATGCTTGGATAAGTTGTATCAAGTCATTATGAAATTGTAAATTAAGTAATTGACTTTAATTAGTTGTATTTTATGCTTAAAATGTTATAATTAAGAGTTTTTTATGTCTCTTTTATAATATAGTATAGATATAGATATGTAGTTGTGTATGATAATCTATAATTTTTATTTTATTCAAATATAAATTTTATATTCTTTAATAAAAAATTGTCTCAACTTTTTATCATCCATTTTATAATAATATTTTAAATCACAATACATAGCACAAATGTACAATTATAACTTACTGATTTAAACATGTTTTATTAAAAAGAAAAACTAGATACTACTTTTTTTTTTAAACGGCAATAAAACTAGATACTACTACACGTGTCAAGTGATAATACAAAGTTAAAAACAAAATTAGTGTTAAGCATAAAAAGGTACGTGGCAAAGGTTGAAAACTGCCAGCAACTTCCAAACAATTTGGTTGCAAATCAAAAAAGCATACAATAGTCAGCAAAAAGTCAACAACTTTCAAATGGAATTCCTCTTAAAAAACAAACCCTTCTGATCTCTGCACATTCTTCACCTTGTTTGTCATCATCCTGTTATATTCTTGTGAATTAACACACAAAAACCTCCAAGTTTTCAAGAAAACAATCAAGAAACTGAACATGGGTAGTATTTAGCTGCTAATGGAATCTTCAAGAAACTGGGGAGCTAAAAGGCGACATTGCCAGAAAGATGATCTTGAAGATAGGATCAGTAATCTGCCAGATGCATTGCTGTGTTATATATTGTCTTTGATTCCAACCATTTGGGCTGTTAGAACCACCGTTTTAGCCAAAAGATGGAACACCCTCTGGACTTATGTCGACAACTTTGACTTCGAGTACTCCATGCATCAATGCACCACCCCCAGTCAAGATTTCATCAAGTTTGGAGAAACAGTTTTGAGGAACAGCAATGCATCATCGATTCAAAGATTTCGTCTTTCTTGTTTCTGGGTTCATGAAATCTCGAAGCTTTATGTGTGGGTTTGCACTGCAATTGTGCGTAATGTGAGGGAGTTTGATCTTTCAATCAGGACTAAATCTCCCATTCAGCTGCCCAAAGATTTGTTTACTTGTGAAACCCTTGTGTCTTTGAAGCTATCTTCAACTTATTTCTTGAGAATTCCTGAAATTGTTAGGTTTTCAAGTCTCAAAATCCTGCGAATTTGTCACTGGAAATGCTTGGTTGATGACCCAATTACAAGCATTATTGCTGGTAGTCCTGTTCTTGAAGAACTATGCCTTGAAGGTGTATTATTCAAGAACTTGCAGAGGCTGTGTGTTCGATGTTTTACGTTGAAACGGCTTACGATTTGGAGTTTAAATCCGAAACCATTGAAAGAAAACTTGGTGCATGATGTTGTTATTGATGCTCCTGGGCTTGAATACCTTAAGATCAAAGACTGTAACTCCAATGGCCTTGAACTGAAGCAACTTCCTGTGATAACATATGCAAATATTCATTTCATTGGATTTGATCATGGTGTTTTCGAGTTCCTTTCCAAGGTTTCGAATGTGAAACATCTGCTGTTGTTCCCTAAAGCTGGCATGGTAATATATTGTTATTCATAATTGCACCCGTCTAAATGCACCCTCCTTGGTAATTGAAACCTGTTTTTTACATTTCCAATGCATGATTTTACCTGATTCTAACATGAAAGGCATCAAAGAGGGTGATTGCTCATATTTCATGATCTAAAAACTAACTATGGTATTTTGCAGTGTGTTGTTCCTGTTCCTAAAGTTCTACCAATGCTTCATAATCTGACCCATTTGGAAGTACAAATAATTGATAATTGGGAGTTCATCTTTTGTATTCTTGAATGTTCACCAAATTTACAAATACTCACCTGTGAAAAGGTTAACTCTTCAAGACTCTTATCTTGGTTCATATATATTCGAAAAAGATGATATCAAGTTTATGAGTTTTTGGGTTGTTTTTGTCGTGATCAGGCAATGAGATGCAGCGTAAACCGGCATCGAGGGCATCCTGCATCGATCTGTGAGTGGCATCCACCGGTGGATGTGCCGAAATGCTTGTCTTCGTGCTTAACGAGAATTGAGATTAGGGTTAATGGGTGTGATAAGGAGATGAAGCTGGTAAAGTATCTGTTGAAGAATGCAGTGGCATTGAGAAGGATGGTGATCGGTCATTCTACGAACTTTGTGAAGAAGTGGGAATCGAGGATTCTGAAGGAGCTACTAAGATTTCGTAGAGGATCGGTCACTTGTGAAGTTGAATTCCAATCTTGAAGTTCAAGTAGAAGTAGCATGCTTTTGATAGCTATAAGATGTTGGAAGTAAGTTTAGCTGGTGACAAAAGATTTGGCCTACAAAAATCACTCATCACACCAAATTGAAAAAAAGACACCAAAAAGATGAAAACTAACAGAAAACACAAAAAGGGAATATTATATGATGTTTTGCGCATCCGGGGAATCGAACCCCGGTCAGTACCGTGGGAGGGTACTATGATACCACTACACTAGATGCGCTTCTTGTATTTCTCTTTTTCTTATTATCATACTTAGGGGTTGTTTGTTAAAAAAAAACCTCTACCTGACTCTTAAGTCTGAATCGTTCAGACCTTTTTATACACCATCTCTTATTAATCATAACTAAAATAATATTTCAGACTTTAGACCTTTTAAAAAAACAAACGACACCTTAATATGGTTTAGTCCATTGAAGTCCTGGTTCTTTAGTATTACAAATTTTTTTTATCAGATAAATTATATTTATGTTGTTGTAATGTTAAGGATATCTTTCGTATTTAATTTGGGATATTCTACATCAATTTTACATGAGTAAGAAGGTGATATGAAATGCGATAGATGTGAGTGAGGAGCGGATATAGATCGTGAGTGATATTTGAGTAAGAGAGTTTGAATAACAACTTGGAGTGAACTGAAAATGAGACTGGTTTGACCTGAAATGAAAATGTGGGCTTATTGGGGGAATGGGTCCATTGTTATATAAAACCAAATAGTTTATATTATTTCTCACTCCCATTGATTACTGTATAATAATTCTAACTAAACACCCCCTAAGTAACTAGTGGTCCTTATTTTGTGTTTCACGTAACAAAATGTCTCTCAAGTTAACACCCTTAACTCTACCTCCATCAAGTCAATCATATGTCTCTCACGTTCATTTCTTTTATCTTTTTTTTCTTGTCTTTGGTGTACAAGTATGCAAAGCATACATATATATGAATCCAAGTTTAACACATACCCTAAAACATAAAATAACGGCCAATGGAATTGAAGACCAACAAAGCCGAAAAAGGTAGATGATAAAGGTATGAATTGAGTTGCTAACATCATCTACATTAATCTCAACACCTTAGATTGATGAAGGGAGGGGTGGCAAGGGGGCGGCAAGAGGATGAGGGTATTGCCTGCACGGTTGAACCTCTGCACGACGAATTGATGGACATATGAGAGAGAGAAGGAGGACTGGGGTGGTGGCATGTGGTAAAGGAAGGGGGAGTGTCCATAGTGTTCAATGATATATATATATATATATATATATATATAGAGAGAGAGAGAGAGAGATAGATATATATAGAGAGAGAGACGGAGAGAGATGTGATTTTATTTGCAAACCACCTTATTTGTACAAAATATATAAACCTCCTCCTACCATTGATTTCATTGATTAAGGGTAATGATTAAATGAGTCTATTTATGTTAATATAATTTTTTTAATAAGGTTCATTAATTAGAAGAGCAAGGAAGAGCAAAATGAACAACAAAATTGAGTCTTATTTGAAGCAAGTAATGAAATTGCGGAAATAGTGCTATGTGATCAAAATCCAAAAAAATTTGTGATACGGTTACCAAATTCTTCAAGCACAACTCATAATCATTCGAGAGTAAATGAGAGATTTCATTGGAGATAAGGGTTTAGGATTTAATTTGGAGCTATTTCATTGATTATCTGTGTTTTGGTAAATGTTAATGTCTCATGGTTCATTATTTGTGATAAAATTCTCTTACTTGAAGTTGGTTCACCGGAATTTGATATTTTCTTACCTAAAGTTGGTTCACTAAAATTTGTTTTGATGAAATAGCGTGATGAAATTGGTGCATAGTAATTTGTTGATGAAAGTGTTTCACTAATGTTTGATGAAATTGATGCACTCATGCCTGATACAAGTGTTTGTGTTTCACAAATGTTTGCCTGGTGAAATTTTTAATGAAATTGGATAATTGAATATGTGAATCAAATATGTGCATGATACCATTTCATGAGTTTGATACTGATACTATTTCATGATTAGTCTCGAAAATATCACGAACACGAGTTTAATTTAACGAAATACACTCAACAATAGATGTCTCGCTTAAACTTGCCATTGAAGAACAAAGGAAGAAATTTTGTCTGAAACTGTTGATAAACTTCGTATGCAGTATCGTATCTATTTGGTTTGTTAAGGAAAATAATAATAAATTTTTTTCTATAAATAAAATGTTATATTAATGAATATCCCAAAATATTAGGAAGTTTTTAATTACTGTAATTAACAGTTAAACATAAAAAAAAAACGAATTAGCCTCTAAAATTAAAAAAAACAAAAAAAAGGATTTTCTGATCGACTAATTTAGGTTTGTATAGTTTGTAAAAATGAGGTTTGCAAATGATCTTCCCATATATATATATGTGTGTATGTGTGTATATATATATAGAGAGACAAGTTCAAAAAAGAAAACAAGAAAACAACAAATCATGTGCAAACTCATATAAGATTCGACATTAACAGCAAAAAAATGAATGCGGACGACTTTACCCGTGACTTAAGTTGCTACAAAGTCGCGTGAATCATATATGATTTTCTATGTAGTTGGTCATTCTCGTGTTTTTTTAAATAAATATTGTCGTCGTATGAATTCACATCTCTCTCTATATCTCTTTAATTTTATTTTTTAAAAAGAAATAGGAAATAAGGGTAAAAGGCGAAAATGAAATTATAATTTTTTCATATTTTATACCAATAGGTGGACGACAAATCTTTTGTTTTTCTTAACATGGTCAAAAGAATTGATGTATTATGGATAAAATTTTCCGTAATTATCCAAACCTCAGGGTAGTTTATGTAGTTCCACCGAACCTTGGAGGCATTTCATGTAATTTCACCTCCATCAGCGCGCTGCTGTGGGTTGTACTCAAAGAGGTCCATGTTACTGTAGCGTATACTCGCGTGCACCGAATGAAATCCCCTGGATTTCAGGTACAACTAATAAATCGTCTGAAAAATGCTTTCCTAAGATTTTCTTCTACCAAAAAAGGAAGCACAGATTCATTCCTCTGGTATTCGCGAACTGGACAACACAACAAAACCCTAATTTACCTCAATCTTTTGGTGTTTCTTCTTCCAGATCCATTTCACAAACATGGTTTCGACAGCCAAGATCAAATCTGTTGATTTTTACAGGTTTCAATTTCCATTAATTTCAACTTAAATTTAAAAATTATGCTCCAGATGTAAGTGTTGCAATTGATGCTTCAGTGTTTGTGGTTACCATGAGTTTGAAATTGGTATTGCTACTGATCTCTGATTGTGTTGTTTACTTCGTGTTTGTAATTGTTCGGATTGGTTTCATGCATAGACGTTACGTGAATGATAGTGCCAGAGTTCTTGAGCTTCTGTTTGATGAATGTACTTGAATGCCTTTGATGTGCAATGAATTTCTTTCTGCTGCTAGGATCATTGCGATGTGATGCTGAAGTTGTGTAGACATATTTTATTTGACATCGCGTAATGACGGAGAGATTTAACAGCAATAGTCGGTTGGGTGTTGTTAGGGAGCATCGCTTCTAGATCTCAAACCGGAATATAGCTTATTTACTTCAAATTTTGAACTAGTTTACTCCGATCTCAATTTGAAGCAGCTGTAGATACGTCGTTCCAAAATTTCCGTAATTAATTATTTATGGCATTTGCTATTCTCATAACTATACAATTGTGTTTCCCCTAAACAAGACTTGAACTGTTAAATTCCTCTTGTTCTTGAAAGCCCTGTAAATGCAATTAGAGAGACCAGAGAAGATAACATGTTTTCATCAAACAGTTGATGCAGGGATGTTTTTGCAAGAGTAATAGAGTGGTGAGAAGAGTGAACAACAGAGAAAGATGAAAAGGATTATGCCTATGCTCGATACCATGACAACTAAACCTTCAAAACAAAGAGAAGAGTCACTTTATTCAATAATAGGGAATTACATCAAGTTAAATTACATTAATATAGAATACCTACTTACCTAGTCCTTTCCCGATAAATAATACCAAAATGATGACCTAATCAGCCTTTCTCCCAACACAAAAGAAAGTCAACAGCCCCAAATGTTCAATCTTCACAAATCCAAATCGAATCTAATCCAAATCAAAGGAACATAGCAATCAATAGAAATATAGCAAAGTAAAGAGAGATAAGAGGTCACACCAGGATTTATGTGGAAACCTGAAATGAGAGCAAACCACGGGTGGAGGAGACCACCGAGAAGTCCACTAATTGATGATAAGTGTGTACAAACTGTAGGGAAATGAAGCTGTCGTGTTTACAGGTCGTATGTATGGTAACAAAAAACCTAGAAATGACCATAAAATCTGCTGATAATCGCAGGTAACTTCCAAGCTGCGTACAGTCTTGCGCGGTCTTTCAGGTTAGAAGTAAGCAACATTGAAGGTGAGCTCATGAACTCACGTCTGAACTCGTTGAGGATGTACCAAAGGTTCCTCCTCTGTACATGCGACCTTGGGCGACTGAACAAACTCGAGTCTGAACCCACAAAGTATGTATTGAGAGTTGGTCATGTTTGTATGCGACAACCTGCGCAAGATGATGAGGTTGCATAGGAAGTCACTTTCAGCATGGTGGATATAAGTCACACTCAACAAAATCTATACAACTTAAACATTTTAAGTAACTGGTATGAATATAATGAAATACTTCTCCCCATAATGCCAAAATCCTAAGCAATTTATTTAACCCAAACTAAGAGAGTCTTCTATCTCAATTATTATTTAGTTATGTAATAATACCCCCTTGTGCGAAAAATAAGAGTCAATGTTTGACTTTTGAGGGTCAAACTAATTCCTTTTACTGCTAAAATAGATAAAGCTATTATTCTTCATGCAAAGAAAGTTGGTGACTAGTGAACTATAGAAAGTATCAGTTTCTTATAACAAGCGTTTTGGAGCTATTGAAGTAAAAATGTTTCTGTCAGTTTTCAGTTTGAAATATACTATAAACTTCAAAACAGAAAATTGGTTTTATTTTTGGCATGGAGTGAGTAAGACATAATTCCAAGATGTTTCGTTTGTCCTTAAAGCTGACATTATTCCCTGTATTTGTCATCAACCATACGATGTTATACGATGATCGTCAGACTAAACTTGATTGGTCATTGTAATCTCGTGTCAATGTATAACTTGAAGATGTCAATCCATATTTAGTGACTGTTATGGGTTTGGGTTTGTGCGTTGCACTGAAGTTTTGAGGACAGATCGAGGATATATTCTGATTGAACACTTTTTCTCATTGATGTTTAGAAGAAGAATGGAAAATATTCACATGCTGGTTTGTCTAGAATAGTTATGGGGGTTTCTTGCAAGTCATATTTAAAATGGCATAACGTGAACTTAGACTTTTGTGGTTAACTCAGCGAAAGATTGTGGTATCTGTCTTGAACAGCTATTCTCAGTTATTCCATCATTCTAAACAGCTAAAGCATGTTATATGGACTCGTACACAAGGTATGCACTGTAGAATTTGATTTTGTGTTTTAGCATTGTGTTCATCAGATTCCAGAACTTCATAGCATGGAAACGTGGCAGAATTTTGATTGCTGCATCATCCACATCTAGGCTTGATAAGACTTACGTAAAAATTGCTGTCAGACTTGTGTGCGCGTGTATATATAAATAGTGTGTGTGTGTGTGTCTGTATTATACATGGAGTCACATTAGAATATTCTATACTGGTAATAAATCACTTTCCAAAATAGGTCCTTGCTCTTCATATGTGGATCTTATCAGCTTGAGTAGGTCAAACTATACCTATTTTTGTTGATTTATAGACTCTTTTCTTCTATGGCAGGAAAATTCCAAGAGATTTGACAGAGGCGTCACTATCAGGTGCCGGCTTGTCTATTATAGCCGCTTTTGCCATGACGTTTTTATTTGGAATGGTAGGACCAAGGAATCTCGTCTTTTTAATTTAGTTATGGGCACTTTTTGTATATACATGCCATAGACACACGTTTGTTATTGCTTTGTCATAAACTTTTATCCATTTGTTGGTAATTAATGCATAACGATATTGCAAGAAAATTTTATTTAGAGAACTGTCTCTCCAGCCTCTCATGGACTCTTCTTAACTACCAAGTTATGTGTGGCTTCATTTCTTTTGGATTATCTTTTTTTTTCCTTCTGCTTTTGGATTATCTTTTTTTTTTCTTGTGCTTTTCTTTTTCTTCTCTTGGTCACAACCCGTTTTTATGAACTGTTATTGACTTGTTTTCTTCTATTACTTACCATGTTTTTTTTGTGCAGGAGCTGCATAACTATTTGGCTGTCAGTACCTCGACTTCTGTCATAGTTGACAGAAGTTCTGACGGGGATTACTTACGGATTGATTTTAATATTAGGTATGGTACATGGCATTAAATCCAGTTTTCTCTCTGTATATCTCTCAAGTTCTTCTTCTTCTTCTTCTTCTTCTTCTTCTTCTTCTGCTGCTGCTGCTGCTGCTGCTGCTGCTGCTGCTGCTGCTGCTGCTGCTGCTGCTGTCTATTTATCCTTCTCAAGTCTTAATTGATCACTATGAGTATGCAGAATGACCCTTGCTAAGCAAATCAAATCAAATCAGCAAAGCAAATTAGTTTAAAATGCTAGCTAGTTTACACAGACAGATTCAATGCAAAATTTCTTTTATCTAGGATTCTATTACATCTATATACACTGATTACTCATTACTTCATTGGCACTTGTCTCTTAACACCCAAGAGAACATCAGGTTGGATCATATATGTTATCAAAAGACTCCATCAATTACTTTCATACACTAATGACTTCATCATCACTTGTCTCTCTTAACACCCAAGAGAACATCAGGCTGGATCATATATGTTAACAAAGACTCCATCAATTACTTTCATAGATATCAGTATCACTATTGAAAGATAATTTCAATTATAGTTGATATATCTATCATCTTAAGCGATGGCGTTTATTATATTATAAGAAATCAGATGTGTCTATTTTGTTGGTGGCTAACAGCAGTTGAGTTACTCCAATGCAGTTTACCGGCCTTATCCTGTGAGTTTGCATCTGTGGATGTGAGTGATGTACTGGGAACTGTAAGTTTCAATGTCTTACTTGTTGATTATTGATTTACTTGTGCAGCCTGTTTGGCTCTTTCAAGGAGAGAGTTACTTTGTTTAGCTTTATCTATCTATTTATTTTGTTATCTTTCATTTACTTTTCCTAGTGACCATTTGAAGCCTAATGCTATACTAAAAATAGTAACAACTGAAGGATTCTGCTAGGAGGATTGATGCTTTATGCATGACCTAACAGTGTGGCACCTTGCTGTAGTGCAGCACCCACTTTTCCTTGTTAAACTTATTATGTCCCTCCTTTCTATATGTATTAGACATGTGTCATTGTAATGAATCAAGGATTCTGTTAGATTTCTTTTACTTTTGGGGAAAGAAGTTTCATGTGGGAAGCTAGAATATTGTTATTTTTCAGTCCTAAAGCTCACCTATGCCATAAAGTCTTGTTATTGTTGACAGTCCTGAAAACTCAATTTGATGTGACCTGGGATATGAACTTGGTTGATCATATATGATGATCATTCATCATGCAATGCGGTTTGGCCTTTTTCCAAAGTTTGACTGGGGAATGAAGGACAGAGATATGGACTCTTGTGGTAATAGTACAGTCAATTGGACCAACTTCGTTTAAATTACATGGTTCTTATTGGTCAATAAAACTGAAGTCATTATCATGTTTTCTTTTTTGAGGTTATGAGTGATGTTAGGTCTCCTGAAAATGAGAATGTCCTAGTCAGTTTGGAGCTACTCATCCATTTAATGGTGGTCACTGGTCCTCAAATTTGGAAGAATTTTTTTTGCTTGACTGCTCCCTGATAGTTTAGTATTGTTGTGGTAACTTTCAACTAGATCATATTCAAAGTAGCTTTTTCTATAGTGATGCATTTTTTAAAATTGGTATGTTGATTTTATACATCATTCTTTCAGTTTAAACTTATTTACTTACTTTTGGTTAAAAAAAAACTTTTTTACTTACTTATTGTCGTTTTAAGTTAAACTTATTTATTACATGAGTTATAATTAAATTTATTATTATTTTTTGTAGAGGATTCTTATTCTTATTCTTATTCTTATTTGTTGTGATATATTTATTTTCTTATATTAAATTTCGTTAAAATATGTATCTATATATAATGCGGAAGAAGATAACCATTTTAACATGGTAGGCACTAGACATAATTTAGATTCACATGGTCTGGAAATATTTAAAATCTAAATAAAGTTTGTTTGGTTTCAGAATTTATCAAGTTTTATCAAAATGATTTGAAAACTATATCCGAAGGCTAATAAAATGAAAATTAAGGAAAAACAAAATTTTCAATGGAGGGAAAACCCCTTAACTTAAAGTGGGGCTGGGTTTAGCAGATGGTCTCCAACAGGGAGATAAGGCAGGGAAGCCATTAATGGTATTTCATTTGAAGTGATGTAGTTCAAGTTGGAGAGAGGCTGTAAGTACACAGTTCCCACAACTATGAATAGTACAGTGGGGTTGAAGTACCGGTTTAAATGCATAATAATTGTATACAACTCAAATACTAAATTAAATGGTTCAAATTAATATCACCAAAATCCAAAGGATGAGAGACAATGTCACATCATCATTTCTCTTTCATGCATGCTACTCAATAATAGAGATTTTAAATGTGCCGATACCTTATATGTTTGTGCTGTTATTAATCATGTTATTGTGTCATTTGTCATAGTTTCTTTTGTATAATCACATGTTTTCTGTTAGCTAGAACAGGTCACTTTTACTTTTTTTCAAGTTTTGGAACTCGAGTCACATCATGCTTCATAGCTTCAATTCTCTCTCTTTCTTTTTTCTTTCTAAGCAGCTCCTCTATTTTGAAGTTGATAGACCTAGGTCGCCTAACTTTTGTTTCTCTTATCTGCAGAACAGGTTGAACATAACAAAAACAGTTCGCAAATACTCAATTGATAAACATCTACGAACTACTGGCTCTGAGTTTGATTCTGGACCAGTTACTAATATACTCAAGCATGATGATGAAGTTGATGAGGAATATGGTGAAGGATCTGTTACTCTAAATGCACGTAATTTTGATAAAGTTTCTCATCAGTACGTTAAGCAACAAATCTCACCCTCAAACAATTTACTCTCTTCCTTTCATGCTTGACCTTAGATGCTAAAAGTGTTCCTATCAAAATGATTGTTGTATGATATTTAGCAACATATTGTTTTGGTCAAATGCAGGCATTCAATTTTGGTTGTAAATTTCTATGCCCCTTGGTGCTATTGGAGTAACCGTCTGGTATTCTCATTCCCTCCTGATTACATTTCCTGAATTGACCAATTATCCTTCTCATCTGTATTTGATCATGACACACTTTGTGTTTCCTATTTTAAAGAATCTTCTTCCTTTTCACTTGATGTTCAAGTTACCAGTTGTATTTTCAGCGTGATATTGTACAAGATTGTTACATGTTTGCATTACTGGTGTGATGACAATTGTGTGTAAACCGGTTTTCAATTCCCTTTGTGTTGAATGGAACATTTCAGTTGATTATGGCTGTCAAGTGAATATCATCTTAAAGCTACTTCAGAACTGATCTTTAGTCATTCCTTATGTACACCGTGTTTGTAATGCGACATTATGGTAATGAAAATTACTTCTATTTGTCATACAACCTTTTCTAATATGTTGCTAGAAAATTTTGAATCTTCATGTAGTGTGTGCTTTACATGGTTCAGAACATAACTGTCCACATCAACCTGTTTAGAATTTAGATACTAGTTACTTATTTAATATGTCGGAGTGTATGATAGGGGTGGGAAAGGACATACAAGACTCAAGTGGAAGAAAAGTAATCTGAAGCACCAACTATGATGCATTTGCAGTTTCATTGGTTTGGGTTGCCTATGATTGGGTAGTCTTTACTCAGTTTTGTCTAATATGTGGCAGATGTACATTTTCTTTAGCTATATAGGACCTCCCAAGTGTTAAAATATATCTGTCTGTTTTTTTTTAACATATACAGCAACAACAAGCCCTTATCCCAAACTAGTTGGGCTACGCTAAACTGAAACCAAAAGACACTATAAACTGGTGAAACCCAATAAGAAAACATACAGAGGTGAATCCCCTAGGGATTGGGAACATTAATGGCGTCTTTCCATGCACCCTATTAAGGCCAACTCCTTTGGTATACTCCATTCAGGAAATTCTCTCTTCATCGTTGGCCGATCTTTACCTCTCTTCATTCTACAAGCCGCATCTTCTAACCAGTGCATTCAAATGTCTATGTTGGAGATGATCAATGCACCTTAAGCAGCGTTGCATTAGCTTCTCCTCAACATATGCCAACCCGACTTTCATCTATCCTCATATTTAAACATGTACCTTAATTTGGGGCCACAAATCCAACTTGATGTTTGAACTTCTGTTACACTCCTGTTGGCTATATATTTTTCTTATGTGACCTAACCTTTTGCTGCCCTACAAGTCATGGCAAGTCTTATGGCCGTCCTATAGAAGTTTTAACCTCAATGTGACTTTTTGATCACGCAAGAGTCAAGACTCTGAAAGCTTTTCATCATTTTCTCCACCCCTCTTTTATATATGACCAACCGTCCCGTGAAACTGTCTCAGGTAGTAAAAGATATCTACTTGAGGATCTTTTACAGAAGTCTTAACTAATTGACCCCATTAAGTTAACTAATCTTGAACGTTTCTTCCTCATTAGGGATCCTGGCTTAAACACTGGGGGTTATATTTTGGGTGATTTACAGAAAATTGTTGCCACCATTGCTTTTTTCTTTTCTCGGTGATCCTATGATGTAGGGACAAGCTTCCCGAGCATATCGTGAGGTTATTCCTTTGTGATTGGAAGGTCATGGATCCTAGTCATGGAATTTGTTTGTAATTCCTAGAAGCCTTGATGCACTTGTGTCGCCCTTCTATTGATATTATGGCCTAACATTCACTTTTATATCAGTTCTTGTCGATGAAAACTCTTCGTGCCTGTGTTTGGGTATGGCAGGATTTAAATGCTCTGCTTTTGTGTCATGTAATCTAAGTTTGCACATCTAATCTACACGTGCATGTTAGATGCATCTTAATATCCAAGAGTTCTTTTTACACTTTACGAACTTGTTTAACACTTGTTTTCCATCCTTGCCTGCTATTGTGACAGAAACCCTCATGGGAGAAGGCAGCCAAAATTATGAGAGAAAGGTCTATATTATTGCCTATGTATCTGGAGAACAAAATTATAAATGGTGAATAGTAAGTCATTTCTGGTTATTTGCTGCTGACCTGCCTTTGTATTACCAGACATGATCCAGAAGTGGATGGTCGTATCATTATGGGCAAGGTAGACTGTACTGAAGAAGTTGATCTGTGTAGGAGGTAAATGTTGGAATTCTTGCTTAAAGTAGACTGCAGTTGACAGCCAGGTCGTTAGATTCATGTCATCTACGCTGGACTGGTCATCACAATGCTTCAGAGATTTATCATATTGATTTATTTGACTTGTATACTATTTTGTTTCTTCAGGCTAATTCAGAAATCTACTATTCTTTTGTCTAAATCCCTCCTTTCAGTTTTTTTTTTATTATTAATAAGAACAACATTTTAGGGGCTGTTTGGCAGTTGCTGAATGGTTTGGTGCAGAATGATTAAGAGGCTCTTATGATATAGTGCAATATGAAATATGGTTGTTTGGTAATTGTTCAGAATGAAATCAGGGCCCTTAATGATTAAGGGAGACCCAGGATACAAAATGATTCAGAGGGTTTTGGAACCATTAAGAGACAACCTTTTTTTTCTGCCAAACAGGATTCACCTCTTAACGATTCAGAGGTTGCCTCTTAATGGAACCATTAAGAGGTAAACAAACAACCCCTTAGTAAAAAAACGGTTCCTGGGGTTAGTCGTAAACATTTCATCTTCTCGGGCTAAGATGATGTGAAGTATATGTTTTCAGCCACCCATGGTTATTGTATTTACTCGGTTTCTTCGGACTTGTGGTACCAATGGCTCAGTTCATTGCTCTATATTTCCAGTTACAGTAATTACTACTCACTTGTACTGGTTTTCAGGCACCACATACAAGGTTATCCGTCTATTCGGATATTCCGCAAGGGCAGTGATGTCAGGCAAGTCCCTGTGTAATGGCTTGTATACATGCCAATCTCAGTACGTTTTATTTTGCCTTTGATGGATGCTTTTGGAAAGACTAGTTGTCAAGTATGCATTTTAGTCTTATACACATGGTAATTTGAAGTACACGGCACAAACTTTTTAGAAGATTTTTTATGATCTGCAGTTCACCCCTGTCTCTCTGTGAGGGTAATGTAACAAGCCTTATATTTTGGTACTTGGATCATGTACCAATATGGTCCCTGAAGTTACACTAGTTGTTGCCTTGAATCTAATTTAGTAGATTATATATCCTATATGAACTACATTCACTTACCTATTGTTTTTATGTATCAGGGATGAGCATGGGCACCACGAGCATGAATCATATTATGGTGACAGAGATACAGAGACCTTGGTGACTGTAAGAAGACTTGGTTGTAATGCTTCAAAATTCTATCCTTAGGTGCATCTTTCTTTAGCTAGTGCTTCCTTCCTTGCAGACAATGGAAAACTTGGTTGCACCTATTGCATTGGAGTCGCCAATCCTGGCCTTGGAGGACAAATCTGGCAAGACAGCAGAGAGTGCAAAAAGACCTGCACCACGTGAAGCAGGATGTAGAATTGAAGGGTTTGTACGAGTCAAGAAGGTAAACCTACACCTAGACAGAGAATACGAGCTTGATAGAAAATAATGTGATTGATCGAATATATCTACCATTTTTGTATGAAAATTCCAACCATGCAGGTTCCTGGTAATCTTGTAATCTCAGCCCGTTCGAGGTCCCATTCCTTTGATGCTTCCCAGATGAACATGTCACATGTAATTTCTACTTTTTCGTTTGGTAAGAAGATCAGTTCAAGGGTGATGAGTGATATTAAGCGAATACTACCTCACATTGGTGTAAGCCATGACAAGTTGAATGGCCAGGCATATCTCACTGACCCAGAAGATCGTGCAAATGTTACGGTAAGTGCTGTAATACAAATATTTTTGGTGTTACGTAGCTTTTAGGTGTTGATGTAAGGTTTGGTTTTGTGATTGCAGATAGAGCATTATCTTCAAGTTGTGAAGACTGAGGTTATGAGGTCGTCTCATCAACTTATTGAGGATTACGAGTACACAGCACATAGTAGCTTAACGCATGCTCTTTCCATCCCTGTTGTAAAGTTCCATTTTGAGCTATCTCCAATGCAGGTTAAAAATTTGAGCCCATTTACCACTAATCTTTTCCCTCCAAATTGTTTGTATAATTTCATGCTTTGTTTCGTGACCAGGTTTTGATAACGGAAAATTCCAAATCGTTTTCTCATTTCATCACCAACGTCTGTGCCATTATTGGTGGTGTTTTCACGGTTAGTCTTCTTCATCTCACTCGTGTGTGTGTGTGTGTGTGTGTTAAACTTGGAATTTAAGATTCGTATGTGATTGTTTGTCAGGTTGCTGGGATACTGGATTCAATTCTGCACAACACGTTGAGATTGGTGAAAAAAGTTGAACTGGGGAAGAATTTTTAGCAACATGTAAACAACCTTTAGCATCTTCCATTGCCAGACCATTCATACTTACTATATAAACCATAACCATATATATATATATTTCCTTAGAGAATTTTGGAATGACATCCCATCCATGAGAAGAAGTTTGTGCTTCAAATACCCATTAAATAATAATTTCAATCTTATTCCAAACAAATTGATCTAGACAAAGACAAGTGAAGAGCCAATAAAAGCGACAATAGAGTAAACGAAGCTTGTGACGATTGAAATTGCAGCATTCGGGTTATAATCTTCTACCGGAGGAGGAGGAGGAGGAGGAGAAGGAGGTAGAGATGGAGATGGAGACGAAGCCGTGTGGTTGGTTCGATCTGCCATGACAACCATGACAATCTTTTGGTTGTTCTTACAGTTTTGTACGATTCCACTTATGAAATAGTGAGGGCCAGATTGTTGGAACTTGACCAGGGAATGACCATCGCTATACATGGCAATGGGTGATGCTGGGTTGCAGTTGTTGTAGTCATCTTTGGTCACTTGAACCACCGAGTCCTTCCCCTCCTCGTAATTGAACACTGTCACACCAACAAAAGAAATCACAAGAATTTGAAAGACCGGTTTTAAAAGCAGATAAATACAAGTCAAAATCTTTAAAAAAGAAACAATTTTTTATTTTCACATTTTAATCTTAATTATTAAAAAAATATTTAATGCATATACTATCCTAACAATTTCTTTTTATTTTATAAAATGGTAAGATTTGGTCTCTGGCCTTCTTTCTCCGGCCTCCAAAATAGAAAGAAAAAAAAACATAACTCCAAAAACCTCCATTTTAAATATTCTAACCAACTTTTTATAAAATTGTAATAGTAATTTTCTCTCTCCTCCAAAATAGATTTTGCATATTTCTCCAATTATAGATAATTTCTTACTCTTTCATTTATTTAATTTATTCGATTCTAAAATTCTGTTGACACCTACTTTTATTAATGAAAAAAATTTTGAACTCTATTTTTTTTTTCATTTCCGAAGATTTCGTTGGATATGTTATAGCAATACGGTAATACATATATTGTGAACACTCACAAACGGTGTCACCAATTTGAAAACGGCTTTGTTCGGCCCATTGATTATAGGAGGTTGATGCAAGACTCCAATCACCGGAACCTCCGACCATGAACTCGTATGCACCACTGTCCTGGATCAACAACAAAAGACTTAGAACCCCGAAAAAAACAACAACCGATTTCGCCATATATAAGAAATGTTAAAAGATTTGAAGGTAAGGATGTGAGATATGATTTGGGTATTTGTAGGTTGTAATAAGATTTCTTGGGTTGAAGTGCAAAGCATATTTGGTATGAGGGGAAATTTTGTCAATTACTTGCTCTTTGAGGGTTATGCTTTGCTTTACAATACTTCTTCTACAATATTCTTAACTTGTTATTTGAGTTGGTTTACCAAATAATTAACCATTATTGGCCCAAAATCCTTTCTCTTAATCAAAATGCAACAACATTGATGTGTTTGATTGTAGGGTTGTGGATTGTAAGAGTTCAAAATTTTTATAATTATTTTTAATTTAATTTTATACTCATATTTTGTCTTTAAGTTTCATTCATCATCATTAACTCCAAATAATGACAACCTACACAAAAAAGATGTCAGTAATCGATTATAACCCTCATGCATACGTCCATCAAAGATGTTCTTGTATCATCTCTATGAACCCTGGTTACTTGCTTTGAGTCTATTCTTTTGTAAACCCTCTCATATTCAGGCATGCCATTCTATACTTGTTCATTTTTAGGTTGGAGCACAACAGAGACGAAAATGGAAATTATTTATCATTGATAATATAAAATAGTTACCGGAGTATAAAATAAAATAAAATAAAAATTAATAATTGTCACTAAATACGATACAAAACACTAAGGGGGCGTTTGGTTCGCAGATTCTGATGGAATTGGAATGTTGAATTCTGTTGACCAGATTCCATTACATCGTTTGGTTCATTCTTTTTAAGGAATTGGAATGTTGAATTCCAATGAATTCCACAAATAAAGGAATTCAACATTCCTTGGGGGGGGGGGGGAGGTGGTATTTCATTGGAATGAAATACCATATTTTTTTTTGGACAAAATTGCCCCTCATCCTAATATGCACCACTACCTCCGGCCACCACCATCGGCCACCGCCTCCGGCCACCGCCACCGGCCACCGCCACCGGCCACCACCACCACATCCGGCCACCGCCATCGGCCACCACCACCTCCGGCCACCACCGCCACCGGCAACCACCACCACCGGCAACCACCACTACCGGCCACCACTACCGTTCAACATTATTAGCAGACACCAACTCTCCCTCTCTCCTCTCTCTCTCTCCCTCTCTCTACTCTCTCTCTCTCTCAATCCATCCTCTCTCTCCCTCTTATCTCTCTCTCTCCTCTCTCTCCTCTCCCTCTCTCTCAATCTATCCTCTCTCTCCCTCTCTCTCTCCTCTCTCTACTCTTTCTCCCTCCATCCCTCCCTCCCTCCCTCTCTCCTCTCATCTCTCTCTCTCCTCTCTCTCTCTCTCTCATCATTCGTGTGCTAAAATAATCAAAACAATTTTAGTTAAAAATTAAACTATTTAATGACAATTTCATTAAATTAATTTTTGTTGAAAAAAATTAAAATAAACAAAAAGGGTATTTTGGTCATTTACCAAAATTACATTCCAATTCTAAAGCTACAATCTGTAAACCAAACAGAAAAATTCCAATTCATTTAATAGATTCCATTCCAATTCTGTCAACCAAACAGGTGGTCAAACTTGACAACATTCCATTCCAATTCCTTCAAAGTCAAATTCCTTTGACAGATTCCATTCCATCAAAAAATATTCCGTGAACCAAACGCCCTCTAAGGGCGCGTTTGGTTTGCGGGATTGGAATGGATTTGGATTTCAAATTCATTCCAATCATGCGTTTGTTTACAGGAAATGATTTCGTTGACCGGATTTCAAATCCGTTGACCATTTTAAAATCCCTCATATGATGAATTTGGAAATCCTTGGCATTGGGCCTGGATTTGAAATCCAAATCCGATGGATTCTAAAGCGTGATCCATACTTCAAATTGTATCGATCTAAATTCGACGTTTACCAATAAAAATAAATTCTTTATAAAACAGACAAATAATAATAAAAAAAAACTCAATCCAAATCCAAATCCTACAAACCAAACAAGACTTATAAAGGAATGGATTTGAAATCCATTCCAAATCCTACAAACCAAACACATGAAGGGATTTCAAATCCCTCCTTGAAATCCAATCCATTACATTCCAATCCCGCAAACCAAACGCGCCCTAAGAGAATAGTTTTAATTTCACCGATTTACAGTATAGGTTTTATATTCCATCATCATTAGAACTCAAATTTAATTATCGATATGCTATTGTAACCTCTGATTTTTCTAGCGACGATACCCAATAATAGCACAAAATATTACAATGGTAGCATCATAATAAGTTTACACTGTGATTAATAAATTCAATGGTGACACAACGATCAATACATACAAGAACACTTGTATTGTTCAATTTAATGTCCGTAATTGCTAAAAGATAACAACGATTAGAGTATAAAAACTAACTTAGAAATATATTATCTATACTATATGTTAAAATTCTTAAACGGTGGAAAACGGTTTTTAGAAACCTATTAAAATTAAATTTTACATTTACCACCCTTACAATTAATTATTTAATTTACGTTATATCCCTTGTTTTTTCATTTTTCATTTTACACCTTTATCATTTTAACACAAATAATCGTATATAAACAAAAATGCAATGAAAAAATACGTTTCTTTTTTTACAAATTATATAATTGTAATCGTCTCGTCAATACCTTCAAAACGAGCCCAATATTGAATATTTTTTAATTTAACCGTACTATTAAATATCTACGAATTAAATTGTTTTATATAAAAATTCTAAAACGGTTATTATAATAACATTTATCACTCTTAAATGTTACATTTATCACCCTTACAATTACTTATTTAATTTACTTTATATCCCTAAAAATTCTAAAACGGTTATTGCAATAACATTTACCACCCTTATAATTACTTATTTAATTCATTTATATCCATTAATTTTTCATTTTTCATTCTACACCATTATCATATTAACACAAATAATCGTATATGAACAAAAATGTAATGAAAAAATAAGTTTCTTTTTTTACAAATTATACCATTATAATCGTCTCGTCAATACCTTCAAAACGAGTCCAATATTAAATATTATTTTAATTTAACTGTACTATAAAATGGTTATTTTTAAAATTCAATGTTACATTTACCACTCTTATAATTAATTATTTAATTTATATCATTTGTTTTTTTCATTTTTCATTTTACACCCTTATCATGTTAACACAAATAATCGTATATGAACAAAAATGCAATGAAAAAATACGTTTATTTTTTTACAAATTATACCATTATAATCGACTCGTCAATATCTTCAAAACGAGCCCAATATTGAATATTCTTTTAATTTAACCGTACTATAAAATATAATGAACATCTACGAATTAATTTGCTTTCTATCCATACGTTTTATTTTTTTCAGCGTTAGCATATTAAAAATACATAATCGTAGACAACTAAAACATATTAAAAATACGTTTCATTATTATTATAAATTATATTATTATAATTTTTCCGTCAATAATTTTAATATAAACTAATTATTGAATACTTTTATGTCTACCATAAATGTGTAACATTATGTATATACTTTCTATATCTATATCTATACTATTATATTAAAATTGTAAAACGGTTATTTTCAAGATTCAATATTACATTTATCACCTTTACAATTAGTTATTTAATTTAATTTATATACCTTGCCTTTTCATTTTTATGTAAACACAAATAATAGTATATAAACAAAATGGAATGAAAAATACGTTTCTTTTTTACAAATTATACCATTACTTTAAGCGTATTTGCGCAATACAGCGAGATAAGGACGAAGAAATACAAACTTAAAATGAAACGTTGTTGTCATTTTGATTTCGGGATGTTTCGCGAGCGGATACATGCCTTTGTCAATTGTTCTTTCGATTTTACGATTTTTCGCGCCACATCGTGCGCGGGTATTTGCCTAGTATTTATTTAAAGAAAAAATTACAATATAATAGAACCAACTTTATATTTATATATATTTTGAAATTAGAAAACAGAATTCAATTAATTGATTTAGTTAAAATTGATTTGATAACCATGGGTTAAACGACGTAGATGTTGTGGTAAAAGGGGCGATGGTGTGATTTGTGGAGGGAACGAAGAAGGTCAACAGATTGACCGAGACCGCATCTCCTTCTATACAAGTATATACAACAACAACAACAACAACTTGCATAGAGAGGAGAGGAGCACTAACCCAACCAAACCAGCCACCAACGACCACCACCTCCTCCTCCCTTACGCCACCCCAACAAAAGAAAGGCATCTCGCCTTCGCTTTTGTGTCAAGATCTCATCTGGGTTTCGTTTCTTCAGGTGGTTTTGGGTGGGGGTGTGTGGTGCCCTTCAATTTTTAATTCGTTCATTCATTCATTTCATATATATATAAAGAAAATCAAAACGCATTGTTAGATCTGGTTTGAAGATAAAGAAAGTGATGAACATTTTGCGGAAAGACCCAGGGCTACCAATTGATTCATTCTATGAGGTTCGAGCTGGATGCACCGATGTTCCTGAAACCAAGTTTAAGATCAAGGTAAAACCCTTTCTTTCTTTTAGATCAGATCAGTTATAGTAATCAATTTACCTACTTGCCTGATTCTGCTCTTAGAAAAACATCTTAAATTTGTGGGTTCTTGTTTAATTCATCTCCTTTTAGCTTTTTTGGACATTATTTATGATGTAATATGCAACCTTGAATAATCTTTTTGTTCTTGGATCGTCCTGGAACTGTGTGTATATATATATATATATATATATATATATATATGCCAGCTGAATGTTGGGGTTTTGTTTATTTTATTTATTGATGAATAAGTTTATTTAGCAGGAGAGATTAGGACTTATAGTTAGTGTTGGTATGTGACCTTTGATTTTGATAGATTTGGTTGTTTCCGTCTTGTCTTAGACTTCTTGAGGAATATTTTACATGGGTTTGGCACCAAACATGGAACCAAAACCGTCTTCGCAAATCCTTTATCTTTTAAGCCCGAATTTGGGTGTTTTATCTGCAAACATATATGTGGATTGTAAGTTTCTTGATACCTTTAAGAGTCTGTTCAGATTACAAAAGCATGAAGTGTAAGGGGTTGTTTGTTTTTTTAAAAAAACCTCTTAAAAGTCTGAATCGTTGAGACCTTTTTACACACAACCTCTTATTAATCATAACTAAAATAAGACTTCAGACTTTAGACCTCTTAAAAAACAAACGCCACCTAAGTAATGTTGCATTTGGTACATCAATTGGTCATCATGGTAGTAATTGGTTATAAAATTGAATTTTGAACCACAATATTAGTTTATCTAATAAAAGATTCATAAAATTACTTTCAAGAATCTAGAACCATGTGAAAGTTTGTGGAGGCTGAGCGTCAGTGTAAACACGAAAGCTAACTTTTGTGGTTGAAAATGGAAGTGAGCAAGGTGATGGATCTCTGCTACTTATTAGTGGGGTTAAATCGTGTTTTGCCTGTATCTTTTTCGAAATCAGGCCGGTGTCTCTTCATTTCTACTTCTTGTTTTCAAAATTGAGTTGTTTTATGGTCTTGGTTCTTGATGATCATATATGGTGTTTACCCTGGTGATTGCTGGAGTACTAGTTTGTTAAATAACTAGGAACCCAATTATTAAATGATGGATTTTTATTTAGCTTCTACTCTATATTATATATGAAATGGAAAAAAATACCATTAACATGTTAGGAAGTGAAAAACCTTTCCTTTCAATCCGTTAGTTACTTCTATTGATAATTACTTTGGTCCAAAGTAATGCAACATTTGACTTGACAGTAATTTAATGGAATCTTAACTAGTAACCAACTACCTAAAATGCCCTTTAACAGGACATAATTAAGAAAACTTGTGAACCATAATCAAAGTCACCAACATCTTCTAATGCTTGCTAGTAGGCAAATAGGTAAATCTGGATTTTAATCTTACTAAATAAAGACAGGTTGCATTTTTTGGGACGGCCCAAAATAAGTTAGGCAAATGGGAAGTGTTGCTTTTTTTTGGATGGAGGGAGTACAAATAAGTTATGTATGACTTTTAATGTGATATTCTTGGGATAGTTTTCCTCACAACTTGGAGCTTTAAGCTTTTAAAGACCAACACATTATCTTTTTACCTATTTATCCCAGCCTGATGACTGGTTTTCTGGAATTGTTAATAAAGCTTCTTATCTTTTATCTACTGATCCAGGCCGGAAAGACCCTTAGTGTAAAAAGGTGGCAGGCTTCATTTTCACCAGACGGGTCTCTTGATATAGGCAAGTGCCTTAGTCGAATCTATCGAGGAGTAAGCTCTCTATTTCTTACCACAAGTTTATTTAGGCATATGTTTTGAAGAACAGGGAAGAGTTCATATCTATAGTTTATTGGTCTTTACTACAAGGATCCTGTTTTGTTGTGTTGTTTGTTATATCTCCCTACCCCCATAATTGTAATACTCATGGGTAGTCTGATCTGCTGTATCTTATATACGCTTAATCTTTTTGTCTTGGTAAATTCGCTTCCCTTTGTTCATGTGCATTGATGATAAGTAGGGGATTCATCCATCAATTAGAGGAGAAGTGTGGGAATTTCTGCTTGGCTGCTATGATCCTAAAAGCACATTTGATGAACGAGAACGGATACGAAAAAGACGAAGGTAATATATCTTCTTAGAATTAGGTGTGATGGCCACAGTTGTACACTAATTACAAGATGATGTAGTGATTTTTCTTATTCTATGTGTTCCGAGTTAGATATGGTTAGAGACCATGGTAATGTTAGCAGATGTATCATGTGGAGTTTCGTATATTCGTTTCTACTTTTCTGAAGGGTATGACGTCACCCTCTAGAGCGCCTATACCGTTATTCTTTTCTTCTTTTATTTCATGATGTTGCTCACTATTACCCTCCCTCTATTTTATCTCCATTCCGGTGCAAGTATTGCATCGTTTTTAATGGTTTTTTGTATGTATATGCTAATTGGTTAAAACTATTTGTACATACTATGAATCTATGATTGTGATAAATTGTATAATGAAAATTATACATTTAGAGTTTCAGGACACATGATTCCCTTGTTTGGTGTAAAGTTAGAATCTTATGCTTGTATCAACTAATTCGTTTGCCCAATGAAAAGTGCACAATGCTTGAATTGACATATAGTTTGAGTAAAAATAAAGTAATCTTCAAGAACGGCAAGTTAAGAGAACTTGTTGACCCAAATGAATGCCATCAATAGGATGATGATTATGGAATACACACTTGTGGACAAAAAAGGAAATGTTGCAATTGTAATGGGATGCAGGAGTAAATTTCATATTTTCTTTATGCATTCAGGGAGCAATATGCTGAGTTGAAAGATTCATGCCATCGTATGTTTCCTGTTGTTGGAAGTGGCAAGTTCATCACTGCACGTGTGATCACAGCAAATGGCGATCCTATTCAAGATCCTCTTGTAGGAACAAATCCCGGAAAGGTTTCGACACCACAATCTCAAGAAAATGGTAATATTAAATTTCCTGACCCCTAAGCTTGTACAACTTTTAATAGTCGTTGCTTATTAATAATGCAGCGAGTTGTGTGCATGCAGTTGGTTCAAGTCCAGCCACTATGGGTCCTCGCGAACAAGATAAGGAAATAATTCAATGGAAGCTTGCTCTACACCAAATAGGTAGATGGATAGAAATATAAACGCATGCTTCCTGTGAATCATGTAATTGATTGGTTTTTCATTAATTTGCAAATTAGCATTTGCTTTTACTTATCATATAACTTTTATCGTGTTGAATTACGAATTTATGGTAGGTCTTGATGTGGTTCGAACGGATAGGACACTGATGTTTTATGAGAAGCAAGAGAATCTGGCAAAACTTTGGGATGTTCTTGCTGTGTATGCTTGGTTTGATAAAGATGTTGGTTATGGTCAAGGTGGGGTATATGCTAAAATACATATTGTTTAAAGTTTCTGGTTCTAAACTGAATACACCAAACAGGGATGAGTGATCTTTGCTCCCCCATGATTATGCTTCTTGAAGATGAAGCAGATGCATTTTGGTGCTTTGAACGTCTAATGCGCAGATTGGTATATTTTCATCTATTCCCTTTATAGCTTCTTGAAAGGTTAGTGTCTGCTTGACATGATTCAATTCTTAATCTCCTTGAAGCGAGGTAATTTCAGATGCACGGGGAACACTGTGGGGGTCGAGGCACAACTTAGTAACTTGGCTAATGTCACCCAAGTTGTCGATCCTAAACTTCATCAGCACTTGGGTATTTTCAGATTACTAATAACCGAAATTGCCTTTACAGCATCCTATGTCTCATGGTTGATTTTTTTGTTTTTTGTTTTTCCTGCATGTTTACAATATACAAATGCAGAACACCTAGGTGGAGGCGGTTACCTATTTGCGTTCCGCATGCTTATGGTGTTGTTTCGGCGAGAATTTTCTTTCGGAGATTCATTGCACTTGTGGGAGGTAATGGACCCTTGTTCACAGTTGTATGCTTTAGCTGATTACCATAAAAATGAAACTATGAAGTCATTCAAATGGTATCTTAACTGTACACTTTGAGCGGTGCCTTAGCACTTTTTTGTGCTTGAAGATGTACGTGGTGTTGGAGTCCCACATTGCCTAGCCAGACACGGGGATCTTTTAGAGGGAGATTCAAAGGGGTTTCACATATTTTAACATGGTATCTGAATTAGGGGTCTAGCACCACCTAGGGAGTTGACACACCCTTTTAGCTTCCCTCTCTTTATAAAAGAGGAGAGGGGAGGGGGTGTTTGAAATTCCTGAAATTTGTTTGTTTTGAATGAAATAGATGATGTGGGCTTTGGAGTATGATCCAGAGTTGTTCTCCCTGTACGAGGGAGGTGAAACGCACGATGTTCCTAAAGTGAAACGGAAATCCAAACGACAATATGGCAAGTATGAAAGGGCAAACATGAGAAACAGGGGGAGAGGATCAGAACTCCAGCAGCTCCCCATATCTGTTTTCCTTGTAGCGAGTGTCCTGGAGGATAGGAGCGACAAGTTAATGAGAGAAGCTAGGGGACTAGACGACGTTGTAAAGGTGATGGATATTAATTTCGACTTCTTCATTCAAGCAAGATTTCTTTTTATTTATGTATCTATAAAATGGTATTGGTTATTGCATGCAGATATTAAATGACAGTTCTGGGAATATGGATGCAAAAAAGGCTTGCACAGGAGCCATGAAGCTTCAGAAGAAGTATCTAAAAAGGTAATTTTTATCAAAAAAATAATTGAAAAAATGATGATGATGATGGAGTGAGTAGTTATATTGTGGTGGTTGCATTGCAGGCAAAACCCAGGCCATACCATTCTGGGACTGAATTTGCCTCAACTAATTTGAGTTTACAAATTAAGGAAGGAAGCTTTTTTTGGGTAATTGTGTCATTTTTCCTTGCATACATACATACATACAAATAACAAGTCATCATCAACTAAGTGTAAATGTATGTAGTATATATATACAAGTAACAATTTCATGAAATGCATATTCTCCTCTCCTTTTCTTTCCTCCTGTTTATTTATTTTTGACAAATATTAATGTCAAGAATAATACTACTATAATTATTGCAAACACGTATCACTTGTCTTATTGAATTAATTTGTTTGATTTAGGTAGGATCAAATACAAATATTTATGTAGATGCTAAATAAGGAACAAAACAAATTAAGATGATGATGAAACAACATATAGATGGCCAAATGCAACAATATGCATGCTTTTAGTTAAACATATGGCGATTTAAATGAATAACCAACCCATTAAGCTTATGTTAACAAATCTTGTTGAATTTTCTTTTTTGGACTTAGCGTGTCGGATTACCATGAAATTTTGTGCTACCCCTCTCCAACATTAATAAATAATATTAAACTAGAAAAAAACTCATTTTCTTAATTGAAAATTTTGGGGCCTAATTCGGGAAACCGAACAAATGCACGTCATGATAGGTTGTAGTGAAACTTCTCACGAGCCTTTATAACACAAACAAAGGTGCTTTCAATAAAGAAAACTCGTTTTTGGGTCGATGCTTTTCGAGACGCCCGTTCGACCAAGGAAATAGTTAACAAATCCCGAGGAATTTTCTCATACAGACTAACTATGCTGGATTGCCACGAAACTTTGCATGAGATCTCTCCGACATTACTAAATAATCTAACACCATATGCCAGAAATTTTCGGGGCCTAGCTTGAGCTGAAATGAACAAACATGCATTGTGCGGATCGTCGAAACCGCTCAAATCATGGTGTATTACCAAAAACCGACCTACCCATGGCGTGCTTCTCGTTCCAAACTTCGTTTTCACTTGTCATGGCCCTAAAACGAAGTCCCATAGCAAAAGTTATGCACGTTTACGTGCGACACCCATTTTTGGCGGTACCCTATGGGTCATTTAAAATATACATGAAAAAACCGCTCTCGTGCCGGAAATTGTCGGAGCCACATTGGCCAAACCGAACGAACACATACGTGAAGTTTATCGAAACCCACTCCAATCATAATATATTCCTAGAAAACAACTTAACCATGGTGTGGTCCTAGTTCCAAGGTTCGGTTTGACCGGTCATAGGCATAAAATGGAGTCCCGTAACAAAAGTAATGGACGTTTAAGCAAGACACCTATTTTTGGCCGATACACCAATAAGGGTACCCTTTGGGTTTTCTTGCCCGTATAGACCGTGCCATAGTTCCAATAAAATTTACATGGGTCATATACAATGTTAATGATAAGGTCTTCACAATGACCTAAAATTCGAGTGGTCCTCGTTCCAAGGTTCGTTTTGACTGGTCATGGGAACCCACTCCAATAATGATGTATTTCTAGAAAATGACCTAAAATTCGAGTGGTCCTCGTTCCAAGGTTCGTTTTGATTGGTCATGGGATTAAAACGAAGTCTCGTAGCAAAAGTTATGGACGTTTAAACGTGACACCCATTTTTGGCCGATACAACAAAGGAGGTACCATTTGGGTTTTATCGCCCGGACCGACCGTGCCGGATTTCCATTAAAATTTATAGCGCGTCATCCATTTTTGTCCGATTCACCAAAGGGGGTACCATTTGAGTTTTCTCGTCCGGACCGACCTCGTCGGATTTCCACGAAACTGTACATGGTCCATCTACAATGTAAGTGAGAAGGTTTTCACAAGAAATAACTTGAAAAAAACCCGCTCTCGTGCAGGAAATTGCCGAAGCCACGCATTGGCCAAACCGAACGAATGTACATCATGCAGTTTATCGAAACCCACACAAATCATGGTGTATTTCCAGAAAGTGACCAAGCCATGGCGTGCTCCTCATTCTAAGGTTCGTTTTGACGGGTCATGGGCTTAAAACGGAGTCCTGTAGCAAAAGTTTTGGACGTTTAAGTGCAACACCCATTTTTGGCCAATTCAACAAAGAAGCTACCCTTTGCGTTTTCTCGTCCGACCCGACCTCATCGGATTTCCACAAAGCTGTATATGGTCCATCTACAATGTAAATGAGAAGATTTTCACACGAAATAACTTGAAAAAACCCGTCTCTAGTGTAGGAAATTGCCGAAGCCACACATTGGCCAAAGTAAACGAACGTACGTCGTGCAGTTTATCGATACCCACTCGAATCATGGTGTATTGACATGAAGCGATCAATCCATGACGTGCTCCTCGTTCTAAGGTTCGTTTTGACGGGTGGATAAAGGATATCCTCTCTTCTCCCTCTGTCTGCTTAACGCCTTCTATTGAATTGATTAGGCTTAAAACGTTGCCCCGTAGCAAAAGTTCTGGACGTTTAAGCGCGATACCCAATTTTGGCCGATTCAGCAAAGGGGTACCTTTTACGTTTTCTCGTCTGGATCGACCTCGTCGGATTTCAACGAAACTGTACATGGTCCATCTATAATGTAAATGATAAGGTTTTGACAAGAAATAACTTGAAAAAAACATGCTCTCGTGCAGGAAATTGCCAAAGCCATGCATTGGCCAAACCGAACGAACGTACGTCGTGCAATTTATCGAAACCCCACTCGAATCATGGTGTATTGACAGGAAGCGACCCATCCATAGCATGCTCCTCGTTCTAAGGTTCTCTTTGACGGGTCATGTTCTTAAAACAGATCCCGTAGCAAAAGTTATGGATGTTTAAGGGCGACACCCATTTCTGGCCGAATCAACAAAGGGGGTACCCTTTGCGTTTTCTCGACCAGACCGACCTCGTCGAATTTCCACGAAACTCTACATGGTCCATCAACAATGTAAATGAGAAGGTTTTGACAAGAAATAACTTGAAAAAAACCCTCCCTCGTACAGGAAATTGCCGAAGCCACGCATGGGCCAAAACGAACGAACGTACGTCGTGCAGTTTATCGAAACCCAATCGAATGATGTTGTATTGACAAGAAGTGACCATTCCATGGCGTGGTCCTCATTCTAAGTTCATTTTGATAGGTCATGGGCTTAAAACAGAGCCCCGTAGCAAAAGTTATTGACGTTTAAGCGCGATACCTATTTTTGGCTGATTCAGCAAAGGGGGTACCCTTTGTGTTTTCTAATCCGGACCGAACTCGTCAGATTTCCACGGAACTGTACATGGTTCATCTACAATGTAAATGAGAAACTTTTCACAAGAAATAACTTGAAAAAACCCCGCTCTCGTGCAGGAAATTGCAGAAGCCACACATTGGCCAAAGCGAACGAACGTACGTCGTATAGTTTATCGAAACCCACTCGAATGATGGTGTATTGACAAGAAGCGACAATCCATGGCATGCTCCTCTTCCTATGGTTCATTTTTACGGGTCATGAGCTTAAAACGTAGCCCGTAGCAAAACTTATGGACGTTTAAGCGCGACACCCATTTTTGGCCGATTCAACAAAAAAGGTACCCTTTGCGTTTTCTCATCAGGACCGACCTCGTCGGATTTCACTGAAACTGTTCATGGTCCATCTACAATGTAAATGAGAAGGTTTTTGGCATGAAATAACTTGAAAAAAAACCCGCTCTCGTGCAGGAAATTGCCGAAGCCATGCATTGACCAAACTGAACGAACATACGTCGTGCAGTTTATTGATACCCCCTCAAATCATGGTGTATTGACAAGAAGCAACCAATCCATGACGTTCTACTCGTTCTAAGGTTCTTTTTGACGGGTCATGGGCTTAAAACGGAGTGCTGTAGCAAAAGTTATGGACGTTTAAACGCGACACCCATTTTTGGCCGATTCGGCAAAGGGGGTACCCTTTGCGTTTTCTCGTTAGGACCGACCTCGTTGGATTTCCACGAAATTTTACATGGTCCATCTACAATGTAAATGAGAAGGTTTTGACATGAAATAACTTGAAAAAACCCCGCTCTTGTGCAGGAAATTGCCGAAGCCACGCATTGGCCAAACCGAACGAATGTACGTCGTGCATTTTATCGAAACACACTCGAATCAGGGTGTATTGACAGGAAGCGACGTATCCATGATGTGCTTCTCGTTCTAAGGTTAGTTTTCACGGGTCATGGGCATAAAACGGAGCCCCGTAGCAAAATTTCTGGACGGTTAAGCGCGACACCCATTATTGGCCGATTCAGCAAATGGGGTACCCTTTGCATTTTCTCGTCCGGACCATGTTAGTGTATAGAATTGTATCCAAGATTTAATGTTGAAAAGTCAAAATCAATGTAAGTCAAAGTGTGAAAAGTCAAAATAGTCTTTGAGAGTTTGTTAAGTTTGTATGTTTGTGAGAGTATCTTTGTATAAATAATGTTTGTGTCATGAGTGTTAGCAAGAACCAAGGAACCAAGCTTGTAACCCTTGATACTGTTAGATCAATATACTTGTGATTGTTTTCTCTCTCTACTCTCTCTCTAGAATCATAATTGTCATATCTTGTTTAGAATTGCTTGATTGAAACTGGGAATTTACATTTTCAATTGGTATCAGAGCGAGACCAAATTAATTCAGAAAAGATCACTGGATCAGTTTGATTTCTTGAAAAATCAAGAACACGCAGAAACTTTTTCTGAAAGTTACTATTCAATCGATTTTTCATTGGAAAATCATTTTTGATTCAAGAAAATGGACTTATTGTATTCGATTGGTGATTTGGATTATTTCTTGTATTGAGTGTATCACAAAATTCGAACTAAATTGGATTTAATTTTGAATTTTTGTGAGATTTTGTTTTGAAATGTTCGATACTGTTCTGAATTGATAGTATGTGTTTTGTTGTTTTTGATCAGAAATTGACATTGGAAATATGTTCTATATGTTTAATCGATCAAATCTGTGCAATTTCATGTTTTAATTTCAGGTATTAAACATTTTGGATCGATTTTTTGAACGACAAAGTCAAGAACACGCAAGATCTACAAATCGCGCAAGCTTCATCGGAAGAACGCGTAAACTGAAAGATTTTGATTTTGGCCGGAAAAGCGCAAAGTGTTATTTGCGAGTTCTAGAAAAGCGCAAATCGAAGTTTGTGTGTTTGATCTTCAGTCTGCGAGTTTAAGCCTCTTTAAGTCTGCGAATTTAGCTTGCGAGTTCGATAAAACACGCAAGAAGTAATCTGCGAATTCTCAAAACGCGCAACTCAAGCCTTGCGAGTTCTTGAAACACGCAAGAAGTGTTCTGAGAGTTTTAGTTTCGCGCATATGCATTCTAGCGAGAAGTGTGGTGAACAGTGATTTGAGAGTTTAGTGTTTTGCGAGTTTCTTGTGTCTGCGAGTTCTATACTTGTAAATTTTTCTGAGCTTTGCGAGTCTTAAGTGTTTGCGAGTTTCAGAGTTAGAATTTTTTCTGGAAATATTTTTCTTGTGGTGATCTAATTTTGACTTTTAGTCAATTTTTCTGAATTGTTTGGGAACGATCATTCATTCAAGCTCATCTATCTTTCAAAATGCCAAGTACAGATGAGAAATGAAATATTATACTGTCAAGTATTCACACACACCGGTTCAGTATTTCATATTTGATTTTGTTATTACCATGTATCAAAAGTTTAATCTTTCTATGGTAATACTCCCGTTTGCTATTCACTGTTGTTTGAATCAAACGTCATTTCTTTTATACATGTGCTTTCATTGATAAAATGTTTATATATTGTTCATACAAACATACTACGTCTTTGATTTACCAAATTTTTTTCTTCATGATAATTTGATCTGATCTTAATCGTTGTCAGATTCTCAAAACATTTCTATTCTTTCATGATTATTCATTCATATAAAGTTTTGAGAAATCTTAAATGCTTAAAATGCTCAAATTTCATTCTGATTTTTAATGAGCATATCTATACTGACAAATGATTTCTTGCACTTAATTGTCAAGAAAATCATTGAGATACATGCTTTTAGAAAAAATACAAGGGCTTCAGTGTGAGTGCTTAAAAGAACTTCCATGGATTCACGATAACCAGTGTTTCCTTCCCCGGAAGTAATCCTAAGAGTGATTAAGGGGAGAGGGGTCAAAAGATTGAGAGTGGTGTGTGAAGAGGTAAAATGAAAAAGAGAGATTGGTTAGAAGTGAACTTTAATGTTTAAAAGAAAGAGGGTGAGAGAACAGAGTAAAAGAATATCAGACTCTGCACCAAACTTCTTTCTGAGCCGGGTAGCCACATTTACTGATTGGTTCACATTCTTTGGTGACCATCATTGAAACAGGCAGTGAGCCCATGCCATCTCTTGCAAACACCCCACCAGCTACTCATTCTTTTCTCAAAAAGAGAATGTTTCACATTTTCTGGGGATGCAACACATACACTATTGGTTCTTCACTTGGAAGATACTAATATTGAAAAAGAAGGAAAGTTGCCCCACCTTCGACCCTTCATCATGCACATTGAGTCTATGTATAATCATTGTTGTCTCAGTGGTTTACATACTTTGAGCCTTATGAAACACAATCATTGTGCTTAATTCTTTCATAACATAAGCACGTGCACACAGAAAATTTGTTTTTCTGTCAGAACATTCATAGAAAATACCTTGTGTTTTTTTTCCGATGATTGAATGGAAGTCCTGGGGAGTCAACATCAAACCAACTCCTTAAATTGTACATTCGTTGTACACAGTAACTTTGTGTTACTGACAGGCATTCCTAGCTGTTTCATTTGTTGATTCAGGGTTACAAATCATAATTTGTCTGAATTTGAAAAGATTCAGATGAATACATTTATGAATTGACGGCTCTTTATCAGATCAGTTGGGGGAGAATGTTCAAACATTACAAGAAGAGATCATGAAGACTGTTTAACTTTGTTTAAAATGGGGGAGAAGTTTCAAAGACTGAGTTGAAATTGAAATGAGTTTTGATGATTTTGATTCTCACAATTCATCAAAAAGGGGGAGAAATCTACAGAGTTCAATTTCAAAGTATTCTCAAAGTTCAAAGTGAAAAGACTTGTGGAGAAATTCTGAAAGTTCAATTTGTTCAAATCCGATGAAAAGAAATCATTCCGAGATGATTCAAACACAAGTCCAAATGATTCGAGAAAGATGGTTTTCTGAAGAGAATCCAGAGATCAGAGAGATGAAGATATGAGATCAAAGATTCCTCAAAGTTCAACGATAAAGATTTCAAAAATGTTTCAAAGTTGAAGTTTCAAAAGATTCAAGTATTCAGATTCGTGACTTGTTGACTTTCCAAAGATGCCAATCGTGTATGACTTTTCAAGATTCTTCAAAGCTTCAGAGGTTAATGACTGTCACAGTTGCAAAGGACAAAGCTGACAGAGTCAAAGATTGAAGAATCAAGCGCTGAAGATGATTGTCAATTTTTTTTAAATCTTGAATACAAAGGGGGAGAATGTTAGTGTATAGAATTGTATCCAAGATTTAATGTTGAAAAGTCAAAGTTAATGTAAGTCAAAGTGTGAAAAGTCAAAATAGTCTTTGAGAGTTTGTTAAGTTTGTATGTTTGTGAGAGTATCTTTGTATAAATAGTGTTTGTGTCATGAGTGTTAGCAAGAACCAAGGAACCAAGCTTGTAACACTTGATATTGTTAGATCAATATACTTGTGATTGTTTTCTCTCTCTAGAATCATAATTGTCATATCTTGTTTAGAATTGCTTGATTGAAACTGGGAAATTACATTTTCAGACCGACCTCGTCGGATTTCCACGAAAATGTACATGCTTCATATACAATGTAAATGAGAAGGTTTTTAGAAGAGATTACTTGACAAAACCTGCTCTCGTGCATAAAAGTGCCGAAGCCACGTTTTGGCCAAATCGAATGAACGTACGTCGTGCAGTTTATCGAAACCCACTCGAATCATGGTGAATTGACAGGAAGCGACCCTTTCATGGCCTTCTCCTCGTTCTAAGGTTCGTTTTGACGGGTCATGGGCTTAAAACGGAGCTCTGTAGCAAAAGTTATGGACGTTTAAGTGCGACACCCGTTTTTGGCCGATTCAGCAAATGGGGTACCCTTTGCGTTTTCTCGTCCGGACCGACCTCGTCAGATTTCCACGAAACTGTACATGGTCCATCTACATTGTAAATGATAAGGTTTTGACAAGAAATAACTTGAAAAAAACCCGATCTTGTGCAGCAAATTGCCGAAGCCACACATTGGCCAAAGCAAACAAACGTATGTCGTGCAATTTATCGATACCTGCTCGAATCATGGTGCATAGATCGGAAGCGACCAATTCATGGTGTGCTACTCGTTAAAAGGTTCTTTTTGACGGGTCATGGACTTAAAATGGATCACTGTAGAAAAAAGTTATGGACGTTTAAGCGCGACACCAATTTTTGGCCGATTTAGCAAATGGGGTACCATTTGCGTTTTCTCGGCCGGACCGACCTCCTCGGATTTCTACGAAACTGTACATGGTCCATCTACATTGTAAATGAGAAGGTTTTGACAAGAAATTACTTGAAAAAACCTCGCTCTTGTGCAGCAAATTGCCGAAGCCACACATTGGCCAAAGCAAACGAACGTATGTCGTACAGTTTATCGATACCCACACGAATCATGGTGTATAGACATGAAGCGACCAATCCATGATGTGCTCTTCGTTCTAAGGTTCGTTTTGATGGGTCATGGTTTTAAAACGGAGCCCTGTAGCAAAAGTTATGGACGTTTAAGCGCGACACCCATTTTTGGCCGATTCAGCAAATGGGGTACCCTTTGCGTTTTCTCGTCCGGATCGACCTCGTCGGAATTCCATGAAACTGTACATGGTCCATCTACGATGTAAATAAGAAGGTATTGACGATAAATAACTTGAAAAAAACCCGGTCTCGTGTAGGAAATTTCCAAAGAGACGCATTGGCCAAAGCGAACGAACGTACGTCGTGTGGTTTTTCAAAACCCACTCGAATCATGGTGCATTGACAAGAAGCGATCAATCCTTGGTGTGCTACTCATTTAAGGTTCATTTTGATGGGTCATTGGTTTAAAACGGTGTCCCGTAGCAAAAGTTATGGATGTTTAAGCGCGACATCAAGTTTTGGCCGATTTAGCAAATAGGGCGTCCTTTGCTTTTTCTCGTCCGGACCGCCGTTGTCGGATTCCACGAAATTGTAGATGGTCCATCTATAATGTAAATGAGAATGTTTTGACAAGAATTAAGTTGAAAAAAACCCGTCTCGTGCAGGAAATTGACGAAGCCATGCATTGGCCAAATCGAATGAACGTACGTCTTGCAGTCTATCGAAACCCACTCGAATCATGGTGTGTTAACAGGAAGAGACCAAGCCATGGCGTGCTCCTTGTTCAAACATTTGTTTTGGCGGGTCATGGGCTTAAAACGGAGCCCCGTAGCAAAAGTTATGGACGTTTAAGCGCGACACCAATTTTTGGCCGATTCAGCAAAGGGGTTACCCTTTGCGTTTTTTCGTCCGGACCGACCTCATCGGATTTCCACGAAACTGTATATGGTCCATCTACAATGTAAAAGAGATGGTTTTGACAAGAATTAACTTGAAAAAACCCTCTCTCGTGCAGGAAATTTTTGAAGCCACGCTTTGGCCAAACCGAACGAACGTAAGTTGTGCAGCTTATCAAAACCCACTCGAATCATGGTGTATTGACAGCTTATCGCTACCCTTTAATGGCTTTCTCCTCGTTCTAAGGTTCTTTTTGACGGGTCATGGGCCTAAAACGGAGCTCTGTAGCAAAAGTTGTGGACGTTTAAGCGTGACACCCATTTTTGGCCGATTCAGCAAATGGGGTTCCCTTTGCGTTTTCTCGTCCGGACCGACCTCGTCGGATTTCTACGAAACTATACATGGTCCATATACATTGTAAATGAGAAGGTTTTGAAAAGAAATAACTTGAAAAAAACCTGCTCTTGTGCAGCAAATTGCCGAAGCCACACATTGGTCAAAGCAAACAAACGTATGTCGTGCTGTTTATCGATACCCACTCGAATCATGGTGCATAAAGCGAAAGCGAACAATTCATGGTATGCTACTCGTTCTAAGGTTTGTTTTGATGGGTCATGGGCTTAAAATGGATCCCTGTAGCAAAAGTTATGGACGTTTAAGCGCGACACCAATTTTTGGCCGATTCAGCAAATGGGGTACCATTTGCGTTTTCTCGGCCAGACCGACCTCGTCGGATTTCTACGAAAATGTACATGGTCCATCTACATTGTAAATGAGAAGGTTTTGACAAGAAATTACTTGAAAAAACCCGCTCTTGTGCAGCAAATTGCCGAAGCCACACATTGGCCAAAGCAAACGAACGTATGTCGTGCAGTTTATCGATACCCACACGAATCATGGTGTATAGTCAGGAAGTGACCAATCCATGGTTTCCTTTCGTTCTAAGGTTCGTTTTGATGGGTCATGATTTTAAAACGGAGCCCTGTAGCAAAAGTTATGGACGTTTAAGCGCGACACCCATTTTTGGCCGATTCAGCAAATGGGGTACCCTTTGCGTTTTCTCGTTCGGACCGACCTCGTCGGAATTCCACGAAACTATACATGGTCCATCTACGATGTAAATAAGAAGGTATTGAAAATAAATAACTTGAAAAAACCTGGTCTCGTGTAGGAAATTTCCGAAGAGACGCATTGGCCAAAGCGAACGAACGTACGTTGTGTGGTTTTACAAAACCCACTCGAATCATGGTGCATTGACAAGGCGCGACCAATCCTTGTTGTGCTACTCGTTTAAGGTTCGTTTTGATGGGTCATGGGTTTAAAATGGTGTCCCGTAGCAAAAGTTATGGACGTTTAAGCGCGACACCAAGTTTTGGCCGATTCAGCAAAGAGGCATCCTTTGCGTTTTCTCGTCCTAACCGCCGTCGTCGGATTCCACGAAATTTTAGATGGTCCATCTATAATGTAAATAAGAATGTTTTGACAAGAATTAAGTTGAAAAAAACCCGTCTCGTGCAGGAAATTGACGAAGCTATGCATTGGCCCAATCGAACGAACGTACGTCTTGCAGTCTATCGAAACCCACTCGAATCATGGTGTGTTGATAGGAAGAGACCAATCCATGGCGTGCTCCTTGTTCTAACATTTGTTTTGACGGGTCATGGGCTTAAAACGGAGCCCCGTAGCAAAAGTTATGGAGGTTTAAGCGCGACACCAATTTTTGGCCGATTCAGCAAAGGGGTTACCCTTTGCGTTTTCTCGTCCGGACCGACCTCATTGGATTTCCACGAAACTGTACATGGTCCATCTACAATGTAAATGAGAAGGTTTTGACAAGAATTAACTTGAAAAAACCCTCTCTCGTACAGGAAATTTCCGAAGCCACACTTTGGCCAAACCGAACGAACGTACATTGTGCAGCTTATCAAAACCCACTCGAATCATGGTGTATTGACAATTTATTGCTACCCTTTAATGGCGTTCTCCTCGTTCTAAGGTTCTTTTTGAAGGGTCATGGGCCTGAAACAAAGCTCCGTAGCAAAAGTTGTGGACGTTTAAACGCGACACCCATTTTTGGCCGATTTAGCAAATGGGGTTCCCTTTGCGTTTTCTCGTCCGGATCGACCTCGTCGGATTTCTACAAAACTATACATGTCCATCTACATTGTAAATGAGAAGGTTTTGACAAGAAATAACTTGAAAAAATCCGCTCTTGTGCAGCAAATTGCCGAAGCCACACATTGGTCAAAGCAAACGAACGTATGTCATGCAGTTTATCGATACCTGCTCGAATCATGGTGCATAGACCGGAAGCGAGCAATTCATGGTGTGCTACACGTTCTAAGGTTCGTTTTGACGAGTCATGGGCTTAAAATGGATCCCTGTAGCAAAAGTTATGGACGTTTAAACGCGACATCAATTTTTGACCGATTCAGCAAATGGGCCCCATTTGCGTTTTCTCGTCCGGACCGACCTCGTCGGATTTCTACGAAACTGTACATGGTCCATCTACATTGTAAATGAGAAGGTTTTGATAATAAATTACTTAAAAAAACCCGCTCTTGTGCAGCAAATTGCCGAAGCCACACATTGGCCAAAGCAAACGAACGTACGTCGTGCATTTTATCGATACTCACACGAATCATGGTGTATAGACAGGAAGCGACCAATCCATGGTGTGCTCCTCGTTTTAAGGTTCGTTTTGATGGGTCATGGGTTTAAAACAGAGCCCTGTAGCAAAAGTTATGGATGTTTAAGCGCGACACCCATTTTTGGCCGATTCAGCAAATGGGGTACCCTTTGCGTTTTCTCGTCCGGACCGACCTCGTCGGAATTCCACAAAACTGTACATGGTCCATCTATGATGTAAATGAGAAGGTATTGACAGTAAATAACTTGAAAAAAACCCGGTCTCGTGCAGGAAATTTCCGAAGAGACGCATTGGCCAAAGCGAACGAACGTACGTCGTGTGGTTTTTCAAAACCCACTCGAATCATGGTGCATTGACAAGAAGCGACCAATCCTTGGTGTGCTACTCGTTTAAGGTTCATTTTTATGGGTCATGGGTTTAAAACGGTGTCCCGTAGCAAAAGTTATGGACGTTTAAGCGCGACACCAAGTTTTGGCCGATTCAGCAAAAGGGGCATCCTTTGCGTTTTCTCGTCTGGACCGCCGTCATCGGATTCCACGAAATTGTAGATGGTCCATATATAATGTAAATGAGAATATTTTGACAAGAATTAACTTGAAAAAACCCGCTCTCGTGCAGGAAATTTCCGAAGCCACACTTTGGCCAAACCGAACGAACGTACATTGTGCAGCTTATCAAAACCCACTCGAATCATAGTGTATTGACAATTTATTGCTACCTTTAATGGCGTTCTACTCGTTCTAAGGTTCTTTTTGAAGGGTCATGGGCTTGAAACAGAGCTTCGTAGCAAAAGTTGTGGACGTTTAAACGCGACACCCATTTTTGGCCGATTTAGCAAATGGGGGTCCCTTTGCGTTTTCTCGTCCGGATCGACCTCGTCGGATTTCTACAAAACTATACATGTCCATCTACATTGTAAATGAGAAGGTTTTGACAAGAAATAACTTGAAAAAACCCGCTCTTGTGCAGCAAATTGCCGAAGCCACACATTGGTCAAAGCAAACGAACGTATGTCATGCAGTTTATCGATACCTGCTCGAATCATGGTGCATAGACCGGAAGCGACCAATTCATGGTGTGCTACACATTCTAAGGTTCGTTTTGACGAGTCATGGGCTTAAAATGGATCCCTGTAGCAAAAGTTATGGACGTTTAAGCGCGACACCAATTTTTGACCGATTCAGCAAATGGGGTACCATTTGCGTTTTCTCGGCCGGACCGACCTCGTCGGATTTCTACGAAACTGTACATGGTCCATCTACATTGTAAATGAGAAGATTTTGACAAGAAATTACTTAAAAAACCCCGCTCTTGTGCAGCAAATTGACGAAGCCACACATTGGCCAAAGCAAACGAACGTATGTCGTGCATTTTATCGATACCCACACGAATCATGGTGTATAGACAGGAAGCGACCAATCCATGGTGTTCTCCTCGTTTTAAGGTTTGTTTTGATGGGTCATGGGTTTAAAACAGAGCCCTGTAGCAAAAGTTATGGATGTTTAAGCGCGACACCCATTTTTGGCCGATTCAGCAAATGGGGTACCTTTTGCGTTTTCTCGTCCGGACCGACCTCGTCGGAATTCCACAAAACTGTACATGGTCCATCTACGATGTAAATGAGAAGGTATTGACGATAAATAACTTGAAAAAAACCTGCTCTCGTGCATGAAATTTTCGAAGAGACGCATTGGCCAAAGCGAACAAACGTACGTCGTGTGTTTTTTCAAAACCCACTCGAATCATGGTGCATTGACAAGAAGCGACCAATCCTTGGTGTGCTACTCGTTTAAGGTTCATTTTTATGGGTCATGGGTTTAAAATGGTGTCCCGTAGCAAAAGTTATGGACGTTTAAGCGCGACACCAAGTTTTGGCCGATTCAGCAAAAGGGGCATCCTTTGCTTTTTCTCGTCCGGACCGCCGTCATCGGATTCCAAAAAATTGTATATGGTCCATCTATAATGTAAATGAGAATGTTTTGACAAGAATTAACTTGAAAAAAACCCGTCTCGTGCAGGAGATTGCCGAAGCCATGTATTGGCCAAACCGAACGAACGTACGTGTTGCAGTCTATCGAAACCCACTCGAATCATGGTGTGTTGATAGGAAGAGACCAAGACATAGCGTGCTCCTTGTTCTAACATTTGTTTTGACTGGTCATGGGCTTAAAACGGAGCCCCGTAGCAAAAGTTATGGACGTTTAAGCGCGACACCAATTTTTGGCCGATTCAGCAAAGGGGTTACCCTTTGCGTTTTCTCGTCCGAACCTACCTCATCGGATTTTCACGAAACTGTACATGTTCTATCTACAATATAAATGAGAAGGTTTTTACAAGAATTAACTTGAAAAAACTCGCTCTCGTGCAGGAAATTGTCGAAGCCACGCTTTGGCCTAACCGAACGAACGTACGTCGTGTAGTTTATCAAAACTCACTTGAGTCATGGTGTATTGACAGGAAGCTACCCTCTCATGGTGTTCTACTTGTTCTAAGGTTCTTTTTGAAGGGTCATGGGCCTGAAACGGAGCTCCGTAGGAAAAGTTGTGGACGTTTAAGCGCGACACCCATTTTTGGCCGATTCAGCAAATGGGGTTCCCTTTGCGTTTTCTCGTTCGGATCGACCTCGTCGGATTTCTACGAAAATATACATGGTCCATCTACATTGTAAATGAGAAGGTTTTGACAAGAAATAATTTGAAAAAAACCCGCTCTTGTGCAACAAATTGCCGAAGCCACACATTGGTCAAAGCAAAAGAACGTATGTCGTGCAGTTTATCGATACCTGCTCGAATCATGGTGCATAGACCGAAAGCGACCAATTCATGGTGTGATCCTCGTTCTAAGGTTCGTTTTGACGGGTCATGTACTTAAAACGGAGCCCTGTAGCAAAATTTCTAGTCGTTTAAGCGCGACACCCATTATTGGCCGATTCAGCAAAGGAGGCACCCTTTACGTTTTCTCGTCCGGACCGACCTCGTTGGATTTCCACGAAACTATACATGTTCCATATACAATGTAAATGATAAGCTTTTCAAAAGAAATAACTTGAAAAAACCTCGTTCTCATGCAGGAAATTGCCGAAGCCACGCTTTAGCCAAACCGAACGAATGTTCGTCGTGCAGTTTTTGGAAACCCAATCGAATCATGGTGTACTGACAAGAAGAGACCAATCCATGCCATTCTACTCATTCTAAGGTTCATTTTGATGGGTCATGGGCTTGAAAAGGAACCCTGTAGCAAAAGTTATGAATGTTTAAGCGCAACACCAAGTTTTGGCCGATTCAGCAAAAGGGGTACCCTTTGCGTTTTCTCGTCCGGACCGACCTTGTCGAATTTTCATGAAACTGTACATGGTCCATCTACTATGTAAATGAGAAGGTTTTCTAATGAGATTACTTGAAAAAACCCGCTCTCGTGCAGGAAATTGCCGAAGCCACGTATTGGGCAAAGCGAACGAACGTACGACGTGCAGTTTATCGAAACCCACTCGAATCATGGTGTATTGACAGAAAGCGACCAATCCATGGCGTGCTACTCATTCCAAGGTTCTTTTTGACGGGTCATGGGCATAAATCGGATCATGTAGCAAAAGTTATGGACGTTTAAGCGCGATGTCAATTTTTGGCCGATTCAGCAAAGGGGTTACCCTTTGCGTTTTCTCGTCCGGACTGACCTCGTCGGATTTCCACAAAACTGTACGTGGTCCATATACAATGTAAATGAGAATGTTTTCACAAGAGATTACTTGAAAAAATCTCGTTCTCATGCAGGAAATTGCCGAAGCCACGCTTTGGCCAAACCGAACGAACATTCGTCGTGCAGTTTTTGGAAACCCACTCAAATCATGTGTTAGGACTGAAAGTCCTGTGTGTTGAAAGTGGAATAAAGTATTTATAAGGGTTCGTAATGTAATTATTCTAAAGTTAATTAATTAGATGGGCCCAAGCCTATAAGCCCGTCAGGCCTACGTGCCTAAGTATTTAAAGTTATTTTCTATTTCTTTTGTAAGGTTAGAAGTTCATATTTTCATTATTCAGTTTTCTAGTCATTAGGTTTACAAACCCTTATCAGAAATTCTCTCTGTAAATCTAAACCCTTTGAAGTAATATCAATCATATGACTAGTTGCTGTGGCCTATAATCTGTTTATCTTTGATTGCTGATTATTCTGTTTTGCACTGCACTGGGATCTACAATTGGTATCAGAGCAGAAAGGCAAAAAGGTTTGATCCTCAAAAAGGTTTGTCTGAAACCCTATAATCGATTATTGATATTAATTGCTTTATATGCTTATTGTGATTATCTGATTATTTGTTTAATCTACTTCTGCAAAGTTAAAGTTTTTTTCTGTGTTCGATTGATTATTTTTTTCTGGAAAATTAAAGTTCTTATCGATCGAATCTGGGAATTTTTTTTCTTTTCTTTGTTTGCTATCGGTCTAAGGGTTCGCTTACTGTGTTTATCGATCTGTATGATCTTATCGCTTTCGGTCTATTTTTTTTTCTGAAAAAGGTGTTTCCGGTCGAATAGTGGTTGATTATATGTGTTACCTTCGATCGAAGGATCGAAGTCTATGTGTGGTTTTTTTTGATCGCATCGATCGAATTGCTTTCTGTTGAATTTATCGTGTTCTTCGGTCGATTGAAGTTTCTGGGTTTGATCTTGGTCGAATCCCAGAAATTCATCGTGTTCTTCGGTCAATTCTTAGTGTTTATCGGCCCTATTAGTTATTCGATCTTATCAGTTTATCGTATTTGATAGTCATTCGACCTGAGCCTTCGACCAGATACTTGTATTCCCCGGTCTTGCACCTTCGACCGGGTACTTGCTCAATCCAGTCTTACCATTCGACCGAGTACTTGTTACTCCGGTCTTACCATTCGACCGGGTACTTGCTACTCCGATCTTACCCTTCGACCGGGTACTTGCTTACTCCGGTCTTTCCTTCGACCGGTATCTTGCATATTCCGGTCTTTGCTTCGATCGGTACTTCGACATCACCGGTCCTTTGGTTCGACCGGTATATTGCTTCCCTGTTTACCGGTCCTTGGCTTTGACCGATACTTTGTCCTTACCGGTCTTATGATTCGACCGGTACATTGTCTATACCGGTCCTTTGCTTGACCGGTACCCTGCTCGACCGGGTTTAAAAAAAAAAAAAAAGAGTAAAAAAGGTCAAATTTTTTTGTCTCACGATCATTTTGCAGTGCATTTCTTTTAGCCCCGTACTTCAAGGTTTCAGTAGTGTGTCATTTGTGACTCGAAACTTTCAAGTTTCACAATTTTTCACTTTTGGTCCCTGCACTTTCAAGTTTCATCTCTCATCAAAGCCGGAGCGAATACATTCTATTCGAAACGATCAAAATGGTGTACCTACCAAGGCTGCAGTCCAAAAGAGAATATGAAGAGTGGAAAGTTCATTTTTTGAACTGTGTGGACGAACATGAGGTGGGTCCCTACATCAGATTATCTTTGACTGAAGGGGAGATGCAATCCCAGATTCCTACAGAAGCTTCACCTGTGGAAAAGGAGGAAAGAGAGAGGGCTAACAATATAGCTCGAAATTATATGACTGATAGTATTACTTGTGAATTTTTTCGTGACATTTTTCGTGAACTTATTGATCAAATAAATACCTACAAAATGACAGGAAAAGAGTTGTGGGATTGTACTGAATGGTTGTTGTTAGGGCCAAATGAGATTTTAAAAGGAAGAAAATTGGAAGCTGAGAACTCTGAGCTAAAAGGAAAGATTTCTATTTTGGAAGCTAAACCTCAGCAACCAGTCTCCGCTGAAAGCTATGAGGAAAAGATCTCTGATCTGAAAGATGTAAATGCAGAACTTCAAAAGCGTTTATCTGATTTGGAGCAACTGCTTGCTAAACACAAATCTGATTTTGAGACTAAAGAGAAATCTTTCGCAAAGAAGTTCTCAGAATTCTCGAGAAAATGTGCTAATGAGAAGAAGGAAGTTGAGTTGAAATGCATAAAACTTTCTCAACAAGTTTCTGCTTTCGAGAAAGTAATCATCCTTGAAAGAGAAAAGTTTGAAAAAGAAAAGAAGGCCATTGAACAAAAGAATGTGGGATTCTTCAAAGAAATATCCGGCCAAAGAAATGATGCTGAGAAGGGATTTGAAGAAGAGAGAAGCATGTTTGAGACTGAGATCAAAAAGTTGACAGCCAAGTTATCTGAACTATCTGAGAAGGCACTAAAAGAGCAGAGAACGAAGTTTGAATTCACGAAGAAGATTGACCTGCTTGTTAAAGAAAGAGACAACTTTGCTTCGACGATTAAAGTTCTTGAAAAGTCTGTATCAAGTACAAATCAGAAATCTGTCTCTCTACAAAGGTCAGTTAAATCTTTTGACCGGATTCGTAAAACTAACCTTTTCTATGATAGCAATATAGATGGTTCAGGTACACATCAAAGAAGAAGGAGATACAAAGATGAGGAACTGGTCTGGAAGAAGAAACCAGTTGAAGATGAGCTGAAAGAAAGAGAATCGTGTGTACATGCATCTAATGCCAAGAAGAACAAAGCGAGTAAAGGTACACCTGATCATATCTACTCGAGAGATCAATTACTCAGGTTGTCAGGTAAGAAATACCATTGTTCTTATTGTCGTACACATGATCACATTCACAAATCCAGGGATCATTTCTGGTATGGTTCTTATTCTATATCCCCCACAAGAACTGCAACTAACATTCATGGACCCAAATACCAGTGGGTACCAAAGCCGAAAACTGATTCTTTGTTGCAGGCACCTACTGTCAAGGGGGAGTAGAAGAACAATGGCTTCTAAGTAAATCAACTTAGAACCCGGACTTCAACGAATTTTGGCTTCTGATCACATGACAGATCAGGACCCGTTCTTCAACGTTCAGACCTGGATATTTTGCAACTATCCAGGGGAAGCTTAAAAGACCTAAATCATTATATCATGATTTGAGGGGGAGCTTAAAAGTAAGTATCTTCTAACTCTAGATCTCTGATTGTTTGGAAGACGAACAACTTTCCAGCATGAAAAACAGTTTCTGAAATGTTCAAACCACTTCTGATTTTCAAAAGGTTTCATGAATCTAGAAGTGTGAATTTAAATGTTTTTCACTTTTTGCGCATTAATGTTTAACTGACTGTGTGTTTCTAAAGATCAATACTTGCGTATTATCTTATACTTATACTGTAACGTATTCACACACACAGGTTCAGTATCTCATTTGTATTTGTTATTACCATGTCTCATAGCAAAACAATTTTTCGATGGTAATAACCTCGTTTGATATTCAATGTTGTTGAGCATCTATCATTATTCGAAATTTGTGCTTTCATTGCTAAATTGTTTATATTTGTTCATATAAACATAATATCCAATTCTTTGATACCCTAACCAGTTTAGTTGATCTGAATGATACATTGTCAGATTCTCAAAACAAATCTCGTGATTTCATTTCATTCATTCAATATTCTTGTTTTGAGAAATCTTCAAAGTTTAATTGCTCAAATCTAATGAGCATACATTTTGAAAGTGTTATCTTATTTGGGCTTAAATGTTCAAGTTAAGCTGTTGAGCTACTATTCTTTTTAGGACTTACATGGGTTTTGTGTGAGAACTTAAACAAAACTTCCATGGATTCACGTTAACCAGTGTTTCCTACCCCGGAAGTTATCCTTGAGTGATTGAGGGGTGAGGGGTCTTAACTCAAAGAGTGGGGGAGATAACTCATCCGGTTGAGTTTTTCTTATTGTGTGGAGCGAAAAAAAAAATGAAAAAGAGAGTTTGGTTAGAAGTGAGCTTTAATGTTAAAAAGAAAGAGGGTGTGAGAACAGAGTTAAAAGAATATCAGAACTCTGTACCAACCACTTTCTGAGCCGGGAAGCCACATATTCTGTTTGGTTCACATTCCTTGGTGACCATCATTGAAACAGGCAGTGAGCTCATGCCAACTCTTGCTATAACCCCACCAGCCACTCGTTTCTTTCTTAACAAAGAAATGTTTCATTTTCTTTGGGGACACAACATATCTGCTATCTAGTCTTCAATCGGAAGATTTAGATATTGAAAAAGAAGGAAAGTTGCCCCACCTTCGCACCTCTTTCATACACATTGAGTCCGTGTAATATCTGTTGCTGTCTCAACAGTTTACACAATTTGAGCCTGATCAAGCTAAGTAGCTTCAATCATTTCTACACTTTCACGAGCACACAAGGAATGAGTTTTCTTGTCATAACATTCATAGAAAATTCCTTTGTGGTTTTTCGATGATTGAATGGAAGCCCTGGGGGAGTGAACATCACAAAAACTCCTTTCCAATGTACATCCGTTGTACAAAGTGGCTCTATGCTACTTACAGGCATACTAACTGTTTCATCTGTTGAATCAGGGTTACATTGTCCATTATGTCTGAATTTGAAAAGATTCAGATATATACATTTCATGAATTGACGGATACTCAGATCAAAGGACGAAGAATATCATATTATCATAAAGGGGAGATCAAAGAATGCGTTGAAATTGAAGAAGTTTTGATGATCATGATGCTCACAATCATCAAAAAGGGGGAGAATTTTTTAAAGTTCAATTTCAAAGTTTTGAAGAAAGAAAGTTTGTTTTTTTGAAGACGGTCTAAGATCAAAGAGATGAAGATATGAGTTTAATGCTATGCTAAATTTGTTTGTCATGCTAAATTTGTTTGTCTGAAGACAGTGAAGTTTTCAAAGTTTGTATTGATTCTTTCCCGTATCATGTGGTGTCTGCTACAAGTTTCTTCATTATTCCTCCTACGAGCTAATTGAAACAAGTTCTTAAGCTGAAAGCCTATTCAACTCGCGGTTCAAAGACAAATTCTTTGTTTTAAACTAAAGATGCATCGTGGAATGTCAAGTAACTCTCACATTATCTTTATTGTGTGCTGATCCGATGTGATTGAGTTTTTACAGCTGAAAGCTGCTTGATAGTGCGTTCAGTCGAGGCTACTGTACATTGAATCTAGTTACAAAGTTGTTACTATGAAGAACAAGAGCTTTATTCATGGGGGAGCGTGGAAAGACATGAAGTCAAGCAACATCAAAGTTCTTCAAAGATTCAAGAGGGAAAGAAGATCAATGTTTGAAGATTTCAAGAAGATAAATGCTTTATTCAACTTTAGGGGGAGATTGTTAGGACTGAAAGTCCTGTATGTTGAAAGTGGAATAAAGTATTTATAAGGGTTCGTAATGTAATTATTCTAAAGTTAATTAATTAGATGGGCCCAAGCCCATAAGCCCGTCAGGCCTGCGTGCCTAAGTATTTAAAGTTATTTTCTATTTCTTTTGTAAGGTTAGAAGTTCATAATTTCATTATTCAGTTTTCTAGTCATTAGGTTTACAAACCCTTATCAGAAATTCTCTCTGTAAACCTAAACCCTTTGAAGTAATATCAATCATATGACTAGTTGCTGTGGCCTATAATCTGTTCATCTTTGATTGCTGATTATTCTGTTTTGCACTGCACTGGGATCTACATCATGGTGTATTGACAAGAAGCGACTAATCCATGCCATGAAAATCGTTCTAAGGGCCGTTTTGATGGGTCATGGGATTGAAACGAAACCCCTTAGCAAAAGTTATGAACGTTTAGGTGCGACATCAAGTTTTGGCCGATTCAGCAAAGGGGGTACACTTTGCTTTTTCTCGTCCGGACAGACCTCGTTGGATTTCCACGAAACTGTACATGGTCCATTTACTATGTAAATCAAAAGGTTTTCAGATGCGATTACTTGAAAAAACCCGCTCTCGTGCAGGAAATTGCCGAAGCCACGCATTGGCTAAAATGAACGAACGTACGATGTGCAATTTATTGAAACCTACTCGAATCATGGTGTATTGATAGAAAGCGACTAATACATGGCATGCTACTCATTCTAAGGTTCGTTTTGACGGGTCATGGGCATAAAACGGAGCCTGTAGAAAAAGTTAGGGACGTTTAAGCGTGACACCAATTTTTGGCCGATTCAGCAAAGGGGTTACCCTTTGCGTTTTCTCGTTCGAACCGACCTCGTAGAATTTCCACGAAATTGTACATGGTCCATATACAAGTTAAATGAGAAAGTTTTCACGAGAGATTTCTTGAAAAAACTTCGTTCTCATGCAGGAAATTACCGAAGCCACGCTTTGGATAAACTGAACGAACGTACGTCGTGCAGTTTATCGAAACCCACTCTAATCATGGTGTTTTGACAGGAAGAAACCCTTTCATGGCGTTCTCCTCGTTCTAAGGTTCATTTTGACGGGTCATGGGCTTAAAACAGAGCTCCGTGGCAAAAGTTGGACGTTTAAGCGCGACACCCATTTTTGGTCGATTCAGCAAAGGGGGTACCCTTTGCATTTTCTCGTCCGGACCAACCTCGTCGGATTTCCATGAATCTGTACATGGTCCATCTACAATGTAAATGAGAAGGTTTTAACAAGAAATAACTTGAAAAAAATCCACTTTCGTGCAGGAAATGCCGATGCCACGCATTGGCCAAACCTAACGAACGTACGTCGTGCAGTTTCTCGAAACACACTCAAATAAAGGTGTATTGACAGGAAACGTCATATCCATGACGTGCTTCTCGTTTTCAGGTTCGTTTTGATGGGTCATGGGCATAAAACGGAGCCCCGTAGCAAAATTTCTGGACATTTAAGCGTGACATCTATTATTGGCCGATTCAGCAAAGGGGGTACCTTTTCGTTTTCTCGTCTTGACCGACCTCGTTAGATTTCCACGAAACTGTACATGGTCCATCTACAATATAAATGAGAAGGTTTTCACAAGAGATTAGTTGAAAAAAACCCCGCTATTGTGCAGGAAAATGCCGAAGCCACACATTGGCCAAAACAAACGAACGTATGTCATGCTGTTTATCGATACCCGCACGAATCATGGTGTATTGACATAAAGCGACCGATACATGATGTTCTAAGGTTCGTTTTGATGGGTCATGGGTTTAAAACGGATTCTTGTAGCAAAAGTTATGGACGTTTAAGCGCGACACCCATTTTTGGCCGATTTAGGAAAGGGGGTACCCTTTGCGTTTTCTCGTCCGGACCGACCTCGTCGGATTTCTACGAAACTATACATGGTCCATCTACAATGTAAATGAGAAGCTTTTCACAAGAAATAACTTGAAAAAAAACCCGCTCTCATGCAGGAAATTTTCGAAGAGACGCATTGGCCAAAGCGAACGAACATACGTCGTGCAGTTTATCGATACCCGGTCGAATCATGGTGTATTGACGGGAAGCGACCAATCCATGGTGTTCTCCTCGTCTAATGTTCGTTTTGACGAGTCATGGGCTTAAAACGGAGACTTGTAGCAAAATTTATGGTCGTTTAAGCGCGACACCCATTATTGGCCGATTCAGCAAAGGGGGCACCCTTTACGTTTTCTCGTCCGGACCGACCTCGTCGGATTTCTACGAAACTATACATGATCCATATACAATGTAAATGATAATCTTTTCACAAGAAATAATTTGAAAAAACCTCGTTCTCATGCAGAAAATTGCCGAAGCCACACTTTAGCCAAACCGAACGAATGTTCGTCGTGCAGTTTTTGGAAACCCAATCGAATCATGGTGTACTGACAAGAAGAGACCAATCCATGCCATGAAACTGGTTCTAAGGTTCATTTTGATGGGTCATGGTCTTGAAAAATAACCCCGTAGCAAAAGTTATGAATGTTTAAGCGCAACACCAAGTTTTGGCCGATTCAGCAAAAGGGGTACCCTTTGCGTTTTCTCGTCCGGACCGACCTTGTCGGATTTTCACGAAAATGTACATGGTCCATCTACTATGTAAATGAGAAGGTTTTCTAATGAGATTACTTGAAAAAACCCGCTCTCGTGCAGGAAATTGCCGAAGCCACGTATTAGGCAAAGCGAACGAACATACGACGTGCAGTTTATCGAAACCCACTCGAATCATGGTGTATTGACAGAAAGCGACCAATCCATGGCGTACTACTCGTTACAAGGTTCGTTTTGACGGGTCATGGGCATAAATCGGATCATGTAGCAAAAGTTATGGACGTTTAAGCGCGATGTCAATTTTTGGCCGATTCAGCAAAAGGGATTACCCTTTGCGTTTTCTCGTCCGGACTGACCTCGTCGGATTTCCACGAAACTGTACATGGTCCATCTACAATGTAAATGAGAATGTTTTCACGAGAGATTACTTGAAAAAACCTCGTTCTCATGCAGGAAATTGCCGAAGCCACGCTTTGGCCAAACCGAACGAACGTTCATCGTCCAGTTTTTGGAAACCCACTCGAATCATGGTGTATTGACAAGAAGCGACCAATCCATTCCATGAAACTCGTTCTAAGGGGCGTTTTGATGGGTCATGGGATTGAAACGGAACCCCTTAGCAAAAGTTATGAATGTTTAGGTGCGACATCAAATTTTGGCCGATTCAGCAAAGGGGGTACACTTTGCTTTTTCTCGTTCGGACATACCTCGTTGGATTTCCACGAAACTGTACATGGTCTATTTACTATGTAAATCAGAAGGTTTTCAGATGCGATTACTTGAAAAAACCCGCTCTCATGCAGGAAATTGCCGAAGCCACGCATTGGCCAAAACGAACGAACGTACGATGTGTAATTTATTGAAACCTACTCGAATCATGGTGTATTGATAGAAAGCGACTAATACATGGCATGCTACTCGTTCTAAAGTTCGTTTTGACGGGTCATGGGCAAAAAACGGAGCCTGTAGCAAAAGTTAGGGACGTTTAAGCGCGACACCAATTTTTGGCCGATTCAGCAAAGGGGTTACCCATTGCGTTTTCTCGTTCGAACCGACCTCGTAGGATTTCCACGAAATTGTACATGGTCCATATACAAGTTAAATGAGAAAGTTTTCACGAGAGATTTCTTGAAAAAACTTCGTTCTCATGCAGGAAATTGCCGAAGCCACGCTTTGGATAAACTGAACGAACGTACGTCGTGCAGTTTATCGAAACCCACTCTAATCGTGGTGTTTTGACAGAAATCAACCCTTTCATGGCTTTCTCCTCGTTCTAAGGTTCGTTTTGACGGGTCATGGGCTTAAAACGGAGCTCCGTAGCAAAAGTTGGACGTTGATTCAGCAAAGGGGGTACCCTTAGCATTTTCTCGTCCGGACCAACCTCGTTGATCTACAATGTAAATGAGAAGGTTTTAATAAGAAATAACTTGAAAAAAACCCGCTTTCGTGCAGGAAATGACGATGCCACGCATTGGCCAAACCGAACGAACGTACGTTGTGCAGCTTCTCGAAACACACTCAAATAATGATGTATTGACAGGAAGCGTCATATCCATGACGTGCTTCTCATTTTGAGGTTCGTTTTGATGGGTCATGGGCATAAAACGGAGCCCCGTAGCAAAATTTCTGGACATTTAAGCGCGACATCTATTATTGGCCGATTCAGCAAATGGGGTACCTTTTGAGTTTTCTCGTCCGGACCGACCTCGTCAGATTTCCACGAAACTGTACATGGTCCATCTACAATATAAATGAGAAGGTTTTCACAAGAGATTACTTGAAAAAAACTCGATATTGTCCAGGAAAATGCCGAAGCCACACATTGGCCAAAACAAACGAACGTATGTCGTGCTGTTTATCGATACCCACACGAATCATGGTATATTGACAGGAAGCGACCAATCCATGGTGTGCTCCTCGTTCTAAGGTTCGTTTTGATGGGTCATGGGTTTAAAACGGATTCTTGTAGCAAAAGTTATGGACGTTTAAGCGCGACACCCATTTTTGGCCGATTTAGGAAAGGGGGTACCCTTTGCGTTTTCTCGTCCGGACCGTGTTAGTGTATTAATTATATCCAAGATTTAATAGGAAAAGTCAAGCATGTAAAGTCAACAATGTCTAAGTCAAAGTTCGTAATGTCAAAGTCAATCTTAGAGTTTGTATAGGTTTAATCTTGTGAGAGTTTATGTAGTGGGTATAAATATCTTTATCCTTTGTAAGAGTGAGTAAGGAACCTTCATTGTAATATATGTGAGATCTATGAATACGTTTTCTCTCTCTACTCTCTCTCTAGTTCTTGATTGTCAAATCTTGTTTGATTGAGATTGTGCTTGATTGAATCTGGATTTTTCATTTTCAATTGGTATCAGAGCGAGACCAAACAAATTCAGGGATATTAGATTACCGAATTGGATTAATTTCTGAATTTTTTTCAAGAACGAACTTGTTTTTTGGAAAGTTACTGTTTGATCGAGATTTTTCTTGAATTGTTAAAATTCTTGTGTATAATTGTAATAGTTGTGATCGATTTGTGTTAGAAAACAATTTGTATTCACACTTGCACAAGAATTAATCACTAGATCGTTTGAATTTTGAATTTTTGCAATTTCTTGAAAACAAAAATGTCGAACACTGTAATTTGATCAAATGCACTGTACTTTGATGTTTTTAGTCATGTTTAGTGTTTAGAAAAGTGTTAGATATCATATTCGATCATATTGGTATAAATCTTGAAAGCAAATTTACAGATTATTCAATTTTTGGATCGATTTTGAACGACAAAGGCAAGAACGCGCTAGATTTTCAAACACGCAAGCTTCAACTGGAAGAACACGCAAAGATTCTGAAGAACACGCAAACAAAGTCTGCGAGTTCATCATCAAACGTGCAAACGTCGTCTGCGTTTTCATCACAAAACACGCAAGCAAAGCCTGTGAGTTCATGAGAAACACGCATACATAGCCTGCGAGTTCTAAAATTGTCAAATGTTTTCTAAGGACAGAACGCGCAAAGGCATCGAAACGCGCAAAGGAATCTAAACGCGCAAGCCTAACCTTGCGAGAAGCCAAAACGCGCATTTCATTGTTTGTGCGAACTTCAAAACGTGCAAGAAGTAGCGTGCGAGTTTCTAAAACGCGCATAAAACGTTTAGCGAGTTTCTCGGTGAACAGTGACTTGAGAGTTTAATGCTTTGCGAGTTTGTGTAGTTTGCGAGTTTTATACTTTAAATTTTTTCCTGAGCTTTGCGAGTTACAGTGCTTTGCGAGTTTTAAAGATAGAATTTTTTTTTGAAATATTTTTTTAGTGGTGATCTGATTTTGACTTTCAGTCAAATTTTTCTGAATTGTTTGGGAACGATCATTCATATCAAGCTAATAATTTCTCATTCAAAATGTCTTCTACAGATAAACATTCTCAGTGGAGAAAGCAGATAAACAACAAAGATTTGGAACCTATTGTTTTAATTCCACATATCATAGTGGATGGAAATGAAACATCTCCAACTTTAAATAAATCTGTTTCAAATTCTAAATTGACAAACTCTGATAAAATTCCTGTTTGTGCAAAATGTACTGATAATGATAAATCCGATTTTGCAGGTATTATCAGAGCAAGAGAGAAAGAGATTAAAGAAAGAGAGAAAATCATTGTTCTAAAAGAAAACACAATTGTCACAAGTGAAAAGGAATTAAAATTGAAAGAGAGAAAGATTGCAAATCTTCAAAGCAAACTGAAGACAACTGAACAAAAATCTTCAGAACTACAAGCTGAATCAGTTGAGCTTCAACACAAGTTTAAGGCTTTTGAAGATAAGATATCTGCCTTGGAAATAAAAAATGCAGAATTGATAAAAAACGTCCAAGCAGATAAAGAAAAATCAAATCTGGAGAAATCTTCAACTCAACAGATATCTGAATTTTCAAAGAAAACACTACAAGAGAAAAAGGATTTGGAACTGAGATGTTCAAAACTTTCTAAGCAAGTGTCGGAATTTGAAAAGATAATAATCACTAAAAGAGACACTTTTGCGAAAGAAAGACAAGTTCTTGAAGATAAAATTACTGAACTTCCCAAACAGATTTCTACTTTAGAAGACTTGCTCGAAAAGGAAAGACAAATTTTCAAAGAAAAGAAAAAGTCTTTTGAGCTTGAAAAGAAAAATGCCGAAAAGAGAAATACTGGGATTTTCAAAGATATTTCTGAGAAAAACAAGAACTTGGAAAAAGATTTTGAGCTCGAACGTTCACATCTTGAATCTGAGATATCTAAGCTCACATCCAAAATAACTGTCCTATCATCAGATGTGCAAAAAGAACAGAAGGCCATATCTGATTTGAAAATAAAGTTTGACACACTTACTTCTGAAAGAAACATTTTATCTGAAAAGATAAAATACTTAGAAGCTGCAAACGTTGATTTGTCAGAAAAGATTACAGCTGATGCGATTGATCAATCACCTGTTGATAATTCAACAAAATCAGTCTGTTCTCTCAAAACAGCTTCAAGTTCTATTCATAACAAAAATGTTTTCAAAAAGAAAAATGTCAAACCAAACACTGTCAAATCAAGTCAGATAAGACCATCTAATCTATTTTATGACAAATCTGTTGATGGTTCAGCGAGCTTTTATATAAAATCTCTTGGAAAGCAATCTAAGAAAAATCAGATGGTCTAGAGAGTGAAGAGTTCTTCAGATGATGAGAAGAAGAATGACAAAGCATCTGCATCCACATCTAAAGCCAAAAGGAACAGTGCACACAGAGGTAAATCTTTTGATAATCCTGATATGTATTATTCTACTAACCATTTGATCAGGGTTGCTTAAAAGAAGATATGCTGTTCTTACTGTGGAGCACATGACTTTGTAAGTAAAAATTTTGTTAATTACTGGTATGGTTCTTATTATGTTAACCCCACACGAACTGCAACTAACACATCAGGACCCAAATACCAGTGGGTACCAAAAGCAAAAACTGTGTTGCAGGCACCCAAAGTTTAAGGGGGAGCATGATGTTTGACTTCTAGACAAAACAGTCTAGGACTCGTTCTTCAAAGCTCAAAGAACGGTGGCTCTTGAATAATTCAGTTCAAGACTCGCACTTCAATGTTAAAGAACTATGATTTCTAAGTACTACAGCTTAGGACTCGTTCTTTAATGTTTAAAGATAAGGATATTGTGCAAATATCCAGGGGGAGCTTATTTGACCTAAATCATTTTTTCATGATTTGAGGGGGAGCTTAAAGGTAAATATCTTTGTTAAGCCCAAATATTGTATCCAAGATTTAATTAGGAAAGTCAATGTTAGAAGTCAACATTGTCAGTGTATTAGGAATGTCAAAGCATGTTTAGTTTCCTTAGCCGTTAAGGCTTTGTAATAGATAGATGGTATAAATAGGTTGGTGTTAGTAATCTTGTAGAAAGGTCTAGAGAACACTACATTGTAATATTCAGAGACATATGAATACGAGATCTACTTTCTCTCTCTACTCTCTCTCTCTAGTTTATATTGTTGATTTTATGAGATTTGCTTGATATGTTTGGGATTTTATAATTCACAATTGGTATCAGAGTTGAACCAAACTTTTCAGAAAAGATTTGATCATGATTTGAATTGATATCTGTGTGTTTTGAATCGAGAATTTGAGTTTTTCGAAAGTTTTTTCAAGAAAATGAGTTTGTTACTGTTTCATCTGAATTTTGTGTGTAAAATCGTTTTTAGTTCAAGAAAATGGATTCATTGAGTTCGTTTTATGATTAGGATTGATTCTTGTATTGATTACATCTTGTGATTTTAACTAATTCAATGTCAATTTTCGAAATTTGAGTTTTCTGGAAATATCTTGTTCGAAATCTGTTCTTCATCGAAATTGTGCAATTTGTTGTTTTTAATCTGAATTTGATAATAAATTTGTGTTTCGATCTGTTTGTCGATGATTCTGATGAGTTTTTGAGATCATATTTGCAGATTTTGATCGATTTGTGAAAGAAATTGTCAAGAACACGGTTTGCGCAACATTCATAAGCTTTGCACAACATTCATAGAAGTTTGCGTATCCTTCAAGCTTTAGAAAAGTCAGTTTGCGTATCAAGACATATACGCAAAGCTTCATTTGCTTATCTTTAAGTATTTTCGGGCTGAGAATTCTTATCTTGCGCATCAAAGCTCATACGCAAACTCTACTTTGCGTATCATACAGGATCCGAGAACCTCATTTGCGCATCATTGCCAGTACACAAACCTTCTTTGCGTATCAAGACCAATACGCAAAATCTCACTTTGCGCTTCTAGACTCATACGCAAACCTAGTTTGCGTATCACATGGGATCCGAGAAACTCTAAATTGCGCCTTATCTTTCTGTTTAAAAAAAAAAGTCTGGATTTTTTTTTTTGTGTGTCATCTATATTTTTTTTTAAACTTTGTGTAATAACAAGTGTTGTTCAATTTTTCAATTTTTAATATTTTTCGAAATTTTTTTAATTCAATCTGATTTTTGATTTTCTGATATATAGTTTGGGAACGATCATTCTTATCAAGCAGTTTCTCATTCAAAGTTTTCTGAGAGAGAGAAAATTTTAGATTGTTCATATTTTGTTTTTGAGTTCATTTCAACTCACGATAGTTTTGTCAAATTCTTTTTCATACAGGACGAGTTCACCAATTTTGCTCAGAGGAAGATACGAGCAGTGGAAAGCTGATTTTTTCAAATTTGTAGATACATATGAGCTGAGTTGTTATATCAAATTGTCGTTGACTGAAGGAGAGATGAAATCTCTTACTCCAACAGAAGATTGTACTGAGGATCGGGAGAAAAGAAAGAAAGCTGATATTTTAGCCCGAACTTTTGTGTTTAACAGTATTCGTCATGATATTAATGGTCACATAAAAACCTATCAGTTGACAGGAAAAGATTTATACAAGTCAACAGGAAAGGAGATATGGGACTATCTTGAATGGACGATGTTAGGGCCAACGGTTGTGTCTGAGCTAAAAGGAAAGATTTTTGAATTGAAAGCTATAATTCAGTAGACAGTCTCTGTTGAGAGTAATGAGCAGAAAGTTAAGAAATTGGAATCTGAGAATGCTGAGCTTAGAAAGAATATATCTGTCTTGGAAAGTTCAAATGCTGAGCTTCAAAGAAGAATATCTGAGTTGGAACAAACGATGGTCAGAGAAAAATCTGATTTTGTAAGTAAAAAGAAAGAGTTCACTAAGAACTTTTCTGAGTTTTCCAGGAAGAGTGCTGAAGATAAGAAGTCAGTGGAGCTCAAATGCTTAAAACTTTCTCAACAAGTGTCTGATTTTGAGAAAGTACTGATTTTGGAAAGAGAGAAATTTGATAAAGAAAAGGAGGCCATAGAACAAAAGAATGTAGGATTCTTTAAAGAATTATCCAGCTAGAGAAATGATTCAGAAAAAGGATTTGAAGAAGAAAGATCCATCTTTGAGTCTGAAATCAAAAGGCTAACTTCCAAGTTATCTGAACTGTCTGCAAATGCGTTGAAAGAGCAAAAGACGAAGTCTGATTTCTCGAAGAAGATTGACCAACTTGTGAAAGAAAGAGACATCTTTGCTTCAAAGATCAAAGAGCTTGAAAAGTCTGTTTCAAGTTCTACTCAGAAATCTGTCTCTTCACAAAGGTCAGTTAAATATTTTGATCAGATTCGTCGATCTAACATTTTCTTTGATGAATATTTAGATAGTTTAGATACATTTCCAAGGAGAAGAAATTACAAGAAAGAGAAACTGGTCTGGATGAAGAAGTCTGTCAAAGATGACAAGAAAGATGAGTTGAATGGAAAGACATCATGTGTACATACTCACAAAGCCAAAAAGAACAAAGAGCATAAAGGTAAACCTGATATCAAATACTCAAAAGATCAATTACTCAGGTTTTCAGGTAATAAATTTTATTGTTCTTACTGCTGTACACTTGATCACATCCACAAAACCAGTGATCATTTCTGTTATGGTTCTTACTCCATTACCCCCACACGAACTGCAACTAACATTTCTGGACCCAAATACCAGTAGGTACCAAAGAAGAAAATTGATTCTGTGTTGCAGGCACCTCAAGTCAAGGGGGAGTAAGAGAACAATGGCTTTTGAACACAGTAGTTCAAGACCCGTACCTCAATGTCAAGATTATGGCTTATAAGCACATCAACTTAGGACCCGTTTCTTCAAAGGAGTTTGACTTCTAAACACAACAGTTTAGGACTCGGACCTCAGCGATAAAAAGACCTTACTCCTGTGTTTTTGCATCCGATGGATATTGATGGTCTTCATCCCAAGTGAATTGATCTGATCTCTATCCTATACTTTTTCACTGCTAGATTTTTCTGATATTGATGGTCTAACAATTCAAAAGGGAGTGTTTGATCTCTATCCTGCTTTAATTGACATATTTCAGATGCCTAATTTAAGGGGGAGTAAAGGTGATGACTTTTGATTACTTCAGATCAGAACTCATACTATAAACTGTTTTACTGCTTTCTGTCTTTTATTTTTGAATAAATGATGTGAATAAAGTGGCTTCTGATCACATGACAGATCAGGACCCGTTTTTTCCAATGTTCAAAGAAGGATATTGTGCTACTATCCAGGGGGAGCTCAAAAGACATAAATCATTATATCATGATTTGAGGGGGAGCTGAAAAGGTAAAAATCTTCTGATCTAGATCTCTGATTGTTTGAAAGAAGGACAACTTTCGAACATGAAAAACAATTTCTGAAATGTTCAAACCACTTCTTATTCTCAAAAGTTTTATAAATTTAGAAGTGTGCTTTTAAATGTTTTTCTAAAATTTTTGAGCTTATTGTTTAACTGATCGTGTGTTTCCAAAGATCAATACTTGTGTATTATCTTGTCCATATACTGTCAAGTATTCATACACACCGGTTCAGTATTTTATTTGAAATTGTTATTACCATGTCTCAAATTCAAACAATTTTTCGATGGTAATACCCCCGTTTGAAATTCAAAGTTGTTGAGCATCATTCATTTTTTTCATATTTGTGCTTTCATTGATAAATTGTTTATATTTGTTCATATAAACAAATATCCAATTCTTTGATACCCTAACCATTTGATTTGATCTGTTTAATTCATTGTCAGATTCTCAAAACAATTCTCTTGACTTCATTTCATTCATTCAATATTCTTGTTTTGAGAAGTCTTCAAAGTTCAAATGCTCAAATTTCATTTCTGATTTTTGATGAGCATACATACAATGACATATGATTTCTTGTGATTTACATGTCAAGAAAATCATTGACCAGCATGTACTTTTAGGATCATGGGATTCAGTGTGAGTGCTTAATAGATCTTCCATGGATTCACGATAACCAATGTTTCCTACCCCGAAAGAAATCCTTTGAGTGATTGAGGGGAGAGGGGTCTAAAAGAATTGAGTGTGGGAGTGATTTTAGGTAAAATGGAAATGAGAGATTGGTTAGATGTGAGCTTATATGTTTAAAAGAAAGAGGGTGTGAGATCAGAGTTAAAAGAATATCAGAACTCTGCACCAAACATCTTTCTGAGTCGGGCAGCCACATTACTGATTGGTTCACATTTCTTTGGTGACCATCATTGAAATAGGCAAATAGCCCATGCCATCTCTTGCATACAACCCCACTAGCTACTCATTCTTTTCTTAAAAAGAGAATGTTTCACATTTTCTGGGGAAGCAACACATAATCTATTGGTTCTTCTCTTGGAAGATACTGATATTGAAAAAGAAGGAAAGTTGCCCCACCTTCGACCCTTTCTCATGCAAATTGAGTCCATGTATAATCATTGCTGTCTCAGTGATTTACATACTTTGAGCCTTTATGAAACACAATCATTGTGCTGAAATTCTTTCATACACAAGCACGAGCACACAGAAAATTTGTTTTTCTGTCAGAACATTCATAGAATTACCTTGTGTTTTTCAATGATTGAATGGAAGTCCTAGGGAGTCATCATCAAGCCAGCTCCTTATATTGTACATTCGTTGTACACAGTAACTTTGTGTTACTGACAGACATTCCTAACTGTTTCATTTGTTGATTCAGGGTTACCATGTTCAATATGTCTGAATTTGAAAAGATTTGGATATATATCTTTCATGAATTGACGGCTCTCAAATCAAAGCACGCCAACTGTCAAAGGGGAGATTGTTTTTGATCATAAAGGGGGAAATCAAAGTTTGTGCTGAAATTGAAGAAATTTTGATGATTATGATGCTCTCAATCATCAAAAAGGGGGAGAATTATACAAAGATCAATTTCAAAGTCTGATTAAGAATTTCTGAAAGTTCAAAATGCTTCCGCTGTTTCAAAGACAAGTCAGAAATTTGAATTGCTTTCGCTGATTTAAAGTTCAAGTCTGATAAAGAAATTCAAAGCCAAAAGATTCTGAAGGAAGAATGTTCAAATATTAATCAAGATGATTCGTGAAAGTTTGTTCTTCCAAAGATGATCCAGAGATCAAAGTGATGAAGATACAAAGAAGTTTGTTTTTCCAAAGAAAGTTTCTTCAAAGAGGTTTTCAAACGTTTCAAGAATTCTGTTTCTCGTTCAAGACTTGTTGACTTTCAAAGCTTCAAAGAGAAAAAGACTTTCCAAAGATTCTTCAAAGGCTGAAAGACTGAAGTCTGTGAAAGCGTCAAAGTTCAAAGATAAAGAGACAAAAGCTGAAGAATCAAGAGCTGAAGATCTGTGTCAATTTTTTTATTAAATCTTGAATACAAAGGGGGAGATTGTTAAGTCTAAATATTGTATCCAAGATTTAATATGGAAAGTCAAAGTTGTAAAAGTCAACATAGTCAAAGTCTTGTAAATTGTCATAGCTTGTTTAGTTTCCTTAGCCTTTAAGGCTTTGTAATAGATAGGTAGTATATATAGGGTTTGTCTTGTAATCTTGTAGTCACGATCTAGAGAGCTGAGATTGTATTGTAATTCAGAGACATATGAATACGAGATCTAATTTCTCTCTCTACTCTCTCTCTAGTTCATATTGTTGATTTTATGAGATTTGCTTGATATGTTTGGGATTTTATAATTCACAATCTTCTTATCTTGATCTCTGATTGTTTGAAAGAAGAACAACTTTCGAACATGAAAAACGCTTTCTGAAATTTTCAAACCACTTCTGGTTCTCAAAAGATTTCATGAATTAAGAAGTGTGATTTTAAATGTTTTTCATAATTTGAGCATTAATGTTTAACTGACCGTGTGTTTCCAAAGATCAATACTTGTGTATTATCTTGTCTATATACTGTAAAGTATTCACACACATCGGTTCAGTACTTCATTTGAAATTGTTATTACCATGTCTCATAAAGAAACAACTTTTCGATGGTAATACCCTCGTTTGTTTTCAAATGTTGTTGAGTATCATTCATCATTTCTAATCTTGTGCTTTCATTGCTATAATTGTTTATATTCGTTCATATAAACAACCTATCAATTTCTTTGATACCCTAACCATTTTATTTGATCTGACTGATACATTGTCAGATTTTCAAAACAATTCTCTTGATTTCATTTCATTCATTCAATATCTTCGTTTTGAGAAATCTTCAAAGTTCAATTGCTCAAATCTCATGAGCATACATTTTGACAATGTTATCATACATTTTGTGCTTAACTGTTTAGTTAAATTGTTGAGCAATCATTCTTTTTAGGACTTACATGGGATTCATGTGTGAGCTTAAATAGAACTTCCATGAATTCACGTTAACCTGTGTTTCCTACCCTGGAAGTTATCCTCGAGTGATTGAGGGGTGAGGGGTCAAAATCAAAGAGTGGGGGAGATAAATCATCCAGTTGAGTTTTTCTCATTGAGCTGAGGTAAAATGTAAATGAGAGTTTGGTTAGAAGTGAGCATATTGATAAAAAGAAAGAGGGTGTGAGAACAGAGTTAAAAGAATATGAAAACTCTACACCAACTACTTTCTGAGCCGGGCAGCCACATCTTCTAATTGGTTCACATTCTTTGGTGACCATCATTGAAAAAGGTAGTGAGCCCATGCCAACTATTTCATTAACCCCACCAACCACTCATTTATTTCCCGACAAAGAAATGTTTCAATTGACAAAGAAATTCAGACTGATGATTCGAGAAAGTTTGTTTTTATGAAGACGGTCAAGAGATCAGAGTGATGAAGATACATTTTTGAAAGATCCCTTGAAGTTTCAAAGAAGTTTAAAGAGTTTCAAAAGATACAAAGTTAATTTCAAAGATTTGTTCAAGACTTGTTGACTTTCCAAAGATGCAAAGTGTTAAAGACTTTTCAAGATTCTTCAAAGATTGAAAGACTGAAGATGGTTAAAGAATCAAAGTCAAAGACTGTCAGAGACAAATGTTGAAGAATAAAGAGCTGAAGACTAGTGTCAAATTTTTATTAAATCTTGTATACAAAGGGGGAGATTGTTAGTGTATTAATTGTATCCAAGATTTAATAGGAAAAGTCAAGCATGTAAAGTCAACAATGTCTAAGTCAAAGTTTGTAATGTCAAAGTCAATCTTAGAGTTTGTATAGGTTTAATCTTGTGAGAGTTTATGTAGTGGTGTTAGATCACATATCTATTAGATTCAAGATCATCCAAACTGAAGATCCAATCTAAAGCTAATGCCGGAAAGTCGACTCTCGATACAAAAGTCTAAGTCGTTTGTAATAAATAGTCAAAGTTAGTTGTTATTGTTATTAGTTAAATTAGTTAGATAATATCTAGATATTATATTGTTAGTTGTTAGATAATATCTAATATATATATTATAGTTTTAATATCTAAGTTTAGATATTAGTTGTTTAGTGTGTTGTAGAAGCTAACGTTCAACATATCAGATATCACTTTCACACACACACTCAAGGTGTAAACAGAGAGAGAGAACACATCAGAGCTAAAACCGAACACCAAACCATTAAATCGTTTGTTATTAATCATACATGTTGGTAATCTTGTTGTTGTTGTTGTTGTTTTGTAAGAACTTGATATAGTATTGTGGACCGACAATTGATATCAGAGCCTGATAATAGATCAAAATCAAGTTTTTTCAAAAAGTCGACTCTGTGTTCATAATTTCAAAATCATTTTTGAGATTTTGAGTGGTTTAGGTGTGGAAATCGATCAGATTGTGATCGATTAGGTTTCTAGATCGAGTTGTTATAGTTTGATTTTAGTATTGAGCTTAAATCGAGTTCGATTTTGGTGATTTTGTTGTCTGAGTTCGAGTTCAAAAAGTCACTGTTCCATCAATCTGATTTTCGAAAAGTGATTTTTATCGAGATCGAGTGGTAACAATCTGTTCTAGATAGGTTAGTGGTCTTCTTATTGCATATTGGGACTGCTAATCTTGGAAAAACAGGTTTTTTTGTCGATTTATCGAAGTACAGGACGAACTCGCGCAAAGATCAAACTCGCGCCAGTTCATTGTCTCATTTGCGCCATCAGTACATCGCGCAAACATCATCTTGCGCTACCAACAGATCACGCAAACTTTAGTTTGCGCGACTCTCTTGTAACGCAAACTCCAACTCGCGCCATGCTCGTATCATGCAAAGCTACCTTTTTGCGCCATTCACATCTGATGAGAATAACATCTCCACTTTGCTCCAACGACTATTAAACGCAAAGTTCGCATTTGCGCCATCAGTTAATCACGCAAAAAATACTTCGCGTGACCCTCTTAAAGCGCAAACCTCAACTCTCGCGACCAACGTATCACGCAAACCTCAGTTCGCGCGATAAACTCTTCACGAAAAGCACGTCTCATCTTGCGCCAACCTTGCGTAGCGCAAACTTATTGTGCGCCAGACTCACATCGCGCAAACCTCATTTCGTGCGACCCTCCACTAACGCAAACCTCATTTGCGCCACCTTCTCAAAACGCAAAGTTTGTCAGACTTGTTCATTCTTAAATCAGAATGACATCCAGAGAAGCCCTTGCAATCGGAACTGACAGTAAGCCACCAGTTCTATTTAGAGGAGAATACGAACAGTGGAAAGATCGGTTCCTGAACTTTATCGAAAGACATTAATTGGGTGAATTCATCAGGAAATCGATAGAAGAAGAGATTATGAAACCAGTTAAGACGACTCGTATGGTTGGAACTGTGCCTACACAATATGATCTTAAGTATCATGAGCTCGATGATGATAACCTAAAAAGAGCAAAAGGTGATAGATTATCAAAGTCATACATTCTACAAGGAATTCCAAACGAAATCTATGTAAAGATTGACATCTATAAAGCCTCGGGCAAAGAGATGTGGGATCAGCTAGAGAAGATGATGTTGGGTTCAAAGGTTGGGAACCAGCTCAAACTTTCCAACTGCCTAAACAGTTATGAAGAATTTAAAGGCAGAAGTGGAGAGTCTCTAGAAGGAACTTATGACAGATTCGTGACCTTGCTAAACAAACTAAGCAAGAACAAGGTCACCAAATCTCAAATCGAGCTAAACGTCAAATTTCTAAGTATTCTACAGCCGAAATGGAAGAGATTTGCCAGACAGATGAAGAAGATCAAGGATCAGAATGTGATTCCACTTCATGAGGTGTATGAAACCCTCAAAAAAAATGAAGAAGAGGTGGATGAAATTCTAGATGAAAAGAGGCATAAAGTAAAGACAGTTGAAGACACAGTTGCTCTTGTTGTCAAGAAGAAGAAGAACAAGACGATTGTGTATGAATCAGAAGAAAATGAAGCTTATGCAAACTCTGACTCGGATGACTGTGAACAACTGAAGCAGGCTATGCTCATGCTGACTAAGGCCTTTCAGAATAAGTTCTACACGAAGCCAAGTTCAAACAGTCAGAGGTATTCTTTTGGTCCTAACAATTATGCTCATAAGGAAAGGGTTGAAGGAAGTAGATATGAAGGAAAGAAGTTTGAAGGGAAGAGAATAGAGGAGAAGAAGCCAGAAGAGAGAAGGTATCATGCTGAAGGAAAGAGAATAGAGGAAAGGAAACCGGAAGAGAAGAGGTTTCAAGCTGAAGGATCCAGTCAGTCAGAACCTCCAACGTGCTACAACTGTGGTAAAACAGGTCACTTTGCCAGAGACTGCCGAAGACCCAAAGTCAGAAACTCCGATTATTACAAGAACAAGATGCTTCTTGCAAAGCAACAGGAGGCGGGTAAGGCACTGATGGCAGAGGATGAATACTGACTTGATCATTCAGATGAGGAAGAAGAGGATGAAGAGAAGGATGAAGCAGTCAACATGTGCTTGATGGGAAAGCAGGAATCAGACGCTGAAGCTGATTCAAATGATGAAGAAGATGAGGTATGTGATTTATCTTATTCATATTTCATAAATAAAATGCATGCCATGAATTTAAAACAACAATAGTTAGATTCGAAGCTTAAGCGAGAAAATGGTGTTATAACTGACAAAAACCAATCGATACAGAAACTTAGCGATGAAATTGCTGAGAAGAAAGTATTGGTTGAGGTTTTACATAGAAACAATGACACCAACGCCAAAGAAAAGACAATAATTCTTAAAGAGAATTCTGAAGTCAAGTCTAAACTGAGAAAGAGGGAGCTTGATTTAATAGAGATTACGAAAATGCATTCTTCGTGTACTGAAGAAAACAAAACTTTAATTGCAAAATTAGATTCTTTGGAAAAGAAGTTATACTCATTAGGTCAAAGTGAGCAAACCATTCATCTAAACAAACCGAAAGAGAATAAAGAAAATTGGGGAATCGGTTATGAGAATCCTCATTATCTTAAAAACGGTATATCTGAAGTGCCTGCACTTTATGATTTTACGTTCTTAAGACTCTCTCGTCGATGCCCTGAACTTAAAGTTTTCTGGACTGGACTATCAAAAGAGGATGAAGCCAAAGAAACTGAAAAACGTTTGAAATCATCTAAAGTTCACCTTCCATTTTATTATGCGAAGCTGAATAATAGTTATAATGATGATCCTAAATCTCAAAAGAAATCTCTTTCAAATGACTTCTTTCAAAGTTATTATGTAAAAGAGATGGAGGCGAAGCCTGTTAAAGGTAAAATTTACGTACCTCCTCTTGTTTTGGAAAGTCAAATTTCTGAACTCAAGAACTCTTTATCAGATGAAAGACTTTTGATTGAGATTGAACAAAAAGTTTTTTCAACCGTGCTAAAAAATGTTATTATTTCAAAGGCTTCTAAATCTGATGACATGTTTGGTTTATCAAAAGGAGGGTTTGATTTTCTTAACTTTGACGGTGGTTCGGATGGTTGTTTTGAATAATTTGATTTTAATGCGAAACTTCCTAACCATTCATCTTTTCTTGTGCAATATGTGGGAAAAACCAGTGTATTTGTTAACAGTACAAAATCAACGAAAGTTGATAAATCAGTCTATGTGAAAGCTACAAATGCTAAAGGTAAGATAATATCTCAGCATTCACAGAAACCAAATACTACTGGTAATCCGAAGAAGAAGCATTCGTTTGTTGCTCAGAAGTCTAACTCACGAGTTTCAAATGTTTCAGATCTGAGCAAGCGAAAGCCATAAGTTAAATCTCAATGGCAACCGAAACAGAAGCTTGACAAGGCTGATAAATCATTTTGTAGTGTTAATTGTAATAAGACTTTACCTAGTAAAGATGTTTTGAAAGAGAATGTTGCTACTATTTTGAAATACTCTTTTACGCAACTATTCCAGTTATCTAAATCTGCTAGAAAGTCTTCCTTTTATGATAAACATATTTCTAATTCTTGTCAAGATTCTGAGGTTTGGTTTGGAAATTATCATGTGCATTCATATCATTCATCTGATTCATTTGATTTTCAAAAGAAAAGAGGACCCGATGCAAATCATTCTGGTTGTATGTTAGACAGGAAGAGCACGTCAGGACATGTACAGTTCCTCGGTGATAAGCTCGTAAGTTGGGCATCGAAGAAGCAACTTTGTGTTTCAACTTCCAAGGCCGAAGCAGAATATGTACCTGCTGCTAGCTGCTGTTCTCAGGTCTTATGGATGAGAACTCAATTGCGCGACTACGATTTCCACTTCAACAAAATCCCGATATACTGTGACTCAAGAGCGCCATCGCAATAACAGCGAATCCTGTTCAACACACAAAGACTAAACACACAGACGTCAGGTATTCTGTGAGATCTATGAATACGCTTTCTCTCTCTACTCTCTCTCTAGTTCTTGATTGTCAAATCTTGTTTGATTGAGATTGTGCTTGATTGAATCTGGATTTTTCATTTTCAGACCGACCTCGTCAGATTTCTACGAAACTATACATGGTCCATCTACAATGTAAATGATAAGCTTTTCACAAGAAATAACCTGAAAAAAACCCGCTCTCGTGCAGGAAATTTTCGAAGAGACGCATTGGCCAAAACGAACGAACATACGTCGTGTAGTTTTTCGAAACCCACTCGAATCATGGTGTATTGACAAGAAGAAGCGTGCTACTCGTTCTAAGGTTCGTTTTCATGGGTTGAGAGTCCAAGAATCTCTAAATCTTTAGAGAGAGAAAGTATAGAAGCGCAAAGTTCAATCATATTAAAATGTGCGAGCCAAGAGTTCAAAAGTTACAAAACAAAGGCTCTAAGGGGACTTAAATACCCCTAGACTTTACAAAACAGAAATGAACATTAAGAACAATATAGGCTAGAAAATAAATACAATGATTACTATAAAAACAGATCTAACAATCTCCCCCTTAGTAATCATGGTCGCCGTGATCTTCAAAAACAATCTTCAAAAACAGCATAGACCAACCAGACGACTTTGGAGAATCACTGACGCTCTTCTCTTTGACGAAGTCAATTCAAACCAACTAAAACTTCCTGTCGTCTTAGAGTTGAGCGGAGATTCAATCTCTCTTGAATTGAATCTAAAGTCTATTGGATAAGACAGATTTCATCATTATCAACCAGGAATGCATTTTCTCTTGATTCCAAAAATCTTCTTTTGGCCTCCTTCAGACGTTGCTCTAACTGAAGCTTGATCACTTTTAAGGTTCCATCGAAGTAGTGAGCAATTTCTTCAAACTTGAGAAAGCATTTTTCATTAGATCCATTCTTGTACACAACTCCATATGGATCTTCAATAATGGTGAGAAGAGGATAAGACTCTAAGTTCGGTAAGCTTTGGTTGGGCCTGAGAAGATTAACAACCGGTTGGAAGCTTTCTACTGCCATCTGGAAATCAAAAACCCTGAAGAATCGGATTTGTCGTCGAATGAATCTTTTAATGACGAACAAAGCTTGTGAAATATCCTGTGTTCTATGATACAGATTCCTGAAGTGATCAAATAAGAATTCAATATCATCTATAGAAAGGTCACTGAAGTCTGCCTCTGAAAATTTATACCGCTTACAGTCTCTTCTTTCAACTTCAAAATTGGGATACCAGATATTCACAAACTTGTTGATTGTGACACTGATGACTCGAACAATCAAGTGTTGAGAAGAAACAGTATTATTCCTTTTGCGCTGACACTTGATGAACATCAAGTACTCATATTGATAGGCATCTGACTCTTTCTCTACTCCAAGGATTGCATAGATGTTAATCGCCCTTCTTCTAGAGACAAAGATGTTTCTCTGAGTGTCTTCTAGAAAGGCTGATCTTTGCCTTGATGCCAAATATCTACGTTGCAAATTCCTTTGTCTTTGACGTCTAGATAAAGTTGGTCCTTCTTCTAGAATGGATGGTGGAATTACAGGATCAGAAGATGGATCATCAGCTTCTGCTCTTGACGACTGACCAACTTCAAATGATCTTGAAGGAATAGTGGTAGTCGGAGCTGAACTAGCAACAGGAATAGATGTGACATTAGCTGATTCAGGAATCTCATCATGAGCAGGAAGATCACTGTATAACAAATCTGCTTCTTCTTCGTCTTTTGCATCATTGAACACTGAGTCATCTTCTGTATCTGATATGATAATGATGTCATCACAGTCTTCTTCATTGACTTGACATATCTTTTCAAACCTGACATCTTCATCATCATCAGAATTAATCTCTATGAAGTTAGCAAAGAATGTCCTCATGTCATTTGCAGCTTCAGATTCTTCAACTTCATGAACATTTGCAGAAACATCTGGATCCATATAAACAACAATTTGCATATTATTGTTAATATTACTCTCAGAAATATTCAGTTCATTATGCAAGGAAGACAGATCAACATTCTCAATCATAACATTCACTAAATCCTGAATGTTGCAGTCTTGAACAGATTCACCACCCTTTTCTTTATCACCAGCCACTTCTTCTTGAATATCTTCTCTAGCTTCAGAAGATCCTTCAACTCTTGGTCTCTTTGCCATCTCCCCTTCATGGCCTTGATGATCAGGATCATCTTGGTCATGTCGGCGCTTAAGAGACGGGCCGGCCTCAGATCTGCAGCTTTGTTCATGAGAATCAAGCCTTGAAGATAAATCAGAAAAAGCTTGAGACATAAAGGATTTGAGATCAGCAAAACTTGATTGAACTTCTGATCTGAATGCATCGAACTCATCAGATAAAACAGTAATCCGATCAGATTCAGAAGAAGGAACTGGAGGCGGCGTAGGTTGGAAGTTCCGAAGCAAAGAGAGAAGATATTGATCTTGATGTTCAGACGACGACATAGAGAGAAGTCGAGCATAGAGCAAATCTGTCAACTCTGAAATTGGAAGATCGGAGACTGGAGTTCTAGAAGTCGAGACCGGAGGACGTGTAGAAGTAGATACACCAACAGACTGCAAAAACGGTGGAGGTTGAGGAATAGACATGATTGCAGGAGCAGATGATTGAACAACAGTAGATGGGTCTCTAATAACCACCCCAGATGGACGTCTGAAAGGAATTACTTCAGGTATTGAGGATGTATCAATCTCTGGCATCTTACCCTTTAAGAAAGCACGTAACTTCTGAATTTCCGATTTCTTGTGTTCTTCAAACTGCTCATTCATCTGTCGAATCACATCATTCAAAGTAGAAAATTTTGCAGTTGAATCCCGTACCTCGACTGAAGAAGTTTCGACACTAGAAGAAGGCTCAAGAGAAGATGGAGAAACAACAGTATCTAGAACCCGATGATGAGTTGAAACATTAGCAAAAGCTAAATCAAGTTCATCGACATGTATATCAGCAACTTTCGGATTTATGGGAACAGATTCGGCTTCAGAATGAATATCCTCTTGAACAATCACTTCCGGTGTCCTGGTCTTCCTTTCATAAACTTGAATACTCGGTTGATCAGCATGATCACTATTATCATCATCAGAATCACTTTCATCCTCATCTTTATCACTAGCAAGAATAACACCATCATCAGCATCATCAGCATCATCAGAAGTAACATGAATAGGAGACTTAGTAACAATGTCTGTTAGAACATTCTCAATTTGTTGAGAAGCAACATCCTCTTGAACTATTTCTTTTTCAACAAATACTACAACTTCTTGCTCATCTTCAAACTCTTTTTCAACTTCAGGCTCTTGTTCAGGAATAGCTGCTTTAACTTCAACATCTTTTTTAGCAGCTTGATTGTCATGAGAAGGCTCATCTTGTACAGCTTCCAGAAACTCATTCTCCATACAATATTCTATGACATCCTTATCTGTAACATCAACGTAGTTGGCGATAAGAGCATATGGAATAGTCATAGAATAGTTGAAAGACCTCTCCTGCTTCTGAATATAAGTCATCTCGGAGTCTGAAACCTGAGGCCAAGATAACCTGCGAGGAATGGCTGGATTGCTGCGGAGCATGCTTCGAACAATAAGCTTCAGAAATCTAACGAACGGAATGAACTTCCGTTTCTTGTTGGTGAACTTGTCATGTACCACCTCCGAGAGTTCGGTCCAAAAAATAAAAGTGTAGTCGACATGCAAGTCATAGACTACTGCATGGAACAATCGGAGATACAATAAACTTGCACTATCTGTGCCAGAATGCTTCGATGTCAGGTACCTGATGATAACTGAGAACAGTGCATACCATACTGGAGGTAGATTAGACTTGTCAAAGTCTGTAGGTTTGTTCAAAGTACCAACATATCCAAGATTCCTTATTCCTTCATATACTTCCTCTTCAGATGGAAAGTTGTCATATGTAGTTCGACCTGGTCTGGAGTTCGACTCAGGAAGCTCCAGTATCAATCTCAGTCGCTTGTATGAAAGGAATGATTCAAATTAATCGATTTGAAGATCAAAGTGATGCGGACGAGCCATTTCATTCTTTGTTATTGTATGCCATGCCTGCTGTAGATAAACTTCAGGAACATCTGCGCAGTAAGAAAGAGCAGGGGCATGTGGATGACCTTTGAGAATTGCTCGTATCACTGGATGTATCTTGATTATGTTAAAGTCCACGTGATAGTTGTTCGGCTTGTATGGCATATACATGATGGTTGGGAACACATCATTTGGTGTACGACGAGAAGCAGAAAGATCAACCCCAACAGAAGGATGTGACCGCATGGGAGTATCATGAGAAGCTCGATCAGACGGATCATCGAGAATGGCATTCTCGTCTTGAACCATTGGATCTGTATTTGTTTTAGAAGACATAATAGACCTGGAAAACAAAAAGAAAAAGAATTAGACAAAAATAAAAAAAATATTCTAAGTATGGTTTGCGTGCCAAGTTAGAAGCGCAAACCAAGGTTTGCGTTTCAATCATGAGACGCAAAGGTAAGTTTGCGTGTCTAACATAGTCCGAAAACTATACTTAGAAAAACAAAACAAAACACAAAGGAAGGTTTGCGTATCAAGTTAGAAGCGCAAAGTAGACTTTGCGTTTCTAGTTAGAATCGCAAAGTAGACTTTGCGTTTCTTGTTAGAGGCGCAAAGTTCAATTTGCGTTTCTAGTTAGATGCGCAAAGTTCACTTTGCGTTTCTAACTAGACGCGCATGGTTCACTTTGCGTTTCTAACTAGACGCGTAAAGTAGACTTTGCGGGACAAACATACTTGATATTAAAAATCCAAAAACAAAACACGAAGCACAAACACAAAGAGAGTTTGCGTGTCAAAGAGGAGACGAAAAGTACACTTTGCGTGTCCTAGTTGATACGTAAACTACAACTTGAAAGAACAATAGGTTTGCTTAACAAGTTATAAGCGCAAAGTAGACTTTGCGTTTCTAGTTAGACGCGCAAAGTTCACTTTGCGTTTCTGGCTAGACGCGCAAAGTTCACTTTGCGTTTCTAGTTAGACGCGCAAAGTTCACTTTGCGTTTCTGGATAGACGCGCAAAGTTCACTTTGCGGATCTATCATACTTGAACTTCAAACCTAGAATTCGCGAGACACGAACCGAAAACAACAAGAATCAAAAATTAAAGCAAGAAAACATGAAATTAAAGTAAAAGGAAACATACCTGAAGATCGATTATCAGTACTAAGAAAAACCTAATACCTAATTCGAACTAAAGCAGGTCGAATCTGAAGATTTAAAACATATGAACAGTAAAAGAAAAAAAACGACAACCATTCAGTACGAAATCAAACACGAAATCAAAAACAATGCTAAGCTAATCATAACAACAAATCAAAATAAAAGAAGAACACATACCTGATTGAAGTGAACAACAATCGAAAATCAATGAAAAAAGATGAGGTCGGCGCACACAGAGAATAGGAGGGAAGAAGATGAACAGTTCCAAAGTTCAAAAATATAAAGGAAGCAATAAAAGAGAATATTCATATACTAACCTCTATTTATACTAAACGTAAAAAAAAAAAATAACACTAAAAAAAAATACACCTAAAAAAAATAAAATTCCTAAAAAAAAAATTCTTAAAAAAAAAAATACAGCTAAATGAAAAATTTTACCTGACAGGTTCCTTTACTCCCCCTGTTTAATTTCTGATAAGCACAGATAATTTTCTTACTTACTCCCCCTCAAACACAGAAAAGATCAGATAACTTTTTCAGATAAGCTCTCCCCCTTGAAAATTGCACAGACCATATACAAAAAATACAGATACTCAAACACAAAGACATCAGTATGAAAGATGATCATATTGAATATAAATTTTGTAACAACTGAATATATAAACTTTTAAACACTAAACAAATTAAAGTCTACTCAGTAAAATTTCACAGATTTATCAATCAGTTGAAATCAAGCATATATTGTTGGATACAAGACCAAGTATAATTGCATATCAAGTTAAGACATGTTCAGTTTCAAAAACTTCCATTTGTCTATTCAGTGTGCTCGCATGTGAACTTCAATTAGCTTCAAGAAAAATGCAGTTCTAAAATTATAATAGAAAACTTTGCATGTACTAACACTAAGTCATCAAAAATTAAGACTTTCACAAATTTACAGGTTTATCACAACTCAAACATATCACCAAGTATCATGAGATGTGTGCTCATTGGCATCTTTTAGCATTGTGCACATTGGCATCTTAACATGAGTGTGTTCTTTGGCATCTTTTAAGCGCGTGCACTTTGGCATCTTTTAATCAGAGAGTTCATTAAGTAAAGAACATGCCGTAAACGTAACTTTCTATCTGACCCTATTGCAGGATTTGGGTCAGCCACTCCCAGACCAGTTGGCCTTAGGGGACTAGGTGTTAAGAACCCTTTGGAACTTACTTTCCCGGATCAGAAAGGCTACATCAACATATTCTAAACCCATTCATACCAGTAAAACATGACTTTTGATCTGATTCTATAGAAGGATTTCTGTTCGATCACTCCCAGACCAAATGACCTTAGGGGACCAGATGTCAAGCATCCCACGGAACTTACTTTCCCAAACCAGAAAGGTCACAGGTACAAACTTTTAAACCCAGAGATTTCTGTATTTTAAGAATTTATTATTCATCTCAATCACTCAGATCAACGTCTAAATGCTTAGCCCATATTTTCATTCCGATCTATAATTCTGATCATTTAGGTAGTCTAAGCAAAGAAAACTATAAAAATTCAGACTCACATATCTTTAAAGCAGTATCAAAAGCTACAAATATGTTGCTGACTTTTCGACTTTTGTAAGACTTGAAAGTTGAACATATAAAACTTTAATATAAACAAATAACTTGTTAAAGACCCTAAACATACGTTTTATTCAAAAGAAAGAAAATCTGTAACATTTTATTTTATAGAATAAAATTTGTAAAGATTTAAACTTTTAAATTCAACATGCCTAATTTTGAAAGCAAAAAATTGAAACGTTTTTCATCTAAGGCTTTTGTAAAGATATCAGCAAGTTGATATTCAGTTGATACAAAATATAATTCAATGGTACCTTCTTCCACGTGATGCTTTATAAAATGGTACCGCATGTCTATGTGCTTGGTCTTGGTGTGCTGGACTGGATTGACCGATATCGCAATTGCAGACTTGCTGTCACAATATATCGGCACTGTCTTGTATAGCATTCCGTAATCACGAAGTTGCGTTTTCATCCAGAGCACTTGAGCACAACAACTAGCTGCAGCGATGTATTCAACTTCGGCTGTTGATATTGAAACACAATTTTGCTTTTTCGACGCCCAACTTATCAGTCTGTCACCTAAAATCTGAAGATGACCAGAAGTACTATTCCTGTCCAATTGATTACCACCAAAATCTGCATCTGAATAAGCAATCAAATTATAGTCAGAACTTTTAGGATACCATAATCCTAAATAAGGAGTTCCTTTAATATATCTAAAAATGCGTTTGACTGCTAAAAGATGAGATTCTTTTGGTTTAGCTTGGAATCGGGCACATAAGCACGTGGAGAACATTATGTCCGGGCGACTGGCAGTTAGATACATCAGTGATCCGATCATCCCTCTGTATGTATTTTGATCCACAACTTTTCCATCTGGATCGAGTCCGAGTTTGGCACCGTGAGCCATCGGCGTTCCGATTGAAGTTGATTTGTCCATCTTGAATTTCTTCAAGATGTCAAATATATACTTTGACTGGTTGTGAAGATACCATCAGGAAGCTGTTTCACTTGTAAGCCGAGGAAGAAATTGATTTCTCCCATCATGCTCATCTGAAATCTAGAGGTCATAAGATCAGAAAACCATGTACACAAAGATTTGTTAGTCGCACCGAAAATAATATCATCTACGTATATTTGTACTAATCAGATATCAAGATTAGTTCTATAAATGAAAAGAGTAGTATCGATAGATCCTTTGGTGAAGCCGGATTTGACCAAGAAAGCTGACAACTCGTCATACCACGCCCGTGGAGCTTGTTTCAAACCATACAATGCTTTATCGAGAAAATATACATAATCTGGACGATCTTTGTCAACAAATCCCTCTGGCTGAGATACATATACTTCTTCTTTCAGCTTGCCATTGAGAAATGCCGTCTTGACGTCCATTTGATATACTATGAAGTTGCGATAAGCAGCGAAGGCAAGAAACATTCAGATAGCTTCCAATCTGGCAACGGCTGCAAATGTTTCATCGTAGTCAATACCTTCTTCTTGTCGATATCCTTTGGCTACCAACCTTGCTTTGTTCCGTACGATGATACCATCTTTATCATTTTTATTCTTGAAAATCCACTTTGTACCAATTATGCTTTTTCCTTTCGGCCTCGGTACAAGTCTCCATATTTTGAGCGCATCAAATTGATTGATCTCCTCTTGCATAGCAATAATCCAATCCGGGTCTTCCAATGCTTCAGAAACTTTTGTAGGTTCAATCTTGCTTAGGAAGCAAGTGAAGAGACATTCGTTGGAAGTAGCCGATTTGGAGCGTGTAGAAACACTGGCTTGAGGATCTCCAATAATTTGATGAATTGGATGAGATCTTGTCCATTTTGTTGTATGAGGGAGAGGATCAATTACATCTTGAACCACTTCTAATTGAAGAGAGGGACGTTCAGAAACTTCTACATCAGATGAAGAAATAGAAATTGTTTCAACTTGAGGAGGAGGTATCTCAACTATCTCTGAATCAGATTCGGGAACAGTTTGTTGAATAACATCATTCTGTACTTCTTTCTGAAGTGATTCATCTTGAACAGGTTGATCTTGAATTGACTCTTCTTGAGTATGTTCTTCATGAATAAGCTCCGCTTCTGATTGAACATTGTCTGATTGAACACAATCTTGTTGTGCCGGTTCTTGTTGAATAGGAGAGACTGGAGCAGCATCATTGTTAGAGATAGATGCAGCAGAATTTGGTATAGATGAGCTCTTAGTTTTCTGATTCAAAACATTAGAAGCATTTTCAGAATCAGATCTAGGCACATCATCATAAAAATTTTCAAACAGAAAATCAAGATCAGAAAGATTAGGAGAGGGAGTAGAAGAATCCTGGTTATCCGGTGAAAGAGCAGGTTCTGAACTGATTTGTTCAGAAACTGAATTGCCAGTAAAAGAGGGTTCTGAGACTGAGTGACTAGAAACCAAATCAGCAGCTTCGTCAAATTTTACATTGACACTCTCTATGACCTTTCTTGCAGAGATCAGAAAAACTCTATAAGCGGCAGAGTTTGAAGAATAACCCACGAATACACCCTCGTCTGCTTTCGGACTAAACTTGTTGAGATTCTCCCTGTCATTCAGAACGTAGCATTTACACCCGAATGACTTGAAATACTTTATGTTCGGTTTGATCCCGTTCATAAGTTCATACGGTGTTTTGTTGAAACGACGATGCAGAATTGATTTGTTCTGTGTATGACAGGCAGTTGATACTGCTTCAGCCCAGTAAGACAAAGGTAGACCTGAATAAGCAAGCATTGATCTGGCGGACTCAACAAGCGTTCTGTTTCTTCTTTTAACAACACCGTTCTGTTGCGGAGTACGTACAACAGAAAGTTGTTGTTGTATTCCTTGAGATTCATAGAATGCCTGAAGAGTACTGTTTTTGAATTCAGTGCCATTGTCAGATCTTACCACTTTCACTTGCTTCTGCTTATTTGTCTGAGTTGTCTTGATGAGATTGATGAGTACTTCAGGAGTCTCGTCTTTTGACTTCAGAAATTTTACCCAAGTATATTTGGAGTAGTCATCAACAACCACCAAAACATATTTCTTATGTCCTAAACTCTTCGTCTTCATCGGACCACACAAATCAACATGCAAAAGATCAAGAATAGCAGACATGCAGTGTTCAGGTTTAGGCTTGTGAGGAGCTTTCTTCATTTTTCCTTTCTCACAATCCTGGCATAGATGGTCTTTCTGGAAACGGAGAACTGGAAGACCTCTCACTGAATCATTCTTGACCAGGCGATCCATATACTTGAAATTGAGATGAGCTAAACGTCTGTGCCAAATCCAACTTTCTTGAATTGAGGCTTTAGAAAGCAAGCAGATATCTAAAGGAATTTTGATCTTGGAAAGATCAATGGTATACAAATTTGATTGCCTTTTTTCTACCAAAAGATCCTTGCCATTATCATTCTTCACTGCAACTCTTTTGGATTTGAAACTAACTTCAAGGTCTTTATCACAGAATTGTCCTATGCTGAAAAGGTTGTGACTTAGACCCTCGACGTAGCTTACTCTTTTGACAGTTATGTTACCTTGAACTAGATCACCATAACCAAGAATCAGAGCTGTCTCACAGTTGCCAAATTTCACACGACCGCAACATTTATCTTTAAAATTAGACATAAGAGATTTGTTGCCAGTCATATGTTTTGAACATCCCGAGTCCAGATACCATAATTGACTAAGATGCACACACAGAAACTACACCTTTTTAGGTACCCATATGCTTATGGGTCCCTTGTTAGATTTATGTCTTTTATTTTTCACAGATTTATTTTTCATGCAGGAATGAAAGTAATTATCAATAGAAGATAAAACACAATTATCAGAATCAGAACTAGAAGAAGTATATGAGATATTCTTTGATATATCAAACATTTGCTGAAAAGAATATTTTGGATTTTTATTACATGTAGCAAATGTATCAGCATCACAAAGATTGTCTACACATTTAACTCCTAACAGTTCAGATTCTAAAATTTGTTGTTTCATCCTCCAAATCTGCCTTGGTAACTTACTCACAGTCCGATCTGAAGAAGAAAAATCAGAAACATTAGAATTTTCAGATAAGACAGTATCATGTTTCTTTGACTTCTTTGATCTTCTTCTTTTACGCTTCTTTTTATAAAATTGAGCATTTACCAGTAAAGAATTATCGATAATTGAATCAGAAGAAGAAATTTTATCAAAGAAATCAGTCTTAGCATTTGACATTGAAGAACTAGCCTTGGAGTGAAAATTTTCAAAATTTCGCAAGTCTGGAGGAGGTTTGCGCTTCCCATTGGAGGCGAAAACTGAGCTTTGCGCGTCCAACTGCATGCACAAACTTTCAGTTTGCGTTTCCAATGTGGAACGCAAATGGCCATTGTTTTTCAATACTTTAGCATTCTCCTTAGAATCTTTTGATAATCCAGAAGAAATTTTATCTTCAAAACTTGTTTTCATTATAAAAAGAAATAAATCGTTTTCTAAACAAGTTTGAAGATTTTGTTCTTCCAATCTATCTTCAAGATCAACAATCTTACCTTCTAACACTAATGGGGGAATGTATTTCTTAGTATCATAAGACACCGGAGATACATTTTCCTTTTCAGTGTTATTAAAAATGTCAACAAAATCTGTTGAAAATGAAGATTTATTGGAAGATTTGTCATTTAAAAGATTTTGAAATTTTCTGGATTTCTTAGATTGATGAGGAAAATACTTTGCATTTTCAGAAGTGTAAACAAATGGCATTTCCATCCTCTTATTTTTCATTCTTTTCACATTTTCTTCTTCCAAAATTTGTTTCTCAGTTGTCCAAAAGAATTTAAACTGAGGAGCATATCTTGCAAGAGTAAAGTAATCATATTCATATAAAGTAGAAACTTCATTTTTAGCATGATTTAAAAAATGTGGGTTTTCAAAACCAAGTCCCCACTTTTCTTTTATGGCTTCTTTACTCCTTGGTTTATTCATGTAAATGGTTTGCTCAGACTGTTCTCTTTTATACAATTTCCTTTCTAAAACAATTATCTTGTCAGAAAGAATTTTATTTGAAGAAGTCAGTTCAGTCAACGAATCATGATAAGTCTGATTTGAATTTTCTAACTCGACCAACTGCTTATTAAATTTCTCTTTTGTGTCAATTAAAATTGACTTTTCATCATTTAAAGAAATTTTCAGTTTTTCGATTAAATCAGACTTTTCTTGACTTTTAAACTTTTCAGAAACCTACTTTGAGCGCAAATCATGCAAAGCAGTGATAAAAACATTCATTTGAGATAAAAAGAAATTATAGTTAAAAGCAGATATTACCTCAGAACCATCAGATGAGGTATCCTCTTCCTCATCATCAAATTTGTCGTCACCAATAAAGCACATAGCCGCAGTTTCCTCATTTTCAGCCTCATTGTCCGAGTGATCCAACCAATATTCTTCTTCGGCCAACAGGATAGTTCCACTTTCCTTCTTTTCAGCTAAAGCCAACTTCTTTCGGTAAAAAGCAGCATCCTTTACCACTTTGACTCTGCAATCCTTAACCATATGTCCAGGCTTCCCACATTTAAAACAGTTCATCACCTTTTTGTCATCTTTCTTTTGGTCAACTATCTTAGCAGGTTCATACTTTGGAGTGTATGTCATTGAAGGAGCACCAGGTTCTATCTTCTTAGAACCAGAAGTAAACCGCAAGTTGTTCGACCCAGATCTGTGCTTGAACTGTTTCTGATAATGCTGAGTTAGAAGAATCATGGCCTTTTCAAGAGCTTCGCCATCATCATCTGTAGATCCTTCATAAGTTGATTCAGTCAAGGCTTGCTCAGCCAGTTGGCTATCTATAAGAGCAATGGGATTTACTGACAGAGGCTTGTTCTTCTTATCCATTTTCACTTTCTTCTCCATTACCATAGATTCATCTGACATCAAGATTTCGTATAACTCCTGTATTGGCATGGTTGAGATTCTGACATCATTTCTCATTCTGTGGCATGACTTGTTCCACTCAGGTTGTAAAACGTTCAGAAACTTCAAGTTAGCCTCCAACTTAGTCTTCTTAACTTTAATCTTGTATAAATCGTTGATGACAGCTCAAAATCGGTCAAATACACTCTTCAAGCTTTCTCCATCCTTAGCCTTGAACTTTTCAAAATTGTTCATATACCTAGTCTGACACAACTGAGTTGACATTGCAGTACCAAGCATAATCTTTTCAAGTTGAGTCCACATCAGCATAGGATTCTGTTTGAAGCAATCGATTCTGTTATAAATGGAGTTGGGAAGAGCAAGGATCAGATTTGATTTGGCCTGGATATCAGCTTGATGTCTTAACATCTCATCAACATCATATTCCCTTAAAGCTTTCTCAACAGAGGTAGCAACAGAAGTTGCTGTAGCTGGAACAACTTTCCTTGGTATTTCCATAGGACCCTGAGTCAGTGATTTCATCATGTTCTCCCCATTTGGTTGTCTTTCAATGAAGTTAATAAACCGATCCTGCCACTGTTCGAATTCGTTCTCATTGATCAGTACTGGTGGACGTGTATCAGACCCCAATGACATCATGAGGTCATTTTTGTAGATTTGTGCTTGCAAAGACATCTTGTGAAAAAATTCAGAAAATTTAGAAAATTTTCTAAGTATGGGAGACGGGCAAACTAGAGGTTTGTGTATGCAATAAGGAGCACGAAGAAGGTTTTGCGTTTGCAGAGGAGAACGCAAACTGAGTTTTGCGTTTACTTAGTGAAACGCAAGATGAAGCTTTGCGGGTTGAGACTTTGCGTTGCAGGTATGAAACGCAAACTGTTACTTTGCGGGTGAAAGACTTTGCGTTGCAGGTATGAAACGCAAACTTGATGCACGAAGACTTGAAGAGAGAAATGCAAACTGATAGTTTGCGTATTAAACTAGAGCCGAGAACTTTAAGCTTTGCGTTTCCAACGTGAACCGCAAATCTGAAAAATTCACTAACACAAGAGTTAGACACCCAAAATATATGAATGACACGCAAATTTATATGAATCACACGCAAACATATATGAATGACATGCAAAGACTATGAATGAGGCGCAAAGCTTATATGAATGAAGCGCAAACTTCATAAACACTACCAATTCACGCAAGATCAACTACAACTTTGAAAATTAACCAAGAAAAGCACACACTGAACTTCGAAAACTTCTTTCTAACAAATTTTATCAAACAAATTCGATTGAAAAACCCTAAATCAACAATTTCGAAAAAGAACAGAACGAGAATACGTTTTTCCAGAAAATCACAAAATCACCAAATTGAGAATCAAATCATGGTTTTTATGGAAAATTATGTGAATCAAATACGATCGACTATCACAAACGCAACTAAAGAAATCAAATTCGCACAAATTCAATCAAAAACCTAACCAATTTTAATAAATCAAGCAAAAAACGAGATTTTCTTGAAAAATCAAGAAAATCAATCAAATTTTCTGCTTAATCTACAAAATCAGTATCTAAAAACAAATTCTCTCAATCCTCTCAAGATCTAGTACGCTCTGATACCAATTGAGAGTCCAAGAATCTCTAAATCTTTAGAGAGAGAAAGTATAGAAGCGCAAAGTTCAATCAGATTAAAATGTCCGAGTCAAGAGTTCAAAAGTTACAAAACAAGGGCTCTAAGGGGACTTAAATACCCCTAGCCTTTACAAAACATAAATGAACATTAAGAACAATATAGGCTAGAAAATAAATACAATGATTACTATAAAAACATATCTAACATGGGTCATGGGCTAGAAACGGAACCACGTACCAAAAGTTATGAACGTTTAAGCGCGACACTATGTTTTCACCGATTCAACAAAGGGGGTACCCTTTGCGTTTTCTCGTATGGAACAACCTCGTCGGATTTCAACGAAACCGTACATGGTCCATATACTATGTAAATGAGAAGGTTTTCACATGAGATTACTTGAAAAAACCCGCTCTCGTGCAGGAAATTGCCGAAGCCATGCTTTGGCCAAACCGAACGAATGTACGTCGTGTAGTTTATCGTAACCCACTCGAATCATGGTGTATTGACAGAAAGAGACGCTTTCATGGCGTTCTCATCGTTCTAAGGTTCGTTTTGATGGGTCATGGGCTTAAAACGAAGCTCCGTAGCAAAAGTTGTTAGTGTATTATTGTATCCAAGATTTAATAGGAAAAGTCAAGTCAAGATAAGTCAACAAAGCCAATGTTTAGTTTAGTCAAATATGAGTTTACTTAGTTGTTAAGCGTGTGTTAGCATCCTTGGTATAAATACCTTAGGTGCTTTGTAATCTTGAAACAACAACAAGAGCTAGATAGATTGTAATATCATTGTGAGATAAATGAAATGAACACGTTTCTCTCTCTACTCTCTCTCTAGACTTTGAATGTCAAATCTTGTTTAGATTGTTAGATTGCTTGATTGTGATTGGGAAATTTACAATATCAATTGGTATCAGAGCATACCAAACAAATTCAGAAAGATCAATTTTGTCAAGAAAATTCGTTTTGTAAAAAAAATCACTGTTGGATCAAAATGTTGTGATTTTGTTGTTCTTTGATTAAAAAGATGATTCAATAGGATTCGTTTTGTATAATAGATTCATTCATATTCACAAAGATTGTCGAATTAATCACTAGAACAGTTTTAATTTTGGATTTCATTGTGTTTTTCTTGAAAATATGTCGAACACTGTTCTTGAATCAATTTGGTGCATTTTGGTGTTTTTAATCAAAATCCTGTGTTAGAATAATGTTCTAATTGATAAATCGATCATTTCTATGGAATTTCATGTTTAAATTTGTAGGTTTAATAGATTTGGATCGATTTTGTGATCATCTGTGAAGAACGCGCAAGATTGGAAAAACGCGCAAGTTCTTCCTTAGAACACGCAAGCTTCATCATCAAGAACACGCAAGATTCAAGTCTGAAGAATGCGCAAGCAAAACGTGCGAGTTTGCCAAAACGCGCTAAACATGTCTGCGAGTTTGAGCTTTGCGTGACAAGTGAAACGCGCAAACCTCGTCTTGCGCGAGTGCTGAAACGCGAAAACTTCATCTTGCGCGAGCCGTGTAACGCGCAAACCTCTCTTTGCGTGAGCTGTGTAACGTGCAAACGTCTTAAACGCGCAAACGTCATAAAACGCGCACGTAGCGACTAGCGAGTTCCAGAAACGCGCAAGTGCCTACTAGTGAATTTCAGTGTGAATAGTGCTTTGCACTTTCAGTGCCTTGCGAGTTTTGAGCTTTGCGTCTCTAGTGCTTAGCGAGTTTCAGTAGTTAGCGAGTTTCTCTGTGATTAGTGTCTAGCGCGTATAGTGACTTGCGAGTTTCAAGACTTAAATTTTTTTCTGAAAATTAAATTTTTTTTTGTGATCCAAGTTTGACTTTTTAGTCAACATTTCTGATTTGTTTGGGAACGATCATTCACATCAAGCTAATCTGTCAAGATGCCTACTGCTGATGATAAGGGAAATACTGTATTGTCCGCAAGAGATATGGCAGTATTGTGCATGCCTGAGATACCTGTTATAGAGGCTGAACGAGACAAACTGAGAATTCAGAATGAAGCCTTTTTCAAACAGATTCAGGAGTTGAAATTAAATTTGTCAAATACTGATAAAACTCCTGACTGTAAAAAGTGTGCTAATATAGATAAATCTCATTTTGCAGGTATCATCAGTGAGAAAGAAAAAGAGATTAAAGATAGAGAGAAAATGATGGGAATAAAAGACAATACCATTCAATCTCTTGAAGAAGTAATCAAGATGAAGGAATCTTACATTGAAAGTCTTCTGAGCCAATTGAAGATAACTGAACAAAGATCATCAGATCTGCATGATGAATCAGTTAAGCTTCAACAAAAGTATATGGCTTCTGAAGAAATTGCATATGAATTGAAAGTGAAAAATGCTGACTTGATAAAAAGCATAAAAGAAGATAAAGTTCAAGAAAATCTCCAAAGCCAAATGAAGACGACTGAAAAGAAATCATCTGAGCTGAAAGATGAGTCAGTCAAGCTTCAAAACAAGCTTAAGGCTTTTGAAGATCAGATATCTGTTCTGGAGAAGAAAAATGTTGAACTGAAAACATGCCTCAAAGCAGAAAAAGAAAAATCAAATATGAAGACATCTTCTACTCAACAGATGTCTGAACTTTCTAAGAAAACTTTGCAAGAGAAAAAGGATCTTGAGCTGAGATGCATTAAACTTTCCAAGCAAGTGTCTGATTTTGAAAAGATTCTAATTACTGAAAGAGACACATTTGCTAAGGAAAGAAAAGTTCTTGAAGATAAAAACACTGAATTTCCCAAACAGATCTCAATTTTACAAGACTTATTAGAAAAGGAAAGACAAATTTTTAAAGAAAAGAAAAAGTCTTTTGAATCTGAAAAGAAAAATTCTGAAAAGAGAAATGTTGGGATCTTCAATGAAATTTCTGATAAATCCAAGAACTTACAAAAAGATTTTGAGCAAGAACGTTCATATTTTGAAAATGAAATATCCAAGCTCATGTCCAAGATCTCTGTTCTATCATCATATATTCTTAAAGAACAGATGGCTAGATCTGATTTGAAACAGAAATTTGACACACTTACTTTTGAAAGAAACATTTTATCTGAAAAGATAAAAGACTTAGAAGCTGCAAACGTTGATTTGTCAGAAAAGATTACAGCTGATGTGATTGATCAATCACCTGTTGATAATTCAACAAAATCAGTCTGTTCTTTCAAAACAACTTCAAGTTCTATTCATGATCAAAATGTTTTCAAAAAGAACAGTGTCAAACCTAAAATTGTCAAATCAAGTCAGATTCGACCATCAAATCTATTTTATGACAAATCTGTTGATGGACCAGCGAGCTTCTATGTTAAATCTCTTGGAAAGCAATCGAAGAAAAATTAGATGGTCTGGCGAGTGAAGACTCCTGATGAAGAGAAGAAGAATGATAGATCATTCAAGTCCACAACCAATGCCAAAAAGAACAGTACGCATAAAGGCAAATCTTTTGGTAATTCTGATATATATTACTCGACTAATCATTTGATCAGAATTGCTCAAAGGAAAATCTGCTCTTCTTACTGTGGAGAGAATGATTTCGTCCAACAAGAATCTGCTCATAACTGGTACGGATCTTACATAATTACTTCTCAGATTTCGGATTTTAAAAGATATAAATCAAATGAGAGGTGGATTTCTAAATCTAACATACCAGGACCCAAATACCAGTGGGTACCAAATCCTGTTAAATCTGTTTTGCAGGTACCACAGGTATAGGGGGAGCAAGATGTTTGACTTCTAAGTACTACAACTTAGAACTTGGACTTCAATGTCAAAGACATTGGCTTTTGAACAAAACAGTTCAAAACCCGAATTTAAGTGTCAAGATTGTGGCTTCTGATCACATGACAGATCAGGACCCGTTCTTAATTGTGTAAGATAAGGATATTTTGAAAATATCCAGGGGGAGTTTAAAAGAAAACAAATCATGATATAATGATTTGAGGGGGAGCTTAAAAGTAAGTATCTTCTAATCCTAGATCTCTGATTGTTTGAAAGAAGAACAACTTTCAAGCATGAAAAATGTTTTCTGAAATGTTCAAACCACTTCTGGTTCTCAAAAGATTTCATGAATTAAGAAGTGTGATTTCAAATGTTTTTCATTACTGAGCGTTAATGTTTAACTGGCCGTGTGTTTCCAAAGATCAATACTTGCGTATTATCTTTTCTATATACTGTCAAGTATTCACACACATCGGTTCAATACTTCATTTGAAATTGTTGTTACCATGTCTCATAAAGAAACAATTTTTCGATGGTAATACTTCCGTTTGCTTTCAAATGTTGTTGAGCATCAATCATCATTTCTAATTTGTGCTTTCATTGTTAATTTGTTTATATTCGTTCATATAAACAAACCATCCAATTCTTTGATACCCTAACCATTTCATTTGATCTGATTGATACATTGTCAGATTCTCAAAACAATTCTCTTGATTTCATTTCATTCATTCAATATCTTTGTTTTGAGAGATCTTCAAAGTTCAAATGCTCAAATTTCATTCATATTTTTCATGAGCATACATTTTTACAATGTCATCATACATTTTTTGAGCTTAACTGTTAAAGTTAAACTGTTGCACAACCATTCTTTATAGAACTTACATGGGATTCATGTGTGAGCTTATAAGAACTTCCATGGATTCACGTAAACCAGTGTTTCCTACCCCGGAAGTTATCCTAGAGTGATTGAGGGGTGAGGGGTCATAAATCAAAGAGTGGGGGAGATAACTCATCCGATTGAGTTTTTCTCATTGTGTGGAGCGGTAAAATGTAAAAGAGAGTTTGGTTAGAAGTGAGCATAATGTTAAAAAGAAAGAGGGTGTGAGAACAGAGTTAAAAGAATATCAAAACTCTGCACCAACCACTTTCTGAGCCGGGCAGCCACAAAATCTGATTGGTTCACATTCTTTGGTGACCATCATTGAAAAAGGCAGTGAGCCTATGCCAACTCTTGCATTAACCCCACCAGCCACTCGTTTCTTTCTTAACAAAGAAATGTTTCATTTTCTTTGGGGATGCAGCATATCTGCTATCTAGTCTTCACTCGGAAGATTTAGATATTGAAAAAGAAGGAACGTTGCCCCACCTTCGCACCTCTTTCATGCACATTGAGTTCGTGTAATACTTGTTGCTGTCTTAATAGTTTACACAATTTGAGCTTTATGAAACACAATCATTGTGTTAAATTCTTTCATACACAAGCACGAGCACACAGGTTTTTTTTTCTGTCAGAACATTCATAGATAAACCTAGTGTTTTTTAATGATTGAATGGAAGTCCTGGGGACTCATCATCAAACCAACTCCTTAAATTGTACATTCGTTGTACACAGTAACTCCGTGTTACTGACAGGCACTTCTAACTGTTTCATTTGTTGAATCAGGTTTACAACGTTTATTATATCTGGATTTGAAAAGATTCAGGTATATACAATTCATGATTCAGTTGTTCAGATCAAAAGGGCGAAGAATGTCAAATGTATCTCAAAGAGGGAGAATATTGGTAAAAAGGGGAGATTCAAAGAAAGTGCGGAAATTGAGAAAGTTTTGATGATTATGAGCCTCACAATCATCAAAAAGGGGGAGAAATCTACAAAGATCAATTTCAGAGATTCAAATTTCAAAGCTGATTTGAAGAAAAGAGACTTTCTAAAGATAATTCTGAAAGTCCAAGCCAGATGGAAAGAAATCATTCTGAGATTATTCAAAGTCAAATTAGAAGATTCGTGAAAGTTCGTTTTTTCTGAAGAATGATCAGAGATTGCAGAAATGGAGATACAAAGATCAGAGATTCCTCAAAGTTTAAAAGAGGTTTTCAAAGATTTCAAAGTTTTCAAGACTTGTTAACTTTCCAAAACTGCAAAATATTAAAGACTTTTCAAGATTCTTCAAAGATTAAAAGACTGAAGACTGTTAAAGCTTCAAAGTTCAAAGACGCCAGAGTTAAAGTTTGAAGAATCAAGTGCTGAAGACTAATGTCAATTTTTTTTAAAATCTTGAATACAAAGGGGGAGATTGTTAGTGTATTATTGTATCCAAGATTTAATAGGAAAATTCAAGTAAAGATAAGTCAACAAAGCCAATGTTTAGTTTAGTCAAATATGAGTTTACTTAGTTGTTAAGCGTGTGTTAGCATCCTTGGTATAAATACCGTAGGTGCTTTGTAATCTTGAAACAACAACAAGAGCTAGATAGATTGTAATATCATTGTGAGATAAATGAAATGAACACATTTCTCTCTCTACTCTCTCTCTAGACTTTGAATGTCAAATCTTGTTTAGATTGTTAGATTGCTTGATTGTGATTGGGAAATTTAAAATATCAAAAGTTATGGACGTTTAAGCGTGACACCCATTTTTGGCCGATTCAGCAAATGGGTACCCTTTGCATTTTCTCGTTCGGACAGACCTCGTCGGAATTCCACAAAACTGTACGTGGTCCATCTACGATGTAAATGAGAAGGTATTTCCAATAAATAACTTGAAAAAAACCCGCTTTCGTGCAGGAAATTTCCGAAGAGACGCATTGGCCAAAATGAACGAATGTACGTCGTGTGGTTTATCGAAACCCACTCGAATCATGGTGTATTGACAGGAAGAGACCAAGACATGGCGTGCTCCTTGATCTAACATTTGTTTTGACAGGTCATGGGCTTAAAACGGAGCCCCATAGCAAAAGTTATGGACGTTTAAGCGCGACACCAATTTTTGGCCGATTCAGCAAAGGGGTTACCCTTTGCGTTTTCTCGTCCGGACCGACCTCATCGGATTTCCATGAAACTGTATATGGTCCATCTACAATGTAAATGAGAAGGTTTTGACAAGAATTAACTTGAAAAAACCTGCTCTCGTGCAGGAAATTGCCGAAGCCACGCTTTGGCCAAACGAACGTACGTACGTCGTGAAGTTCTTCGAAACCCACTTGAATCATGGTGTATTGAAAGGAAGCTAACCTTTTATGGAGTTCTCCTCGTTCTAAGGTTAGTTTTGACGGGTCATGGGTTTAAAACGGAGTTCCGTAGCAAAAGTTTTGGACGTTTAAGTGCGACACCCATTTTTGGCCGATTCAGCAAAGGGGGTACCCTTTGCGTTTTCTCGTCCGGACCGACCTTGTCGTATTTCCACGAAACTATACATGGTCCATATACAATGTAAATGAGAAGATTTTCACAAGAAATAACTTAAAAAAACCCTCGTTCCCATGCAAGAAATTGCCGAAGCCACGCTTTGGCCAAACCGAATGAACGTTCGTCGTGCAATTTTTGGAAACCTACTCGAATCATGGTGTATTGTGTTAGAACAAATTTTATTTTCACTTTAGAAGTTTTATAAAGTAATCTACTTAAATGTATTGGGCCTTGTATATGGGTTTGAGCTTTATTGTATACAAGGGCTTGGGGGTATAAATAGGAATCATGTATTCTAGTTTAGGTTAAGCATTTACATTTCCCAATGTAGAATCATACGACTTCTTGCTGTAGTAGTTGTAGTTTACTTTTATGCATTCAATAAATATACTGATTTCTATCCCTTCGATTTATTGTTTATCTTTCAATCAATCCAATCATAATCTTAATGGACCTAACAAGTGGTATCAGAGCTAAACAGAGATATATTTTTCTGCACGATTGAGATCTGATTGGTTTTTGAATAGAACAGTCGATAATTTTTTGATTTTTGGATTTGTTGTGAAATTGGTTGTTCTTTGATGTTAAATTGATTCAGTGGTTATAGTTTATCATTATTGAATCAATAACAAGTTCCAATTTCATTCCAAAAAGTCATATTGGTCGATTTTTGAGTTCTTTTGTTCGAAAATATTCATTCAGCGTGGTTGGATCGATTTGTTGCTTAGAATCGAAATTAGTCTTGGTGATCAACTACAAATGTGCTCAACATTTATTTTCGAACATGCGTACAAAGAATCATCTCAAAATTCGATGTATAGAGGTTGGATTTAAAGAAAGTCAGAAAATCGTTCCAGATCTACAAGAATTCGCAAGATTCAGAAAGAACTCGCAGATGTTAAAAAATTCGCAGGTGTTAGAATTCGCAGAAAGAACATTTGGACACAACAAAGTTTTACAAGTATGGAATTCACAAGTAGTTACGTGCGAATGTTAAAGGATTCGCAGACTACTATGCATTAGTTGTGTGCGAATTCTAAGGGATTCGCATGCCACTTGATACGAAATATCAAGATTTCGCAGATATTGTTTATGCGAAAAGTGGTTTCCATATTTGAAAAATGTTCTAAGTCAAGGATTCACAGACAAGAGTGTTGCGAAAAGTCCAGGATTTGCAGGTTAGTGTGATTCGTTGGTATGAGATCTGCGAAATGCGAGAATTCGCAGATATGAGGCTTGCGAAAGTTGAGGATTCACAGGAAAGCCTCTGCGAATTGTGGTCTAGGCTAAGACCATCTTGCGAATTGTGCTCAATTGCTACAATGATCTGCGAATTGATGGTGTTTGTGAAAAGTTTTGGTCTTTTTGAGAATTCTGACTGTTCTGAACCCTGTTTGATACAAGTTTGCCCTGTTCCTGGGCTTTATACGCGGAATGCATATGTGAAATCACTACTATCATATGTTGGTCACATATCATTAGAAACTGATCTATTCTTACACGAGTGCTCATGCCTATCAAGATTTTCAGATTCTGGATTTGATAATTTGGTCTCTATTTGGATTGAGTTAGCTGCTTGAGCATCTGCAATCATCAACCTGGAGAGATTCTTGAGTTGTTAGACCATTGAGAGCACTTTATCATTCTTCTGACTTGATCACTCAGTAGTGTGAGCGACTGCAATCATTGTTCTGCTATTTGAGTTGTAATTTAGAATTCTGAGCGCTTATAATCTTCCAGCTGATTCATGAAGAAAGGAGTTATGGGTTTGATTATTCAGTATTCTGGAGAGAAGTAAGTATGAGTATCTTCTATCAGTTGTTGAACAATTGCTTGCCTTCTAACCCTTACCTTGTAGTGTTGCTACCGGATGCTACCGCCCGTATGCTTATCAGATGAAGTTCTTAAGCTGAATTCTAATCTCAACTCATGGTTCAAAGATAGATCAGATGTTATACACTGAAGATGCACTTTATTGTCATTGCATAATCCGCACATATCATTCTTGTGGGCGTTAAGGAATGTGTTGGATTTACTAGAGATAAAAGCTGTCTTTATGTGCACTCAGTCGTCTACATCAGATCTGATATTTCAGTTGAAACTCTAAGCATAAGAGCTACATTCTAGGGGGAGCTTAAGGATTCTTTGATGTTTATGCAACAATAAGTTTTCTAAAGAAATCAAGGGGGAGAGGAGCTGAAGCTGGAGCTGATCAGAGAATGATTACTTTAAGCGCGACACCCATTATTGGCCGATTTAGCAAAGGGGGTACCTTTGCGTTTTCTCGTCCGGACCGACCTCGTCAGATTTCCACAAAACTGTACATGGTCCATCTACTATGTAAATGAGAAGGTTTTCACAAGAAATTACTTGAAAAAACCCCGTTATCATGCAGGAAATTGCTGAAGCCATGCTTTGCTAAACCGAACGAATATACATCGTCCAGTTTATCGAAACCCACTCGAATCATGGTTTTTAGATAGGAAGAGACCCTTTCATGAAGTTATCCTCGTTATAAGGTTCGTTTTGACGGGTCACGAGTTTAAAACTGAGCTCCGTAGCAAAAGTTATGGACGTTTAAGCGCAACACCCATTTTTGGCCGATTCAGCAAAGGGGGTACCCTTTGCGTTTTCTCGTCCGGAACGACCTCGTCGGATTTCCACAAGACTGTACATGGTCCATCTACAATTTAAATGAGAAGGTTTTGACAAGAAATAACTTGAAAAAAACCGCTCTCGTGCAGGACATTGCCGAAGCCACACATTGGCCAAACTGAACGAATGTACATCGTGCAGTTTATCGAAACGCACTCGAATCATGGTGTATTGACAGGAAACAACATATAAAAGATGTGATTCTAGTTCAAAGGTTCGTTTTTACGTGTCATGGGCATAAAACGGACCCCTATAGCAAAATTTCTAGACGTTTAAGCGCGATACCCGTTATTGGCCGATTCAGCAAAGGGGGTACCATTTTGCGTTTTCTTGTCCGGACCGACCTCGTTGGATTTCCACGAAACTGTACATGGTCCATCTACAATGTAAATGAGAAGGTTTTGACAAGAAAGAACTTGAAAAAAAACCGCTTTCGTGTAGGAAATTGCCGAAGCCACACATTGGCCAAACCGAACGAATGTACGTCGTGTAGTTTATCGATACCCGCTCGAATCATGGTGTATTGACAGGAAGCGACATATCCATAATGTGCTTCTTGTTCTAAGGTTAATTTTGACGGGTCATGGACATAAAATGGAGCCCCGTAGAAAAATTTCTGAACGTAAGCGCGACACTCATTATTGGCCGATTTAGCAAAGGGGGTACCTTTGCGTTTTCTCGTCCGGACCGACCTCATTGAATTTCCACGAAACTGTACATGGTCTATCTACAATGTAAATGAGAAGGTTTTCACAAGAGATTACTAGAAAAAACCCCGTTCTCATGCAGGAAATTGCCGAAGCCACGCTTTGGCCAAACCTAACGAACGTACGTCGTGCAGTTTATCGAATCCCACTCGAATCATGATGTTTTGACAGGAAGCGACCCTTTCATGGCATTCTCCTCGTTCTAAGGTTCGTTTTGACGGGTCATGGGCTTAAACGGAGCTCTGTAGCAAAACTTTTGGAAGTTTAAGCGCGACACCCATTTTTGGCCGATTCAGCAAAGGGGTTACCCTTTGCGTTTTCTCGTCCGACCGACCTCGTCGGATTTCCACGAAACTGTACATGGTCCATCTACAATGTAAATGAGAAGGTTTTGACAAGAAATAACTTGAAAAAAACCCGCTTTCGTGCAGGAAATTGCCGAAGCCACACATTGGCCAAACCGAACGAACGTACGTCATGCAGTTTATAGAAACACACTCGAATCATGGTGTATTGACAGAAAGCGACATATCCATGATGTTCTTATCATTTTAAGGTTCGTTTTGATGGGTCATGGGAATAAAACGGTGCCCCATAGCAAAATATCTGGACGTATAAGTGCGACACCCATTATTAGATTTCCACGAAACTGTACACGGTCTATCTAGTTTATAAATGAGAAGGTTTTCACAATAGATTACTTGAAAAAACCCGCTCTCGTGCTGAAAATTGCCGAAGTCATGCTTTGGCCAAACCGAACGAACGGACGTCGTGTAGTTTATCAAAACACACTCGACAAAACCCACTCGACAAAAGCCACTCGAATCATGGTATATTGACAAGAAGCGACCCTTTCATGGTGTTCTTCTCATTCGAAGGTTCTTTTTGATGGGCCAGGAGCTTAAATCGGAGCTTCATAGAAAAAGTTATGGACGTTTAAGTGCGACACCCATTTTTGGCTGATTCAGCAAATGGGGTACCCTTTGCGTTTTCTCGTCCGGACCGACCTCGACGGATTTCCACGAACCTGTATATTGTACATCTACATTGTAAATGAGAAGGTTTTGAAAATGTCCTATCAAATCACAAACACAATTCAATCTAAGAACAATGAGAATCAATGGAGGAAATCACAAGTGTATTGATGTCACATGTAAGATACAGGTATTTTTCTCTCTAGACTCTCTCAAGATCGTGCTACTCTATTACAAAGAAACAAGGAAGACCCTATTTATAGGTCAACCAAGATACAAGCAAAATACAATACAAAGGACAATACAAAAAGATAAAATGATCTAAACTATAAAGCATTAACAATCTCCCCCTTTTAGATCATTTGACAATTTTGTTCTGGTCCCATCTTCTGAAGCAAATTTTTTGATTCCAAGGTGCGCTTCAAACCTTCTGATATGCTCTCTGAACTCTATCTTCTTGTTGATCGCTTCAAGCATAGTTTCCATGTTTATAGACTCAACTGATCTCAAAGCTTCATTCTTTCTGAATCTTTCTTGCTCTGATAGGAACAACTTGTCTTCAAGCACTTTCCGAACATACTTTAGTGTGCCATCAGAATACTTTGCCAATTCAGAAGCTCTCATGAATTTCTTCTTGTGAGTCTTGGTGTTCACATACATTACACCCAATTTTGGATATCTTGAAAGCTGAAAAGGCTCTAGAACTCTGATCTTTGGATGGTTGAAGTTTGGTGCTAGCAGGTTCACTCTGTTTTGATTTGTTTCAATGCCAAGTTGGACATCAAATGTGTAGGCATTATAAACACTCCTTGTCATGAATCTCTTGATTGCATCTAGAGCATAAGCAACAGTTTGTGACCTCTTTCTCTTCTTTCTATCTTTGAACTCATTCACAATAAACATGATATTTGAGAAATCCAAACTATCAAAATCAGCTTCTGTGAAGGTACTGATCTTCATATCTTTTCTTTGTACAGTGAACTTTGGATAGTGGACATTCAGAATCTTGCACATGTAAATTTGTTGAATCTGCAGAATCCCTTCTCTTTTGACATATGATGAAATATTTTTCTAAGTTTTCATGAACCTGATGTAGTTGGTCTGATAGATCTTGTCTCTATCTCCAACGCCATATAATTTTGCTTCATCAATTGGTTGTAAAGAGGAAACAAAGATCTTGGTTGTTTCTTCAAGGAATGGAACTTTGAGTGATCTTCTGATAATCTCAATGAACTTCAAAAAATCTCCTTCAACATCATAACTTGTGTAAGGAACAAAACCAACACGAACATCTCCTTTAAAGGTAATCTTTCCTCTTTTATTGAATTCATAAGTATTGAACTCTTCTGCTGGCATAGATTCAATTTCTGGATCATGAGCCTTTGAGTATTCTTCCATTTCCATCGGAGTAACGAACACTGGATTAGGCTTAAGCTTTTTAGAAGCTTCAGCAGCACTGAGTATATTTGGACTATCAGGATTCCGGATGTAAGGAAGTGCATTGGCTTTGGCTTCTTCTTCTTTTTCTTTTCTAAGTTCAGCTTTTGCTTCTCTGATCAACTGTCTTTCTTCCTTTTCCCTTTGCTTCTTTTCTCTGTACAGTTGATTTCTAAAGTTCTGGATGTCAACAATGATAGGTCTTTCTTCTTCAAGATCTTTTGGCTTAGGCTTTGAAGTAGGAATCATTGATCTCTTAGACTTCTTAGAAGACTTGGGCTTGTCAAACTTTTTTGTTTGATTAGGTTGTTCAGTTGGTTCTTTAGATTCAAAGTCTTTCGGTAGAGGTAGAGCAATCCTTGGTTCAGAAGTATCAATATTTTCTGGGACAAAACAATTTCTGGTAGGAGAGACTATTGGAATGGCAGTTAAAATCTCATCTTCATCAAACAATTTGTATGTTGGTGGAGCATAATCAACAGCATTGACATTTTGAGCTACCTCCACAACTTTTGCTTGTTGAACAGGAAAAGTTTGATCAAGATCTACAATTTCTTCAGCTTCAATATCAAGGTCATCAAAGTTTCCATCTATGTTGTCTCCAAATATGTCATCCGGTACATTCTCATTCTGATTCAGATTTCCCTGAGCAATAGCATTCTGTACAATCTCTTCAACAGTGACTGTATTCTCAGGGTCTGGTCCATCACTCTTAATGATGTGTTCAATAACATCCATCCCTTCTTGTTTGACTTTCCATTATCTGTCATATCTGGCAGCAGCTTTCTCATCATCATCACTGGCATAGTCATCTAGATTAATAAAATTCTTTGACGTGACCCCCAACATTTCCATAATCTCTTGAACAGTAGCAATCGTAGGCTTTTCAACCGTTGATTATGTGTTATCATAAATCATCAACTCCATTTCAGCTTGTAGAGCATCCTCATCCAACTGATCCTGACCCGACTGATCTCCTTGAGTAGTTTCAGCCACTTCAGCCTCCTAATCCTCAACAGTAACAATAACAACATCTTCAACAGTTTTCTGTCTCTTTCTTATCTCCCCCTCATGATCTTGATCAGAATCACGATCATGTGTTCTCCCAGAAACTGCTTCAGATCTAGCTTTGCATGAAAGTTGTATTGCGTTAGTGAGATCCTGTAGGTGCTTCTCCACTGAGTCTTTGAACTGACTGAACTGAGATTGAGTAACATAATCTACTGGAACTTGAGGAACAATTGGTTGGGATTGTTGCCTCAGTAATCCAATAAGATCTGCTTCTGTCTGATCTGCTGGAGCATCTGATAACAATTGAGCCAAAAGTAAAGACTTTAACTCAGAAACTGATTGGACCGGTGGTGGTTGTGGAACTGATGGTGGTGGAAGTGGTTGCACTGGCTCCTCAACTACTGGATTTTTCCCTTTCAAAAACTTCATCACTTTTCCAATCTCCTCCTCAAACGTTTCTGTCACTTTACTGAACTCCGACTGGAATTTCTGTGTCAAAGATTTTTCAACGACCTTTAGGGCGTCATTGAGAAATTCCCTTGAAACAAATTCGGGTAATATAACACCAGGGCTACTCAAGATTCCCGTTGACACAACTGTTGTAGATGCAACAGTGTGGCTTGTGCTCAAAGCTGGCATAGTGTTAGCAATGACAGGACTTCCACCCAATCCTCGTAGTTCAGAAACTGAAACTACTATAGGTGTTCCGATCGGGGCACTAAGACTCCCGATGTTAGCAGATATTTGTGTCCTATCCAAGGAAGTTGAAATAGTAAGAGGTGCAAGAATCGATTGTGTGCACGAAGGAAGTGAGATCGGGGGCAACAGATCTCTATTTTCAATACCTGAACCTTCCAAATGAAGATTAGGTAGATTATGTGCTAAAAACCCATGAAAAGTTGAGACTACTGTCTGTTGAGAGACAGCAGAATGGGTGGCAGGGGTGTGCAATTGCATTAGTGGGGGACTAATGTCTGTTTCAATACCTCCTGCTCGCAACAAATGCGGCGAGGTAGTGGATGTGACTGTCCTTTCGTAATGGTAGGTTTGGATGCACTCACGCTCACCATGTTCTTTTCTTTCAACCTCTCTAGTCCTCACATTTTCTGAATTTTCAACTAATACTCCCTCATTCGGCCTTATATCTCCATAATCAGACACAACGTTCATAATTGTTGAGTCAACACCTTCCAAATCAAGTTCTCTTGCAACAGAACCAAGATATGGTGTAGAGAAATATTTTCCAAGAATCCAAAGCTGTGACCCAAGATGTCATCCTGATCATCATCATCTTGATCATTTCCTTGATTTTCAGCATCATGTTCTAAATTTGTTGATGATTCTGAAGTACTAGATGAGCTTGCTTGTTTGACTGATAAAGTTCTTTCAGAATTCTGACTTTCATTGAGATTCTCTTCCTGAGGGCCCGATTTATGAATGATAGCCGTCTCAGGTTAAGATGTGGAAATCACTAAACGTGTGGCAGATTGTGCCTGTGTTCCCACACCCTCCAGTACAGAAGTCTGACCCACTCCAGAACCCCTCTCTAAATTTTCCCTCTGCTCACTTACCCGGTCAACTACTCCCGTAGTAGTTTGAACTCTCACCGACTCCTCTCGTCTAACTGGCCCTAAGTCCTGGGTAGGGATTGCCGGCTCTGGCATTCCCATGGACTGCCTATATTTCCTAACACACGAAACGGTCTGATCGACATAAGCAAACAGTGCAGCAGGTACTGGCATCTCAAAAGCGAAGGATTGCTTCTGCTTTTGAAGATGTGTCATTTCATTTTCAGGTGCAATCTCATGATTCAGTCTTTTTGGAATCTCTTTATTGGATCTCAGCATGCTTCGGACAATAAGTTGTAGAAACCGCTGATAAGGCACATATTTTGGCTTTCTTGAATGCCTTTTGCTCATAACCTCCTCATAGAGCTCAGTCCAGATAGCTAAGGCATAATCAACATGCAAATCATAGATGATAGCATGGAACAACCTCAAAGTGTGGATGTTGGTGTTGTCATGCCCAGAGTGCCTTGAAGTCAAACACTTGTTGATCACAGAAAAGAACTGATAATAAAATGGAGGCAGGTTTGACTTTTTAAAATCACTGATCTTTGTTAGGCTCCCAACATATCCTAAGGCAAGAATACCAGTAAACACTTCTTGATCTCTTGGATAAGGATCAAAAGTGTTAGTACATTGAAAGTATTGGAAAGTAAATCTATTTTACATGTATTGTAAATGTATTGTAAAGAGCTTAAAGTGTAAGGGCTTGTGCTTACATAGTGTAGCAAAGGTGGTAGGTAGGATTAGTGTCACTATAAATAGGTGTTAACCCTTGTAATTCAAGATATAATTCAAATTTACAAAATGTAGTCTTCTAAGAATTCTCTCTCTCATTAGTGTAGTTTTCCATTTCTAATAAATGTTCTAATAAATCCTACTACTATCCTATCTTATCTAAACTATTACAAAAGCTTGAATATCTAGATCTAGGGTCCTACAAGTGGTAGCAGAGCTAGAATCAATGATATTTTTCTCGATACGATCAGATCTTGACGTTTCAAGCATTTTTAAGCGTGATCTACTCGTAAGTTCATCCAAATTCTAAATCCTCTTGAAGTATTGTTCCTAATCACATTCCAGATCTATTACAATTCGTAGAATTTCATTTCGACATTTTTTGAAAATTTTCGAAATTTTCGGTATTCTCTTCACGTCAAATTTGTTCGATCCGAAAATTCATTGTATGAATCGATTTGAATTGTCAAGATCTATTCTTTATTGAATTTCGAGCGATCTACAAGTTTCGGATCTGAATTTCGTCGAAAATTGAGCGAGTTATGAGCATTTTAAGTCATTTCGCCGAAATTTTTAGATCTCGCCGGAATCTCGCCGGATTTGAGGTTTGAACCTTGATACTGTTATATATTCGTACAAGATCTGTTCTAAATGTTTAACTCGATTGTTTGATGCATTTTGAGCAAGAAAATCGAGATATGTGATATGTTGAACAACACCTCGCCGGAAAAACGGGTTCGCCGGAAAAGTTACTATTCGTTGCGGAAAATCGAAATTTAAGCAGTAATTTTGTCAAATTTTTGATCCAGATCTGTTTGTTTTGACATGTTGATCAGTTTTAAAAGCTAACTACAAAGAGTTTTGGCATGAATTCGAGAAGTTTGAGCTAGTGTAACAGATCTCGCCGGTAAAACAATCTGATCGGAAATCTTACTGTGTCGCCGGAAATTTTCTGAAATTTCGAAGAGATCTAGTTTATTTCTTCATGATGATCAGTTTGCAAATAAATCACAAAGGTCTCCAGCAAGAATTCGATGATTTGTGGTTATTGGAAGATATCATCGGAAAAAGTTGGTTATCGCCGGAATTTGTCTGTTTCATCGCCGGATTCTTTGCTGTTTATCACTCCAGATTCGTGTGTTTCTTCATGATAATCAATGTCCAAGTTGTTTACACGATTTGCAGCAATGAATTTGAGTTTTTGAGCTGATTTTAGGTGAAAAAGATGATGAATAGTACATGATTTTATGTGGGTTTTTGTGAAGAAGAAGGTGAATAGTGAACTAACGGACATCTCGTTAGTCCAGTTAGTTTTCTAACATTTTTGGTCCAAAAGTCATTATTTCGGCCAAAAATTGTTTTTCAACCCCTACCGAGTGGTGCATAATCATTTGTTCCTCACTCAAGCGAAATGTTTATGTCTTTCAAGTGGAATTCTTATTCGATTCGAGGTTAACGACAGATTCGTTGTTAAACACTAAGTATGCACCGGTTCGTCAAATAAAATCCTCTTGTTGTCATTCTTGTGGGCTTAATATAACAAGTTGGATTTCAACATTTTAAGATGCTTCGAAGTGCACTTAGTCGAGCTTATGGAGTACTTCGGATCCGGTTTTAAAATCGAAAATTCAAGAGTGAGAGCAACGTTAAAGGGAGAGTCGAGCCTATCATTGTCAACTTGTGCCAAAGTTTTACAAAGCAAATCAAGGGGGAGAGAAGATTAGAGCTTAAATATGTGATTTACTTTCCAAAACTTTAGGGGAAGAATGTTAGTGCATTGAAAGTATAGAAAAGTAAATCTATTTTACATGTATTGTAAATGTATTGTAAAGAGCTTAAATTGTAAGGGCTTGTGCTTACATAGTGTAGCAAAGGTGGTAGGTAGGATTAGTGTCACTATAAATAGGTGTTAACCCTTGTAATTCAAGATATAATTCAAATTTACAAAATGTAGTCTTCTAAGAATTCTCTCTCTCATTAGTGTAGTTTTCCATTTATAATAAATGTTTTAATAAATCCTACTCCTATCCTATCCTACCTAAACTATTACAAAAGCTTGAATATCTAGATCTAGTGTCCTACAATGGACGTTCAAGCGGAGACACCCATTTTTGGCCGATTCGGCAAATGGGGTACCCTTTGTGTTTTCTCGTCCGGACCGACCTCGTTGCATTTCCACGAATCTTTACATTGTTCATCTACAATGTAAATTATAAGGTTTTCAAGGGAAATAACTTGCAAAAAAACCCACTCTCGTGCAGGATATTGCCGAAGCCACACATTGGCCAAACCGAAAGAACGTACATCATGCAGTTTATCGATATCCACTCAAATCATGGTGTATTTCCAGAAAGAGACCAAGACATGACGTGCTTCTCGTTCTAAGGTCCGTTTTGACTGTCATGGGCTTAAAACGTATCCTCGTAGCAAAAGTTATGGACGTTTAAGTCCGACACCCATTTTTGACCGATTCAGCAAAGGGGGTACCCTTTGTGTTTTCTCGTCCGGACCAACCTCTTCGGATTTCCACTAATCTTTACATTTTTCATCTTCAATGTAAATGATAAGGTTTTTAAAAGAAATTACTTGCAAAAAATCCACTCTCGGGCCGGATATTGCCGAAGCCACGCATTGGCCAAACCGAAAGAACGTACATCATGCAGTTTATCGATATCCTCTCAAATCATGGTGTATTGACAGAAAGCAACCAAGACATGACGTGATTCTCATTCTAAGGTTCGTTTTGATGGGTCATGGGCTTAAAACGGATCCCCGTAGCAAAAGTTATGGACGTTTAAGCGCGTCACCCATTTTTGGCCGATTCGACAAAGGGGTACCCTTTGTGTTTTCTCGTCCGGACCGACCTCGTCGGATATCCACGAATCTTTACATTTTTCATCTACAATGTAAATGATAAGGTTTTCAAGGGAAATAACTTGCAAAAACCCACTGTCGTGCAGGATATTACCGAAGCCACGCAGTGGCCAAACCGAAAGAACGTACATCATCCAGTTTATCGAAACCCACTCAAATCATGGTATATTTTCTAGAAAGAGCCAATCCATGGAATGGTTCTCGTTCTAAGGTCCATTTTGACAGGTCATGGGCAGAAAACGGATCCCCATTGGAAAAGTTATGGACGTTTAAATGCGACACCCATTTTTGGCCGATTCAGCGAATGGCCTTTGTGTTTTTCGTACGGACCAACATCGTCAGATTTCCATGAATCTTTATATTGTTCATCTACAATGAAAATGATAAGTTTTTCAACGGAAATAACTTGCAAAAAACCCACACTCGTGCAGGATATTGCTGAAGCCACACATTGGCCAAACCGAAAGAACGTACATCATGCAGTTTATCGATACCCACTCAAATCATGGTGTATTGCCAGAAAGAGAATAAGCCATGACGTTCTTATCGTTCTAAGGTTCGTTTTGATGGGTCATGGGCTTAGAACGGATCCCCGTAGCAAAAGTAATGGATAGTTAAGCGCGACACCCATTTTTGGCCGATTCAGCAAAGAGGGTACCCTTTGTGTTTTCTCGTCCGGACCGACCTCGTCGGATTTCCACGAATCTTTACATTGTTCATATACAATGTAAATGATAAGGTTTTCAAGGGAAATAACTTGCAAAACCCACTCTCGTGCAGGATATTGCCGAAGCCACGTACTGGCCAAACCGAAAGAACGTACATCATGCAGTTTATTGATACCCACTCAAATCATGGTGTATTGCTAGAAAGAGACAAATCCATGGAGTGCTTTTCGTTCTAAGGTTCGTTTTGACAGGTCATGGGCTTAAAACGGATCCCCGTATCAAAAGTTACGGACGTTTAAGCGCGACACCCATTTTTGGCCGATCCGGCAAAGGGGGTACCGTTTGTGTTTTCTCATCCGAACTGACCTCATCGGATTTCCACGAATCTATACATTGTTCATCTACAATGTAAATGATAATGTGTTCAATGGAAATAACTTGCAAAAAACCCACTCTCGTGCAGGATATTGTCGAAGCCATGCATTGGCTATTCCGAAAGAACGTACATCATGCAGTGTATCGATACCCACTAAAATCATGGTGTATTGCTAGAAATAAACTAAGCCATGGCTTTCTTCTCGTTCTAAGGTTCGTTTTGACGGGTCATGGTCTAAAAACGGATCTCCGTAGCAAAAGTTATAGACGTTTAAGCGCGACACACATTTATGGCCGATTCAGCAAAGGGGTACCTATTGTGTTTTCACGTCCGAATCGACCTCGTTGGATGTCTACGAATTTTTACATTGTCCATATACAATATAAATGATAAGGTTTTCAAGGGAAATAACTTGCAAAAAACCCACACTCGTACAGGATATTGCCGAAGCCACGCATTGGCCAAACCGAAAGAACGTACATCGTGCAGTTTATCGATACTCACTCAAATCATGGAGTATTTCCATAAAGAGATGAAGCCATGACGTGCTTATCGTTCTAAGGTTGTTTTGACGGGTCATGGGCTAATAACGGATCCCCGTAGCAAAAGTTATGGACGTTTAAGCGCGACACCCATTTTTGGTCGATTCGGCAAAGGGGGTACCCTTTGTGTTTTCTCGTCCGGACCGACCTTGTCCATCTATAATGTAAATTATAAGGTTTTTAAGTGAAATAACTTGCAAAAAACCCACTCTCGTGCAGGATATTTCCGAAGCCATGCATTGGCTAAACCGTAATAACGTACATCACGCAGTTTATCGATACCCACTCAAATCATGGTGTATTTCCAGAAAGCGACCAAGCCATGGCCTGCTTATCGTTCTAAGGTTCGTTTTTACGAGTAATGGGCAAAAAACGAATCCCCGTAGAAAAAGTTATGGACGTTTAAGCACGACATCCATTTTTGGCCGATTCAACAAAGGGGGCACCCTTTGTGTTTTCTCGTCCGGACATACCTCGTCGGATTTCCACGAATCTTTACATTGTCTATCTACAATGTAAATGAGGAGGTTTTCAAGGGAAAGAACTTGCAAAAAACCCGCTCTCGTGCAGGATATTGCTGAAGCCACGCATTGGCCAAACCGAATGAACGTACATCATCCAGTTTATCGATACCCACACAAATCATGGTGTATTGCAAGAAAGTGACCAAGCCATGGTGTGATTCTCGTTCTAAGGTTTGTTTTAACGGGTCATGGGGTTAAAACGGATCCTCGTAGCAAAAGTTATGGATGTTTAAGCGCGACACCCATTTTTGGCCGATTCGGCAAAGGGGGTACCCTTTGTGTTTTCTCGTCCGGACCGACCTCGTCGGATTTCCACGAATCTTTACATTGTTCATATACAATGTAAATGATAAGGTTTTCAAGGGAAATAACTTGCAAAAAACCCACTCTCGTGCAGGATATTGCCGAAGCCACGCATTGGCCAAACAAAAAGAACGTACATCATGCAGTTTATCGATATCCACGCAAATCATGGTGTATTGCAAGAAAGTGACCAATCCATGGTGTGCTTCTCGTTATAAGGTTCGTTTTAACACGTCATGGGCATGAAACGTATCCCCATAGCAAAAGTTATGGATGTTTAAGTGTGACACCCATTTTTGGCCAATACAACAAAGGGGGTACCCTTTGTGTTTTCTCGTCCGGACCGACCTCGTCGGATTTCCACGAACCTTTACATTGTTCATCTAAAATGTAAATGATAAGGTTTTCAAGGGAATTAACTTGCAAAAAACCCAATCTCATGCAAGATATTGCCGAAGCCACGTATTGGCTAAACCGAAAGAACGTACATCATGCAGTTTATCGATACCCACTCAAATAATTGTGAATTGCCAGAAAGAGACAAAGACTTGGCCTTCTTCTCGTTCTAAGGTTCGTTTTGATGGGTCATGGGCTTTAAATGGATCACCGTAGCAAAAGTTATGGACGTTTAACTGCAACACCCATTTTTGGCCGATTCTGCAAAGGGGATACCCTTTGTGTTTTCTCGTCCGGACCAACCTCGTCGGATTTCCACGAATCTTTACATTTTTCATCTAAAATGTAAATGATAATGTTTTCAAGGGAAATAACTTGCAAAAAACCCACTCTCGTGCAGGATATTGCCGAAGCCACGATGTGGCCAAACCGAAAGAACGTACATCATGTTGTTTATCGATACCCACTAAAATCATGGTGTATTGCTAGAAAGAGACCAAGCCATGGCATGATTTTCGTTCTGAGGTTCGTTTTGATGAGTCATGGGCTTAAAACGGATCCCCGTAGCAAAAGTTATGGACGTTTAAGTGCGACACCCATTTTTGGCCGATTCGGCAAAGGGGGTACCCTTTGTGTTTTCTCGTCCGAACCGACCTCGTCAGATTTCCACGAATCTTTACATTGTTCATCTACAATGTAAATGATATGGTTTTCAAGGGAACTTACTTGCAAAAAACCCATTCTCGGGCCGAATATTGCCGAAGCCACACATTGGTCAAACCGAAAGAACGTACATCTTGCAGTTTATCGATACCAACTCAAATCATGGTGTATTGACAGAAAGAAACCAATCCATGACGTGCTTCTCATTCTAAGGTTCATTTTGACAGGTCATGGGCTTAAAATAGAACCCCGTAGCAAAATTTATGGACGTTTAAACGCGACACCCATTTTTGGCAGATTCGACAAAGGGGGTACCCTTTATGTTTTCTCGTCCGGACCGACCTCGTCGGATATCCACGAATCTTTACATTGTTCATCTAAAATGGAAATGATATGGTTTTTAAGTGAAATAACTTGAAAAAAACCCACTCTCGTGCAGGATATTGCCGAAGCCACGCAGTGGCCAAACCGAAAAAATGTACATCATATAGTTTATCGATACCCACTCAAATCATGGTGTATTTCTAGAAAAAAACGAATCCTTGGCGTTATTCTCATTCTAAGGTTCGTTTTGACGCGTCATGGGCTTAAAACAGATCGTCGTAGCAAAAGTTATGAATGTTTACGCGCGACACCCATTTTTGGTCGATTCGGCAAAGGGGTACCCTTTGTGTTTTCTCGTCCGGACCAACCCCGTCGGATTTCCACGCATATTTACATTGTTCATCTACAATGTAAATGATAAGGATTTCAAGGGAAATAACTTGCAAAAAACCCACTCTCGTGCTGGATATTGCCGAAGCCACGCATTGGCCAAACCGAAAGAACGTACATCATCCAGTTTATCGATACCCACTCAAATCTTGGTGTATTGCCAGAAAGTAACCAATCTATGGCATGATTCTCTTTCTAAGGTTTGTTTTGATGGGTCATGGGCTTAAAACGGATCCGCGTAACAAAAGTTATGAACATTTAAGCGCGACACCCATTTTTGGCCGATTCGGCAAAGGGGTACCCTTTGTGTTTTCTCGTCTGGACCGACCTCGTCGGATTTCCACGAATCTTTACATTGTTCTTCTACAATGTAAATGATAAGGCTTTCAAGGGAAATAACTTGCAAAAAACCCAGTCTCGTGCAGGATATTGCTGAAACTACGCATTGGCAAAACTTAAAGAACGTACATCATGCAGTTTATCGATACCCACTCAAATCATGGTGTATTGCCAGAAAGTAACCAATCCATGGCATGATTCTCTTTCTAAGGTTCGTTTTGAAGGGTCATGGGCTTAAAATGGAACCCCATATCAAAAGTTATGGACGTTTAAGCGTGACACCCATTTTTGGCCGATTCGACAAAGGGGGTACCCTTTGTGTTTTCTCGTCCGGACCGACCTCGTCAGATATCCACGAATCTATACATTGTTCATCTAAAATGGAAATGATATTGTTTTCAAGGGAAATAACTTGCAAAAAACCCACTCTCATGCAGGATATTGCCGAAGCCACGCAGTGGCCAAACCGAAAGAATGTACATCATGCAGTTTATCGATACCCACTCAAATCATGGTGTATTGCTAGAAAGAGACGAAGCCATGGCGTGCTTTTCGTTCTGAGGTTCGTTTTGATGAGTCATGGGCTTAAAACGCATCCCCGTAGCAAAATTTATGGACGTTTAAGTGCGACACCCATTTTTGGCCGATTCGGCAAATGGGGTACCCTTTGTGTTTTCTCGTCCGAACCGACCTCGTCAGATTTCCACGAATCTTTACATTGTTCATCTACAATGTAAATGATAAGGCTTTCAAGGGAAATAACTTGCAAAAAACCCAGTCTCGTGCAGGATATTGCCGAAACTACGCATTGGCAAAACTTAAAGAACGTACATAATGCAGTTTATCGATACCCACTCAAATCATGGTGTATTGCCAGAAAGTAACCAATCCATGGCATGCTTCTCTTTATAAGGTTCGTTTTGAAGGGTCATGGGCTTAAAATGGAACCCCATATCAAAAGTTATGAACATTTAAGCGCGACACCCATTTTTGGCTGATTCGGCAAAGGGGTACCCTTTGTGTTTTCTCGTCCGGACCGACCTCGTCGGATTTCCACGAATCTTTACATTGTTCTTCTACAATGTAAATGATAAGGCTTTCAAGGGAAATAACTTGCAAAAAACCCAGTCTCGTGCAGGATATTGCCGAAACTACGCATTGGCAAAACTTAAAGAACGTACATCATGCAGTTTATCGATACCCACTCAAATCATGGTGTATTGCCAGAAAGTAACCAATCCATGGCATGCTTCTCTTTCTAAGGTTCGTTTTGAAGGGTCATGGGCTTAAAATGGAACCCCATATCAAAAGTTATGGACGTTTAAGCGTGACACCCATTTTTGGCCGATTCGACAAAGGGGGTACCCTTTGTGTTTTCTCGTCCGGACCGACCTCGTCAGATATCCACGAATCTTTACATTGTTCATCTAAAATGGAAATGATATTGTTGTCAAGGGAAATAACTTGCAAAAAACCCACTCTCATGCAGGATATTGCCGAAGCCACGCAGTGGCCAAACCGAAAGAATGTACATCATGCAGTTTATCGATACCCACTCAAATCATGGTGTATTGCTAGAAAGAGACGAATCCATGGCGTGCTTTTCGTTCTGAGGTTCGTTTTGATGAGTCATGGGCTTAAAACGGATTCCCGTAGCAAAATTTATGGACGTTTAAGTGCGACACCCATTTTTGGCCGATTCGGCAAATGGGGTACCCTTTGTGTTTTCTCGTCCGAACCGACCTCGTCAGATTTCCACGAATCTTTACATTGTTCATCTACAATGTAAATGATATGGGTTTCAAGGGAAATTACTTGCAAAAAACCCACTCTCGGGCCGGATATTGCTGAAGCCACACATTGGTCAAACCGAAAGAACGTACATCATGCAGTGTATCGATACCCACTCAAATCATGATGTATTGACAGAAAGCAACCAATCCATGACATGCTTCTCATTCTAAGGTTCATTTTGACAGGTCATGGGCTTAAAATAGAACCCTGTAGCAAAATTTATGGACGTTTAAGCGCAACACCCATTTTTGGCCGATTCGGCAAAGGGGGTACCCTTTGTGTTTTCTCGTCCGGACCGACCTCGTCGGATTTCCATGAATCTTTACATTTTTCTTCTACAATGTAAATGATAAGGCTTTCAAGGGAAATAGGTTGCAAAAAACCCACTCTCGTGCAGGATATTTCCGAAGCCACGCATTGGCCAAACCGAAAGAACGAAAATCATGCAGTTTATCGATACCCACTCAAAGCATGGTGTATTCCCAGAAATAGACCAAGCCATGGTGTTTTTATTTTTCTAAGGTCCATTTTGACGGGTCATGGGCTTAAAACGGATTCCCGTAGCAAAAGTTATGAACGTTTAAGTACGACACCCATTTTTGGCCGATTCGGCAAAGGGGGCACCCTTTGTGTTTTCTCGTCCGGACCGACCTCGTCGGATTTCCAAAAATATTTCCATTGTTCATCTACAATGTAAATGATACGGTTTTCACATGAAATAACTTGCAAAAAACCCACTCTCGTGCAGGATATTGCCGAAGCCACGCATTGGCCAAACTAAAAGAACGTATATCATGCAACTTATCGATACCCACTCAAATCATGGTGTATTGCCAGAAAGTGAGCAATCCTTAGCGTGCTTCTCGTTCTAAGGTTCGTTTTAATGGTTCATGGGCTTAAAACGGATCCCTATAGTAAAAGTTATGGATGTTAGCGCGATACCCATTTTTGATTGATTCAGCAAAGGGGGTACCCTTTGTGTTTTCTCGTCAGGATCGACCTCGTCGGATTTCCACGAATCCTTACATTGTTTATCTAAAATGTAAATGATAAGGTTTTCAAGGGAAATAATTTGCAAAAAACTCACTCGTGCAGAATATTGCCGAAGCCACGCATTGGCCAAACCAAAAGAATGTACATCATGCAGTTTATCGATACCCACTCAAATCATGGTGAATTGCCAAAAAGAGACCAAGACTTGGAGTTATTCTCGTTCAAAGTTCCATTTTGACGAGTCATGGTCTTAAAGCGGATCCCCGTAGCAAAAGTTATAGACGTTTAAGCGCGACACCCATTTTTGGCCGATTCAACAAAGGGATTACCTTTGTGTTTTCTCGTCTGGACCGACCTCGTCGGATTTCCACGAATCCTTACATTGTTCATCTAAAATGTAAATGATAAGGCTTTCAAGGGAAATAACTTGCAAAAAACCCACTCTCGTGCAGGATATTACCGAAGCCATGCATTGGCCAAACCGAAAGAATGTACATCATGCAGTTTATCGATACCCACTCAAATCATGGTGAATTCCCAAAAAGAGACCAAGACTTGGAGTTATTCTCGTTCAAAGTTCCATTTTGACGAGTCATGGTCTTAAAGCGGATCGCCGTAGCAAAAGTTATAGACGTTTAAGCGCGACACCCATTTTTGGCCGATTCAACAAAGGGATTACCTTTGTGTTTTCTCGTCTCGACCGACCTCGTCGGATTTCCATGAATCTTTAAATTTTTCTTCTACAATGTAAATGATAAGGCTTTCAAGGGAAATAAGTTGCAAACAACCCACTCTCGTGCAGGATATTTCCGAAGCCACACATTGGCCAAACCGAAAGAACAAACATCATGCAGTTTATCGATACCCACTCAAAGCATGGTGTATTCCCAGAAATAGACCAAGCCATGGTGTTTTTATTTTTCTAAGGTCCATTTTGATTGGTCATGGGCTTAAAACGGATTCCCGTAGCAAAAGTTATGAACGTTTAAGTACGACACCCATTTTTGGCCGATTCGGCAAAGGGGTACACTTTGTGTTTTCTCGTCCGGACCGACCTCGTCGGATTTCCATGAATCTTTACATTTTTCTTCTACAATGTAAATGATAAGGCTTTCAAGGGAAATAACTTGCAAAAAACCCACTCTCGTGCAGGATATTTTCGAAACCACGCATTGGCCAAACCGAAAGAACGAACATCATGCAGTTTATCGATACCCACTCAAAGCATGGTGTATTACCAAAAATAGACCAAGCCATGGTGTTTTTATTTTTCTAAGGTCCATTTTGACGGGTCATGGGCTTAAAACGGATTCCCGTAGCAAAAGTTATGAACGTTTAAGTACGACATCCATTTTTAGCCGATTCAGCAAAGGGGGTACCCTTTGTGTTTTCTAGTCCGGACCGACCTCGTCGGATTTCCAAAAATATTTCCATTGTTCATCTACAATGTAAATGATACGGTTTTCACATGAAATAACTTGCAAAAAACCCACTCTCGTGCAGGATATTGCCGAAGCCACGCATTGGCCAAACTAAAAGAACGTACATCATGCAACTTATCGATACCCACTCAAATCATGGTGTATTGCCAGAAAGCGAGAAATCCATAGCGTGATTCTCTTTCTAAGGTTCGTTTTGATGGGTCATGGGCTTAAAACGGATCCCCATAGCAAAAGTTATGGATGTTAGCGCGATACCCATTTTTGATCGATTCAGCAAAGGAGGTACCCTTTGTGTTTTCTCGTCAGGATCGACCTCGTCGGATTTCCACGAATCCTTACATTGTTTATCTAAAATGTAAATGATAAGTTTTTCAAAGGAAATAATTTGCAAAAAACTCACTCTCGTGCAGAATATTGCCGAAGCCACGCATTGGCCAAACCAAAAGAATGTACATCATGCAGTTTATCGATACCCACTCAAATCATGGTGAATTGCCAAAAAGAGACCAAGACTTGGAGTTATTCTCGTTCAAAGTTCCATTTTGACGAGTCATGGTCTTAAAGCGGATCCCCGTAGCAAAAGTTATAGACGTTTAAGTGCGACACCTATTTTTGGCCGATTCAACAAAGGGATTACCCTTTGTGTTTTCTCGTATGGACCGACCTCGTCGGATTTCCACGAATCTTTACATTGTTCATCTAAAACGTAAATCATAAGGCTTTCAAGGGAAATAACTTGCAAAAAACCCACTCTCGTGCAGGATATTACCGAAGCCATGCATTGGCCAAACCGAAATAACGTACATCATGCAATTTATCGATACCCACTCAAATCATGGTGTATTTCCAGAAAGTAACCAATCCATGGCATGCTTCTCTTTCTAAGGTTCGTTTTGATGGGTCATGGGCTTAAAATGGATCCCCGTAACAAAAGTTATGAACGTTTAAGCGCGACACCCATTTTTGGCCGATTCGGCAAAGGGGGTACCCTTTGTGTTTTCTCGTCCGGACCGACCTCGTCGGATTTCCATGAATCTTTACATTTTTCTTCTACAATGTAAATGATAAGGCTTTCAAGGGAAATAGGTTGCAAAAAACCCACTCTCGTGCAGGATATTTCCGAAGCCACGCATTGGCCAAACCGAAAGAACGAAAATCATGCAGTTTATCGATACCCACTCAAAGCATGGTGTATTCCCAGAAATAGACCAAGCCATGGTGTTTTTATTTTTCTAAGGTCCATTTTGACGGGTCATGGGCTTAAAACGGATTCCCGTAGCAAAAGTTATGAACGTTTAAGTACGACACCCATTTTTGGCCGATTCGGCAAAGGGGGCACCCTTTGTGTTTTCTCGTCCGTACCGACCTCGTCGGATTTCCAAAAATATTTCCATTGTTCATCTACAATGTAAATGATACGGTTTTCACATGAAATAACTTGCAAAAAACCCACTCTCGTGCAGGATATTGCCGAAGCCACGCATTGGCCAAACTAAAAGAACGTATATCATGCAACTTATCGATACCCACTCAAATCATGGTGTATTGCCAGAAAGTGAGCAATCCTTAGCGTGCTTCTCGTTCTAAGGTTCGTTTTAATGGTTCATGGGCTTAAAACGGATCCCTATAGTAAAAGTTATGGATGTTAGCGCGATACCCATTTTTGATTGATTCAGCAAAGGGGGTACCCTTTGTGTTTTCTCGTCAGGATCGACCTCGTCGGATTTCCACGAATCCTTACATTGTTTATCTAAAATGTAAATGATAAGGTTTTCAAGGGAAATAATTTGCAAAAAACTCACTCGTGCAGAATATTGCCGAAGCCACGCATTGGCCAAACCAAAAGAATGTACATCATGCAGTTTATCGATACCCACTCAAATCATGGTGAATTGCCAAAAAGAGACCAAGACTTGGAGTTATTCTCGTTCAAAGTTCCATTTTGACGAGTCATGGTCTTAAAGCGGATCCCCGTAGCAAAAGTTATAGACGTTTAAGCGCGACACCCATTTTTGGCCGATTCAACAAAGGGATTACCTTTGTGTTTTCTCGTCTGGACCGACCTCGTCGGATTTCCACGAATCCTTACATTGTTCATCTAAAATGTAAATGATAAGGCTTTCAAGGGAAATAACTTGCAAAAAACCCACTCTCGTGCAGGATATTACCGAAGCCATGCATTGGCCAAACCGAAAGAATGTACATCATGCAGTTTATCGATACCCACTCAAATCATGGTGAATTCCCAAAAAGAGACCAAGACTTGGAGTTATTCTCGTTCAAAGTTCCATTTTGACGAGTCATGGTCTTAAAGCGGATCGCCGTAGCAAAAGTTATAGACGTTTAAGCGCGACACCCATTTTTGGCCGATTCAACAAAGGGATTACCTTTGTGTTTTCTCGTCTCGACCGACCTCGTCGGATTTCCATGAATCTTTAAATTTTTCTTCTACAATGTAAATGATAAGGCTTTCAAGGGAAATAAGTTGCAAACAACCCACTCTCGTGCAGGATATTTCCGAAGCCACACATTGGCCAAACCGAAAGAACAAACATCATGCAGTTTATCGATACCCACTCAAAGCATGGTGTATTCCCAGAAATAGACCAAGCCATGGTGTTTTTATTTTTCTAAGGTCCATTTTGATTGGTCATGGGCTTAAAACGGATTCCCGTAGCAAAAGTTATGAACGTTTAAGTACGACACCCATTTTTGGCCGATTCGGCAAAGGGGTACACTTTGTGTTTTCTCGTCCGGACCGACCTCGTCGGATTTCCATGAATCTTTACATTTTTCTTCTACAATGTAAATGATAAGGCTTTCAAGGGAAATAACTTGCAAAAAACCCACTCTCGTGCAGGATATTTTCGAAACCACGCATTGGCCAAACCGAAAGAACGAACATCATGCAGTTTATCGATACCCACTCAAAGCATGGTGTATTACCAAAAATAGACCAAGCCATGGTGTTTTTATTTTTCTAAGGTCCATTTTGACGGGTCATGGGCTTAAAACGGATTCCCGTAGCAAAAGTTATGAACGTTTAAGTACGACATCCATTTTTAGCCGATTCAGCAAAGGGGGTACCCTTTGTGTTTTCTAGTCCGGACCGACCTCGTCGGATTTCCAAAAATATTTCCATTGTTCATCTACAATGTAAATGATACGGTTTTCACATGAAATAACTTGCAAAAAACCCACTCTCGTGCAGGATATTGCCGAAGCCACGCATTGGCCAAACTAAAAGAACGTACATCATGCAACTTATCGATACCCACTCAAATCATGGTGTATTGCCAGAAAGCGAGAAATCCATAGCGTGATTCTCTTTCTAAGGTTCGTTTTGATGGGTCATGGGCTTAAAACGGATCCCCATAGCAAAAGTTATGGATGTTAGCGCGATACCCATTTTTGATCGATTCAGCAAAGGAGGTACCCTTTGTGTTTTCTCGTCAGGATCGACCTCGTCGGATTTCCACGAATCCTTACATTGTTTATCTAAAATGTAAATGATAAGTTTTTCAAAGGAAATAATTTGCAAAAAACTCACTCTCGTGCAGAATATTGCCGAAGCCACGCATTGGCCAAACCAAAAGAATGTACATCATGCAGTTTATCGATACCCACTCAAATCATGGTGAATTGCCAAAAAGAGACCAAGACTTGGAGTTATTCTCGTTCAAAGTTCCATTTTGACGAGTCATGGTCTTAAAGCGGATCCCCGTAGCAAAAGTTATAGACGTTTAAGTGCGACACCTATTTTTGGCCGATTCAACAAAGGGATTACCCTTTGTGTTTTCTCGTATGGACCGACCTCGTCGGATTTCCACGAATCTTTACATTGTTCATCTAAAACGTAAATCATAAGGCTTTCAAGGGAAATAACTTGCAAAAAACCCACTCTCGTGCAGGATATTACCGAAGCCATGCATTGGCCAAACCGAAATAACGTACATCATGCAATTTATCGATACCCACTCAAATCATGGTGTATTTCCAGAAAGTAACCAATCCATGGCATGCTTCTCTTTCTAAGGTTCGTTTTGATGGGTCATGGGCTTAAAATGGATCCCCGTAACAAAAGTTATGAACGTTTAAGCGCGACACCCATTTTTGGCCGATTCGGCAAAGGGGGTACCCTTTGTGTTTTCTCGTCCGGACCGACCTCGTCGGATTTCCATGAATCTTTACATTTTTCTTCTACAATGTAAATGATAAGGCTTTCAAGGGAAATAGGTTGCAAAAAACCCACTCTCGTGCAGGATATTTCCGAAGCCACGCATTGGCCAAACCGAAAGAACGAAAATCATGCAGTTTATCGATACCCACTCAAAGCATGGTGTATTCCCAGAAATAGACCAAGCCATGGTGTTTTTATTTTTCTAAGGTCCATTTTGACGGGCATGGGCTTAAAACGGATTCCCGTAGCAAAAGTTATGAACGTTTAAGTACGACACCCATTTTTGGCCGATTCGGCAAAGGGGGCACCCTTTGTGTTTTCTCGTCCGGACCGACCTCGTCGTATTTCCATGAATCTTTACATTTTTCTTCTACAATTTAAACGATAAGGCTTTCAAGGGAAATAACTTGCAAAAAACCCACTCTCGTGCAGGATATTTCCGAAGCCACGCATTGGCCAAACCGAAAGAACGAACATAATCGAGTTTATCGATACCCACTCAAAGCATGGTGTATTCCCATAAATAGACCAAGACATGGTGTTTTTATTTTTCTAAGGTCCATTTTGACGGGTCATGGGCTTAAAACGGATTCCCGTAGCAAAAGTTATGAACGTTTAAGTATGACATCCATTTTTAGCCGATTCAGCAAAGGGGGTACCCTTTGTGTTTTCTCGTACGGACCGACCTTGTCGGATTTCCAAAAATATTTCCATTGTTTATCTACAATGTAAATGATACAGTTTTCACATGAAATAACTTGCAAAAAACCCACTCTCGTGCAGGATATTGCCGAAGCCACGCATTGGCCAAACTAAAAGAACGTACATCATGCAACTTATCGATACCCATTCAAATCATGGTGTATTGCCAGAAAGCGAGAAATCCATAGCGTGCTTCTCGTTCTAAGGTTCGTTTTGATGGGTCATGGTCTTAAAACAGATCCCCATAGCAAAAGTTATGGATGTTAGCGCGATACCCATTTTTGATCGATTCAGCAAAGGGGGTACCCTTTGTGTTTTCTCGTCAGGATCGACCTCGTCGGATTTCCACGAATCCTTACATTGTTTATCTAAAATGTAAATGATAAGGTTTTCAAGGGAAATAATTTGCAAAAAACTCACTCTCGTGCAGAATATTGCCGAAGCCACGCATTGGCCAAACCAAAAGAACGTACATCATGCAGTTTATCGATACCCACTCAAATCATGGTGAATTGCCAAAAAGAGACCAAGACTTGGAGTTATTCTCGTTCAAAGTTCCATTTTGACGAGTCATGGTATTAAAGCGGATCCCCGTAGCAAAAGTTATAGACGTTTAAGCGCGACACCCATTTTTGGCCGATTCAACAAAGGGATTACCCTTTGTGTTTTCTCGTCTGGACCGACCTCGTCGGATTTCCACGAATCTTTACATTGTTCATCTAAAATGTAAATGATAAGGCTTTCAAGGGAAATAACTTGCAAAAAACCCACTCTCGTGCAGGATATTACCGAAGCCATGCATTGGCCAAACCGAAATAACGTACATCATGCAATTTATCGATACCCACTCAAATCATGGTGTATTTCCAGAAAGTAACCAATCCATGGCATGCTTCTCTTTCTAAGGTTTGTTTTGATGGGTCATGGGCTTAAAACGGATCCCCGTAACAAAAGTTATGAACGTTTAAGCGCGACACCCATTTTTGGCCGATTCGGCAAAGGGGTACCCTTTGTGTTTTCTTGTCCGGACCGACCTCGTCGGATTTCCATGAATCTTTACATTTTTCTTCTACAATGTAAATTATAAGGCTTTCAAGGGAAATAAGTTGCAAAAAACCCACTCTCGTGCAGGATATTTCCGAAGCCACGCATTGGCCAAACCGAAAGAACGAACATCATGGAGTTTATCGATACCCACTCAAAGCATGGTGTATTCCCAGAAATAGACCAAGCCATGGTGTTTTTATTTTTCTAAGGTCCATTTTGACGGGTCATGGGCTTAAAACGGATTCCCGTAGCAAAAGTTATGAACGTTTAAGTACGACACCCATTTTTGGCCGATTCGGCAAAGGGGGTACCCTTTGTGTTTTCTCGTCCGGACCGTCCTCGTCGGATTTCCATGAATCTTTACATTTTTCTTCTACAATGTAAATGATAAGGCTTTCAAGGGAAATAACTTGCAAAAAACCCACTCTCGTGCAGGATATTGCCGAAGCCACGCAGTGGCCAAACCGAAAGAACGTACATCATGTAGTTTATCGATATCCACTCAAATCATGGTGTATTGTTAGAAAGCGACCAATCCATGGTGTGATTCTCGTTCTAAGGTTCATTTTGACGGGTCATGGGCTTAAAACGGATCCCCGTAGCAAAAGTTAGGGACGTTTAAGCGTAACACCCATTTTTGGTTGATTCAAGATAGGGGGTAACCTTTGTGTTTCCTCGTCCAGACCGACCTCGTATAATTTCCACGAATCTTTACATTGTTCATCTACAATTTAAATGATAAGTTTTTCATGGGAAATAACTTGCAAAAAATCAACTCTCGTGCATGATATTACCGAAGCCACACATTGCCAAAACCGAAAGAACGTACATCATGCAGTTTATCGTTACCCACTCAAATCACGGTGAGTTTGAAATGCCAGAAAGTGACCAAGACATGGCGTGCTTCTCGTTCTAAGGTCTGTTTTGATGGGTCATAGTCTTAAAACGGATCCACGTAGCAAAAGTTATGGATATTTAAGTGCGATACCTATTTTTGGTCGATTCAGCAAAGGGGTACCCTTTGTGTTTTCTAGTCCGGACCGACCCCGTCGGATTTCCACGAATATTTACATTGTACATCTACAATTTAAATGATAAGATTTTCAAGGGAAATAACTTGCAAAAACCCACTCTCGTGCAGGATATAGCCGAAGCCACACAATGGCCAAACCGAAAGAACATACATCATGCAGTTTATCGATACCCACTCAAATCATGGTGTATTGCCAGAAAGTAACCAATCCATGGCATGATTCTCTTTCTAAGGTTAGTTTTGACGGGTCATGGGCTTAAAACGGAACCCCGTATCAGAAGTTATAGACGTTCCCCCTTTGTGTTTTCTCGTCCGGACCGACCTCGTCGGATATCCACGAATCTTTACATTGTTCATCTAAAATGGAAATTATATGGTTTTCAAGGGAAATAACTTGCAAAAAACCCACTCTCGTGCAGGATATTGCCGAAGCCACGCAGTGGCCAAACCGAAAGAATGTACATCATGCAGTTTATCGATATCCACTCAAATCATGGTGTATTTTCAGAAAGAGACCAAGCCATCATGTGCTTCTCGTTCTAAGGTTAGTTTTGACGGGTTGTGTACTTATAACGGATCCCCGTAGAAAAAGTTATAGACGTTTAAGCGCGACATCCATTTTTGGTCGATTCGGCAAAGGGGGTACCTTTGTGTTTTCTCGTCCGGACCGACCTCGTCGGATATCCATGAATATTTACATTGTTCATCTACAATGTAAATGATAAGGTTTTGAAGGGAAATAACTTGCAAAAAAAAATAACTCTCGTGCATGTGTTAAGTCTAAATATTGTATCCAAGATTTAATAGGAAAGTCAAATGTGTAAAAGTCAACATTGACCTTGTAATAGTTAGTTTTGTAATGTTTTACTTTCCTTAGTAGTTTAGTCTTTGTTAGATATGTGGGTATATATAGGTGTATCCTTTGTAATCATGAAGTAACGAACTAGTGTAAGCATATTGTAATTCTAGAGGGTGTAATTCAAGATCTACTTTCTCTCTCTAGACTTTCTCTCTCTAGTTCTTGATCTTAATGATGATATTTTGAGTAATTAGCTTGATAGATTGGGATTTAATGATTAACAACATGATATTACCGAAGCCACACATTGGCCAAACCGAAAGAACGTACATCTTGCAGTTTATCGATACCCACTCAAATCATGGTGTATTTCCAGAAATAGAACAAGACATGGCGTGCTTCTCGTTCTAAGTTTTGTTTTGATGGGTCATGGGCTTAAAATGGATCCACGTAGGAAAAGTTATGGACGTTTAAGTACGACACCCATTTTTAGCCGATTCAGCAAAGGGGGTACCCTTTGTGTTTTCTTGTCTGAACCGACCTCGTCGGATTTCCAAGAATCTTTACATTGTCCATATACAATGTAAATGATAAGATTTTCAAGGGACATAACTTGCAAAAACCCTGTTGGGTCATCTGAAGATTTGAAGATGACCTCCCGATCTTCCATTTTATATCATCATACTTAGAATATTTTGAGGTTCTTTTAGCGGCTTGGTTTCTATACAAATGTTCGGTGAAGTCGAAGATCAACCGAAGAAGACAAAGAAGGAGAATATCTCTCAAAGCGGATTGAAGATAGACTCCTCAGCGTAAAGCTATGTATGCTTACTTGATCAACACCATTGGCCAAGATGGTACCGATCTCAAGTCTTGAGGAGCCGAAGACCTCTCAGTCTTCAGGAGTCTTCAGAAGCCGAAGACCTCTAAGTCTTTCAGGAGCCGAAGACCTCTTCGGAATCCGAAGACTTCTCAATCTTCGGAAGCCGAAGACTTCTCAATCTTCAGGAGCCGAAGACTTCTTAATCTTCAAGGCCTGAAGATTTCTCTCTTCACATTGTACTTTTCTAACAAAGTATATTTGTGATATCTTGCATTGACGTGGACCTCATCTGAAGATCAGATAAAGTAAGCTTTGTCTCCTACACCATTTTAAGGAAAGGTCTACACCATCCTACAAGTCAACACTTCAAGCCAAAACACCTCAAGACAAAAGGTACATCCTATACCTTGCTGAAGACCTGTGTCCATCCTTTGCTCAACAGGTGTCCCATGCCTTTAATGCATGAGGCACTATAAATAGGGAGGATGGTTCAACATGCAAGATAACCAGTTCTACAACCTTCACGTTCTCTAAGTGCCTGGCTTTCTCCTCTCTACGAAGTTCAATTGTTTTCTAAGTGTTTTACAATTGTTCTTCATTTCTCTTAGTGTTAGATTGTTTGAGTAGATTTCATCTATTCTCTTCCGCAACAATCAAAAGTTTTCTATGTGTAATTCTTGATTTCAAATCAATAAGAAATAAATTAAGTGAGAATCTGTGTGTATTGTATTCAACCCCCCTTCTACAATACTTTGCTTGTTTATTTACTGCTATTCGTGTTAGTACCATTTTTTTCTATGTGTTGGTGTCATCATCAAATAGGGGGAGAAAACTTGTTGTGTCACTAATTGATTTTGTGATGACTCTCCGACCAACACTTAGAAAGTCATGATGACCACTTTGAACAATGATTCTCTTACGCCGATCGCCCTCCACTGCCAGGTATGTTTTCCTCCATAAAATCTCCCGATCTACAATGAGCTGATGCTAATGTCACTCTGGTGTCCAAGGCTCCCTCATCTGTAGTGGCCCTATCTGCCCCGTCCCAAGTGAAGCCGACTAGCAAGAAAAAATCTTCAAAGGCTTTCGGCACCTCCACACTAGCTAAGATGACCATACGACCGAAAGAACCTTCGGTTGTTTCCCCGGTCACACATCCCTTTTCAAAGCGGAGGCACTCACCTTCTTCCCTTCCCTCTCCTCTCAAGAGGCTGAGGAAGGTTTCAAGGGCCAAGCCACAAACTCCACCCACCGATTCTCCACAATCGGCAGGTATTTAAATTTTCCCATCTGGACCCGGGGACTCTGCTCAACCCAAAGCCACCTTCTTTGTATCCTCACAAAAGGATACAATTGTAAAATCGGGGACCCCTATTATTCCCTCATCAACCTTTTCCTTGGTTGATAAGGATGACTTGGACACCTCCCCAATCCAAGGTGCTTCTTCTCTACCTCACAACCTATCACCCGGGATTTTCAGTCCTGATGATTCTGCACCAAGGATGAATCTGCCTTTCCAGGAGCAGGTTCGGAGGATCCCGAAAACTTTATGACTTCTTACTTTCCGACACCGTGAATTAGTTGAGGGGGAGAAACTTACCACTCAAGCTTAAACTCTGTTGAAACTAATTTTGCGATGGACTGTGTGATCAAAACCACCTTACATTGGTTGAGGGGGAGTATGAATTGAGGGGGAGCATCCAACCACTTAAGTTCAAACAATTCTGGCTACTGTCTTTTATATCTTTGTATATATTTATTTGCTTTGTCATTATTTATTCATTTGTATAGCTATACTTTTTCATTCATTTGTAAATGTCAAATATATATAAAAAACAAACAAAAAGATTGGTCTATGTGAAAAGAACCCAAAAAGAGTAAAAATGGGTCAAATTGAATTATTCAGTATACTCTTAATTTTATTATTTAGTATGGATGTCATCCTCAAATAAGGGGAGATTGTTGGGTCATCTGAAGATTTGAAGATGACCTCCCGATCTTCCATTTTATATCATCATACTTAGAATATTTTGAGGTTCTTTTAGCAGCTTGGTTTCTATACAAATGTTCGGTGAAGTCGAAGATCAGCCGAAGAAGACAAAGAAGGAGAATATCTCTCAAAGCGGATTGAAGATAGAATCCTCAACCTAAAGCAAAGTATGCCTACTTGATCAACACCATTGGCCAGGATGGTACCGATCTCAAGTCTTCAGGAGCCGAAGACCTCTCAGTCTTCAGGAGTCTTCAGGAGCCCAAGACCTCTAAGTCTTTCAGGAGCCGAAGACCTCTTCGGAAGCCGAAGATTTCTCAATCTTCGGAAGCCGAAGACTTCTCAATCTTAAGGAGCCGAAGACTTCTTAATCTTGAAGGCCTGAAGATTTCTCTCTTCACATTGTACTTTTCTAACAAAGTATATTTGTGATATCTTGCATTGACGTGGACCTCATCTGAAGATCAGATAGAGTAAGCTTTGTCTCCTACACCATTTTAAGAAAAGGTCTACACCATCCTGCAGGTCATCACTTCAAGCCAAAACACCTCAAGACAAAAGGTACATCCTGTACCTTGCTGAAGACCTGTGTCCATCCTTTTCTCAACAGGTATCCCATGCATTTAATGCATAAGGCACTATAAATATGGAGGATGGTTCAACATGCAAGATAACTAGTTCTACAACCTTCAAGCTCTCTTAGTGCACTGGATTTTTCTCTCTACGAAGTTCTTTTTGTTTTCTAAGTGTTTTACAATTGTTCTTCATTTCTCTTAGTGTTAGATTGTTTGAGCAGATTCATCTGTTCTCTTCCGCAACAATCAAAACTTTTCTATGTGTAATTCCTAATTTCAAATCAATAAGAATTAAATTAAGTGAAAATATGTGTGTATTGTATTCAACCCCCCTTCTACAATACTTTGCTTGTTTATTTACTACTATTTGGGACCAACAAACCCACTCTCGTGCAGGATTTTGGCGAAGCCACGCAATGGCCAAACCGAAAAAACGTATATCGTGCAGTTTATCGATACCCACTCAAATCATGTTTTATAGACAGAAAGAGACCAAACCATGACGTGCTTCTAGTTCTAAGGTTCATTTTGACGGGTCATGGACTTATAACGGATCCCTGTAGAAAAGTTATGGACGTTTAAGCGCGACACCCATTTTTGGCCGATTCGGCAAATGGGGTACCCTTTGCGTTTGCTCGCCCGGACCGACCTCGTCGGATTTACACGAATATTTACATTGTTCATCTACAATGTAATTGATAAGGTTTTCAAGGGAAATAACTTGCAAAAAACCCACTCGTACCGGATATTGCCGAAGCCACGCATTGGCCAAAACGATAGAACATACATCATGCAGTTAATCGATACCCACTCAAATCATGGTGTATTTCTAGAAAGCGACCAACACATGGCATGCTTCTCGTTCTAAGGTTCATTTTGACGGGTCATGGGCTTAAAACGTATCCTCATAGCAAAACTTATGGACGTTTAAGTGCGACACCCATTTTTGGCCGATTCAGTAAAGGGGTACCCTTTGTGTTTTCTCGTCCGGACCAACCTCTTCGTATTTCCATGAACCTTTACATTTTTCATCTGCAATGTAAATGGTAAGGTTTTCAAGGGAAATTACTTGCAAAAAACCCACTCTCGGGCCGGATACTGCCGAAGCCACGCATTGGCCAAACCGAAAGAACGTACATCATGTAGTTTATCGATATCCTCTCAAATCATAGTGTATTGACAGAAATCAACCAAACCATGACATGCTTCTCGTTCTAAGGTTCGTTTTGACGGGTCATGGGCTTAAAACGGATCCCCGTAGCAAAAGTTATGGACGTTTAAACGCGACACCCATTTTTGGCCGATTCGACAAAGGGGGTACCCTTTTATGTTTTCTCGTCCGGACCGACCTTGTCGGATATCCACGAATCTTTATATTGTTCATCTACAATGTAAATGATAAGGTTTTCAAGGGAAATGACTTGCAAAAAACCCACTCTCGTGCAAAATATTGCCGAAGCCACGCAGTGGCCAAACCGAAAGAACGTACATCATCCAGTTTATCGAAACCCACTCAAATCATGGTTTATTGCTAGAAAGGCACCAAGCCATGGCATGATTCTCATTCTAAGGTCCATTTTGACAGGTCATGGGCTTAAAACGGATCCCCATAGGAAAAGTTATGGACGTTTAATTGCGACACCCATTTTTGGCCGATTCAGCAAAGGGGGCACCCTTTGTGTTTTTCGTCCAGACCGACCTCGTCAGATTTCCATGAATCTTTATATTGTTCATCTACAATGAAAATGATAAGGTTTTCAACGGAAATAACATGCAAAAAATCCACACTCGTGCAGGATATTGCTGAAGCTACGCATTGGCCGAACCGAAAGAACGTACATCATGCAGTTTATCGATACCCACTCAAATCATGGGGTATTGCCAGAAAGAGAACAACCCATGTCGTGATTATCGTTCTAAGGTTCGTTTTGACGGGTCATGGGCTTAGAACGGATCTCCGTAGCAAAAGTTATGGATATTTAAGCGCGACACCCATTTTTGGCCGATTCAGCAAATGAGGTACCCTTTGTGTTTTCTCGTCTGGACCGACCTCGTCGGATTTCTACGAATCATTACATTGTTCATCTACAATGTAAATGATAAGGTTTTCAAGGGAAATAACTTGCAAAATAACCACTCTCGTGGAGGATATTGCCGAAGCCACGTAGTTGCCAAACCGAAAGAACGTACATCATGCAGTTTATCGATACCCACTCAAATCATGGTGTATTGCCAGAAAGAGACCAGGCCATGGCGTGCTTCTCGTTCTAAGGTTTGTTTTGACGGGTCATGGGCTTAAAACGGATCCCCGTAGCAAAAGTTATGGACGTTTAAGCGCGACATCAATTTTTGGCCGATTCGGCAAAGGGGGTACCCTTTGTGTTTTCTCGTCCGGACCGACCTCGTCGGATTTCCACGAATCTTTACATTGTTCATCTACAATGTAAATTATGAGGTTTTCAAAGGAAATAACTTGCAAAAAACCCACTCTCGTGCAGGATATTGCCGAAGCGACGCATTGGCCAAACTGAAAGAACGTAGATTATGTAGTTTATCGATACCCACTCAAATCATGGTGAATTTCTAGAAAGAGACCAAGACATGGCATGCTTCTCGTTCTAAAGTCCGTTTTGACGGGTCATGGGCTTAAAACGGATCCCCGTAGGAAAAGTTATGGATATTTAATTGCGACACCCATATTTGGCCGATTCAGCAAAGGGGGTACCCTTTGTGATTTTCGTCCGGACTGACCTCGTCATATTTCTATTAATCTTTATATTGTTCATCTACAATGAAAATGATACGGTTTTCAAGGGAAATGACTTGCAAAAAATCCACACTCGTGCAGTATATTGTCTAAGCCACACATTGGCCAAACCGAAAGAACATACATCATGAAGTTTATCGATACCCACTCAAATCTTGGTGTATTGCCAGAAAGAGAACAAGACATGACGTGCTTATTTTTCTAAGGTTTGTTTTGACGGGTCATGGTCTTAGAACGGATCCCCGTACCAAAAGTTATGGACATTTAAGCGCAACACCCATTTTTGTCCGATTCAGCAAAGGGGGTACCCTTTGTGTTTTCTCGTCCGGACCGACCTCGTCGAATTTCCACGAATCTTTATATTGTTCATCTACAATGTAAATTATAAGGTTTTCAAGGGAAATAACTTGCAAAAAACCCACTCTCGTGCAGGATATTGCCGAAGCCACGCATTGGTCAAACCGAAAGAACGTACATCATGCAGTTTATTGATACCCACTCAAGTCATAGTGTATTGCCAGAAAGCGACCAAGCCATGACGTGCTTCTAATTCTAAGGTTCGTTTTGACGGGTCATGGGATTAAAATTGATCCTCGTAGCAAAAGTTATGGACATTTAAGTGCGACACCAATTTTTGGTCGATTCGGCAAAGGGGGTACCCTTTGAGTTTTCTCGTCTGGACCGACCTCGTCGGATTTCCACGAATCTTGACATTGTTCATCTACATTGTAAATGATAAGGTTTTCAAGGGAAATAACTTGCAAAAAGCTCTCTCTCGTGCAGGATATTGCCGAAGCCACACATTTGCCAAACCGAAAGAACGTACATCATACAGTTTATCGATACCCATGCAAATCATGGTGTATTGCCAGAAAGTGACCAAACCATGGTATGATTCTCGTTCTAAGGATTGTTTTAATGGGTCATGGGGTTAAAACGGACCCCTGTAGCAAAAGTTATGGACGTTTAAGCGCGACATCTATTTTTGGCCGATTCGGCAAAGGGGGTACCCTTTGTGTTTTCTCGTCCGGACCGACCTCGTCGGATTTCCACGAATCTTTACATTGTTCATATACAATGTAAATGATAAGGTTTTCGAGGGAGATAAGTTTCAAAAAACCTACTCTCGTGTAGGATATTGCAGAAGCGACGCATTGGCCAAACCGAAATAACGTACATCATGCAGTTTATCGATACCCACGCAAATCATGATCTATTGAAAGAAAGTGACCAAAGCATGGTGTGCTTATCGTTATAAGGTTCGTTTTAACAGGTCATGGGCTTAAAACGGATGCCCATAGCAAAAGTTATGGATGTTTAAGCGTGACACCCATTTTTGGCCAATACAGCAAAGGGGGTACCCTTTGTGTTTTCTCGTCCGGACCGACCTCGTCGGATTTCTACGAATCTTTACATTGTTCATCTACATTGTAAATGATAAGGTTTTCAAGGGAAATAACTTTCAAAAAACCCGCTCTCATGCAGGATATTACCGAAGCCACGTATTGGCTAAACCGAAAGAACGTACATCATGCAGTTTATCGATACCCACTCAAATAATTGTGAATTTCCAGAAAGAGACAAAGACTTGGCCTTCTTCTCGTTCTAAGGTCCGTTTTGACGAGTCATGGGCTTAAAACGGATCCCCGTAGCAAAAGTTATGGACATTTAAGTGCGATACCCATTTTTGGCCGATTCTGCAAAGGGGATACCCTTTGTGTTTTCTCGTCCAGACCAACCTCGTTGGATTTCCACGAATCTTTAAATTTTTCATCTACAATGTAAATGATAAGTTTTTCAAGGGAAATAACTTGCAAAAAACCCACTCTCGTGCAGGATATTGCCAAAGCCACGTTGTGGCCAAACCGAAAGAACGTACATCATGTTGTTTATCGATACCCACTCAAATCATGGTGTATTTCAAGAAAGAGACCAAGACATGGCGTGCTTCTCGTTCTGAGGTTCGTTTTGACGAGTCATGGGCTTAAAACGGTTCACCGTAGCAAAAGTAATGGACGTTTAAGAGCGACACCCATTTTTGGCCGATTCGGCAAAGGGGGTACCCTTTGTGTTTTCTCGTCCGGACCGACCTCGTCAGATTTCCACGTATCTTTACATTGTTCATATAAAATGTAAATGGCAAGGTTTTCAAGGGATATAACTTGCAAAAACCCCACTCTCGTGCATGATATTGCCGAAGCCACGCATTGATCAAACCGGAAGAATGTACATCATGTAGTTCATCGATACCCACTCAATTCATGGTGTTTTGACAAAAAGCGACCAAGCCATGATGTTCTTCTAATCCTAAGGTTAGTTTTGATGGGTCATGGGATTAAAACAGATCCCCATAGCAAAAGTTATGGACGTTTAAGCGCGACACCCATTTTTGGCCGATTCGGCAAAGGGGGTACCCTTTGTGTTTTCTCGTCCGGACCGACCTCGTCGGATTTCCACGAATCCTTACATTTTTCATCTACAATGTAAATAATAAGGTTTTCAAGGGAAATAACTTGCAAAAAAACCCAATCTCGTGCAGGATATTACAGAAGCCCTGCATTGGCCAAACCAAGAAAACGTACATGATGCAGTTTATCGATACCCACTCAAATCATGGTGTATTGCGAGAAAGCGACCAAGCCATGGCGTGCTTCTCGTTCTAAGGTTAGTTTTGACGGGTCATGGGATTAAAACGGATCCCCGTAGCAAAAGTTATGAATGTTTAGGCGTGACACCCATTTTTGGCCGATACAGCAAAGGGGGTACCCTTTGTGTTTTCTCGTCCGGATCGACCTCGTCGGATTTCCACGAATCTTTACATTGTTCATCTACAATGTAAATGATAAGGTTTTCAAGGGAAATAACTTGCAAAAAACCCACTCTCGTGCAGGATTTTTTCGAAACCACGCACTAGCCAGACCAAAATAACGTACATCATGCAGTTTATCGATAGCCACTCAAATCATGGGGTTTTGCTAGAAAGCTACCAAGCCATGACGTGATTATTGTTCTAAGGTTCGTTTTGACGGGTCATGGGCTTAAGACGGATCCCTGTAGCAAAAGTTTTAAACGTTTAAGCGCGACACCCATTTTTGGACGATTCGGTAAAAGGGGTACCCTTTGTGTTTTCTCGTCCGGACCGACCTCGTAGGATTTCCATGAATCTTTACATTGTCCATCTATAATGTAAATGATAATATTTTCAAGGGAAATAACTTGCAAAAACGCACTCTCGTGCAGGATTTTGGCGAAGCCACGCAATGGCCAAACCGAAAGAACGTACATCATGAAGTTTATCGATACCAACTCAAATAATGTTCTATTGCCAGAAAGATACCAAACCATGACATGCTTCTCATTCTAAGGTTCTTTTTGACGAGTCATGGGCTTATAACGGATCCCCGTTGAAAAAGTTATGGACGTTTAAGCGCGACACCCATTTTTGGTCGATTCGGCAAAGGGGGTACCCTTTGCGTTTGCTCGTCCGGACCGACCTCGTCAGATTTACACGAATCTTTACATTGTTCATATAAAATGTAATTGATAAGGTTTTCAAGGGAATTAACTTGCAAAAAAGTCACTCTCGTGTCGGATATTGCCGAAGCCACGCATTGGCCAAACCGATAGAACGTACATCATGCAGTTTATCGATACCCACTCAAATAATGGTGTATTGCTAGAAAGAGACGAATCCATGGAGTTCTTCTCATTCTAAGGTTCGTTTTGACGGGTCATGGGCTTAAAACGGATCCCCGTAGCAAAAGTTATGGATGTTTAAGCGCGACACCCATTTTTGGTCGATTCGGCAAAGGGGGTACACTTTGTGTTTTCTCGTCCGGACCGACCTCATCAGATTTCCATGAATCTTTACATTGTTCATCTACAATGTAAATGATAAGGTTTTCAAGGGAAATAACTTGCAAAAAACCTACTCTCGTGCAGGATATTACCGAAGCCACACATTGGCCAAACAGAAAGAACGTACATCATGCAGTTTATCGATACCCACTCAAATCATGGTGTATTGCCAGAAAGAGACCAAGCCATCATGTGCTTCTCGTTCTAAGGTTCGTTTTAACGGGTCATGGGCTTAAAACGGATCCCCGTAACAAAAGTTATGAACGTTTAAGCGCGACACCCATTTTTGGCCGATTCGGTAAAAGGGGTACCCTTTGTGTTTTCTCGTCCGGACCGACCTCGTTGGATTTCCATGAATCTTTACATTGTCCATATACAATGTAAATGATAAGATTTTCAAGGGAAATAACTTGCAAAAACCCACTCTCGTGCAGGATTTTGGCGAAGCCACGCAATGGCCAAACCGAAAGAACGTACATCATGAAGTTTATCGATACCAACTCAAAACATGTTCTATTGCCAGAAAGAGACCAAACCATGATGTGCTTCTCATTATAAGGTTCTTTTTGACGGGTCATGGGCTTATAACGGATCCCTGTAGAAAAAGTTATGGAAGTTTAAGCGCGACACCCATTTTTGGTCGATTCGGCAAAAGGGGTACCCTTTGCGTTTGCTCGTTCGGACCGACCTCGTCAGATTTCCACGAATCTTTACATTGTTCATATACAATGTAATTTATAAGATTTTCAAGGGAATTAACTTGCAAAAAATCCACTCTCGTGTCGGATATTGCCGAAGCCACGCATTGGCCAAAGCGATAGAACGTACATCATGCAGTTTATTGATACCCACTCAAATCATGGTGTATTTCCATAAAGAAACCAAGACATGGTGTGCTTCTCGTTCTAAGGTTCTTTTTGAAGGGTCATGGGCTTAAAACAGATCATCGAAGCAAAAGTTATGGTTGTTAGCGCGATACCCATTTTTTGTCGATTCAACAAAGGGGGGGGTACCCTTTGTGTTTTCTCGTCCAGATCGACCTCGTCGGATTTCCACGAATCCTTACTATGTTTATCTAAACTTTAAACGATAAGGTTTTCAAAGGAAGTAACTTGCAAAAAACTCACTCTCGTGCAGGATATTGCCGAAGCCACGCATTGGCCAAACCGAAAGAACGTACATCATGTAGTTTATCGATACCCACTCAAATCATGGTGAATTGCCACAAAGAGACCAAGACTTGGCGTTTCTCTTGTTCAAAGTTCCATTTTGACTGGTCATGGTCTTAAACCGAATCCCCGTAGCAAAAGTTATGGACGTTTAAGCGCGACACCCATTTTTGGCCGAATCAACAAATGGATTACCCTTTGTGTTTTCTCGTCCGGACCGACCTCGTCGGATTTCCACGAATCTTTACATTGTTCATCTACAATGTAAATGATAAGGTTTTCATGGGAAATAACTTACAAAAAATCAACTCTCGTGCATGATATTACCAAAGCCACGCATTACTCAAACCGAAATAACGTACATCATGCAGTTTATCGATACCCACTCAAATCACGGTGAGTTTGAATTGCCAGAAAGTGACCAAGACATGGCGTGCTTCTCGTTCAAAGGTCCATTTTGACGGATCATGGGCTTAAAATGGATCTCCGTAGAAAAAGTTATGGAGATTTAAGTGCGAAACCTATTTTTGGTCGATTCAGCAAAGGGGTACCCTTTGTGTTTTCTCGTCCAGACCGACCTCGTCAGATTTCCACGAATATTTACATTATACATCTACAAAGTAAATGATAAGATTTTCAAGGGAAATAACTTACACAAACCCACTCTCGTGCAGGATATTGCCGAAGCCACGCAATGGTCAAACCGAAAGAACATACATCATGCAGTTTATCGATACCCAATCAAATCATGGTGTATTTCCAGAAAGAGACCAAGCCATCATGTGCTTCTTGTTCTAAGGTTTGTTTTGACGGGTTATGTGCTTATAACGGATCCCCGTAGAAAAAGTTATAGACGTTTAATTGCGACATCCATTTTTGGTCGATTCGGCAAAAGGGTACCTTTGTGTTTTCTCGTCCGGACCGACCTCATCGGATATCCAAGAATCTTTGCCTTGTTCATATACAATGTAAATGATAAGGTTTTGAAGGGAAATAACTTGCAAAAACCCACTCTCATGCAGGATTTTGGCGAAGCCACGCAATGGCCAAACCTAAAAAACGTACATCGTGCAGTTTATCGATACCCACTCAAATCATGTTCTATTGCCATAAAGAGACCAAACCAAGATGTGCTTCTCGTTCTAAGGTTCGTTTTGACGGGTCATGGACTTATAACGGATCCCTGTAGAAAAGTTATGGACGTTTAAGCGCGGCACCCATTTTTGGTCGATTCGGCAAAGGGGGTACCCTTTGCGTTTGCTCGCCCGGACCGACCTCGTCAGATTTCCATGAATATTTACATTGTTCATCTACAATGTAATTGATAAGGGTTTCAAGGGAAATAACTTGCAAAAAATCCACTCTCGTGCCGGATATTTCCGAAGCCACGCATTGGCCAAACCGATAGAACATACATCATGTAGTTAATCGATACCTATTCAAATCATGGTGTATTTCTAGAAAGCGACCAAGACATGGCGTGCTTCTCGTTCTAAGGTTCGTTTTGACGGGTCATGGGCTTAAAACGGATCCCCGTAGCAAAAGTTATGGACGTTTAAGTACGATACCCATTTTTAGCCGATTCAGCAAAGGGGGTACGCTTTGTGTTTTCTCGTCCGGACCGACCTCGTTTGATTTCCACGAATCTTTACATTGTTCATCTACAATATAAATGATAAGATTTTCAAGGGAAATAACTTGCAAAAAATCCATTCTCGTGCAGGATATTACCGAAGACACGCAATGGCCAAACCGAAATAACGTACATGATGCAGTTTATCGATACACACTCAAATCATGGTGTATATATATAAAGAGGCCAAGACATTGCGTGTTTCTCGTTCTAAGGTTAGTTTTGATGGGTCATGAGCTTAAAACGGATTCTTGTAGCAAAAGTTATGGACGTTTAAGTGCGACACCCATTTTTAGCCGATTCAGCAAAGAGGGTACCCTTTTTGTTTTCTCGTCCGGACCGACCTCGTTGGATTTCCACGAATCTTTACATTGTCCATCTACAATGTAAATGATAAGATTTTCAAGGGAAATAACTTGCCAAAACCCTCTCTCGTGCAGTATATTACCGAAGACATGCAATGGCCAAACCGAAAGAACGTACATGATGTTGTTTATAGATACCCACTCAAATCATGGTGTATAGCCAGAAAAAGACACATGGCGTGCTTCTCATTCTAAGGTTCTTTTTGATAGGTCATGGGCTTAAAATGGATTCCCGTAGCAAAAGTTATAGACGTTTAAGTACGACACCCATTTTTAGCCAATTCAGCAAAGGGGGTACCCTTTGTGTTTTCTCGTCCGGACCGACCTCGTTGGATTTCCACGAATCTTTACATTGTCCATCTACAATGTAAATGATAAGATTTTCAAGGTAAATAGCTTGCAAAAACCCACTCTCGTGCAGGATATTACCGAAGACACGCAATGGCCAAATCGAAAGAACGTACATGATGCAGTTTATCGATACACACTCAAATCATGGTGTAGAGCCAGAAAAAGACCAAGACATGGCGTGCTTCTCGTTCTAAGGTTCGTTTTGATGGTTCATGGGCTTAAAACGGATTCTCGTAGCAAAAGTTATGGACGTTTAAGTGCGACACCCATTTTTAGCCGATTCAACAAAGGGGGTACCCTTTGTGTTTTCTCGTCCGAACCGACCTCGTTGGATTTCCACGAATATTTACATTGTCCATCTACAATGTAAATGATAAGATTTTCAAGGGAAATAACTTGCAAAAACCCACTCTCGTGCAGGATATTACCGAAGACACACAATGGCCAAACCGAAAGAACGTACATGATGCAGTTTATCGATACCCACTCAAATCATGGTGTATAGACAGAAAAAGACCAAGACATGGCGTGCTTCTCGTTCTAAGGTTCTTTTTGATAGGTCATGGGCTTAAAACGAATCCCGTAGCAAAAGTTATGGACGTTTATGTACGATACCCATTTTTAGCCGATTCAGCAAAGGGGGTACGCTTTGTGTTTTCTCGTCCGGACCGACCTCGTTTGATTTCCACGAATCTTTATATTGTTCATTTACAATATAAATGATAAGATTTTCAAGGTAAATAGCTTACAAAAAATCCATTCTCGTGCAGGATATTACCGAAGACACGCAATGGCCAAACCGAAATAACGTACATGATGCAGTTTATCGATACCCACTCAAATCATGGTGTATATCCAGAAAGAGGCCAATACATGGCTTGTTTCTCGTTCTAAGGTTCGTTTTGATGAGTCATGGGCTTAAAACGGATTCTCGTAGAAAAACTTATGGACGTTTAAGTGCGACACCCATTTTTAGCCGATTCAGCAAAGGGGGTACCCTTTGTGTTTTCTCGTCCGGACCGACCTCGTTGGATTTCCACGAATCTTTACATTGTCCATCTACAATGTAAATGATAAGATTTTCAAGGGAAATAACTTGCAAAAACCCACTCTCGTGCAGGATATTACCGAAGACACGCAATGGCCAAATCGAAAGAACGTACATGATACAGTTTATCGATACCCACTCAAATCATGGTGTATAACTAGAAAAAGACCAAGACTTGGCATGCTTCTCGTTCTAAGGTTCTTTTTGATAGGTCATGGGCTTAAAACAGATTCCCGTAGCAAAAGTTATGGACGTTTAAGTACGACACCCATTTTTTGCTGATTCAGCAAAGGGGGTACCCTTTGTGTTTCTCGTCCGGACCGACCTCATCGGATTCACACGAATCTTTACATTGTCCATCTATAATGTAAATGATAAGATTTTCAAAGGAATTAACTTGCAAAAAACCCACTCTCGTGCCGGATATTGCCGAAGCCACGCATTGGCCAAACCGATAGAACGTACATCATGCAGTTTATCGATACCCACTCAAATCATGGTGTATTTCTAGAAAGCGACCAAGACATGGTGTGCTTCTCGTTCTAAGGTTCTTTTTGATGGGTCATGGGCTTAAAACGGATTCCCGTAGCAAAATTTATGGACGTTTGAGAGTCCAAGAATCTCTAAATCTTTAGAGAGAGAAAGTAGAGAAAGAAAGTATGTAAGCGCAAAGTAATCAGATGTATTAAAATGTGAATGCCAAGGTTACAAAACAAAAGCTCTAAGGGGACTTAAATACCCCTAGCCTTTACAAAACAGATAGAACATTAAGAACAGTCAGACTAGAAAATAAATACAATGATTACTATAAAATCAGATCTAACAACGTTTAAGTACGATACCCATTTTTAGCCGAATCAGCAAATGGGGTACGCTTTGTGTTTTCTCGTCCGGACCGACCTCGTCTGATTTCCACGAATCTTTACATTGTTCATATACAATGTAAATGATAAAGTTTTCAAGGGAAATAACTTGCAAAAAACCCACTCTCGTGCAAAATATTGCAGAAGGCACACATTGGCCAAATCAAAAGAACGCACATCATATAGTTTATTGATACACACTCAAATCATGGTGTATTGCCGGAAATAAACCATGAGATGGAGCGCTTCTCATTCTAAGGTCCGTTTTGACGGGTCATGGGCTTAAAACGGATCCCCGTAGCAAAAGTTATGGAAGTTTAAGTGCGACACCCATTTTTAGCCAATTCAGCAAAGGGGGTACCCTTTGTGTTTTCTTGTCCGGACCGACCTCGTAGGATTTACATGAATCTTTACATTGTCCATCTACAATATAAATGATAAGGTTTTCATAGGAAATAACTTGCGAAAAATCCACTCTCGTGCAGGATATTGTCGAAGACACGCAATGGCCAAACCGAAAGAACGTACATGATGCAGTTTATCGAGACTCACTCAAATCATGGTGTATTGCCAGAATGCGAACAAGACATGACGTGCTTCTCATTCTAAGGTTCGTTTTGACGGGTCATGGTCTTAAAACGAATCGCCGTAGCAAAAGTTATGGACGTTTAAGCGCGACACCCATTTTTGGCCGATTCGGCAAAGGGGGTACCCTTTGTGTTTTCTCGTCCGGACCGACCTTATTGGATTTCCACGAATCTTTACATTGTTAATCTACAATGTAAATGATTTGGTTTTCAAGGGAAATAACTTGCAAAAAACCCATTCTCGTGCCGGATATTGCCGAAGCCAAGCATTGGCCAAACCGAAAGAACGTACATCATGCAGTATATCGATACCCACTTAAATCATATTCTATTGCCAGAAAGAGACCAAGCCATGACGTGCTTATCGTTCTAAGGTTCGTTGTGATGGGTCATGGGCTCATAACGGATCCCCGTCGAAAATGTTATGGGCGTTTAAACGAGACACCAATTTTTGGTCGATTCGGCAAAGGGGGTACCCTTTGCGATTGCTCGTTCAGACGGACCTCGTCGGATTTCCATGAATATTTACATTGTTCATCTACAATGTAATTGATAAGGTTTTCAAGGGAAATAATTTGAAAAAACCCACTCTCGTGCCGGATATTGCCAAAGCCACGCATTGACCAAATCGATAGATCGAACATCATGCAGTTTATCAATACCCACTCAAATCATGGTGTATTTCCAGAAAGCAACCAATACATGGCGTGCTTCTTGTTCTATGGTTCGTTTTGACCGGTCATGGGCTTAAAATGGATCCCCGTAGCAAAAGTTATGGACGTTCAAGTACGACACCCATTTTTAGCCGATTCAGCAATGGGGGTACCCTTTGTGTTTTCTTGTCCGTACCGACCTCGTTGGATTTCCACTAATCTTTATGTTGTTCATCTAAAATGTAAATGATAAGGTTTTCAAGGGAAATAACTTGCAAAAAACCCACTCTCGTGCAGGATATTGCCGAAGCCACGCATTGGACAAACCGAAAGAACGTACATCATATAGTTTATCGATACCCACTCAAATCATGGTGTATTGTCAGAAACAGACCATTACATGGCGTGCTTCTCGTTCTAAGGTCCGTTTTGACGGGTCATGGGCTTAAAACGGATCTCTGTAGAAAAAGTTATAAACGTTTAAGTGTGACACCTATTTTTGGCCGATTCAGCAAAGGGGGTACCTTTGTGTTTTCTCGTCCGGACCAACCTCTTAGGATTTCCATGAATCTTTACATTTTTCATCTGCAATGTAAATGGTAGGGTTTTCAAGGGAAATTACTTGCAAAAAACCCACTCTCGGGCCGGATATTGCCGAAGCCACGCATTGGCCAAACCGAAAGAACGTAAAACATGTAGTTTATCGATATCCTCTCAAATCATGGTGTATTGACAGAAATCAACCATGCCATGATGTTCTTCTCGTTCTAAGGTTCGTTTTGACTGGTCATGGGCTTAAAACGGATCCCCGTAGCAAAAGTTATGGACGTTTAAGCGCGACACCCATTTTTGGCCGATTCGACAAAGGGGGTACCCTTTGTGTTTTCTCGTCCGGACCGACCTTATTGGGTTTCCAAGAATCTTTACATTGTTCATCTAAAATGTAAATGATATGGTTTTCAAGGGAAATAACTTGCAAAAAACCCAATCTCGTGCCGGATATTGCCGAAGCCAAGCATTGGCCACACCAAAAGAACGTACATCATGCAGTTTATCGATACCCACTTAAATCATGTTCTATTGCCAGAAACTGACCAAGCCATGACGTGCTTATCGTTCTAAGGTTTGTTGTGATGGGTCATGAGCTCATAACGGATCCCCGTCGAAAATGTTATGGGTGTTTAAGCGCGACACCAATTTTTGGTCGATTCGGCAAAGGGGGTACCCTTTGCGATTGCTCGTTCGGACGGACCTCGTCGGATTTCCATGAATATTTACATTGTTCATCTACAATGTAATTGATAAGGTTTTCAAGGGAAATAACTTGAAAAAACCCACTCTCGTGCCGGATATTGCCAAAGCCACGCATTGACCAAATCGATAGAACGAACATCATGCAGCTTATCGATACCCACTCAAATCATGGTGTATTTCCAGAAAGCAACCAATACATGGCGTGATTCTCGTTCTATGGTTCGTTTTGATCGGTCATGGGCTTAAATGGATCCCCGTAGCAAAAGTTATGGACGTTTAAGTACGACACCCATTTTTAGCCGATTCAGCAATGGGGGTACCCTTTGTGTTTTCTTGTCTGTACCGACCTCGTTGGATTTCCACGAATCTTTATATTGTTCATCTAAAATGTTAATGATAAGGTTTTCAAGGGAAATAACTTGCAAAAAACCCACTCTCGTGCAGGATATTGCCGAAGCCACGCATTGGACAAACCGAAAGAACGTACAACATGCAGTTTATCTATATCCTCTCAAATCATGGTGTATTGACAGAAAGCAACCAAGCCATGATGTGCTTCTCGTTCTAAGGTTTGTTTTGACTGGTCATGGGATTAAAACGGATCCCCGTAGCAAAAGTTATGGAAGTTTAAGTGTGACACCCATTTTTAGCCGATTCAGCAAATGGGGTACCCTTTGTGTTTTCTCGTCCGGATTGACCTCGTTGGATTTACATGAATCTTTACATTGTCCATCTAAAATATAAATGATAAGGTTTTCAAAGGAAATAACTTGCGAAAAATCCACTCTCGTGCAGGATATTGTCGAAGACACGCAATGGTCAAACCGAAAGAACGTACATGATGCAGTTTATCGAGACCCATTCAAATCATGGTGTATTTTCAGAATGTGAACAAGCCATGACATGCTTCTCGTTCTAAGGTTCGTTTTGACGGGTCATGAGCTTAAAACGGATCTCCATAGCAAAAGTTATGGACGTTTAAGTGCGACACCCATTTTTAGCCGATTCAACAAAGGAGGCACCCTTTGTGTTTTCTCGTCCGGGCCGACCTCATCGGATTTCCATGAATCTTTACATTGTTCATCTAGAATGTAAATGATAAGATTTTCAAGGGAAATAACTTGTAAAAATTCCACTCTCGTGCAGGATATTGCCGAAAACACGCATTGGCCAAACCAAAAGAACGTACATGATGCAGTTTATCGATACCCACTCAAATCATGGTGTATTGCCAGAAAGAAACCTAGGCATGGATTGACTCTCGTTCTAAGATCCGTTTTGATGGGTCATGGGATTAAAACGGGTCCCCATAGCAAAAGTTATGGACGTTTAAGTGCGACACCCATTTTTAGCCGATTCAGCAAAGAGGTACCCTTTGTGTTTTCTCATTCGTACCGACCTCGTCGGATTTCTACGAATCTTTACATTGTCCATCTACATTATAAATGATAAGGTTTTCAAGGGAAATAACTTGCAAAAAACCCACTCTCGGGCAGGATATTGCTGAAGCCACGCATTGGCCAAACCGAAAGAACGTACATCATATAGTTTATGGATACCCACTCAAATCATTGTGTATTGCCAGTTATAGAACAAGACTTGGCGCGCTACTCATTCTAAGGTCCTTTTTGATGGGTCATGGGCTTAAAAAGGATCCCCGTAGCAAAAGTTATGGTCATTTAAACGCGACACCTATTTTTGGCCCATTCAGCAAAGGGGGTACCCTTTGTGTTTTCTCGTGTGGACCGACCTCGTCAGATTTCCACGAATCTTTACATTGATCATCTACAATGTAAATTATAAGGTTTTCAAGGGAAATAACTTGCAAATAACCCACTCTCGTGCAGGATATTGCCGAAGCCACGCATTGGCCATACTGAAAGAACGTACATCATATAGTTTATCGATACCCACTCAAATCATTGTTTATTGCCAGAAATAGACCATGACATGGCGTGCTTATCGTTCTATGGTCCGTTTTTACAGGTCATGGGCTTAAAACGGTTCCCCGTAGCAAAATTTATGGACTTTTAAGCGCGACACCCATTTTTGGCCGATGCAGCAAATTGGGTACCCTTTGTGATTTCTCTTCTGGACCGACCTCGTCGGATTTCCATGAATCTTTACATTGTTCATCTATAATTTAAATGATAAGGTTTCAAAAAAAATAACTTGCAAAAAACCCACTCTCGTGCTGGATATTTCCAAAGCCACGCATTGGCCAAACCGAAAGAACGTACCTCATACAGGTTATCGATACCCACTGAAATCATGGTGTATTGCCAGAAAACGACCAAGGTATGATGTTATTCTCGTTCTAAGGTCCTTTTAGAATGGTCATGGGCTTAAAAAGGATCCCCGTAACAAAAGCTATGGATGTTTAAGCATGACGCCCATTTTTGGCCGATTAAGCAAAGGGGGTACCCTTTGTGTTTTCTCGTCCGGACCGACCTCGTCGGATATCCACGAATCTTTATATTGTTCATCTACAATGTAGATGTTAAGGTCTTCAAGGGAAATAACTTGCAAAAAACCCACTCTCGTGCAGGATATTGCCGAAGCCACGCATTGGCCAAACCGAATGAACGTACGTCATACAGTTTATCGATACCCACTTATATCATGGTGTATTGCTAGAAAGCGACCAAGCTATGGTGTGATTCTCGTTCTAAGGTCCGTTTTGATGGGTCATGGTCTTAATACGGATCTCCGTGGAAAAAGTTATGGATGTTTAAGCGCGACACCCATTTTTGGCCGATTCAGCAAAGGGGTACCCTTTGTGTTTGGTCGTCTGAACAGACCTCGTCGGATTTCCACGAATCTTTACATTGTTCATCTACAATGTAAATGATAAGGTTTTCAAGGGAAATCAATTGCAAAAAACCCACTCTCGTGCAGGATATTGCCGAAGCCACGCATTGGCCAAACCGAATGAACGTAAATCATGCAGTTTATCGATACTCACTCAAATCATGGTGTATTGCCAGAAAGCGACCAAAACATGGCATCCTTCTCATTCTAAGGTTCTTTTTGACGGTTCATGGGCTTAAAACGAATCCCTTATAACAAGTTATGGACGTTTAAGTACGACATCCATTTTTAGTAAGTTCAGCAAAGGGGGTACCCTTTGTGTTTTCTCGTCCGGACCGACCTCGTCGGATTTCCACGAATATTTACATTGTTCATCTACAATGTAAATGATAAGGTTTTCAAGGGAAATAATTTGCAAAAAACCCACTCTCGTGCAGGATATTGCCGAAGCCACGCATTGGCCAAACCGAAAGAACGTACATCATGCAGTTTATCGATATCCACTCAAATCATGGTGTATTGCCAGAAAGCGACCAAGCCATGGCATGCTTCTCTTTATAAGGTTATTTTTGACGGTTCATGGGCTTAAAACAGATCCCCGTAACAAAAGTTATGGACTTTTAAGCGCGACACCCATTTTTGGTCGATGCAGCAAAGGGGGTACCCTTTGTGTTTTCTCTTTCTAACCGACCTCGTCGGATTTCCACGAATCTTTACATTGTTCATATACAATGTAAATGATAAGGTTTTTAAGGTAAATAACTTGCAAAAAACCCACTCTTGTGCAGTGTCAGGATCGAAATTCAAAACAAGAATTTAATTAAACACTCAGAAACTTTGTTAAAGAAGTTGCGGAATAACACTTTAACAATAAATCAATGAAACAGTGTATGAATCAAATCACAAGTTATATTGAATTAACTTAATGATTACAACCGAAGCCTCAATCTGTAGAACAGGCTCAACAGACGTTCAATACTTCTCTAATGAAAGGACTACTAATAATCTTGAGGCTAATTCTCTCAAAAAAGAAAATACGTATGTATCTCTGTATATCTCTTCTAGACTATATATACAAAACAAATTACAAGATAATTACTAAAGAAATAATAATCTTCAGAATACATTCCATAATTATCTTTAACTTCCTTGTCTTTCGCTTTAAGCAACCAATCATCTCTATCATCATTAGCAGCATTAATCATTAGCAACATTTTCTTATCAACAACAGTACTAACCATGCTTGCAGTAGTATCTTCCATCTTGAAGTACTAACTCTTCAAGCAGTACTAACTATTCTCCTAGCAGTACTAACCTTTCAAGCAGTATTAATACTACGAGCAGTAGTAATTTCTTCAAGTAGCAGCACTAATGTCTTTAGCAGTAGTAATCTTCAATACTTAGCAGTACTAATCAGACTTTGCATATTTCAGACCCAACAATCTCCCCTTAACTTAACTTTTGTAAACAAGAAGTTATGTTCTTCAAAATAAGGTCTTCATGATGCTTTCAAAATTTTCTGCTCAGATTCCTAGATCAGGATTCAATCCCATACTTTGATTGATGGTTCTTTTAATTACAAATCTGGCCATTTCTGAACCTGTAGGGCAGACTAACTTAGCTTTCAGCATCCCTTCCAACTTTACTTTGCTATGGTCATACACCTTATCAACCAAGTAGTATTCATGAAATCTTTTATCAATGGTTATGACATATACTGTTGATCTTTCAATGAGCATCTAGTGATCAATGCTTTTAAATCCTTCTCTGTGCACATCTTTGATAAGATATTCGACTTTGGCAGGATCAAACACCATGCAAAAATATTCCAGAGCCATCTTTGTAATGCTCATCCATGCACCTTTTAACAAGTCTCCATACAGATTCACTCCAACCTTGTACATTTCTTCCAAATCAGATCTGGTACAACTTCTGATTATCTTACCCCAGGTTGAATAAACCTCAAACTTGTCACCCATTCTTTTGATTCTGAAGTATTCTTTGCCTTTATCCATCAAAGTATCCCAATGAATGATCTATGGGGCTTTCACTGAGATAGGATCTGCTTTTACTGGTTCTTCATCTGTCACAGTCATATACAAGTCACACTGCTCATCAGATTGTCTTGACTGTTCTGAAGGCTGTTGACTTGATTTCTCTTGACTCTGTTCTTGAGTTTGAACATGCTCTGCTTGTTTCTGCTCTGTCTCACCTTCCTCAGTTCTAGGCCTTTTTGCCTTTTTCTTTGGAGCAATTGACTTTATTCTTTTAATAGCTCCAATCTTCTGAGCTAAAGTCTCTTTCTTCTTGACTTCTATTTTTTCTTTTGTAGGAGTGCCTTCTTCACTGTCAGGAAAAGGCTGTTGAATGTTCAGATCATGTCTTTATTTCATCTTCCTTTCAAATTCAACCCTCTGACTGAAGTCTCCTTGAAGCTTGGCCATCTCCTTCTTGTATAAGTCTTCTATTCTGCCAAAAGACATTTTGGTAAACATCCCTTCAGGCACTCCAACAGATCCTTTCAAGAAGTTTATCATTTTTCTTCTTTCTTGTGTAGCTAGAAAGGTCTTTGAAGGCTGTCTTTTCTTTGAAGATTTCATAATCACCCTCTTTCCAGCAGTTTTCATGCTCTTCTGGTATTCTTCATTGAGCCTTTTTGCCAGATCTAAGGCAAGCTTTCTGTCTTTAGGTTTTTGGATTTCATTCTCCTTTTCAAGTTCCTTCTCAAATTGTATATTTAACTCCTTTGCCAATTCTGCATCCAAGTCTATTTGTTTCTTCTTCTTTGCAGGTTTCACAAGCTCAACCATCTTCTCTTTGCCTTTCTTCTTGACCTCTAACATACTGACCTATTTCTTTTTCTTCTCTAGGACTCCTTCTTTGATCACCACTCCCTTAGCCTTTTGAGTGGCCTTAGGAGTGTCATGCTTTGCCTTCATCAGAGTCTGTACAATCTCTATTTCTTCTCTAGACATTCCAGTTTCTGCTGCTACTGTCTCTGATTCTACTGCTGGTTCAGTAGTTACTGCTGCTTCTATAGTTTCTGCTTCTTTCTCTGTTGTTTCTGCTGCTTTTTCTGTTTCTTCTTCAACCTTCTTTTCAGCTTCACCCTAATCTCCCCCTCAAACTGAAATTCCATGCCAACTGAGCTTTCCTTCTCACATTCAGCTTCTTGATTCTCCCCCTTTTTGGAAGCATCATAAGCACTTCCCCTTTTCTTCAGGACATATTGCTTTCTCTTCTTTTTGTGTACCAAACTGAGTACCATCTTCTTGAGTTTGGTTATCTGCACTTGTTGAGAAGTGATCACCTTTTTCAGCTCCTTTATCTGCAAGCCCTGATTGATGACATCCAAGTTCACATTTCCAATGGTTTCCATCAATTCATCATAGTTATATCTGTCCTCACCTCCTTAAGTGTGTTGAGCACCCTTTAAGATCCTTGGATCTTTTAGTAGAGGCATATTGCCTAGCAGAAGCACCTACTACCCACTTGGTTTCTTGGCACCTGTGACCCTTAGATGATTTCTCATCCAAAGTTGTCGTGGGGAACGCCTTAGTGATGTTCACACTGTCCTGATCACCTTGTGCAGAATCAGTAGTGTGAGCCTTACTTCCCACATGCTCATCCTTCTCCTTAGAGAGCACCTTCTTGGGGTTGGGAGACACCCCTGTGGATCCCCTTTGGATATTCTCTGATGGAGAATGCTCCATCAGAGGGCTTGTAGGCTTTTGGGGTGTAGATACATGAAGGGAAGGAACCTTCTGTACCTTTTTCCTTACATAGATTTGAAAGATTGGGGGAATTGGCTTATCAGTAAGGATCTGAGGAGGATCATTTGAAATGAATGGTGTGGGTAGGTCATCAGTGGGTTGGTCATATATGGGTTGTGACCCTAATGCCTCACCATGGGAATGGGACATAACCATCATTGTAGAGAACAATGGTGTGTCTGTTCCAGAGAAGTCCTTACTAGGCCTTCTCATGTTGGAGAATACCTCCCCTTTGGGAGGTTTAGGTACATACACCTCTTGAAAAGAGGGTAAATCCGTCAATTCGTTGTTCAGTACTTCTTGCACAAACCTTGGATACATATAAAATCTGTTGGTTTTGGTTTTGGTGTCCATGTTTGACATCAAATCATTGAAAATTATTTGAGAAAAATTGAACTTTCTGGAGGTAGCTAAGCAGACAAGAGCATAAGCTATTATACTTCTAAACTCACTCCATCCAGTTGTCTTGCGAGATAAATAATGCTGAAGAGTATGAACAAAGAATCTCCACTATGGTGAAAATTTGCTTTTGAAAAACTTGTAGACCTCAGTAGGACCTTCATACCCCATTCTGCCAATTTCTTGGAAGAAATCTTCCTTTGAAAGAGTAGTAATACCTGAGGCATCATCTAGACGTAGATGAGTGCGAATGCAGGCTTCTGTAATTTGGATAGGTTTATCACAGACTCGTGATTGAATGATCTGAGTTCCATCAATGGTCTGAATGGATGCGTTTGCCCAGAACTGTCGCATGTGTTCCACATAGATGGTAGGATTGACTGTGAGTGCATAGGCAATGTGTGATGCTTTCAGGAAATCCACAATTTCATCAAAACCCTCAGCTTGTTTGGGTTTCTGCAGCATTGCAAGTTCATTGTGGTCATCAACGAAATCCAGTAGGGATTACGCACTGGAAAGCAAGAATTTGAGAGAGAGAGAGAGGATGAAAACTCGCTGGAAATTCAAAGAGCCATTTGGGTTTTGGCGGTCAGAGAGGGTATTTATAGGTGGAGGGTTTCAGTTAAAAGCAGTACTAAGTACCCTAGCAGCATTAACAAACCCGCAATATTAACCCATATAAGCAGTAGTAACACAGACTAGCAGTATTAACACATATCAACAGTATTAACACTGTCTGGCAGTAGAAATAAGGAAAGCAGTAGTAACTTTGCAGTGGCAATATAAACGACCTAGCAGTAGTAACCATACTTAACCATATTTGAACTGTCAGCAGGATTAATAGTGAGAGCAATATTAATTTAACCAGAAGTACCAAGTTTGTAATCAACAAGGTAATCTGAAACACTTAAACACAAATAGTTAGCAGCACCATGCAGAATACAATATGAGAAAGTAAGCATGAAAGAAGCTATACAGAAATGGTACATAAAGAAAATCAAAAGAGGTTTATTCAGTGTTTATCATGCCTACACTTGTGACCGAGAATGTGAATCTACCCACATCAAAAGCTTTGGTGAATAGATCAACAAATTGGTTACTAGTGTGTACCTTCAAAACCTGAATTAACTTATTTTCATTGAAATCTCTAATAAAATGGTACCTGATTTCTATATGCTTGGTTTTTGAATGCTTCACTGGATTATTAACAATGCTTATAGCACTGTTGTTATCAATGAAGATGGGAGTGTGAAGAAAAGTAATACCATAGTCCAACATCTGATTCTGAATCCATAACACATGTGAGCAGCAGCTTGCAGCAACTATATACTTTGCTTCTGTTGTAGAGGTGGACACTGTGGTTTGCTTTTTACACTGCCATGAAACTAGTCTTGCACCCAAAAATTGACATCCTCTTAGACTTTCTATCCAAGTTTGCACCACCCAAATCACTATCTGAATATGCAAGTAAATCAAATGGTGAGTCATGAGGATACCAAAGACCCAACCTAGGTTATCCTTTGAGATATCTGAAGATCCTTTTGACTGCTTGAAAGTGAGATTGCTTAGGCCTCACTTGAAATCTGGCACACACACACACAGACAGCAAACATAATGTCTGGTCTTGAAGCTGTTAGATACATGAGGGAGCCTATCATAGATCTATAATGATGAACATCCACATCCTCCCCCTCAAGATCTGCAATGATCTGTTTGTGTGTTTCCATAGGTGTGCTTGCAGACTTTGTTTCTGAAAATCCAAACTTTGTAAGTATATCCTGCACATACTTGGATTGACTTATGAAAATGCCATATTTCTTCTGTTTAACCTGTAGCCCAAGGAAAAATGTGAGTTCACCCGTAGAGCTCATCTTGAATCTTTTGTGCATCAGCTCCTCAAACTCTTTGCACATATAATCTTTTGTGGATCCAAAGATGATATCATCCACATAGATTTGAACAAGCAGGATGTCCTTCTTCTTCCTTTTAATGAAAAGGGTCTTGTCAATGATTCCCCTTTCAAATGCATTTTCCAAGAGATAGGTAGACAGAGTGTCATACCATGCTCTTGGTGCTTGATGTAGCTCATAGAGTGCCTTCTTTAATTTGTATACTTTGTCAGGAAAATTGGGATTCTCAAACCCTGGAGGTTGACAAACATACACTTCTTCATCGATTTTCCCATATAGAAATGCACTCTTAACATCCATCTGAAATACTCGAAACTGCATGAAAGAAGCATAGGCTAGAAACAGCCTAATTGCCTCAATTCTGGCTACTGGTGCAAACACTTCTTCATAATCTATCCCCTCTTCTTGTGTGTACCCTTGTGCCACAAGTCTGGCCTTATTCTTTATCACTATTCCTCTCTCATCTTTCTTATTCCTGAAAACCCATTTAGTTCCAATTGCTCTTTGTCCTTGTGGAAGGTCAACTAGATCCCACACATTTTGCAACTCAAACTGCAGCAGCTCCTCTTGCATTGCTTCTATCCATCTTGGTTCTTTCATTGCATCATAGGCCTTCTTGGGTTCAATCTGAGATAGAAAACAAGATAACAAACCTGACTGCAAGTCTTTTAATCCTCCTAACTTACTTTGATGCCTTGTGATCCTGGGAGAATTGATATCACCAATCACCAACTGAGGAGGATGATTCTTCTGAGTTCTTGTTTGATAGGCAACCTCCTCATTAATAGTTGCATCCAGATTAGAGTCATTCTTTTCAGGAGTGTTTCCACCAAATACTGAAGAATTTTCTTCATCAGTATCATCTTCTGACAATATGGGCATTTCAGGATCTGTGTTTTCTGAACCTGAAGGATGAGTATCCTCTTTATCACCTTTATCCTCTTCATCACCTTTATCATCTTCATCCTGTTCTGGTTCAGAATCCTCTGTTTCTGAATCATCTTTCTTTTCTTGTTGACAAAATTCAACAGGATCAACTGTAGGTATAGAGAACAACACAAACTCTGGTTTCTGTCCTTGTACCTTTTCTGAACTTGTTCCTGCAATTTATACATTACTAAAACCCAAAGAATTAGTTAGTGAATCAATGTCAAATAGCCAATCAGGACCTGCACCAATTGGATTTGGTGTGTTCTCATTGCATTTGACATTGTCACTTTTCTCTATAATCCTGGAAGAACTATTGAATACTCTATATGCCTTACTCTGAGAGGAGTATCCAACAAGGAATCCATCCTCAGCTTTGCTTTCAAACTTTCCTAAATGAGATTTGGTATTGAGGATTGTGCAAGGACACCCAAAAGGTTTGAAAAATCCAATAAAAGGTTTCTTCTTTTTGAAAAGTTCATAAGGTGTCTTTCCTTGGGATTTGACTACTAGAACTCTGTTTTGGACATAACAAGCAGTATTAACTGCTTCTGCCCAAAAAGTAATGGGTAATTTTGAATCTGCCAACAGAGATCTGGCAGCCTCAATCAATGTCCTATTTCTCCTCTCAGCAACACCATTTTGTTGAGGAGTCCTAGGAGCACTGAATTGTCTCTCAATACTTTTAGTCTCACAAAAGCTGTTTAAGTCACAGTTTTTAAACTCAGTTCCATTATCAGATCTGATGACTTTAACTCTTATATATGTTTGGTTTTCAATCCTAAGGACAAAGGATTTGATCAATCCACTTGTCTCATCCTTAGTCCTTAGAAAATATACCCAAGTAAATCTAGAGAAGTCATCAACAATGACTAAGCAATAGGATTTCTTACCAATACTCATCACATTTGTAGGACCAAAAAGATCCATATGCAATAACTGAAGGGGTGAGGTGATTGTGTTTATTTCTTTGGACTTATGAGAAGTTTTGTGCTGCTTGCCTTTAAGACATGCAACACAATGATCATCACATGAAAACACTTTTTGAGGCAAACCTCTCACAAGGTTGTTTTTCACAAGATTGTTCATAGTTTTAAAATTCATGTGACACATCCTTCTGTGCCAAAGAGATGATTCATCTAAAGAAGCTTTTGAAAACAGACAACTTAGTGATGAATAAGATGAAACACTCTCTAAGTCCAAACAATAAACATTATCCTTTCTAGGAGTTCTAAGTAGTATCATATTTTCATCAACTACCTTGAATCCTGGAGCAAGGATAATACATTCAGTATCACTAAATAATATACTATGTTTCTTGTCACAGACCTGTGATACACTTAACAGGTTGTATCTTAATTGCTCAACATAGTAAACATCTTCAAAAGTCGTCTTACCTTTTGAAACCATACCTTTACCACTTATCTTACCTTCTTCTAGATTGTCACCAAAAGCAACACGTCCTCCATCAAACCTTTTGAAGTTTTGAAGGCAGTCCATGTTACCTGTCATGTGCCTAGAGCAACCACTATCTACATGCCAAATGCTCTTCCTCTTGAGCTGTTGGTTGCCCTACACATAAGATAAAGCAGTTAGTTTCTTGAGGGAACCCAAGCCAAAGTGGTCTTAGGTTGCCCTTTCTCATCAACATACTCATATTCATTAAGCTTAGTCTTGATGAGATGATCAGAGTCAGGAATCTCATGGCTGGAATACTTTGTCTTAATTATAGGCTTGTCAGTATTAACACTGATAGCAGTACTATCCTTGTTAGCAGTATTAACTTGGTCAGCAACACTAACTTTGTTAGCAGTACTATCCTCATTAGCAGTACTAATTTGGTCAGCAATATTAACTTTATTAACAGTACTAATTTGGTCAACAATACTAACTTTATTAACAGTACTAACTTGGTCAGCAGTAGTATTGCTATCAACAACACTATTTCTGTTAGCAGTACTATTTGAGGTAGCAGTACTAACAGGTTTAGTTTCTTTTGGAACCCAAATTAAGACACATTTGTTTGCTTTCCTATTCTTTGTGTTACTCCTTGATTTGCTTGGAATATCTTCTTTTGTTTTAGCAAACTTATTCTGAATATGAGATTTTGCAGTACCAGTTTTCATTGGTGCTGTTCTCACATTCTCAGCCATGTGGTTCCTTGATCTTCTTGATTTCTTCTTATAACCAACAGAATTTTGTATTTTTCTTTGAAAAGTAACTCTTTGGTTAACAGGATTGAAATAACAGTGTTTGGCTAAATGATTTAACTTGCCACAAATAAAACAAGGCTTTGGTCTATTGATTTTGCTTAGATCAATTCCTTGTTTTTTAGCCCACTGGTTATTTCTGTTTCTCTGATTTCCCCTTATTTTATCATGTTGATGGGGCTTGATCTGTTGACAAGTACAGGGATTTACAACAGTAGTTTGCATATAGTGATCTCCCTGTACCTTTTCCTTCCCTTTCCTAGAGGTCTCAGCTTTCTCACTCTTAACAGTCTCTTCCCCAATCTTAGACTTCTCCACTTTCTCACTTTTGACAAATGGTTTACCTCCCCTTTCATTTGTAAGAATATGGTTTTCTAAGGGAATTTCTTTCTGGTCTTCCTTATTCTTATCCTCATTGTTCTCTTCTTCAGATTCTGCCTCAACCACTACAGTGTCTGTTAGGATCGAAATTCAAACAAGAATTTAACACACACTCAGAAACTATGTTAAAGGAGTCGCGGAAAAACACTTTAACAGTAAATCAATGGAACAGTATCAGAATGAAAATCACAAGTTATATTGATTTAACTTAATGATTACAAACAAAACCTCAATCTGTTGAACAGGTTCAACAGACGTTCAATACTTCTCTATTGAAAGGACTTCTAAGAACCTTGAGGTTAATTCTCTCTAAAAACAAAACGTATATCAAAAACTCTATCAATGTATATTCTAAACTATGCCTTCTATACAGTATATATACAAGACAGATTACAAGATAATTATAAAAGAAAAATTAATCTTCATGATCCAGTCCATAATTATCTTCAAATCTCCTTGACTTTCGCATTAATCAAATCATTCCATCATTATCTTCTCAGCAGCTTTAATATTCATAAGCAGTAGTAATTACTCAGCAGTATTAACCATCTTGCAGTACTAACTGTCAGGATATGATTCTTAACAAGAATAATAAAACTCAGAAACAATATTAAAGAAGTTGCGGAAAAACACTTTAATATTCAAACTATCAATGTAACAGTAAAATATAAATCACAACTTGTAAACTTTATTGAATGATTAAAGTTACAAACTTTCACACAAAAACCTCAATCTTGATGAACAGGCTCACCAAGACGAATTCTACTTCTCTAGAACTAGGGTTGTAAACCTTGAGGTTAATTCTTTCTCAAAACAAAAACTCAGAATACTCGTTTTTCAAAACTATTCTGAATACATCTATACATATAATGAAAATAAAAGATAATTACAAAACTTAAAAGACCTTCAGTATATTCTTCCATAATTATCTTCAAACCTTCCATGATTATCTTCAATCCTTGATCTGCGCATATCTTGATTATCACATAAGCAGTATTAAATCATAGCAGTATTAACACTCTGAGCAATATTAATCTTCAACAGTACTAACTATGCTTAGCAGTATTAATTTCTTCAAGCAGTATTAATCTGGCTCAGCAGTAGTATCTTGTCTCAACAGTAGTAACCATGTTGTACTGGCAGCTGTAATCATACTTGATTAAATCTTCAGTTCCTAACAATCTCCCCCTAACTTGAGTTTTAGATAAGAAGTCAAGTTCTTCAGATTCTCCCAAAACTCTATTGCTCATAAACCTATATCAGGATTTAGCCCCAAACTTTGATTAATAATTCTCTAGATCAAGTATCTTGCCATTGCAGAATCTGGTGCACAACCTAGCTTTTTCTTCAACATAGCATGCAACTTTAACCTGCTATGGTTGTAAACTCTATCCACTAGGAAGTATTCAAAGTGACTTGTATCCATAGCCAGTGCATATACTCCACTTCTTTCATACAGAGTCCAGTTGTTGATGGTTTTGAAAACATTTCTGATAACATGTTGAACTTCCTCTGGCTTGAACAACATGCATAGATATTCCATCACAAGTAGGATACACTTCAAATTTTTCATCTTTCCTCTTAATCCTGATATACTGCTTCCCATCTACTTCCAGAGTATCCCAGTGAATAATCTCAAGAGGCTTGACACCGACTGGTTCAGCTGTTATAGGCTCAGGCACTTTCTCCATCACCAACATGTACATATTTACATCATAAGTACTGGATGGTTCTTCCTGAGATTGAGCTTTCTTTTCATCAGACTTAGGTGCCTCTTCTTCTTCAGCTACCTTTTGTTCTTTCTCAGCTTCTTCCTCATCCACTCTAGGTTTTTTAGCTGGTTTTCTTCTTGCCATCATTTTTGTTCTTTTCAAAGTTCTCAAACTTTCACCTAGAGTAGCTTCCTTCCTTGGTGATTCTTGATCATCAGGAAAGGGTTTTTGAATTTGAAGATCATGCCTCTCTTTCATCTTCTTTTCCACTTCAACTCTGGCTTTGTCATTTCCTTGTAACTTGTTGGGAACTGAAGAATTCATCAAGTATGGTTAATGCTGCTAGTTCAAAGTAACTACTGCTAGAAGACTTAAAGGTTAATACTGCTGAGTGTTACTACTGCTAGTATTATTAATACTGCTAGTCAAAGTTAGTGCTGCTTGAACAAAGTTAGTACTGCTTAGCTAGTTAGTACTGCTAGTGGTTAGTACTGCTTAGTAGTTAATGCTGCTAGAAGGAAGTTAATGCTGCTGAAGATTAATACTGCTTATATGATGAAGATTCGTATGAAAGGATATACATGGAAGCTTAGAGATATACATAGAAGATATACTGAAGATATTTTATTTATTGTAATTATCTTTGTATTCAGTATATATATTGTATAGTTTAGAATAATAATTTAACTTTTAGTTTTTCATTCTTTTAGAAAGAAAATCAACCTCAAGGCATAGATCCTAATTCTAGAGAAGTAGAATTCGTATTGGTGAGCCTGTTCATCAATATTGAGGTTGAGTGAGTAATCTTGTAACTTCAAAGCATTCAATACAAGTTTACAGTTTGTTAATTATATTCTGTTTTGATTTCCTGTTTGATTAAATATCAAAGTGTTATTCCGCAAACTTCTTTGATATTGTTTCTGATAATTAATTCTTGTTGAGAATTCGATCCTGACAAGTGGTATCAGAGCCTAACTCTCTCAGAAACAGTTATTCATCATGGAAAATCTTACAGAATCAAGCAGTACTTTGGTTTCTAAGGTTCCAATGCTCAAACCAAGTGAGTTTGACATGTGGAAGATCAGAATCAGACAATATATTCTTCTCACTGACTACTCAATGGGGGATATTATTGAGAATGGTCCTTCTGAAGCTGGAAGGATAGGACCAGATGGGAAAAGACCTCCACCAAAGACAGATGGTGAGAGGAAGATCAGACAGACAGAGATGAAGGCTTTGAGCACTCTGCTCTTGGCCATTCCCAATGAATATCAGCATCAATTTTGCAACTGCACTGATGCTCAGATTCTCTGGAATGCTCTAGAGAAAAGATTTGCTGGAACTAAGAGCATCAAAAGAAATCAGAGAGATGTTTTAAAGCAACAGTATGAGAACTTCACTTCCACAAAGAATGAGTCTATGACTCAAACTTTTGACAGGTTCAATAAACTCATAGGTGAACTGGCTACTGTAGGGGTGAAGATGGAACAAGATGATATCAACAGAAAGTTCCTCAGATCTCTTGGGGATGAATGGACTATGTACACTGTCTCATATAGACAGAGTGACAATCTGGAAGAGAAAGAACTTGATGATCTATACAATGATCTAAGAGTTTTTGAAACTGAGGTAGAAACCAAGAAGAAGCCCTCTGGTTATATTCACAATGCTGCACTTCTTTCAGCATCCACTGATACTACTGCCAACTCTGAAGCAATTAGTACTGCCAGTGGAGTAAGTTCAGAAAAAGGCACTGAAACTATCTTTGAAGCCTTTTTGTCCAGTCATAGCAGCAATTCTCTGATTAATGATGATCTTGATCAAATTCACCCTGATGATCTGGAGGAGATGGATATTAAATGGCAGATGGCCATGTTATCCATGAGGGTGAAAAAGTTCATTAAAAGAACTGGAAGAAATAACTTCTCTCAAAGAAGAGAAGATGGAGCTGGTTTTGACAAAACCAAGGTGGAATGTTATAAGTGTCACAAGAAAGGACACTTTGCTAGAGAATGCAGGAGTGTTGTTCCAAACAATAACCACCAACAAGCTCAGAATGGAGGATACAATCAGAACAAGAATCCTGCTCAAGCCCTTGTTTCTCAACAAGGAATGGGATTTGACTGGAGTGATCAAGCTGAGGAAGCCATTCAGAACCAAGCTCTTATGGCAGAAGTGTCTGATCTCCCTACTGAGGTAAGTTCTAATCTTTGTACTAAATCTTGCATTGACACTGTTACAAGATACAGGGATCACAATCAAAGTATGTGTGATGATCTCAAAAGATTAGAAAAAGACAGAAGAGATTATGTGTTAATAGTAGAGAGATTTGAAGAGCAAATCAAAGGCTTTCAAGCTAATGAACTTCAACACTCTTATGACACAAACTATTGGAAGTGGGAAAAGAATGAATTAGAAACCAAACTGTCTAAGTCCTTAGAAGAGAATGATAGACTGAAAGAGGAACTGTCAAAAGTTAAGCTTGACATAGACAAGTTTTCCTATGCTTCAAAAGCAATGGACTCTCTTCTAAAGGCTCAGATACATGATAAGATGAAGCATGGTATTGGATACAACAATACACCCCCTCCTTACAATAATAACTATATTTCTCCTACATCAGACTTGTTAGAAACTAAGGAGAAAAAGGACTTGTCTGAAGAAGCATTTAAGATAGATCCTTTGGATGAGGTAGTAGTTAAGGATTTGATTGAGAAAGGAGCAAGTGAGAACAGGGATAATAATGTGAGTAAAAAAATACCATTAGAAAACAATATTATCACCAATGAGGGATGTGGGAAAATCTGGGTCAAGTCCAAGGAGATAGAGAAGACTAAAGGAAATGATAACAAGGTCCATTACAAACAAACCACAGTTGTGAATCCTGGATCTTGTAAACAGTGTGATTGCAATAAAACCAAGAGCCTAAATTCTGGTTTAAAAAGAGGAAATCAAAGAAACTGGAATAATCAATGGGCTCAGAAACAAGGAGTTGATCTGAATAAAATCAATAGACCAAAACCTTGTTTTATATGTGGCAAGTTGAATCATTTGGCTAAGTATTGTTACTTTAACCCTATTAACCAACATATGAACTTTCAAAGATTTGTAAAAAAATCTGTTGGATATAGGAAGGCTGGAAAGAAAAATGTGATAAAGAAATCTATTGAAAGTAAAGGCACTTTAAAGAAAAAGATTTTAAAAGAAAGTGTCAAAATGTGGGTACCTAGAAGTACTAACAGTGTTAGTACTGCTAACAATATTAGTACTGCTAACACAGTTACTACTGCTAACAGTGTTAGTACTGCTGAAAATATTAATGCTGCTAATACTGTTAATACCTCTTCAAAGGTTAATACTGCCAACACAGTTACTGCTGCTAACACAGTTACTACTTCTAACAAGGTTAGTACTGCTAAGCATGCAAGTGCTGCCAAGGCAGTTAGTACTTCTAAAACCAGTACTGATTTTAGCAAAAACATTTCCAAGCCTATTATTGTAACAAAGTACTCCAAGAATGAGGAATTAAAGTTCAAAAATCTTGTCAAGAAAGAATGCAAGTATTTTGATGAGAAAAGGGTACCCAAGACCACTTTGGCTTGGGTTCCTAATTCATACTAATTGATTTATATAATGTGCAGGGCAACCAACAGCTCAAGGGAAAGAGCATTTGGCATGTTGATAGTGGTTGCTCTAGGCACATGACAGGCAACATGTCATGCCTTCAGGATTTCAAGCATATCAATGGAGGACATGTTGCATTTGGAGACAATCTTACTGGTGGTAAGATAAGTGGAAAAGGTAATGTCACCAAAGGTAAGATGACATTTGAGGATGTCTACTATGTTGATCAATTAAAGTACAACCTGTTAAGTGTATCACAGGTTTGTGACAAACAACATAGTATATTATTTACTAATACTGAGTGTATGATTCTTGCTCCAGGGTTCAAGGTAGTTGATGAAAGCATGATACTACTTAGAACTCCAAGAAAGGACAATGTTTACTGTCTTGATTTGGACAATGTTGATAGTGATTCATCTCTAAATTGTCTTGTTTCAAAAGCTTCTGTAGATGAATCCTCCCTTTGGCACAGAAGGATGTGTCACATGAATTTCAAGACTATGAACAATCTTGTTAAAAATAACCTTGTAAGAGGTTTACCTTCAAAAGTCTTTTCATGTGATGATCATTGTGTTGCTTGTCTTAAAGGCAAACAACACAAAACTTCTCATAAGACCAAAGAGTTAAATTCTGTTTCTTCTTGTCTCCAGTTACTGCATATGTATCTGTTTGGTCCTACAAATGTTATGAGTATAGGCAAGAAATCTTACTGCTTGGTTATTGTTGATGATTACTCCAGATTTACTTGGGTATATTTTCTAAGGACTAAGGATGAAACATGTGGTCTTATCAAATCCTTTATTCTAAGAATTGAAAACCAAACTAATCAAAGAGTAAAAGTCATTAGATCAGATAATGGAACTGAGTTTAAAAATCATGATCTAAACACCTTTTGTGAAGAAAAAGGTATTGAGAGGCAATATAGTGCTCCTAGGACTCCTCAACAGAATGGTGTTGCTGAAAGGAGAAATAGAACACTAATAGAGGCTGCTAAATCTCTGTTGGCTGATTCAAAATTGCCAATTACCTTCTGGGCTGAAGCAGTTAATACTGCTTGTTATGTCCAAAACAGAGTTCTAGTGGTCAAGCAAAAGAACAAGACCCCATATGAGCTTTTAAATAAAAGAAAACCTTTTATTGGTTTCTTCAAACCTTTTGGGTGTCCTTGTACAATTCTAAATACCAAATCTCACTTAGGTAAGTTTGATAGCAAAGCAGATGATGGATTTCTTGTTGGATATTCATCTCAGAGTAAGGCCTACAGAGTTTTTAACTCTTCTTCTAGAATAATTGAAGAAAGTGACAATGTCAAATGCAATGAGAACACACCAAATCCTGTTGGGTCTGGACCTCAGTGGCTATTTGACATTGATTCACTAACTAACTCTTTTGGTTTCAGTAATGAGTATACAGGAATAGGAAGTGGAGGATCAGGGATCACACAAGTTCAAGAAAGTATATCTAAATCTGTGATTTTTCCCATACCCACAGTAAATTCTGTTGAAGACTGTGAAAAGGAATCATTTACTGGACCAAGTCAGAGTGAAGAAGACACTAGAGATGAGGAGACTCAAGAAAATAATGAAGTGGCATCTGAAAACACTTCAGTTGAGTTGCATGAATCTAATCTTGAGGCTGGACTGAATGAAGAACCTAGTCATAACACCAGAGTTCAAAAGAATCATCCTCCACAGTTGATAATAGGAGATATCTCTTCTCCTATGATGACTAGACATCAAAGCAGGCTTCAGGAAATGCAAGATCAACAGCATACAGTACTTTCTTGTTTTCTATCACAGCTTGAGCCTAAAAAGGCACATGATGCTATGAAAGAATCCAGCTGGATAGAAGCAATGCAAGAGGAACTGTTACAGTTCAAGCTACAAGATGTGTGGGATCTAGTAGACCTTCCTAAAGGTCACAGAGCGATTGGCACAAAGTGGATTTTCAGAAACAAGAGAGATGAAAGAGGTATTGTCATAAGGAACAAAGCAAGGCTGGTGGCTCAAGGCTATACTCAAGAAGAGGGTATAGATTATGAAGAAGTTTTTGCACCTGTGGCTAGGATAGAAGCAATCAGACTATTCCTAGCCTATGCTTCTTACATGAACTTCAAAGTCTATCAAATGGATGTAAAAAGTGCTTTTCTCTATGGATCAATTGAAGAAGAAGTATATGTCTGTCAACCACCAGGGTTTGAAAACCCAAGCTATCCAGACAGGGTATACAAATTAAAGAAAGCACTGTATGGACTACATCAAGCCCCAAAAGCATGGTATGACACACTGTCATCCTATCTCTTGGAAAATGACTTTGAAAGAGGAGTCATTGATAAGACTCTATTTATCAAAAGAAAGAAGAAGGATATCTTGCTGGTCCAAATCTATGTTGATGACATTATCTTTGGATCTACAAGAAACAACATGTGCACGGAGTTTGAGGATTTAATGCATCAAAGGTTCAAAATGAGTTCCATGGGGGAACTTACTTTCTTCCTTGGACTCCAAGTTCAACAGAAGTCAGATGGCATTTTCATCTGTCAATCCAAGTATGTGCAGGATATTCTAACCAAGTTTGGTTTCTCAGAATCAAAACCTGCCAGCACACCTATGGAAACACACAAGCAGCTCACAGCAGATCTTGAGGGGGAGGATATGGATGTGCATCATTATAGATCCATGATTGGCTCTCTCATGTATCTCACAACATCAAGGCCAGATATAATGTTTCCAGTCTGTGTATGTGCAAGATTTCAAGTTAGGCCAAAGCAATCTCATTTTCAAGCTGTTAAGAGGATATTCAGATATCTCAAAGGGCAACCCAGATTGGGACTTTGGTATCCTCATAACTCACCTTTTGACCTAATAGCATACTCAGACAGTGATCTAGGTGGGGCAAACTTGGACAGAAAATCTACTTCTGGAGGATGTCAGTTTTTGGGTGCTAGACTAGTCTCATGGCAGTGCAAGAAACAAACCACAGTATCCACATCTACAACAGAGGCAGAGTACATAGCAGCTGCAAGTTACTGTTCTCAAGTCTTATGGATTCAGAATCAAATGTTGGATTATGGGGTAACCTTTCTACACACTCCAATCTTTATTGACAACAGCAGTGCTATTAGCATTGTGCATAATCCAGTCAAGCACTCAAAAACAAAGCACATTGAAATCAGGTATCACTTTATAAGAGATTGTAATGAAAAGAAACTTATTCAAGTTGTCAAAGTTCACACTGATAATCAGTTTGCTGATCTATTCACTAAAGCTTTTGATGTGGGTAGATTCACTTTCTTGGTAACAAGTGTGGGAATGATAAACTCTGAATAATCCCCTTCTCAAAAAGTGGTTTTATATCTGTATAGTATTCCTGGAGTTACTAATCTTCTGTTTCAGGATATGCATAGCAGTAATCAGTGTTTAGCAAGTTTAAAAGGAGTAAGTTAGTTAATACTGCTAGTAGTTAATACTGCTTTCAGTTAATACTGCTAGTGGTTAATACTGCTAGTGGTTAATACTGCTTTCAGTTAATACTGCTAGTGGTTAATACTGCTTTCAGTTAATACTGCTAGTGGTTAATACTGCTTTCAGTTAATACTGCTAGTGGTTAATACTGCTTTCAGTTAATACTGCTAGTGGTTAATACTGCTTTCAGTTAATACTGCTAGTAGTTAATACTGCTAGTTAGTTAATACTGCTAGTTAGTTAATACTGCTAGCAGTTAATACTGCTAGTAGTTAATACTGCTCTAGGTTAATACTGCTTATATTCCGAATACTATAAATACTTTTTGCCTGCCTAAAAGTTCATAACGACTCTTTGCATACTGTTCTCTTGCGCTCAAAACCTTTTCTCTCTCAAGTTTGAAGTTTTCAGGCAAGCTTTTCACTAAGATCAATGGCATCCATGACTTTCATCGACGAGCACAACGAGATTGCGATGCTACAAAAGCCAAAGCAAGCTGCAGGATTTCATCAGATTGTGGATTTCCTCAAGACAAGACACATTGCTCATGATCTTATTGTATCCCCTACAATCTATATTGAGCATCAAAGGCAGTTCTGGGCTAATGCAACCATTGTTGTTGAGAATGGTGTGCAGATGATGAAGACAAGAATCTGTGATCAATCACTCACGGTTACTGAAGAGGTTATTCGTATCAGTCTACGTCTAGACAATGCCTCTGGTATAACCTCTATCCGAAATGATGAACTATTTTCAAACCTTACAAGAATGGGGTATGGAGGCCCATTGGGAGTTTTCAAATTTTCTAAAGCAAAATTCTCACCCCAATGGCGTTTCTTTGTCCATACTTTTATGCATTGTATCTCCAAAAAGACTACTGGATGGAGTGAGTTCAACAGCACTATTGCTTATGCTTTGGTGTGCCTGGCCACTGCCAGAAAGTATAATTTTTCTAAAATGATTTTCAGTGATCTTGTCTCAAACATGGGAAACAAAAAGAGCTTCTTTATGTATCCCAGGTTTGTTCAAGAAGTTATTACTCATGAATTGACGGATATACCTCAACCTGTTGGGGTATATGTACCTAAACCCCCCAAAGGCAAGGTTTTCTCAAATATGAGAAGATCTGCTGGGGACTCTGAAGGAGTTGACACCCCATTGTTCTCTACAATGATGGTGGTGTCCCAAACCAATGAAGGTATGGCAGCAGGGTCAAGGCCCTCATTAGACCAACCCACTGCTAGCCAAGCCCAACCTTCCCTCTCAAAATCAATTCCCCAGTCCCTTCGTGAAAAACCAACCTCTCCCATCACCCAAACTTACAAGAGAAAACAGGTAAAGAAGGCTCCTTCCCTTCTTGTACCATTACCCACTAAGCCTATAAGCCCTCTAAGGGAGAATTCTCCCCTAGAGAATATCCAAAGGGAAACCACAAGGGTGTCTCCCAACCCAAAGGAGGTGCTCTCTGAGGAGGAGGTAGAGCATATGGGTGATGAGGCTGCCACTACTCCTGCTAGTACAGAGGAGGAAAGTGGTAACATCAATAAGACCTCCCCCATGGCAACTTTGAATGAGCAATCATTTGAAGGTCCCTGGTGCCAAGAAACCACAGGGGTGGATAGTGCTTCTGCAAGGCAGAAGACTTCCACTAATAAAAGATCCAATGATCCTTCAAAGGAGGGTAACACTTCTGGAGAGGGTGAGGACAGATATACGTACGATGAATTGATGGAAACAATGGGGAACATCAATCAAGATGTTCTCAAACAAGGCAAAGAAATTGAAGAAATGAAGCTAGTAATTCTGTCACAACAAGAACAGATTGCTAAGCTGAAGAGGATGGTGGTTAGTCTGGTACAAAGGAAGAAGAGAAAGCAATTCCAATTAAGGAGAAGGACCACTGAGGATGATGCTCCCAAAAAGGGGGAGATCAACATGGAAGAAGCCACAAGAAAGGGGGAGCTTGATGGAGAGAAAGTTGATGTTGAGGGGGAGCAGCAAGCAGAAACAGTTACTACTGCTGACATTAATAAAGCAGCAGAAACTGTGAAAGAAGTGTTAACAGATCTTGAGATTGCAGAAACCTTACTAAAAGCCAAGAATGATACTCCCAAGGTCACTTCAAAGACCAAAGGTGTAATCATAAAAGAACAAGGTGAAGTGATCAAGAAAGATAACAGTAAGAAGGCAATGAGCAAAGACAAAGGAAAAGCAAAGATGGTAGAATCTGATCAACCAATCAAAAAGCAAAGGTTGGTTGAATCAGATGAAGCCCTAGCTAAAAAGATGCAGGAGGATATTGAAAAAGAAGAAAGAGTTCAGATGGAAAAGGACAGGGAAATGGCAAAAGCTCTAGCTGCTGAACTGAATGAAGCTTATCAACAGAGTATGGCAACTGAAATTGCACAGAAGAAAGCTGCAAGTATGAAGAAATCTGTGGTGAAAACAGTTGCAAAGAAGAGAAGACCCTCAAAGACATTCCTAGGTACCCAAGAGAGAAACAAGATGATTATATTTCTCAAAGGTGTTGTAGGAGTCAAAAAGGAGATGTTCTCCAAAATGTCTTTTGAGAAGATCAAAGAGCTCTATGATTCAGAGATGTTAAAGCTTCAGGGAAGTGAAACTGCTAGGGTGGAGATGGAGAAGAGAATAAAAGAAAGTAATGACTTTGATTGTCAAAAGCCATTTCCAGATGAGCAAGAAACACCTCCTAAGAAAGAGTCCACCCTGGGAGAAAGTCTAAGGACTTTAAAGAGAACAAAAATGATGGCAAGGAGAAAGTCAATTAAAAAGACTAGAGTATCTGAAGAAGAGGCTGATAAGGTTGCTGAAGAAGAAGGGGCACCTGAGTCATCTAAACAGACAGAGCCATCTAACACTGATGATGTAAATTTGTATATGGTAGTGATGGACAAAGTGCCTGAACCAATTTCAGCAGAACCTGTAGGAGTTAAGCCTCCTGAGGTGATTCTCTGGGATACATTGACAGTGGATGGAAAGGAATACATAAGGCTGAAAAGAAAGGATGAAAAGTATGAAGTGTTTAACACATGGGCAAAAATTGTCAGAACATGCTCTAGATCAGATATTGAAGAGATGTTTGAGATAGGAATGAAGTTGTATGCAGATATTCTAAAGGCCCCAGGGATTTCAATTACAAAACTGGTAATGGAGTATCTGTGTATGATGTTCAAACCTGAAGAAGTAGAGCATTTGATCAAGGATGTCTTCAAATCAGTAAACAGTTGGACTCTATATGAAATTAGTGGAGTATATACAGTTACTTTGGATTTAAATCACACTGAATACTTCCTAGTGGATAGAGTGTATAATCATAGCAGATTGAAGCTACATGCCATGCTGAAGAAAAAGTTAAGGTGTGTTCCAGATTCAGAAATGGCTAAATACTTGATTCAAAGAACCATCAATCAGAGTTTGGGATTGGATGCAAACACTGGTATTTAGGCCTTGATAGAGTTTTGGGAGCATCTTGAAGAAAATTTGAAGAACTTGACTTCTCTTCCTAAAAGTCAAGTTAGGGGGAGATTGTTGGGAACTGAAGAATTCATCAAGTATGGTTAATGCTGCTAGTTCAAAGTAACTACTGCTAGAAGACTTAAAGGTTAATACTGCTGAGTGTTACTACTGCTAGTATTATTAATACTGCTAGTCAAAGTTAGTGCTGCTTGAACAAAGTTAGTACTGCTTAGCTAGTTAGTACTGCTTAGTAGTTAATGCTGCTAGAAGGAAGTTAATGCTGCTGAAGATTAATACTGCTTATATGATGAAGATTCGTATGAAAGGATATACATGGAAGCTTAGAGATATACATAGAAGATATACTGAAGATATTTTATTTATTGTAATTATCTTTGTATTCAGTATATATATTGTATAGTTTAGAATAATAATTTAACTTTTAGTTTTTCATTCTTTTAGAGAGAAAATCAACCTCAAGGCATAGATCCTAATTCTAGAGAAGTAGAATTCGTATTGGTGAGCCTGTTCATCAATATTGAGGTTGAGTGAGTAATCTTGTAACTTCAAAGCATTCAATACAAGTTTACAGTTTGTTAATTATATTCTGTTTTGATTTCCTGTTTGATTAAATATCAAAGTGTTATTCCGCAAACTTCTTTGATATTGTTTCTGATAATTAATTCTTGTTGAGAATTCGATCCTGACATAACTTTGTCATCTCTGCCTCATACAAACCTTTTATTTGTTCAAATGACATTTTAGTGAACATTTCCCTTTTGACTCCCACACCACCTTTGAGGAAAGTGATCATCTTCTTTCTCTCTTGAGTGCCAAGGTAGGTCTTTGAAGGTTGTCTCTTCCTTGCACCCAATTTGATCATTGCAGTCTTCTTTGGAATTGCAGATCTCTTCTGTGCCATCTCTCTTGCCAAATTCTTTTGATAAACTTCATTCAGCTCTGCAGCTAGAGCTTTTGCCATCTCCCTATCTTTCTTCACTTGAATTGTTTCTTCTTGCTCAAGTTCTGCTTGAATCTTCTTAGCCAAAGCTTCATCTGACTCAATCAACTTTTTCTTTTTAATTGGTTGGTCAGATTCTACTATCTTGGTTTTGCCTTTGTCCTTGCTTGCTATCTTATCAACACTAGATTTCTTGATAACCTCAGCATTGTCTTTGATGACAATTCCTTTGGCCTTTGAAGTGACCTTAGGAGTATCATGTTTAGCTTTGACTAGTGCTTCAGCTATCTCAATTTCTTCCAAATTGCTGCTAATGAGGTCAGTTAATACCTCTTGAACAATTTCTGCTGCTTCATTTATTTCAGCAGTATTAACTGTTTCTGCTGTTATGTTTGCTTCAACAACATTAACTGTTTCTGCTGCTTTCTCAAACCCTGTTTCTGTTTCAGCAAACTCCCCCCTCATCTCCATGTTTCTCCCCCTTATTCTTAGCATTCTCCATGTTAACCTCAGCTTCTGACTCCCCCTTTTTGGGAGCATCATCCACTGGGTTCCGTCTTCTGAGCACAAATCGTTGCTTCTTCTTCTTTTGAACCACCTTCTGAACCAACTTCTTTAAGTTGCTGATCTCTTCTTGTTGGTTGATGATGACTTTCTTGAGTTCATTGACAACCTTCTTTTGAGCATCCAGTTCAGTTGCCATTTTGGACATGGCAGAAATTAATTCATGGTAGTCATATCTATCCTCACCTTCTCCAAGAGTGTTACCCCCTTTTGAGGGATCATTAGAATGTTTAATAGGGATCTCCAGCCATGCTGAAGCACCACCTATTCCCTTGGTTTCTTGGCACCCGAGACCTTTGGATGATTGCTCACCCAAAGTTGCCATGGGGAAGGTCTTAGTGATGTTACCACTGGCCTCCTCTGTGCTATCAGGAGTAGTGGCAACCTTCTCACCCACATGCTCATGCATCTCCTCAGTGAGCACCTTCTTGGGGTTGGGAGACACCCCAGTGGTTTCCCTATAGATATTCTCTAATGGAGAATGCTCCATTAGAGGGCTTTGAGGTTCTGGGTTTGTAGGAGGTACAACAAGGGAAGGAGCCTTGTGTACCTTTCTCTTAGTATACGTTTTGGTTAAAAATGGTGTTGGCTTAAGAACAAGGGACTGAGGAAGTGATATAGTGGTTGAAGGTTGGGTTTGGCTATCAGTGGGATGGTCTAGTGAGGGCCTTGACCCTGATGCCATACCTTCTTGGTTGTGGTACATATACCTCATTAAACTGAGGTATATCCGTCAATTCAGTGGTGATAACTGCCTGGACAAATCTTGGATACATATAGAAACTCTTTTTATTATCCAAGTTTGACACAAGGTCATTGAAAATCATTTTTGAGAAATTATACTTTCTGGCAGTGGACAAGCAGACCAAAGCATAAGCAATGGTACTACTGAATTGACTCCATCCAGTAGTTTTTCTAGAAATACAGTGCGTAAGAGTATGAACAAAGAAACGCCATTGGGGAGAAAAGTTAGCTTTGTAAAATTTGAAAACACCCTGTTGGCCTTCATAACCCATTCTTGTGAGATTGGAAAACAAATCCTCATTAGGGATAGAGGTAATACCTAAGGCATCGTCTAGACGTAGACTGATGTGAATGACCTCTTCAGTGACTATCAAGGGTTTGTCACACACCCTTGTCTTGATAAACTGCACACCGTTTTCAGTAACAGCGGTGGCATTGGCCCAAAATTGCTTCTGGTGCTCGATGAAGATTGGTGGTGACATAGTAAGAACATACGCTATATGATTGGTCTTGAGAAAATCAACTATTTGATGGAATCCATCAGCCTGCTTCGGCTTTTGAAGCATTGCGATCTCATTGTGTTCATCAATAAACGCCATGGATGCCATCGGTCTTGAGGATTCTTGACTGAAACACACTGGTTACTTGAGAGAAAAGAGTTAGAGAGAAGATGAACAGTATTCAAAGAGTCGTTGTGAGCTTTTAGGCGGGCAAAGAGGGTACTGTCAGGATCGAATTCTCAACAAGAATTAATTCTCAGAAACAATATCAAAGAAGTTTGCGGAATAACACTTTGATATTCAATGAAATAGTAAATCAATACAGAAAATATAATGATCAAACAGTAAACTTGTATTGAATGCTTAAAGTTACAAGATTACACACTCAACCTCAATATTGATGAACAGGCTCACCAATACGAATTCTACTTCTCTAGAATTAGGATCTATGCCTTGAGGTTGATTTCTCTCTTGAAAAATAATTATTAAAAGTTCTATCTATCTATTCTAAACATTCTATACATATACTGATAAAAAGATAATTACAAAGAATAAACAAATCTTCAGTATATTTTCCATGTATATCTTCTAAGTATATCTTCAGTATATCCAGCTGTAGTATTTTCCATCCGGATCTCTTTAGCAGCACTAATAATGCTCAGCAGCATTAATTTCATCTAGCAGCATTAACTGCAAGCAGTACTAACCACTAGCAGTACTAACTAGCTAAGCAGTACTAACTTTGTTCAAGCAGTACTAACTTTAACTAGCAGTAGTAATTCTACTAGCAGTAGTAACACTTAGCAGTATTAATCTTCAACTTGTTCTGGCAGTAGTAACTACATTTATACTAGCAGTAGTAACTACACTTAGTAGAATCTTCAGTTTCCAACAATCTCCCCCTAACTTGACTTTTAGAAGAGAAGTCAAGTTCTTCAGATATTCTTCCAGATGCTCTTTTTGATGCTTCCAAAACTTCCAAAATCATGCTCCTAAGTCTGGATTCAGTCCCAAACTCTGATTGATTATCCTCTGAATTAGATACTTGGCCATTTCTGAATTTGGTGCACAACCCAACTTCTTCTTTAGCATGGCATGAACCTTCAGTCTGGTGTGATTATATACTCTATCCACTAGGAAGTATTCTGTGTGATTTCTATCCAAAGTCACTGCATATACTCCACTAGTTTCATATAGAGTCCAACTTGTGACTTCTTTAAACACACTCTTGATGACCTGGTTTACTTCTTCAGGTTTGAACATCATGCATAGATACTCCATCACCAGTTTTGTAAGAGAAATTCCTGGAGTATTCAGATGATCTGCATACAGCTTAATTCCTATGTCAAACATCTCTTCTATATCAGATCTAGAGCATGTTCTGACAATCTTGACCCAAGTGTTGAATACTTCATACTTATCACCCTTCCTCTTGAGTCTGATGTAATCTTTCCCATCCATTGTCAGTACATCCCAGTGAATGATCTCAGGTGGCTTAACTCCAACAGGTTCTGCAGAAATTGGTTCAGGCACTTTGTCCATCACTACCATATATAAGCTTACATCATCTTTGATTGATGACCCTTGCTTGCTTGATGACTCAGGTGCCACTTCTTCTTCAGCAACATTTTGTTCTTCTTCTACTCTAGACTTCTTATCTTTCTTTCTTTTGGCCATCATCTTGGTTCTTTTCAAAGTCTTTTGAACCTGTACTAGAGTAGCTTCCTTCTTCTTTTCTTCCTTTTCCTTTGCCATTTCTTTGATAGGAGTTCCCTCTTCACTTTCAGGAAATGGTTGATTCATATCTATATCATTACTCTCCTTGGCCTTCTTTTCAAACTCTACTCTTTTCTTTTCATTGCTCTTCAGATTCCCCATTTCCTTTTCATAGAGCTCTCTGATTTGATCAAAACTCATCTTCACAAACATTTCTTTCTTTACCCCAATTGCACTCCTCAAGAAAGTTATCATTTTGTTTCTTTCCTGAGTGGCAAGGTAAGTTTGTGAAGGTCTTCTTTTCTTTGCACTTGTATTAGCCATCATAGCCTTTCTCAGACTTATAGCCCTTTGTTTAGCCTTTTCAGTTTCAAGCCCCTTTTGATAAGCTTTATTTAGCTCAGCAGCTAAAGCCTTTGCCATTTCCCTGTCCTTCTCCACCTGAGCTCTTTCTTCTTTTTCCATCTCCTTCTGCATTTTCCTTGCTAAAGCTTCATCTGATTCAACCAACCTTTGCTTCTTGATTGGTTGATCAGATTCCACTATCTTTTCTTTTCCCTTATTCTTTGATTCTGCAGCTTTGTCTTTCTGTTCTGATTTTCTGTCTCTCCCTTCATTTATGACCACTCCCTTTGCTTTGGGAGTGTCATTCTTAGCTTTGATTAGCACTTCAGCTACTTCAATTTCTGTTGGTGTTAACTCTGTTACTGCTGCTTGTGAGGTTTCAGCAGCATTAACAGTTTCTGCTTCCTTCTCCCCCTCAACTTCAACTCTTTCTTTATCAATCTCCCCTTCCCTTGATGCTTCTTCCATGTTGATCTCCCCCTTTTTGGGAGCATCAGTCACTGGTTTCCTCCTTCTGAGCACAAACTGTTTCTTCTTCTTTTGCAGAATCAGTTTCCTTACCATTTGTTTCAACTTGATGATTTGTTCTTGTTGTGACAGTACAATGAGTTTTAGCTCTTCTATATCTTTGCCCTGCTTGAGTACATCCATGTTGATGTTGCCCATTGCCTCCATCAATTCATCATAGTTATATCTGTCCTCACCTTCTCCAGGAGTGTTACCCCATATTGAAGGATCATTGGATCTTTTAGTAGTGGAAGTCTTCTGCCTAGCAGAAGCACTATCCACCCCTGTGGTTTCTTGGCACCAGGGACCTTCAAATGATTGCTCATTCAAAGTTGCCATGGGGGAGGTCTTATTGATGTTACCACTTTCCTCCTCTGTGTTGGCAGGAGTAGTGGCAGCCTCATCACCCATATGCTCTACCTCCTCCTCAGAGAGCACCTCCTTTGGGTTGGGAGACACCCTTGTGGTTTCCCTTTGGATATTCTCTAGGGGAGAATTCTCCCTTAGAGGGCTTAAAGGCTGTGTGGGTGATGGTACAAGAAGGGAAAGAGCCTTCTTTACCTGTTTTCTTTGATAAGTTTGGGTAATTGGAGAGGTTGGTTTTGTAAGAATGGACTGGGGAATTGTTTTTGAGTGAGAAGGTTGGGCTTGGCTAGCAGTGGGATGGTCTAATGAGGGCCTTGACCCTGCTGCCATACCTTCAGTGTTTTGGGACACCACCATCATTGTAGAGAACAATGGGGTGTCAACTCCTTCCGAGTCCCCAGCAGATCTTCTCATATTTGAGAAAACCTTGCCTTTTGGGGGTTTAGGTACATATACCCCAACAGGTTGAGGTATATCCGTCAATTCATGGTTAATTACTTCCTGAACAAATCTGGGATACATAAAGAAACTCTTTTTGTTTCCCATATTTGATACAAGATCACTGAAAATCATCTTTGAGAAGTTGTACCTTCTGGATGTAGCCAAGCATACCAAAGCATATGCAATTGGACTGCTGAACTCACTCCATCCAGTGGTCTTTTTGGAGATGCAATGCATCAGGGTATGAACAAGAAAACGCCATTGGGGTGAAAACTTTGCTTTTGAGAATTTGAAAACACCCAATGGGCCTCCATACCCCATTCTAGTAAGATTAGAAAACAGTTCATCATTAGAGATAGACATTATACCAGAGGCATCGTCTAGACGTAGACTGATGCGAATGACTTCTTCAGTAACTGTAAGTGAGTGATCACAGATTCTTGTTTTGATCATTTGCACACCATTTTCCACAACAATGGTTGCATTAGCCCAGAACTGCCTTTGGTGCTCAATGTAGATTGTAGGTGATACAGTAAGAGCATGAGCAATGTGACTTGACTTGAGGAAATCCACAATCTGATGAAATCCTGAAGCTTGCTTTGGCTTTTGTAGCATCGCAATCTCGTTGTGCTCGTCGATGAATGTCATGGATGCCATTGATCTTAGTGAACACTTGCCTGAAAACTTCGAACTTGAGAGAGAAAAGGTTTTGAGCGCAAGAGAACAGTATGCAAAGAGTCGTTATGAACTTTTAGGCGGGCAAAAAGTATTTATAGTATTCGGAATATAAGCAGTATTAACCTAGAGCAGTATTAACTAACTAGCAGTATTAACCGCGAGCAGTATTAACCACGAGCAGTATTAACTGAACTAGCAGTATTAACTACTAGCAGTATTAACTAACTAGCAGTATTAACCGCGAGCAGTATTAACTGAACTAGCAGTATTAACTACTAGCAGTATTAACTAACTAGCAGTATTAACCGCGAGCAGTATTAACCACGAGCAGTATTAACTGAACTAGCAGTATTAACTACTAGCAGTATTAACTGAAAGCAGTATTAACCACTAGCAGTATTAACTACAAGCAGTATTAACTAGACTTACTCCTTTTAAACTTGCTAAATACTGAGTACTGCTATGCATATCCTGAAAAGAAGATTAGTAACACCAAGAATAAAAATATACAGGTATAAAACCACTTTTTGAGAAGAAGATTATTCAGAGTTTATCAGTCCCACACTTGTTACCAAGAAAGTGAATCTACCCACATCAAAAGCTTTAGTGAATAGATCAGCAAACTGATTATCAGTGTGAACTTTGACAACTTGAATAAGTTTCTTTTCATTACAATCTCTTATAAAGTGATACCTGATTTCAATGTGCTTTGTCTTTGAGTGCTTGACTGGATTATTTACAATGCTAATAGCACTGCTGTTGTCAATAAAGATTGGAGTGTGTAGAAAGGTTACCCCATAATCCAGCATTTGATTCTGAATCCATAAGACTTGAGAACAGCAACTTGCAGCTGCTATGTACTCTGCCTCTGTTGTAGATGTGGATACTGTGGTTTGTTTCTTGCACTGCCATGAGACTAGTCTAGCACCCAAAAACTGACATCCTCCAGAAGTAGATTTTCTGTCCAGGTTTGCCCCACCTAGATCACTGTCTGAGTATGCTATTAGGTCAAAAGGTGAGTTATGAGGATACCAAAGTCCCAATCTGGGTTGCCCTTTGAGATATCTGAATATCCTCTTAACAGCTTGAAAGTGAGATTGCTTTGGCCTAATTTGAAATCTTGCACATACACAGACTGGAAACATAATATCTGGCCTTGATGCTGTGAGATACATGAGAGAGCCAATCATGGATCTATAAAGATGCACATCCATATCCTCCCCCTCAAGATCTGCTGTGATCTGCTTGTGTGTTTCCATAGGTGTGCTGGCAGGTTTTGATTCTGAGAAACCAAACTTGGTTAGAATATCCTGCACATACTTGGATTGACATATAAAAATGCCATCTGACTTCTGTTGAACTTGGAGTCCAAGGAAGAAAGTAAGTTCCCCCATGGAACTCATTTTGAACCTTTGATGCATTAAATCCTCAAACTCCTTGCACATGTTGTTTCTTGTAGACCCAAAAATAATGTCATCAACATAGATTTGGACCAGCAAGATATCCTTCTTCTTTCTTTTGATAAATAGAGTCTTATCAATGACTCCTCTTTCAAAGTCATTTTCCAAAAGATAGGATGACAGGGTGTCATACCATGCTCTTGGGGCTTGATGTAGTCCATAAAGTGCTTTCTTTAATTTGTATACTCTGTCTGGATAGCTTGGGTTTTCAAACCCTGGTGGTTGACAGACATATACTTCTTCTTCAATTGACCCATAGAGAAAAGCACTTTTTACATCCATTTGGTAGACTTTGAAGGTCATGAAAGAAGCATAGGCTAGGAATAGTCTGATTGCTTCTATCCTAGCTACAGGTGCAAAAACTTCTTCATAATCTATGCCCTCTTCTTGAGTGTAGCCTTGAGCTACCAGCCTTGCTTTGTTTCTTATAACAATACCTCTTTCATCTCTCTTGTTTCTGAAGATCCATTTTGTGCCAATTGCTCTGTGACCTTTAGGAAGGTCTACTAGATCCCACACATCTTGTAGCTTGAACTGTAACAATTCTTCTTGCATTGCTTCTATCCAGCTAGATTCTTTCATAGCATCATGTGCCTTTTTAGGCTCAAGCTGGGATAGAAAACATGAGAGCACTGTATGCTGTTGATCTTGCATTTCCTGAAGCCTGCTTTGATGTCTAGTCATCATGGGAGAAGAGACATCACCTATTATCAACTGTGGAGGATGATTCTTTTGAACTCTTGTGTTATGACTAGGTTCTACATTCAGTCCATCCTCTAGATTAGAGTCATGCAATTCAACTGAAGTGTCTTCAGATGTCACTTCTGATTCTTGAGTCTCCTCATCTCTAGTGTCTTCTTCACTCTGACTTGGTTCAGTAAATGATTCCTTTTCACAGTCTTCAATTACTGTGGGTATGGGAAAAATCACAGATTTAGATATACTTTCTTGAACTTGTGTGATCTCTGATTCTCCACCACCTGTTCCTGTATACTCATTACTAAATCCAAAAGAGTTAGTTAGTGAATCAATGTCAAATAGCCACTGAGGTCCAGACCCAACAGGATTTGGTGTGTTCTCATTGCATTTGACATTGTCACTTTCTTCAATTATTCTTGAAGAAGAGTTAAAAACTCTGTAGGCCTTACTCTGAGATGAATATCCAACAAGAAATCCATCATCTGCTTTGCTATCAAACTTACCTAAGTGAGATTTGGTATTTAGAATTGTACAAGGACACCCAAAAGATTTGAAGAAACCAATAAAAGGTTTTCTTTGATTTAAAAGCTCATATGGGGTCTTGTTCTTTTGCTTGACCACTAGAACTCTGTTTTGGACATAACAGGCAGTATTAACTGCTTCAGCCCAGAATGTAATTGGCAATTTTGAATCAGCCAACAGAGATCTAGCAGCTTCTATTAGTGTCCTATTTCTCCTTTCAGCAACACCATTCTGTTGAGGAGTCCTAGGAGCACTATATTGTCTCTCAATACCTTTTCCCTCACAAAAAGTGTTTAAATCATGATTTTTAAATTCAGTTCCATTATCTGATCTAATGACTTTTACTCTTTGATTAGTTTGGTTTTCAATTCTTAGAATAAAGGATTTGATAAGACCACTTGTTTCATCCTTAGTCCTTAGAAAATATACCCAAGTAAATCTGGAGTAATCATCAACAATAACCAAGCAGTAAGATTTCTTGCCTATACTCATAACATTTGTAGGACCAAACAGATCCATATGCAATAACTGGAGACAAGAAGAAACAGAATTTAACTCTTTGGTCTTATGAGAAGTTTTGTGTTGTTTGCCTTTAAGACAAGCAACACAATGATCATCACATGAAAAGACTTTTGAAGGTAAACCTCTTACAAGGTTATTTTTAACAAGATTGTTCATAGTCTTGAAATTCATGTGACACATCCTTCTGTGCCAAAGGGAGGATTCATCTATAGAAGCTTTTGAAACAAGACAATTTAAAGATGAATCACTATCAACATTGTCCAAATCAAGACAGTAAACATTGTCCTTCCTTGGAGTTCTAAGTAGTATCATGCTTTCATCAACTACCTTGAACCCTGGAGCAAGAATCATACACTCAGTATTAGTAAATAATATACTATGTTGTTTGTCACAAACCTGTGATACACTTAACAGGTTGTACTTTAATTGATCAACATAGTAGACATCCTCAAATGTCATCTTACCTTTGGTGACATTACCTTTTCCACTTATCTTACCACCAGTAAGATTGTCTCCGAATGCAACATGTCCTCCATTAATTTGCTTGAAATCCTGAAGGCATGACATGTTGCCAGTCATGTGCCTAGAGCAACCACTATCAACATGCCATATGCTCTTTCCCTTGAGCTGTTGGTTGCCCTGCACATTAAATAAATCAATTAGTATGATTGGGGACCCAAGCCAAAGTGATCTTGGGTCTTCCTTTCTCATCAAAGTATTTACATTCCTTTTTAATGAGGTTTTTAAACTCAGAGCACTCTTTATTAGAGTACTTTGTCAATATGATTGGCTTAGCAGAATCAACACTGGAAGCAGTACTAACCTTAGAAGTACTAACAGAGTTAGCAGTACTAACAGGTGTAGCAGTACTAACAGGTGTAGCAGTAGTATTACTTCTAGCAGCACTATCATTGTCAGCAGCACTATTTGTGGTAGCAGTACTAACAGTTTTAGTGCTTTTAGGAATCCACATATTGACACTTTCTTTAACAGAATACTTTTTCTTCATGTGGCTTTTAGTTTTAACAGTTTTCTTAGCCACATGGTTCTTTTCAATTTTCTTATAACCAAAGGGTTTTTGCATGGATCTTTGGAAATTCATTCTTTGGTTCATAGGATTGAAATAACAGAATTTTGCAAGATGATTCAAATTGCCACAGATAAAGCAAGGTTTTGGTCTATTGATTTTACTCAGATCAACCCCTTGTTTATGTGCCCATTGATTATTCCAGTTTCTTTGATTTCCTCTCTTTTTGTCCTGTTTTTGGGGCTCATTCTTCTTACAAGTACACTGTTTGCAAGGACCTGGATTCACAACTGTGGTCTGTTTATAATGGACCTTACCAGACTTTTCCTCTGTCTTCTCTATGTTCTTGGATTTGATCCAAGCCCTTCCACAATCCTCATTGGTGATAATGTTGTTTTCTATAGAAGTCTCACCACTCACCTTGTTATTCTTACTCTTGCCAACCTCTTTCTCAGTCTTATCCTCAACAATTACCTCATCTAAGGGATCTATTTCAGTGGCTCCCTCAGGCAAGTCCTTCCTATCTTTGGTGTCTAACAGGTCTGAAGTAGGAGGAATGTAATTGTTGTTATATGGTGGAGGTGTGGCATTATACCCAATTCCTCTTCTTAATTTATCATGAATCTGATTTTGCAGTAAGGAGTCCATTGCTTTAGAAGCATTGGAAAACTTTTCTACATCAAGCTTAACCTTGGTTAACTCCTCTTTCAGTTTTTCACTTTCCTCTTTAGATTTGGTCAGTTTAAGTTCTAAATCCTTTTTCTCCCACTGCCAGTAATTAGTGTCATATGAGTGTTGTAGTTCATTGGCTTGAAAACCTTTGATTTGATCTTCAAATCTCTCTACTATCCTCACATAGTCTTTTATATCCTTTTCTAGTCTCTTCAGGTCATCACTCATCTTCTGATTGTGATCCCTGTACCTTTTAACAGTGTCTATGCAAGTTTTAGAGCAGAGATTAGAACTTACCTCAGATGGGAGATTAGAACTTACCTCAGATACTTTAGCCATAAGAGCTTGATTCTGAATAGCTTCTTCTGCTTGATCACTCCAATCAAACCCCATTCCTTGTTGAGAAACAAGGGCTTGAGCAGAGTTTCTGTTGTTATTGAAGCTTCCAGATTGAGCTTGTTGATGGTTGTTGTTGTGAGACATTCCACTTCTGCATTCTCTAGCAAAATGTCCCTTCAGATGGCATTTGTAGCATTCTACCTTTGATTTATCAAACCCTGCTCCATCTTCTCTTCTTTGTGAGAAGTTGTTTCTTCCAGTTCTCTTTATAAACTTTTTAACCCTCATGGAGAGCATGGCCATCTGCCATTTAATATCCATCTCTTCCATATCATCAGGATGAAGTTGTTCTAAGTCATCATTGATCAGAGAAGAATTTCCATGATTAGAAAGAAGAGCTTCAAATACATAATCAGTGCCTTTATCTAAATTTGATCCATTAGCAGCATTAACTGATTCAGGGTTAGCAGTAGAATCAATTGATGCTGATAGGAGTGCAGCATTATGAACATATCCAGAAGGCTTCTTCTTTGCCTCCACCTCAGCTTCAAATACTCTAAGATCATTGTACAGATCATCAAGTTCTTTGTCTTCCAACTGATCATTCTGTCTGAATGACACAGTGTACATGGTCCATTCATCTCCAAGGGACCATAAGAACTTTCTGTTCACATCATCTTGATCAATCTGTACTCCCATAGTAGCTAGTTCACCAATTAGTTTATTAAACCTGTCAAAAGTTTGAGTCATGGACTCATTCTTAGTTGAGATGAAGTTTTCATACTGTTGTTTTAAGATTGCCTTTTGATTTCTCTTGGTACTTTTAGTACCTGAGAATCTCTTCTCTAGAGCATTCCAGAGCATCTGTGCATCAGTACAATTGCAGAATTGGTGTTGATACTCATTTGGAATGGCCAAGAGCAGTGTGCTCAAGGCTTTCATCTCTGTCTGTCTTGATTTCCTGTCTGTATCTGTCTTTGGAGGAGTTCTTTTGCCATCTTCACCAATCTTTCCTCCATCAGATGGGCCATTCTCAATGATGTCCCACATGGAGTAATCTGTGAGGAGAATATATTGCTTGATTCTGATTTTCCACATGTCAAATTCATTGGATCTGAGCATTGGAACTTTTGAGACCAAAGTACTGCTTGATTCTGTAAGATTTTCCATGATGAATAACTGTTTTTGAGAGAATTTAGCTCTGATACCACTTGTCAGGATCGAATTCTCAACAAGAATTAATTCTCAGAAACAATATCAAAGAAGTTTGCGGAATAACACTTTGATATTCAATGAAATAGTAAATCAATACAGAAAATATAATGATCAAACAGTAAACTTGTATTGAATGCTTAAAGTTACAAGATTACACACTCAACCTCAATATTGATGAACAGGCTCACCAATACGAATTCTACTTCTCTAGAATTAGGATCTATGCCTTGAGGTTGATTTCTCTCTTGAAAAATAATTATTAAAAGTTCTATCTATCTATTCTAAACATTCTATACATATACTGATAAAAAGATAATTACAAAGAATAAACAAATCTTCAGTATATTTTCCATGTATATCTTCTAAGTATATCTTCAGTATATCCAGCTGTAGTATTTTCCATCCGGATCTCTTTAGCAGCACTAATAATGCTCAGCAGCATTAATTTCATCTAGCAGCATTAACTGCAAGCAGTACTAACCACTAGCAGTACTAACTAGCTAAGCAGTACTAACTTTGTTCAAGCAGTACTAACTTTAACTAGCAGTAGTAATTCTACTAGCAGTAGTAACACTTAGCAGTATTAATCTTCAACTTGTTCTGGCAGTAGTAACTACATTTATACTAGCAGTAGTAACTACACTTAGTAGAATCTTCAGTTTCCAACAGGTACTTATATGATTCAGGAAAGAAGCAGTATTAACCCTATTTTCAGTTAAAGCAGTACTAACCCACTGGCAGTATTAACTAAGAGCAGTATTAACTGAGAGCAGTATTAACTGAGAGCAGTATTAACTGAAAGCAGTATTAACAGAAAGCAGTATTAACTAACTAGCAATATTAACACATACCTGAAGTAGTAACTCAGACTAGCAGTAGTAATAATGAACCTGCAGTAGTAACTTTGCACTGGCAGCATTAAAACTGCACTGGCAGCATTAACTATACTTACATTGTTGAAGCTTGTGTTAGTCTGAGCAGGGCAATAAACTTCCTGAGAAAGATGATTGGTAGCACCAAACAAATAAACAAATAACAGGTATACAAACACTTATTAAACATGAGCTCATTCAGAGTTGATCATGCCCACACTTGTGACCAAGAAAGTGAATCTACCCACATCAAAAGCTTTAGTAAATAGATCAGCAAACTGATTATCAGTATGAACTTTAGCAACTTGAATAAGCTTCTTTTCATTGCAGTCTCTAATAAAGTGATACCTGATTTCAATGTGCTTTGTTTTGGAGTGCTTGACTGGATTGTTAACAATGCTAATAGCACTGCTATTGTCAATGAAGATTGGAGTGTGAAGAAAGGTTACCCCATAGTCCAGCATTTGATTCTGAATCCATAGAACCTGAGAACAGCAACTTGCAGCAACAATGTACTCAGCTTCTGTTGTGGATAAGGATACTGTGGTTTGCTTCTTACACTGCCAAGATACTAGTCTTGCACCCAAAAGTTGACATCCCCCTGAAGTAGACTTTCTATCCATATTAGCACCACCCAAGTCACTGTCTGAATATGCAATCAAATCAAAAGTAGATTCATAAGGATACCAAAGACCTAATCTAGGTTGCCCTCTTAAGTATCTGAAAATCCTCTTAACAACTTGAAGATGTGACTGCTTTGGCTTGACTTGGAATCTGGCACACACACATGCTGGAAACATGATATCTGGTCTTGAGGCTGTGAGATACATGAGAGATCCAATCATTGATCTATAAAGATGGACATCAACATCCTCCCCCTCAAGATCAGTAGTGATCTGTTTGTGTGTTTCCATTGGTGTGCTTGCTGGCTTTGAGTCTGATAGACCATACTTATCTAGGATGTCTTTCACATACTTTGATTGACTTATGAAAATCCCATCTTTCTGCTGTTTCACTTGAAGCCCAAGGAAGAAAGTGAGTTCACCCATTGCACTCATTTTGAAGCTCTTGTGCATCAACTCTTCAAAGTCTCTACACATCTGATCTTTTGTGGATCCAAATATGATGTCATCCACATAGATCTGAACAAGTAGGATGTCCTTCTTACTTCTTCTAATGAAAATGGTCTTGTCAATTATTCCTCTTTCAAACCCATTTTCCAAGAGATAGGTAGACAGAGTATCATACCATGCTCTTGGGGCTTGATGTAGACCATAAAGTGCTTTCTTAAGTTTGTATACTCTGTCAGGATATGATGGATTTTCAAATCCAGGGGGCTGACAGACGTATACTTCTTCATCAATTGTTCCATATAGAAAGGCACTCTTCACATCCATCTGATATACCTTGAACTTCATATATGAGGCATAGGCTAGAAACAGCCTAATTTCCTCTACCCGTGCCACTGGAACAAAAACTTCCTCATAGTCTATGCCTTCTTCCTGAGTGTACCCTTGTGCCACTAGCCTTGCTTTGTTCCTGATTACTATTCCTCTCTCATCCTTTTTATTTCTGAAAATCCACTTGGTGCCAATTGCTCTATGACCTTTGGGAAGGTCCACCAAGTCCCAAACATTTTGCCATTTAAACTGTAGCAACTCTTCTTGCATGGCTTCTATCCAACTTGAATCTTTCATTGCATCATAAGCCTTCTTAGGCTCAATCTGAGATAGAAAGCAAGAGAGTACTGTATGTTGCTGATCCTGCAAATCTTGAAGTCTGCTTTGATTCCTAGTCATCATAGGAGAAGAGATGTCTCCTATTACCAGTTCAGGAGGATGATTCTTCTGAGTTCTTGTCTGAAGACTAGGTTCTTCATTAATTCCCACATCTAAATTGGAATCATTTAAGTCAGGAGAGGGAATCTCATCAGCTGCTTCTGGCTCTTCATGCTCTGGATTCTCCTCATCTTTTCTTTCTTCTTCACTCTGAATTGGTTCAGTAACAGTCTCCTTTTCACAGATTTCAACAGGGTCCATTGTAGGTATGGGAAAGATCACAGACTGAGGAATAATATCTTGTACTTGTTCATCCCCTGATCCTCTACTTCCTGATCCTGCATGATCATCACTACTGAAACCCAAAGAGTTAGTTAGTGAATCAATGTCAAATAACCACTGAGGACCTGAACCAATAGGAGTTGGTGTGTTCTCATTGCATTTGACATTTTCACTTTCCTCAATTATTCTAGAAGAAGAATTAAACACTCTGTATGCCTTACTCTGAGATGAGTAACCAACAAGAAAACCATCATCTGCTTTGCTATCAAACTTTCCTAAGTGAGTTTTGGTATTGAGAATGGTACAAGGACGCCCAAAAGGTTTGAAAAATCCAATAAATGGTTTTCTTTTATTTAAAAGCTCATATGGTGTCTTATTTTTAGGCTTGACTACTAAAACTCTGTTTTGGACATAGCAAGCAGTATTAACTGCTTCAACCCAGAAAGTAATTGGAAGTTTTGAATCAGCTAACAGAGATCTAGCAACTTTAATCAGTGTCCTATTTCTTCTCTCAGCAACACCATTTTGTTGTGGAGTCCTAGGAGCACTGTATTGCCTCTCAATTCCTTTTTTCTCACAAAAGGTGTTTAGGTCAAGATTTTTAAATTCAGTACCATTATCTGACCTAATGACTTTTACCTTTTGATTTGTTTGGTTTTCAATTCTTAGAATAAAGGATTTGATCAGTCCACTTGTCTCATCCTTAGTCCTTAGAAAATATACCCAAGTAAATCTAGAGTAATCATCAACAATAACTAAGCAGTATGATTTCTTACCTATACTCATGACATTTGTAGGACCAAACAGATCCATATGCAACAACTGAAGAGAAGAGGAAATTGTGTTCAACTCTTTGGACTTATTAGAAGTCTTGTGTTGTTTGCCTTTGAGACAAGCAACACAATGATCATCACATGAAAAAACTTTTGAAGTCAGACCTCTTACAGGGTTGTTTTTAACAAGTTTATTCATTGTTTTAAAGTTCATGTGACACATCCTTCTGTGCCAAAGTGATGATTCATCCAAAGAGGCTTTTGAAACAAGACAGTTTAGGGATGAATCATTTGAAACATTTTCCATATCCAAACAATAGACATTATCCTTTCTAGTAGTTCTTAGTAGTATCATCTTTTCATCAACTACCTTGAATCCATGAGCAAGGATAATGCATTCTGAATCAGTGAATAATATGCTATGTTTTTTGTCACAAACCTGTGATACACTTAACAGGTTGTATCTTAACTGTTCAACATAGAAAACATCTTCAAAGGTCATCTTACCTTTTGTTACATCTCCCTTACCACTAATCTTACCTCCATCTGGAGTATTACCAAAGGGAACATGCCTCCATCAATTTTCTTGAAATTCTTGAGGCAAGCCATGTTCCCTGTCATATGCCTAGAGCAACCACTATTAACATGCCAAATGCTCTTTCCCTTGAGTTGTTGGTTGCCCTGCACATAAGATAAATCAATTAGTATTAACTGGGAACCCAAGCCAAAGTGGTCTTGGGCCTCCCTTTCTCATCAAAGTACTTACACTCCTTTTTGATGAGATTTTTAAATTTAGAATCCTCTTGACTGGAGTACTTTGTCAAGATGATTGGTCTAGAAGCACAAGCACTAGAAGCAGTACTAATTTTAGAAGTACTAACAGAGTTAGCAGCACTAACAGGTTTAGCAGTACTAACCTTGTTAGAAGCACTAACAGAGTTAGCAGTATTAATATTTGATGAAGTACTAATACTATCAGCAGCACTAACATTGATAGCAGTAGTATTGCTTCTGGCATCACTATCTTTGTCAGCAGCAATATTTGTGGTAGCAGTACTAACAGTTTTAGTGCTTTTGGGAACCCACATCTTGACACTTTCGTTACAGTCTTTTTCTTCATATGGCTTTTAGATTTAACATGTTTCTTAGCCACATGGTTTCTTTCATTCTTCCTATAACCAAAGGGTTTTTGCACAGATCTTTGAAAATTTATCCTTTGGTTCATAGGATTAAAATAACAGTGCTTGGCAAGATGGTTCAATTTGCCACATATGAAACAAGGTTTTGGTCTGATGATTCTACTCAGATCAACTCCTTGTTTCTGAGCCCACTGATTATTCCAATTTCTTTGATTTCCCCTCCTTTTATCATGTTTTAGGGGCTCATATTTATTACCTGCATACTGTTTGCAAGGAACAAGATTCACAACTATAGTCTGGTTGTAATGGACCTTTTTAGACTTTCCCTCAGTCTTCTCTACACCATTAGATTTGACCCAATCCCTTCCACCACCCTCATTGGTAAGAATGTTATTTTCTAAGGGAATCTCACCACTCACAGTATTATCCTTACTCTTACCAGCTTCTTTCTCAGTCTTGTCCTTAACAACTACTTCATCTAAAGGATCTATCTTAGTGGCTCCCTCATGCAAGTCCTTTCTATCCTTGGTCTCTAGCAAGTCTGATTTGGGAGGGATGTAGTTGTTATTGTATGGTGGTGGTGTGGTATTGTATCCAATTCCTGGTTTAAGCTTATCATGGATTTGGACCTTTAGAATTGTATCCATGGCTTTAGAAGCATATGAAAACTTTTCCACATCCAGCTTAACCTTGGCTAGCTCTCCTCTCAGCTTTTCATTCTCCTCTCTAGACTTTGTCAGTTGGATTTCTAAATCATTTTTGTCCCACTTCCAGTAATTTGTATCATATGTGTGTTGAAGTTCATTGGCATGGAAACCTTTAATTTGTTCCTTAAACCTCTCAACAATTTTCACATAGTCTTTTCTATCCTTTTCTAACCTCTTAAGGTCATCACTCATACTCTGGTTGTGATCCCTGTACCTTTTAACAGTGTCTATGCAAGTTTGAGTACAGATATTAGAAAGTATCTCAGTTGGGAGATCAGATACCTCTGCCATGAGAGCTTGATTTTGAATGGCCTCTTCTGCTTGATCACTCCAGTTAAACCCCATTCCTTGTTGAGAAACAAGAGCTTGAGCATAGTTTTTGTTCTGGTTGAAGCTTCCAGTCTGAGCTTGTTGGTGGTTTTGAGACATTCCACTTCTGCATTCCCTGGCAAAGTGTCCCTTCATATGACACTTGTAGCACTCCACCTTTGACTTATCAAAGCCTGCTCCATCTTCTCTTCTTTGAGAGAAGTTGTTCCTCCCAGTCCTCTTGATGAACTTCTTCACCCTCATAGAAAGCATGGCCATCTGCCATTTAATATTCATCTCTTCAAGATCATCAGGATGAAGCTGTTCCAAGTCATCATTGATTAAAGAAGAGTTACCATGGCTGGAAAGAAAGGCTTCAAAAACAGATTCATTGCCTTTTTCTTGATTTACTCCACTGGCAGCATTAACTGATTCAGGGTTAGCAGTAGAATCAATTGATGCTGATAGGAGTGCAGCATTATGAACATATCCAGTAGGCTTCTTCTTTGCTTCCACTTCAGATTCAAACACTCTCAGATCTTTGTATAGATCATCAAGTTCCTTTTCTTCCAGCATGTCATTCTGTTTGAATGAGACAGTGTACATGGTCCATTCATCTCCAAGAGATCTGAGGAACTTTCGGTTGACATCATCTTGTTCCATCTGAACTCCAACAGTAGCCAACTCACCAATTAACTTATTGAATCTATTAAAAGTTTGAGTCATAGACTCATTCTTTGAAGATGTAAAATTCTCATATTGCTGCTTGAGAATATCCCTTTGATTCCTCTTAGTGCTCTTGGTGCCAGCAAATCTCTTCTCTAAAGCATTCCATAGAATCTGAGCATCAGTGCAGTGATAAAATTGATGTTGATACTCATTAGGGATGGCCAAAAGCAGCGTGCTTAAGGCTTTCATCTCCAATTGTCTCACTTTCTTCTCAGCATCAGTTTTTGAAGGTGGTCTTCTTCCATCTTGTCCAATTTTACCTTCAGCAGAGGGACCATTCTCAACAATGTCCCATATAGAAAAGTCTGTAAGGAGGATGTACTGCTTGATCCTAATTTTCCACATGTCAAACTCATTAGGTTTGAGCATGGGAACCTTTGAAACAAGAGTACTGGTTGATTCAACTGTGTTGTCAATGATGAATGAAGTTTTCTGAGAATACTAGGCTCTGATACCACTTGTCAGGATCTGATTCTTAACAAGAATAATAAAACTCAGAAACAATATTAAAGAAGTTGCGGAAAAACACTTTAATATTCAAACTATCAATGTAACAGTAAAATATAAATCACAACTTGTAAACTTTATTGAATGATTAAAGTTACAAGCTTTCACACAAAAACCTCAATCTTGATGAACAGGCTCACCAAGACGAATTCTACTTCTCTAGAACTAGCGTTGTAAACCTTGAGGTTAATTCTTTCTCAAAACAAAAACTCAGAATACTCGTTTTTCAAAACTATTCTGAATACATCTATACATATACTGAAAATAAAAGATAATTACAAAACTTAAAAGATCTTCAGTATATTCTTCCATAATTATCTTCAAACCTTCCATGATTATCTTCAATCCTTGATCTGCGCATATATTGATTATCACATAAGCAGTATTAAATCATAGCAGCATTAACACTCTAAGCAGTATTAATCTTCAGCAGTACTGACTATGCTTAGCAGTATTAATTTCTTCAAGCAGTATTAATCTGGCTCAGCAGTAGTATCTTGTCTCAACAGTAGTAACCATGTTGTACTGGCAACAGTAATCATACTTGATTAAATCTTCAGTTCCCAACACTAACATGCTAGCAGTACTAACCATGTTAGCAGTATTAATCTCACCAGCAGTAGTAATATTGAACTAGCAGTATTAATTACACAAGAAGTAGTATCTGGCAGTATTAATCATCCTTAGCTCATTTCAGACCCAACAATCTCCCCCTAACTTAACTTTTCAGATTGAGAAGTTAAGTTCTTCAAAATTTGGTCTTCATGATACTTTCAAAACTTAAGCTCAATTCCCAAGATTATGATCCAAACCTAATCTTTGATTGATGATTCTTTTGACTATTATCTTGGCCATTTCAGAATCCTTTGAACATACCAGCTTAGCATTCAACATACCTTGCAATTTGGCTTTGCTGTGATCATAAATTTTATCCACCAAGTAGTACTCATGATAAGATTTGTCAATAGTGATGACATAGACTCCACACCTTTCAAATATCATCCAATTGTCTATTCTTTGGAATTTATTCTCCAGATGCAGATCTCTGACAACATGTTGAACTTTGCTAGGATCAAACACCATGCATAAGTACTCCATGGCTAATCTTATTAAGCTCATTCCTGCTCCTATCAAATCCTTTTCATACAAGCTCATTCCAACCTTGAACATTTCTTCTAAGTCAGATCTGGAACAACTTTTGATGATTTTGCCCCAAGTAGAGTAAACCTCATACTTGTCTCCCATCCTTTTAATCCTGAAGTATTTCTTCCTTTGATCTTCCAGGATATCCCAATGGATAATTTCAGGGGCTTGGACTGATATTGGGTCAGCTTTTACAGGTTCACTATCAGTCACTGTCATATACAAACCAACATGTACCTCAGATTGTTCAGATTGTTCTGCACCTTATTGACTTGATTGTTCTTCAGGGGTTGCAACAACAGGTTCAGCTTCTTTTTGCACTTCTTCAATCCTTGGCCTTTTGGTCTGTTTCTTTGAAGCTATGGTTTTCATTCTTTTGACAGCTTTGACTGTTTGAGCAAGAGTTTCTTCTTTCTGTTCTTCTTCCACTTCTTTTGTATAAGTGGTTTTTTCACTCTCAGGAAAAGGTTGTTGGATATGCAGATCATGCCTTTCTTTCATTTTCCTTTCAACCTCAACCCTTTGAGTAAAGTCTCCTTGTAGCTTGGTCATTTCTTTCTTGTAAAGCTCTTCAATTCTTCCATAAGACATACCAGTGAACATGCCTTCTTTAACACCAACTGATCATTTTAGAAAGTTGATCATTTTCCTCCTTTCTTGGTTGGCAACAAAAGTCTTTGAAGGTTGTCTTTTCTTTGTCTGTGCTGGCTGCCTTGGCATAGATGCTTTTGCTTGGACTTTCTTGGCTTCAGCTGCAGCCCTCAAACTCCTTTGGTACTCCTCATTGAGCTTTTTAGACAGATCTAAAGCAATTTGCCTATCTTTGGCAGTTTGAGACTCTTCTTCTGCTTCTATTTCAGCTTGCAGCTGTTTGGCTACCTCTTCATCTAGAGCTATTTGAACAGATTTCTTTGTTTTCTTCAGAGGTTCCACTATCTTTTCTTTTCCTTTTCTCTTTATTTCAGCATCACTTATTTCTTTCCTCTTCTTTTCAAATCCTCCTTCTTTGATTTCCACTCCCTTGGCCTTTTGAGTAGCCTTGGGAGTGTCTGTTTTTGCCTTCACCAGTGTTTCAGCAATCTCTATCTCTTCAACTGTCAGCCCTGTTTCTGCTGCTGCTTTTTCAGTTTCTACTGCAGCTTCAGTTACTGCTGCTAAGCCAATTTCTGCTGCTACTTCTGTTTCTGCTGCTTTGCTGCTTTCTGCTTTTGTACCCATTTCTGCTTCTTTTCCCATCTCCCCCTCAAACTGAGATTCATCCTCTATGGTCTCCCCCTTTTTGAAAGAATCATGATCTGTGCTCCTTTTCTTCAGCACAAACTTTGATTTTTTTCTTTTTGAGCACTAACTTCATCACCAACTTTTTGAGATTTGCAATCTGCTCTTGTTGGCCAGTTATGACCTGTTGCACTGCCTCTATTTTGTGCCCATTCTCATTCTTAGGTCCATTTTGATGGGTCATAGGCTTAAAACGGATCCCCGTAGCAAAAGTTATGGACGTTTAAATACGACATCCATTTTTAGCCGATTCAGCAAAGGGGGTACCCTTTGTGTTTACTCGTCCGAAACGACCTTGTTGGATTTCCAAGAAACTTTACATTGTTCATCTACAATGTAAATGATAAGGTTTTCAAAGGAAATAACTTGCAAAAACCCCACTTTCGTGCAGGATATTGCCGAAGCCACGCATTGGCCAAACTGAAAAAACATACATCATACAGTTTATCGATACTCACTCAAATCATGGTGTATTGCCAGAAAACGACCGAGCTATGGTGTCCTTCTCGTTCTAAGGTCCGTTTTGAATGGTCATGGGATTAAAACGGATCCCCGTAACAAAAGTTATGGATGTTTAAGCACGACACTCATTTTTGGTCAATTGAGCAAAGGGGGTACCCATTGTTCTTTCTCGTCTGGACCGACCTCGTCAGATTTCCACGAATATTTACATTGTTCATCTACAATGTAAATGATAAGGTTTTCAAGGTAAATAACTTGAAAAAAAACCCGCTCTCGTGCAGGATATTGCCGAAGCCACGCATTGGCCAAACCGAAAGAACGTACATCATACAGTTAACGATACCCACTCAAATCATGGTGTATTGCCAGAAACTGACCAAGACATGATGTGCTTCTCATTATATTGTTTTGTTTTTAAGGGTCATGGACTTAAAACCGATCCCCGTAGCAAAAGTTATGGACATTTAAGTGCGACACCCATTTTTGGCCGATTCAGCAAAGGGGGTACCCTTTGTGTTTTGTCGTCCGAACCGACCTCGTCGGATTTCCACGAATATTTACATTGTTCGTCTACAATGTCACTGATAAGATTTTCAAGGGAAATAACATGCAAAAAACCCACTCTTGTGAAGGATATTGCCGAAGCCATGCATTGGCCAAACCAATAGAACGTAAATCATGCATTTTATCGATACCCACTAAAATCATAGTGTATTGCCAGAAAGCGACCAAGACTTAACATTCTTCTCGTTCTAAGGTTCGATTTTACGGGTCATGGGCTTAATACGGATCCCCGTAGCAAAGGTTATGGACGTTTAAGTACGACATCTATTTTTAGCCGAATCAGCATAGGGGGTACCCTTTGTGTTTTCTAGTCCGGACCGACCTCGTCGGATTTCCATGAATATTTACATTGTTCATATATAATATAAATGATAAGGTTTTCAAACAAAATAACTTGCAAAAAGCCACTCTCGTGTAGGATATTGCCGAAGCCAGGCATTGGCCAAACCGAAAGAATGTACATCATACAGTTTATCGATACCCACTCAAATCATGGTGTATTGCCAGAAAGCGACCAAGACATGGTATGGTTCTCGTTCTAAGGTCCGTTTTGATGGGTTATGAGCTTAAAACGGAACCCCGTAGCAAAAGTTATGGATGTTTAAGCACGACACCCATTTTTGCCCGATTCAGTAAAGGGGGTACCCTTTGTGTTTTCTCGTTCGGACCGACCTCGTCGGATTTCCACGAACCATTACATTGTTCATATACAATGTAAATGATAAGGTTTTCAAATGAAATAACTAGGAAAAACCCCGCTCTCGTGCAGGATATTGCTGAAGCCACGCATTGGCCAAACCGAAAGAATGTACATCATACAGTGTATCGATACCCACTTAAATCATGGTGTATTGTCAGAAAGAGAGCAAGACATGGTATGGTTCTCGTTCTAAGGTCCATTTTGACGGGTTATGAGCTCAAAACGGATCCCTGTAGCAAAAGTTATGGATGTTTAAGTGCGACACCCATTTTTGGCCGATTCAGCAAAGGGGGTACCCTTTGTGTTTTCTCGTCCGGACCGACCTCGTCGGATTTCCACGAACCAATACATTGTTCATCTACAATGTAAATGATAAGGTTTTCAAATGAAATAACTTGCAAAAAACCCGCTCTCGTGCAGGATATTGCTGAAGCCACGCATTGGCCAAACCGAAAGAACGTACACCATACAGTGTATCGATACCCACTCAAATCATGGTGTATTGTCGGAAAGAGACCAAGACATGGTGTGTCTCTCGATATATGGTTTGTTTTGACGGGTCATGGGCTTAAAACGGATCCCCGTAGCAAAAGTTATGGACGTTTAAGTGCGACACCCATTTTTGGCCGATTCAGCAAAGGAGGTGCCCTTTGTGTTTTGTCGTCTGAACCGACCTCATCGGATTTCCACGAATATTTACATTGTTCATCTACAATGTAAATGATAAGGTTTTCAAATGAAATAACTTGCAAAAAACCCACTCTCGTGCAAGATATTGCCGAAGCCACGCATTGGCCAAACCGAAAGAACGTACATCATACAGTTTATCGATACCCACTCAAATCATGGTGTATTCTCAGAAAGAGACCAAGCCATGGTGTTCTTGTTAAAGCACATATTTATTGGATTCAAGATCATAATTATCTGAAGTTAAAGCAGATAAAGTCATCTTAACAAATAGTCTAGGGTCCTTTTGTAATAAATAGTCAAAGTCTGTTTAAGTATTTTATTTATTAGTATTTATTGTTTTAGTATTTAGTTTGTTTTAGCTTTTGGGCCCAAGCCTTGCAAAGCCCAATAGGCTTAATTTGCCTAAGTATAAATTAGTTTTGTTTAGGTTAATTAGGTTAAGGGAGATTAATAGAGAAATTAATATTGAGAGAGAGTTGATGTTGTTTGGTGCGCCGTGAACAGAAGAAAAACAGAGAGAAAGGTTGATTTCTTGTCAAGAACAATTGTAATCATCTACTTAATCAATATCAGGTTTGAATTATAGTGTTAATTACTTGTTTGCTTGATTGAATGATTACGTATTGGGACACACAATTGGTATCAGAGCGGAATCGAATTAATTTTATTCGATACGATCAAAAAGGTTTGTCTAAAACCCTTTAATCACTTATTAGATAATATTCGCGTTTCTGTGTTTACCTGAATATCTGAGTTCATGATCGATTGATCTGTGTTTCTGTCAAACTGATTTTCTAAAATCTGTGTTGATTGGAATTTTTTTTCTGGAATCAATTAATTGGATTAATTGATTAAGTTGATTTCTATCAAATCTGATCTGAGTTCATATCTGCATGTTCTTGAGGGTCTGGTAAAATCTTCTGGGTTACATTGATTACTTGGTCTGTCAATTAAATTTTTGGGTCGATCCATTTTTAGATTCATCGATTTTATCGGTGCTTTTTGTTAATCGAAGTCTATCTGTTTATCTATTTTGTGGATATCGACCGGACCCATTATTGACCGGTAGCATTTGACCGGTACTTTATATTGTTATTGGTATTTGACCGGTAGCCTTTGACCGGTACTTTATATTGTTATTGGTATTTGACCGGTAGCCTTTGACCGATACTTTATATTGTTATTGGTATTTGACCGGTAGTCTACATTGACCGGTACTTTGCTTAAAGGTGGCATTCCCTTTGACCGGTATTGATATTCTACATTTGACAGGTGATAAACTTAATTCATAAATATTATACTATAATAAATTCATATAGTTTCTTCTCTCTGTCTGCATACATACATATATATATATATTTATCTCACATCTGTTTGCATCTTCTACATATATTTAAATCTGCGCATACATACATATTGATTTGGCATTGCATACATTCACTCATATATATACTGCGCATACATACATATTGATTTGGCATAGCATACATTCATTCATATATATAGTGCGCATACATACATATTGATACTCATCGCATACATATATATTTCCTTCGACCGATACCTTGCAAAAGGACCGGTACTTTGTCCTCACTCCCTCGACCGGTAACCTTCAATCGACCGATATCTTCATTCTCGACCGATACCATCTATATATATCGACCGGTGTCTCCCAAACCCCGATCCTCGATATCTATCGCCCGATATCCCATCTCCCGGGTCATCTCGACCGGTACCGTCCTTGCCCGGTGTCTTGCATCGACCGGACCATATATCTCGACCGGTGTCTCCCCGACCGGTCCCTTGCGGCTCTCGGTGTTAACGAACCATCATCTCAATCAAAGTTTTGAGTTTTTTCGGTTGTCGAAAAATCTTTCGGTTGATTCGGTAGTGATCGGGAACAAAGTTTTTCAAGTTTTAAACTGATAAGGTTTGTTTACAAAGCTTAAACGATCATTTTTATTGTAAAATTTTCACCCATATCGAGTTTTTAAATTCTCGTTCGGTTTCCGAAAAATCTTCGGTTTCTTCGTTAGATAGTTTGAGAGATTTTTTCGAGATTTAATCAGTTGAGGTTTCTTAAGGGAACATAAACGATCAATTTTGATCGAAAAGTTTTAACTCATACTGATATTTTAAAGTTTCGATCGTTTTCCGAAAAAGTTTTCGGTTGGTTCGTTTGTGATCGTGGGTTGACCGGTTGAGTTTTAATTTGTTAAGGACTGATCAGGGAGCTTTAACGATCGTTTTGCATTGAAAATTTCTAACCGTTTTCGAGTTTTGCAGGATGGCTCAACGAGGAAGATGATGAATAGTGTTTCCGTTAAGTGACGGTTAATTTTCTTACTTTTTGGTCCTTTTCCGTTAAGTCTCCGTTAGTTTGGTTAGTTTGTTAGTTTGGTTAGTTTTATTTCATTTTTGGTCCATTTTCGTTAGTTTTCAGTTAAGTCCGTTAGAAGTTTCAATTTTACACTTTTAGTCCCTCTAGTTAGTAGTTTTAGTATTTGTCATTTTTTAGTCCTTCTAGTTTTAAGTTTTAGTTTGTGTCTCTTTTAGCCCCCAGTCTTCATAGTTTCAGTAGTTTGTCCTTTGTGACCCTAAAACTTTTAAGTTTCACACTTTGTCACTTTTGGTCCCTGTACTTTCAAATTCCATCTCTTGTCAAGTTCAATCCCTGTATATCAAAAGGAATGCCTTCAAGCGAAGCTCTTTCAATCAGTACGAATGAGAATCCACCAGTACTTTTCAGAGAAGAGTACGAGCAATGGAATGACAGATTCTTGGACTTCATCGACAGAAATGACTTGGCTGATTATATCAGATTATCTCTGAGGGAAAGAAGAATGTAAACTCCGACAGATATTTGTTATTTTATGGGAGAAAATGGAAGAACGGAACATGAAGTGTACACACTACCATTTAAGGATTACACAGATGAGCAAAGAAAGAGATTTGAAGCTGATAAATTATCTAAAGCTTTTATCGTGCAAGGAATTTCCGAGGAGATTTCAAAAGAGATTTCTGTAAGTTTAGACAGTAAAAAGGCTACAAGAAAACAACTGTGGGAACATCTTGAGAAGATAATGATGGGACCAAAGATGTCTTCAAGAGTAAAGTTTTTGGAAACTGAGAACTCTGAACTAAAAAGACGGATTTCTGATCTGGAAGTTCAAATTGTCCAAATCCAACAAGCAGCATCTGTTGAAAGTTCTGAGGAGCAGATTGAGCATCTGAAAGATACAAATGCTGAGCTTCAAAAGCAAATATCTGATTTGGAGCAAAACCATGCTCAAGATAAATCCGAGTTTGAGAAATCGTTTGCAAAGAAGTTCTCAGATTTTTCGAGAAAATGTGCTGATGAGAAGAAAGAAGTTGAGCTGAAATGCATAAAACTTTCTCAACAAGTTTCTGATTTTCAGAAAGTAATCATTCTTGAAAGAGAGAAGTTTGCCAAAGAGAAGAAGACCATTGAACAAAAGAATGTTGGTGTCTTCAAAGAAATATCTGGCCAAAGAAACAATGCTGAGAAGGGATTTGAAGAAGAAAGAAGCTTGTTTGAGACTGAGATCAAAAAGCTTACTGCCAAGTTATCTGAACTATCTGAGAAAGCACTAGAAGAGTAGAAAACGAAGTCTGAGTTCACGAAGAAGATTGACCTGCTTGTTCAAGAAAGAGACAACTTCGCTTCAACGATTAAAGTGCTTGAAAAGTCTGTATCAAGTTCAAATCAGAAACCTGTCTCGTCACAAAGGTCAGCTAAATCTTTTGATTAGATTCGTAAGACTAACCTTTTATATGATAGAAATATATATGGTTCATGTACACGTCCTAGAAGAAGGAGATACAAAGATGAGGAACTAGTCTGGAAGAAGAAACCAGTTGAAGATGAGCTGAAAGAAAGAGAATCATGTGTACATGCGTCTAATGCCAAGAAGAACAAAGCGAGTAAAGGTAAACCTGATTATATCTACTCGAGAGATCAATTACTCAGGTTGTCAGGTAAGAAATACCATTGTTCTTATTGTCGTACACATGATCATATTCACAAAACCAGTGATCATTTCTGGTATGGTTCTTATTCTATATCCCCCACAAGAACTGCAACTAACATTCGAGGACCCAAATACCAGTGGGTACCAAAGCCGAAAACTGATTCTTTGTTGCAGGCACCTACTGTCAAGGGGGAGTAGAAGATTAATGGATTCTAAGTAAATCAGCTTAGAACCCAGACTTCAACGAAGTTTGGCTTCTGATCACATGACAGATCAGGACCCGTTCTTCAACGTTCAGACTTGGATATATTGAAAATATCCAGGGGGAGCTTAATAGATCTATATCATTCTATCATGATTTGAGGGGGAGCTTAAAAGGTAAATATCTTCTAACTCTAGCTCTCTAATTGTTTGAAAGAAGAACAACTTTCAAGCATGAAAAACAGTTTCTGAAATGTTCAAACCACTTCTGATTATCAAAAGATTTCATCAATATAGAAGTGTGATTTTAAATGTTTTTCAGTTTTGAGCTTTAATGTTTAACTGACTGTGTGTTTCTAAAGATCAATACTTGCGTATTATCTTGTCTTTATACTGTAACGTATTCACACACACACAGGTTCAGTACTTTGTTTGAATTTGTTATTACCATGTCTCATAATGAACCAATTTTTCGATGGTAATACCCCCGTTTGAAATTCAATGTTGTTGAACATCAATCATAATTTCTAATGTTGTGCTTTCATTGCTAAATTGTTTATATTTGTTCATATAAACATAATATCCAATTCTTTGATACCCTAACCAGTTTAGTTGATCTGATTGATACATTGTCAGATTCTCAAAACAAATCTCGTGATTTCATTTCATTCATTCAATATTCTTGTTTTGAGAAATCTTCAAAGTTTAATTGCTCAAATCTAATGAGCATACATTTTGACAGTGTTATTTTATTTGAGCTTAAATGTTAAAGATAAACTGTTGAGTTACTATTTTTTGTTTAGGACTTACATGGGATTTGTGTGAGCACTTAAACAGAACTTTCATGGATTCACGTAAACCAGTGTTTCCTACCCCGGAAGTTATCCTAGAGTGATTGAGGGGTGAGGGGTCTTAAATCAAAGAGTGGGGGAGATAACTCATTGGATTGAGTTTTTCTCATTGTGCTGAGCGGAAAAATGAAAAAGAGAGTTTGGTTAGAAGTGAGCTTTAATGTTAAAAAGAAAGAGGGTGTGAGAACAGAGTTAAAAGAATATCAGAACTCTGCACCAACCACTTTCTGAGCCGGGCAGCCACATATTCTGATTGGTTCACATTCCTTGGTGACCATCATTGAAACAGGCAGTGAGCCCATGCCAACTCTTGCTATAACCCCACCAGCCACTCGTTTCTTTCTTAACAAAGAAATGTTTCATTTTCTTTGGGGATGCAGCATATCTGCTATCTAGTCTTCACTCGGAAGATTTAGATATTGAAAAAGAAGGAAAGTTGTCCCACCTTCGCACCTCTTTCATGCACATTGAGTCCGTGTAATATATGTTGTTGTCTCAACAGTTTACACAATTTGATCCTGATCAAGCTAAGTAGCTTCAATCATTTCTACACTTGCACGAGCACACAAAGAATGAGTTTTCTTGTCATAACATTCATAGAAAATTCCTTTGTGGTTTTTCGATGATTGAATGGAAGCCCTGGGGGAGTGAACATCACAAAGGCTCCTTTCCAATGTACATCCGTTGTACAAAGTGGCTCTGTGCTACTTACAGGCATACTAACTGTTTCATCTGTTAAATCAGGGTTACCTTGTTCATTATGTCTGAATTTGAAAAGATTTGGATATATACATTTCATGAATTGAAGGATACTCAGATCACAGGTGGGAGAAAGTCAAATTATCATAAAAGGGGAGATCAAAGAAAGTGCTGAAATTGAAGAAGTTTTGATGATCATGATGCTCATAATCATCAAAAAGGGGGAGAAAAAGTTCAATTTCAAAGTTTTAAAGAAAGAAAGTTAGTCTCATAATTTACAAACAACTAGTTTATAGGTTTACTCTCTCTGATCAGAATTCTTTTCTGTAAACCTGTAACCCTTTGATTTCATATCAATCATATGACTAGTTGCTATGACTCATATATTGTTCTTCATTGATTATATCTGTTGATTGCACTGTATCTGGGATCAACAATAACTATAAGTTATCATGAAATCTCTGAAAGAAGGAATCATGACACCTCCAACCAAGGTTCTCACTGTAGCCGGAGAAAATGGTGAAGAAGAAGAGACTGAGTATAAGTTATCGATTGGTGAATATACGGAAGATCAGCTGAAGAGACACAAGGGTGACAAGCTGGCAAGATGATTTATTCTTCAAGGCATACCGAACGAAATATATGTCAAAATTGATAGCTACAATGCTACCGGCAAGCAAATGTGGGATCAATTGGAGAAGATGATGATTGGATCAAAAGTCGGCAATCAGCTTAAAGTTTCCAACTGCTTGAATAACTATGAAGAATTCAAAGCCAAAGCTGGAGAATCACTTGAAGCCACTTATGACAGATTTGTCACATTGTTGAATGAGCTCAGCAAGAACAAGATCAACAAATCTCAAGTTGAGCTGAATGTGAAATTTCTCAGCAACCTTTAGCCAGAATGGAAAAGATTCACAAGACAGATGAGGCAGTTGAAAGATCTGAACGACATTCCACTTCATGAAGTTTATGAAATCCTCAAACAGAATGAGGAAGAGGTGGATGAAATCAAGGCTGAGATGAAGAAGGCTGACAAAGAAGTTGCTGATCCAGTTGCTCTTGTTGTCAAGAAAAGGTCCAAGAAGAAGAAGGTGATAGCATCTGAGTCTGAAGAAGCGGATAGTGAGGCAAAGTCTGACTCTGACGATTGTGAACAACTGATGGAAACCATGCTAATGTTAACCAAGGCATTCCAAAAGAAGTTCTATAAAAAGCCAAACTCCAATAGTCAGAGATACTCGTCTGGTCCTAATAACTATAAGCATAAGGAGAAAGTTGAAGACAAGAGACCAGAAGAAAAGAAGAAGGCTGGAGCCGAAGAGCCCAAGAAGGAAGAACCAATGAAGTGCTACAACTGTGGCAGATTCGGTCATTTTGCCAAGGACTGCCGCAAATCAAAAGTCCGAAACTCCGAATATTACAAGAACAAGATGCTTCTATCCAAGCAACAAGAGGCTGGAAAAGCTTTAATGGCGGAGGATGAATACTGGCTCGACCATTCAGATCAAGAGTCTGAAGAAGGAGAGAAGTATGAGACAACACATTTGTGCTTGATGGAGAAAAACCAGTCAGAACAAAAGTTATGGACGTTTAAGTGCGACACCCATTTTTGGCCGATTCAGCAAAGGGGGTACCCTTTGTGTTTTGTTGTCCGAACCGACCTCGTCGGATTTCAACGAATATTTACATTGTTAATCTATAATGTAAATGTTAATGTTTTCAAAGGAAATAACTTGCAAAAAACCCACTCTCGTGCAGGATATTGCCGAACCCACGCATTGGCCAAACCGAAATAACGTATATCATACAGTTCATCGATACCTACTCAAATCATGGTGTATTCTCAGAAAGAGACCAAGACATGGTGTTCTTCTCATTCTTAGGTCCGTCTTTATGGGTCATGGGCTTAAAACGGATCTTTGTAGCAAAAGTTATGGATGTTTAAATATGACATCCATTTTTAGCCGATTCAGCAAAGGGGTACCCTTTGTGTTTTGTCGTCCAAACCGACCTCGTCGGATTTCAACGAATCTTTACATTGTTCATTTACAATGTAAATGATAAGGTTTTCAAGGGAAATAACTTGCAAAAAACCCACTCTCGTGCAGGATATTTCCGAAGCCACGCATTGGCCAAACCGAAAGAACGTAAATGATTCAATTTATCAATACCCACTCAAATCATGGTGTATTGCCAGAAAGCGACCAAGACATGGCGTTCTTCTCGTTCTAAGGTTCGTTTTGACCGTTCATGGGATTAAAACGGATCCTCGTAGCAAAAGTTATGGACGTTTAAGTACGACATCTATATTTAGCCGAATCAGCAAAGGGGTACCTTTTGTGTTTTCTAGTCCGGACCGACCTCGTCGGATTTCCAAGAATTTTTACATTGTTCATATACAATATAAATGATAAGGTTTTCATGGGAAATAACTTGCAAAAAACCCACTCTCGTGCAGGATATTGCCGAAGCCACGCATTGGCCAAACCGAAAGAACGTACATCATATAGTTTATCGATACCCTCTCAAATCATGGTGTATTGCCAGAAAGAGACCAATCTATGGTGTGCTTCTCGTTCTAAGGTCCGTTATGAATGGTCATGGGCTTAAAACGGATCCCCGTAACAAAAGTTATGGATGTATTAGCACGACACCCATTTTTGGCCGATTCAGCAATTGGGGTACCCTTTGTGATTTTTCGTCCGGACCGACCTCATCGGGATTTCCGAGAATCTTTACTTTGTTCATATACAATGTAAATGAAGAGGTTTTCAAGGGAAATAACTTGCAAAAAACCCGCTCTCGTGCAGGATATTGCCAAAGCCACGCATTGGCCAAACCGAAAGAACGTACATCATACAGTTTATCGATACCCACTCAAATCATGGTGTATTGCCAGAAAGAGACCAAGCCATGGTATTTTTATTTTTCTAAGGTCCGTTTTGACGGGTCATGGGCTTAAAACGGATCCCCATAGCAAAAGTTATGGATGTTTAAGCACGACACCCTTTTTTGGCCGATTCAGCAAAGGGGTACCCTTTGTGTTTTCTCGTCCGGACCGACATCGTCGGATTTCTACGAATCTTTACATTTTTCATCTACAATGAAAATGATAAGGTTTTCAAGGTAAATAATCTGCAAAAAACCCACTCTCGTGCTGGATATTGCCGAAGCCACACATTGGCCAAACCGAAAGAACGTAAATCATTCAATTTATCGATACCCACTCAAATCATGGTGTATTGCCAGAAAGTGACCAAGACATGTCATGCTTCTCATTCTAAGGTTCATTTTGACGAGTCATGGGATTAAAACGGATCCTCGTAGCAAAAGTTATGGACGTTTAAGTACGACTTCCATTTTTAGCCGATTCAGCAAAGGGGTACCCTTTGTGTTTTCTTGTCTGGACCGACCTCGTCGGATTTCCATGAATCTTTACATTGTTCATATACAATGTAAATGATAAGGTTTTCAAGGGAAATAACTTGACAAAAACCCACTCTCGTGCAGGATATTGCCGAAGCCATGCATTGGCCAGACCGAAAGAACTTACATCTTATAGTTTATCGATACCTACTCAAATCATGGTGTATTTATAGAAAGAGACCAATCCATGGTGTGCTTCTCGTTCTAAGGTCCGTTTTGACGGGTCATGGGCTTAATACGGATCCTCGTAGCAAAAGTTATGGATATTTAAACGCGACACCCATTTTTCACCGATTTAGCAATGGGGGTACCCTTTGTGTTTTTTCGTCCGGACCGACCTCGTAGGATTTTCATGAATCTTTACTTTGTTCATCTACAATGTAAATTATAAGGTTTTCAAGGGAAATAACTTACAAAAAAAACCACTCTCGTGTAGGATATTGCCGAAGCCACGCCTTGGCCAAATCGAAATAACGTACATCATACAATTTATCGATACCCACTCAAATCAAGGTGAATTGCCAGAAAGTGACCAAGACATGGTGTTCTCCTCATTCTAAAGTCCGTTTTGAGGGGTCATGGGGTTAAAAAAGATCCCCATAGAAAAAGTTATGGACGTTTAAGTGCGACACCCATTTTTAGCCGATACAGCAAAGGGGGTACCCTTTGTGTTTTCTCGTCCAGACCGACTTCGTCGGATTTCCACGAATCTTTACATTGTCCATCTACAATATAATTGATAATGTTTTAAAAGGAAATAACTTGCAAAAAACCCACTCTCGTGCAGGATATTGCCGAAGCCACGCAATGGCCAAACCGAAAGAACGTACATCATGCAGTTTATCGATACCCACTCAAATCATGGTGTATTGCTAGAAAGAGACCAAGACATGTCGTGCTTCTCGTTCTAAGGTTCGTTTTGACGGGTCATGGGCTTAAATCGGATCCCCGTAGCAAAAGTCATGGACGTTTAAGCGTGACACCCATTTTTGGCCGATTCGGCAAAAGGGGGCACCCTTTGTGTTTTCTCGTCCCGACCGAACTCGTCGGATTTCCACGAATCTTTACATTGTTCATGTACATTGTAAATGATAAGGTAATTGTTGGGTCTAAAATGTGCTAAGTCCAGTTAGTGCTGCTAAGTGCTGAAAGAATTAATACTGCTGAAGATTTTAATACTGCTACTCAAAGGTATTACTACTGCTAGAGGTATTAATACTGCTTGAAAGTTAATAATGCTACTACTTAGTATTGCTTGAAGAATTACTACTGCAAGCATGGTTAGTATTTCTAAGGATGAAGATTAATGTTGCTCATGAAGATAAAGATGGATTGATTGCTTTGTGCGAAAGACTAGGAGACTAAAGATAATTATGGACTAGATGCTGAAGATCAATATTATTTTCATATTTATCTTGTAATCTGATTTGTATATATATAGTCTAGAAGTCTTAGTATAGATACATAGAGATTGATAGAAGAAGAAAGAATACACATATATACGTTTTTGTTCTAGAGAGAATTAGCGTCAAGGTTCTTAGTAGTCCTTTCAATAGAGAAGTATTGAACGTCTGTTGAGCCTGTTCAACAGATTGAGGCTGTGGTTGTAATCATTAAGTTAATTCAATATAACTTGTGATTTGATCCATATATTGTTCTATTGATTTACTGTTAAAGTGTTATTCCGCAAACTTCTTTAACAAAGTTTTTGAGTGTTAATTAAATTCTTGTTTAGAATTTCGATCTTGACAAGTGGTATCAGAGCTAAGGAACTCAGAAAGCTATAATCATCATGGACGGATCACATGACAGTGTTCTTGTTTCAAATGTTCCCATGCTCAAACCCAATGAGTTTGACATGTGGAAAATCAGGATCAGGCAATATATCCTTCTTACAGATTACTCAATGTGGGATATCATTGAGAATGGTCCCTCCAATGAAGGAGAGATGGGAGCAGATAGAAAAAGACCTCCACCAAAGACTGATGGAGAAAGAAAGATGAGGCAGACTGAGATGAAGGCCTTGAGCACTCTGCTCTTGGCTATTCCTAATGAATACCAACATCAATTTTGCAACTGTACTAATGCCAGAATCTTGTGGAATGCGGTGGAGAAGAGATTTTCAGGTACTAAAAGCACTAAGAGAAATCAAAAAGCTATTCTCAAGCAACAATATGAAAACTTTATGTCTACAAAGAATGAGTCTATGACTCAAACTTTTGATAGATTCAACAAGTTGATTGGAGAATTGGCCACTGTTGGTGTCAAGATGGACCAGGATGATGTCAACAGAAAGTTTCTAAATCTCTTAGTGAAGAATGGGTGATGTATACTGTATCATTCAGACAGAATGATAATCTGGAGGACAAGGAACTTGATGATCTCTACAATGATCTCAGGGTGTTTGAAGCAGAGGTTGAATCTAAGAAGAAGCCATCTGGATACTCTCATAATGCTGCTCTCTTATCATCTACTACTGATTCTTCTGCTAATACAGAATCAGTTGGTACTTGTTATGGCTCAAAACAGGATGGATCCAATGATTCTGTTTTGGAAGCCTTCCTTTCTAGTCATGCAAAATATTCTCTTATTAATGATGATCTGGAAAAATTAATGTTGATGATCTTGAAGAGATGGACATCAAGTGGCAAATGGCAATGCTCACCATGAGAATCAAAAGATTCATTAAAAGGACTGGAAGAAACAATTTTGTCATAAACTGGGGCACTTTGCAAGAGAATGCAGAGGGGGGAATCTCTCAATAGCATGTGAGCAACAATCAACAATCAAAGTCCACCAACAACTGGAACCCATCTCAAGCACTTGTCTCACAAGATGGAATGGGATATGATTGGAGTGATCAAGATGATGATGCAGTTCAGAATCAAGCACTGATGGCTGAAGTTTCAGAGTCTTCAAGCACTGCAATTCCCATAGAGGTAAAATCTAAACTCTGCTCTAAAGCCCGTCTTGAAACTGTTAAGAAGTACAGGGATCACAATCAGAGCATGTGTGATGACCTTAAAAGACTGGAGAAACATAGGAGAGAATCTAATTTGATCATTGTGAATTTTGAAGAACAAATTAAGGCATATCAGTCCAATGAACTTCAACATTCATATGATCAAAATTATTGGAAGTGGGAGAAAAAGGAGTTGGAGATTAAGCTAGAAAAGGCTAGAGAAGAATGTGAGAAATTCAGAAGTGAATTTGAGAAGGCCAAACTAGACATTGAGAAATTTTCCAATGCCTCTAAAGCAATGGACACTTTACTCAAATCTCAAGTTCATGACAAACTGAAGAGAGGTATAGGATATAATAACACTCCTCCACCTTACAACAATAACTATATTCCACCCACTTCAGACCTCTTAGAAAGGCAGGATAAGAATGACTTACCTGAAGGAGCCACAGAAGTAGATCCTTTAGACACTGTAGTGATTGAGGCAGAATCTGAAGAAGAGAACAAGGTCGACCAGAAAGAAGTTCCCCTAGAAAACCACATTCTTACAAATGAGAGGGGAGTTAAACCATTTGTCAAGAGTGAGAAAGTAGAGAAGTTTAAGACTGGGGAAGAGACCGTCAAGAGTGAGAAAGCTGAGACCTCTAGGAAAGGGAAGGAAAAGGTAAAGGGAGATCACTATATGCAAACTACTGTTGTAAATCCCTGTACTTGTCAACAGAAAAAGCCCCATCAACATGATAAAATAAGGGGAAATCAGAGAAACAGAAATAACCAGTGGGCTCAAAAACAGGGAATTGATCTAAGCAAAGTCAATAGACCAAAGCCTTGTTTTATTTGTGGCAAGTTGAATCATCTAGCCAAACACTGTTATTTCAATCCTATTAACCAAAGATTTACTTTTCAAAGACAACATCAAAATTTGGTTGGTTATAGGAAGCAATCAAGAAGATCAAGGAACCACATGGCTGAGAATGTGAGAATAGCACCAGTGAAAACTGGTACTGCAAAATCTTATATTCAGAATAAGTTTGTTAAAGCCAAAGAAAATACTCTAAGCAAATCAAGGAGTAACACAAAGAATAATAAAGCAAACAAATGTGTCTTAATTTGGGTCCCAAAAGAAACTAAACCTGTTAGTACTGCTACCTCAAATAGTACTACTAACAGAAATAGTGCTGCTAATAGCAATACTACTGCTGACCAAGTTAGTACTGTTACTAAAGTTAGTACTGCTACCAGAGTTAGTATTGCTGACCAAATTAGTACTGCTAATGAGGTTAGTACTGCTAACAAAGTTAGTGCTGCTAACCAAGTTAATACTGCTAACAAGGATAGTACTGCTACCAGTGTTAATACTGCCAAGCCTATAATTAAGACAAAGTATTCCAGCCATGAGATTTCTGATTCTGATCATCTCATCAAGACTAAGCCTAATGAATATGAGTATGTTGATGAGAAAGGACAACCCAAGGCCACTTTGGCTTGGGTTCCCTCAAGAAACTAATTGTTTTATCTAGTGTGTAGGGCAACCAACAGCTCAAGAGAAAGAGCATTTGGCATGTAGATAGTGGTTGCTCTAGGCACATGACAGGTAACTTGGACTGCCTTCAAAATTTCAAAAGATTTGATGGAGGACGTGTTGCTTTTGGTAAATTCTTCAAGGATTGCTTTTTCAAATTTCATAGTAAATGGTGCTACTAAACTATGTGTGTTTAAGTGTTTCAGATTACCTTGTTGATTAGAAACTTGGCACTTCTAGTTAAGTTAATACTGCTCTCACTATTTATCCTGCTGCCAGTTCAAATATGATTAAGTATGGTTACTACTGCTAGGTGGTTTATACTGCTAGTGCAAAGTTACTACTGCTTACCATATTTCTACTGCCAGACAGTGTTACTACTGTTGGTATGTGTTAATACTGCTAGTCTGTGTTCATGCTGCTGGTGTGTGTTACTACTGGTAGTCTGTGTTAATACTGCTAGTCTGGGTTAGTGCTATTAGTATGTACTACTACTGCTTATATGGGTTAGTACTGCGGGCTTATTAATGATGCTAGGGTACTTAGTACTGCTTCTAACTGAAACCCTCCACCTATAAATACCCTCTCTGACCGCCAAAATCCAAACGACTGTTTGAATTTCCTACGAGTGTTCATCCTCTCTCTCTCTCTCTCTCACGAATTCTTGCTTCCCAGTGCATAAACCCTAGAGTTGTTTCGAACCCAAAAACGATGGAAGGACTGGAATTTGTGGACGATCACAATGAACTTGCAATGCTGCAGAAACCCAAACAAGCTGAGGGTTTTGAAGAAATTGTGGATTTCCTGAAAGCATCCCACATGCGTCAGTTCTGGGCCAATGCCTCTATACAGACTATTGATGGCAATCAGGTCATCCAATCAAGGGTCTGTGATAAACCTATCACAGTCTAAGAAGGCTGCATTCGCACTCATCTACGTCTAGATGATGCATCAGGTATATCTTCTCTTCCTAAGGATGATCTCTTCCAAGAAATTGGTAGAATCCCACTGAGGTTTACAAGTTCTTCAAGAGCAAATTTTCACCTCAGTGGAGATTCTTTGTTCATACCCTTCAGCATTGTATTTCTCGCAAAACAACTGGATGGAGTGACTTCAGCAGTACCATAGCTTATGCTCTAGTCTGCTTAGCAACCTCCAGAAAGTTTAATTTTTCACAAATGATTTTGAATGATCTGCTGTCAAACCTGGATACCAAAACCAAAACTAAACGATTTTACATGTATCCAAGGTTTGTACAAGAAGTACTCAACAATGAATTGACGGATTTACCCTCTTTTCAAGAGGTGTATGTACCTAAACCTCCCAAAGGGAAGGTGTTTTCCAACATGAGAAGGCCTAGTAAGGACTTCTCTAGAATAAACACACCATTGTTCTCTACAATGATGGTTGTGTCTCATTCCCATGGTGAGGCATCAGGGTCACAGCCCACATCTGACCACCCAACTGATGACCTACCCACACCATTCATTTCAATTAATCCTCCTCAGAACCCTATTGTGAAGCCAATTAATTTCCCCCATCACCAAAACATATATAAGGAAAAAGGTACAAAAGGTTCCTTCCCTTCCTGTACCTTCACCCCAACAGCCTGTAATCCCTCTAATGGAGCATTCTCCATTAGAGAATACCCAAAGGGAAACCACAGGGGTGTCTCCCAACCCCAAGAAGATGCTCTCTAAGAAGAAGGAAGAGCATGTGGGCAGTAAGGCTCACACTACTGATTCTGCACAAGGTGTAGGTCAGGACAGTGTGAACATATCTAAGACCTTCCCCATGGAAACTTTAGATGAGCAATCATCTAAGGGTCTCAGGTGCCAAGAAACCACGGGGGTAGCAGGTGCTTCTGCTAGGCAGAAGGCCTCTACTAAAAGCTCCAAGGATCCTTCAAGGGTGGTAAGCACACCTAAAGAAGGTGAGGACAGATATAACTATGAAGAATTGATGGATACTCTTGGTACAATAAGTCTGGAAGTTCACAATCAATATTTGGAGATAAAAGAAATGAAAAAGGTGATCACTTCTCAACAAGTGCAGATTACCAAACTCAAAAAGATGGTACTCACTTTGGTGCATAAAAAGAAGAAAAGGCAATATGTCTTAAAGAGAAGGGGAAGTGTTCATGATGCTTCCAAAAAGGGGGAGACTCAAGCAACTGAAGTTGAGGAGGAAAAGCCAGTTGGTATGGAATTCCAGTTTGAGGGGGAGGTTAGTGGTGAAGATGGAAAGAAGGTTGCAGAAGAAACTGAGAAAGAAGTAGAAACATAACAAGCAGCAAAAACTTTTGTGAAAGCAGCAGAAATTGGTAAAGCAGCAATAACTGAGTCAGCAGCAGAAACTGTAGAACCAGCAGTAGAAACAGCAAAAGCAGCAGAAACTGAACTGACTATAGAAGAAATAGAGATTGCTGAAACTCTGGTTAAGGCAAAGAATGACACTCCCAAAGCTACTCAAAAGGCCAAGGGAGTGGTAATCAAAGAAGGTGGCTCAGAGAAGAAAAGAAAAGAAGTCAGTGAGGCAGAGGCCAAAAGGAAAGGGAAAGAAAAAGTGGTTGAACCTGTGAAACCATCAAAGAAATCCTCACAAATAGAACTGGATGAAGAGTTAGCTAAGAAGCTGCAAGAAGAGATTGAAAAGGAGGAAGAGATCCAAACATCTAAAGACAGACAAATTGCCTTAGATTTGTCTACAAAGCTAAATGAAGAATATCATAAGAGTTTAAAGCTTGTTGCTAAGAAAGTTACCATGAAAGCATCTAGGCAAAGTGTTAGAGCACAGAATTGTTGGATTCAAGATCATAAAGATTGAAGACAAAAGTTCAAGAAGTCAAAGATGGAAAAGTCAACTCCCATTAAAGTCAAAGTCTATTTGTAATAAAAGTCAAAGTCAACATTTGTATTTTGTTTTCTTGTTATTAGTTGGAGGTATAAATACCTTGTGTCTTTTGTAATTCATAGTAAGCGTGTATGTAAGTGAGTAGATTTCAGATTGTAGAGAGAGAGCTTATGAGAGGAGTTCATTGTATATCTTTCTAGAGTGAGAAAGTAGAGAGAGAGTTTGTAATCTTGATGGTTTAATCAAAGACTTGTGATTTCGATTATCATCTTGATTGTTTAGTTTGCTTGACGTGTAGCTAGCGCAAATCAAACTTTGCGCGACGCTAGGTTGACGCAAACCAAGCTTTGCGCCAGAAGCACAAAGCGCAAACCTCCTTTTGCGCGACAGCCTTAAAGCGCAAACTCTACTTTGCGCCAGCTTCTTATAGCGAAATTCTTATCTTGCGCCAGTAACTGTTAGCGCAAACAGTGTCTTTTCCATACTTGGTCAAAATTTTCAAAACTGTAATATGTCCTTTAAGTGTGAAAAATTTTTCTCTAGGGGCGCTGCCCCTCGACCCCGCAAGGGCGTTGCCCCTTGACCCCACCCGCTAACCAGGTAGCGGGACCCCCGTGTTAAGTCTGCGTAGGGGGACAAAAGTTCTTTTTGTGATCAGAATATCTAAATTTTTATTTCAAGTTTTCTGTATTTTTTTTTAGATTTCATTTGGATTAACGATCAAGTTCAAGTTCTTTTTGTAAACAGATATTCAAGATGGGATATTTTTCTGATGATGATGAACGAAAGATTGCCAAGCTCAAATTAGAGAATAAAGATCTTGCTTCTTCAGTTGACTACTACTCAAAGAGATCAAAGAGATACAATGATGAAAGGAAGATACTGAGAGAAGAAGTTAGTGCTTTAAAGACTATTAATGAAGATCTTTTGAAACAGATTTCTGGGCTTAATGAAGAAAAGGTCTTGTTTTTTGGAAGCTGAAAACACTAAGTTAAAGAACAAGATTTCTGAATTAGAAGATCACATTGTCAAGTTTCAGCAAACAGGGTGTGCTAATGAAAAGAAGATCTTTGAATTAGAATTGCAAATTGTTGAAGAAAGATCAGTTTTTGATAAAGAAAAGAAAGAGTTTGCTAAGAAATTCTCCGAGTTTTCTAGAAAATGTGCTGATGAAAAGAAGATAGTTGAGCTTAAATGTTTAAAGCTTTCTCAACAGATTTCTGAGTTTGAGAAAGTAATTATTCTGGAAAGAGAAAATTTTGCAAAGGATAAAAAGGAGATTGAGCAGAAGAACGTTGGATTTTTTAAAGAAATATCTGATGGAAGAAAGAGTGCAGAGAAGGACTTTGATGAAGAAAGAAGTTTATTTGAAGCAGAGATAAAGAAGCTGACAGAGAAGTTATCTGAACTATCTGAGTGTGTGCTGAAAGAACAGAAAACGAAGTCTGAATTCGAGATGAAGATTGACCTGCTTGTTAAAGAAAGAGACAGTTATTCGTCAAAGGTTAAAGAACTTGAAAAGATTGTTTCAAAGGTGGTGGTGACTGAGCAAACGACTCCAGAGTCAAAAATCCACTCACCTAGAAATAGTTTAGTTGGTTCTAACAAGCCAGCATCAAGTTCACATCAGCAAACTGTTTCTACTAGCAGGTCAGTTAAACCTTCTGATCAGATTCGTACAACTAACATTTTCTATGATTGGAAAATAGATGGTTTAGGTACACATAGAAGGAGAAGAAAAAGATATGAAAAGGAGAAGCTGGTTTGGAAGATAAAACCAGTTGAAGATAAGAAGAATGATGAGAAGAAGAAAGAAAAGAAAGGAAAGAAGGAAGAGAAGACAGGTAATAAATCATTTGTATCTGCCTCAAATGCAAAGAAGAACAAAGTGCTGAAAGGTAAACCTGATCTTGCTTATTCGAGAGATCAATTGATCAGGTTATCTAAAAAGAGGTATTGTTCTTATTGTCGTACTTATGATTTTATTCATAAAGCTAGTGATCATTACTGGTATGGTTCTTATTTCGTTACTCCCATAAGAACTGCAACTAACACACATGGACCCAAATACCAGTGGGTACCAAAACCAAAGATTGATTTTGTGTTGCTGGCACCTACTGTCAAGGAAGAGTAAGAGAACCAAGGCTTCTGAATAAATCAGTTCAGGACCCGTACTTCAACGGAGTTTGACTTCTAAACACAACAGTTTAGGACTCGTACTTCAATGATGAAAAAGAGATGTTACTCCTGGGCTGATAAGAAGATGTACTCCGATACTCAGATGAGGAAATCAACCTTCAAGGGGGAGTATATATGTTTCTGGAAATATGTATTCGTAAGATATGATGAACTACACTTCAAAGGGAGTTGTAGATCTCTATCATGTGCTTTATCACTGACAAATTTCAGACGCATATTTTCAAGGGGAGTAAAGAATTATGATTTCTGATTATTTCAGATCAGAACTCGTACATTAATCGTTTTACTGCTTTATGTCTTTTACGTTTGAATAAATCTTTGTGAATAAAAGTTGCTTTGACTAGATTTTAAGACTTATGCAGGATGAGAGAAGCTGACAAAATCATATCTTAATGACTTCAGCTTGACTTCATGAGATTTAAGATTGCGCGAAACGGTAAATTTCTTATCTAAATCTCAAATGTATCTGAAAGAAGGACAACTTTCAGATATAGAAAACATATTCTTAAATGTTCAAACCACTTCCCGATTCTTAAACAGATTTCATGAATTGGAAGTGTGATTTTAAATGTTTTCATTTTTATTTTTGTGCTTCAATGGTTAACAAACCGTGTGTTTCCAAAGATAATTACTTGCGTATTGTCTTTTCACATACTTTCAAGTATTCACACACACTGGTTTGATTTCTTGTGCAAATAGTTCTTACCATGTCTCATATTGAACCATATTTTCGATGGTAAGACATCTCGCTTGTACTTCAATGTATCTTGAGCGTTATTTCATTTCGAAGCATTCATTTCAAGAATGTCTATATTTTTGTTTCATATAGACTATATCCATTATTCTTGACCATAAGCCTTAATTGATATATCATTTCATTTCTGATCATTTTCATACAATGTCAGATTTTCATACAAGTTTTTTGCATTCATATCCATTCTTTCAATATACTTGTTTGAAAATACTTCAATGTTTAAAAATGCTCATATTTTCATGATTATATCTCTGAGCATATTCATATCTGACATTTGTATATGAGCTTTAACTGATAAAGTTAAATCATCTGAGCAACATATGCTTTCTAGGATAATATGGGTTCTTTGTGCTAGGATTTAAATGAACTTCTATGGAATCACGTTAACCAGTGATTTCTACCCAAAAAGTTAATCCATAGAGATTGAGTGTGAGAAGTCTAAAAGAAATGAGTGTGGGTTATGTGTTGAGGTAAAATGGAAAAGAGAGTTTGGTTAGATGTGATCTTAATGATTAAAAAGAAAGAGGGTGAGAGAACAGAGTAAAAGAATATCAAACTCTGCACCAACTACTTTCTGAGTCGGGCAGCCACATTACTAGCGTTTCACAACTCTTTGGTGAACGTTATTGAAACAGGCAACTAGCCCATGCCAATTCTTGACTAAACCCCACCAGCCACTCATTTTCTTCTCAAAAAGAAAATGTTTCATATTTTAAAGGGGACGCATCATATAATCTATCTGATTTTCATTCGGAAAATCTGGATATTGAAAAAGAAAGAAGTCTGCCCCACCTTCGTACTTTAATCATGCACTTAGAGTATGTGTTTATCTACTGTTGTCTCAGTGGTTTACACAATGTTGAGCCTTATTTAAAACCAATTATTCGTGCTTAATTCTTTCTACACTTACACGAAGACACAAAGAATTTGTTTCTTTGTCATAACATTCATAGAAATTGCCTTTGTGGTGTTTCGATGATTGGATGGAAGCCCTGGGGGAGTGAACATAAAAAAGCTCCTTTCCTATGTGTATTTGTTACACACAGTGACTTCGTGTTACTGACAGGCATATTAACTGATTCATTTGTTGATTCAGGTGTTACATTTCTATTCTGTCTGGATTTGAAAAGATCTAGATAAATACATAGTTACGGATCAACGAATCAGTGGCTCTTGGATAGATCAGAATGGTCAACGACATTTCTTGGAGAAAGTTTTGATGATATTGATGCTTTATTCATCAAAAAGGGGGAGAAGATATCAAGAAATGTGTGATTCAAAGCAATATTGAAGTTGTGAAAGAAAGTTGTTAAAGAAAGTTTGCTGAAAGAATTAAAAGATTTCAGAATTGTTGAAGATAAGTTTGTTCAAAGTTGATAAGATAAAGTTCAAAGAATCTCGAAAGCAAGCAGATTTTGGAGAAATTTTATTTGAAGAAAGTTGGATAGAACATTCAGAGCTGAAAATGAAGATAATTTCTTTCAATGTCTGAAAGAGGTTTGTTTATAACCTTGGGGGAGAATGTTACTATCTTTGAAGATCAGATTTTGAGTAAATTTCTGAAAGTTTTTTGAAAGACATTATTTATCAAAGAAAGGGGAGAACGTCAATGTTCATACGAATAGGGGGAGACTGTTGATTTCTTGAGAAGACTTGTTTTTACATCAAAGGGGGAGATTCAAATTGAGCTTAAAAGAGAAGATTGAATTGCTAAATCTTTTTAGTTATGATCTTGATCCAAAGGGGGAGATTGTTAGAGCACAGAATTGTTGGATTCAAGATCATAAAGATTGAAGACAAAATTTCAAGAAGTCAAAGATGGAAAAGTCAACTCTCATTAAAGTCAAAGTTTATTTGTAATAAAAGTCAAAGTCAACATTTGTATTTTGTTTTCTTGTTATTAGTTGGAGGTATAAATACCTTGTGTCTTTTGTAATTCATAGTAAGCGTGTATGTAAGTGAGTAGATTTCAGATTGTAGAGAGAGCTTATGAGAGAAGGAGTTCATTGTATATCTTTCTAGAGTGAGAAAGTAGAAAGAGAGTTTGTAACCTTGATGGTTTAATCAAAGACTTGTGATTTCGATTATCATCTTGATTGTTTGTATCAATTAGAACTTGAATATTGGGAATAACACAAAGGCAACCATCAAAGACAAGACAAAGACAACCTTCTAAGACCTTTCTGGCTGCATAGGAAAGGAGAAAGATGATAAACTTCCTGAAAGGGTCTATTGGAGTCCCTGAAGGGATGTTTACCAACATGCCTTTTGGTAGAATAGAAGAGTTGTACAAGAAGGAGATGGCCAAGCTTCAAGGAGACTTTAGTCAGAGGGTTGAGGTTGAAAGAAAAATGAAAGAAAGACATGATCTGAATATTCTACAGCCTTTCCCTGACAGTGAAGAAGGCACTCCTACAAAAGAAAGGGCAGAAGTCAAGAAAGAAGAAACACTAGCCCAGAAGATCAGAGCTGTTAAAAGAATGAAGTCTATTGCTTCAAAGAAACAGGCAAAAAGGCCAAGGATTGAGGAAGTGGAGAAAGAAAAGGAAAGTAAAAGAATGAATGCAGAACCATCAGAACCTACTGTTGAACCTCCTACAGAGCATGTAGAAACTGAGCATAGTCAAGAACAGTCAAGCCAACAACATTCAGAACAACCAAGACAGTCTGATGAGCAGTGTGATTTGTACATGACAGTAACTGATGAAGATCCTTTGAAAGTTGATCCTATCTCAGTACAAGCCTCAGAAATCATTCATTGGGATATTCTAGTGGATCAAGGCAAAGAATACTTCAGGATTAAGAGAATGGGGGACAGGTATGAAGTTTATTCAACCTGGGGAAAGATCATCAGAAGTTGTTCCAGAACAGATTTGGAGGAGATGTATAAGGTTGGTCTGAATCTATATGGTGAAGTGTTGAAAGGAACTGGGATGAATCTAATAAAGATGGTCATGGAGTTTTTATGCATGATGTTTGATCCAGATAGAGTGAAGTATCTTATCAAAGACCTGCATCATGAAAATGGTTTTCAAAGAATTGATCATTGGATGTTGTTTGAAAGATGTGGAGTCTATGTCTTAACCATTGATAAAAGCTATCATGAGTATTACTTGGTGGATAAGGTATATGACCACAATAAAGCAAAGTTGCAAGGGATGTTGAGAGCTAAGTTGGTATGTGCTAAAGGTTCAGAAATGGCCAGAATTGTGATCAAAAGAACAATCAATCAAAGCCTAGGTTTGAATCCTGATCTAGGAATTTGAGCAGATATTTTGGAAGCATCATGAAGACCACATCCTGAAGAACTTAACTTCTTGAATTGAAAAGTTAAGTTAGGGGGAGATTGTTGGGTCTAAAATGTGCTAACTTCAGTTAGTGCTGCTAAGTGTTGAAAGAAATAATACTGCTGAAGATTTTAATACTGCTACTCAAAGGTATTACTACTGCTTGTAGGATTACTACTACTAGAGGTATTAATACTGCTTGAAAGTTAATACTGCTAGTAGTTAGTACTGCTTGAAGAATTATTGCTGCAAGCATGGTTAGTACTGCTGAGGATGAAGATTAATGTTGCTCATGAAGATAAAGATGGATTGATTGCTTTATGCGAAAGTCTAGGAGATTGAAGATAATTATGGACTGGATTCTGAAGATCTATATTATTTTCATATTTATCTTGTAATCTGATTTGTATATATATAGTCTAGAAGTCTTAGTATAGATACATAGAGATTGATAGAAGTCTTAGCCTCAAGGTTCTTAGTAATCCTTTCAATAGATAAGTATTGAACGTCTGTTGAGCCTGTATAACAGATTGAGGCTGTGGTTGTAATCATTAAGTTAATTCAATATAACTTGTGATTTGATCCATATACTGTTCTATTGATTTACTGTTAAAGTGTTATTCCGCAAACTTCTTTAACAAAGTTTCTGAGTGCTAATTAAATTCTTGTTTAGAATTTCGATCTTGACAGTATTCAAGGGAAATAACTTTCAAGAAAACCCACTCTCGTGCAGGATATTGCCGAAGCCATGCATTGGCCAAACCGAAATAACGTACATCATGCAGTTTATCGATACCCACTCAAATCATGGTGTATTGACATAAAGCGAACAAGACATGACGTGCTTCTCGTTCCAAATTTTGTTTTGACGGGTCATGGGCTAAAAACGGATTCTTTATGGACATTTAAGGATGACATTCATTTTCAGTTGATTCAGCAAAGAGGGTACCCTTTATGTTTTCTCGTCCGGACCATCCTCGTCAGATTTCCAAGAATCTTTACATTGTTCATCTACAATGTAAATGATAAGGTTTTCAAGGGAAATAACTTGCAAAAAACCCACTCTCGTAGAGGATATTGCCGAAGCCACGCATTGGCCAAACCGAAAGAACGTAAATCATGCAGTTTATCGAAATCCACTCAAATCATGGTGTATTGCCAGAAAGTGACCAAGACATGGCATGATTCTCGTTCTATGGTTCGTTTTAATGGGTCATGGGCTTAAAACGGATCCCCGTAACAAAAGTTATGAACGTTTAAGCGCGACACCCATTTTTGGCCGATTCGGCAAAGGGGGTACCCTTTGTGTTTTCTCGTCCCGACTGACCGCGTTGGATTTCCACGTATCTTTAAATTGTTCATATACAATGTAAATGATAAGGTTTCTAAGGGAAATAACTTCCAAAAAACTCACTCTCATGCAGGATATTGCCGAAGCCACGCATTGGCCAAACCGAAAAAACGTACATCATACAGTTTATCGATACCCACTCAAATCATGGTGAAATGCCAAAAAGTGACAAAGACATGGAGTGCTCCTCGTTCCAAGGTCCGTTTTGATGGGTCATGGGCTTAAAACAGATCCTCATAGCAAAAGTTATGGATGTTTAAGTGCGACACCCATTTTTGGCCGATTCAGCAAAGGGGGTACCCTTTGTGTTTTGTCGTCCAAACCGACCTCGTCGGATTTCTACGAATCTTTACATTGTTCATCTACAATGTAAATGATAAGGTTTTCAAGGGAAATAACTTGCAAAAAAACCCACTCTCGTGCAGGATATTGCCGAAGCCACGCATTGGCCAAACCGAAAGAACGTAAATTATTCAATTTATCGATACCCACTCAAATCATGGTGTATTGCCAGAAAGTGACCAAGAAATGTAATGCTTATCATTCTAAGGTTCGTTTTGACGGGTCATGGGATTAAAACGGATCCTCGTAGCAAAAGTTATGGACGTTTAAGTACGACATCCATTTTTAGCCGATTCAGCAAAGGGGTACCCTTTGTGTTTTTTCGTCTAGACCGACCTCGTCGGATTTCCAAGAATCTTTACATTGTTCATCTACAATGTAAATTATAAGGTTTTCAAGGGAAATAACTTGAAAAAAACCCACTCTCGTGCAGGATATTGCCGAAGCCATGCATTGGCCAAACCGAAAGAACTTACATTCTACAGTTTATCGATACCTACTCAAATCATGGTGTATTGCCAGAAAGAGACCAATCCATGGTGTGATTCTCGTTCTAAGGTCCGTTTTGATGGGTCATGGGCTTAATACGGATCCTCGTAGCAAAAGTTATGGATGTTTAAACGCGACACCCATTTTTGGCCGATTCAGCAAAGGGGGATACCCTTTGTGTTTTCTCGTCCGGACCGACCTCGTCGAATTTCCACGAATCTTTATGTTAGTGTATAATTGTATCCAAGATTTAATAGGAAAAGTCAAAGTATTGTAAAGTCAAAATAGTCAGCATTAGTCTTTGAGAGAAGTAAATTTGTGAGAGTTTAGTATTGTGAGAGTTTCTTAGTAGGTATAAATACCTTGTGTGTTGTAAGAGTTTGTAACTTCAAGCTTTGTAATTGTCATATTTGTGAAATACACTTGTGACTATTCCTCTCTCTACTCTCTCTCTAGAATCTTGATTGTCAAATCTTTCATTGATTGTGCTTGAATTGAATTGGGATTGTACACTAACAATTGGTATCAGAGCAAGACCAAAATGATTCATAGAATTTGATTACACTTGTTTAGATCAAAATCTTGAAATTTCAAGAACACGCAGACGAGTTTTTCTGAGTTTTATATCTTGATCAAATTCGTTTTGGATTGTTGTATTTTGGATGTAAAATTGGTGTTATAAGATTCGTTTGATGTAATAGAATCTTTCTTGTTCACATATAATCACGATTTATGCACTCAATCAGATTCAATTTTGGATTTCTTTGAAATTTTCCAAAATTTCTCACGAACACTGTAAATCGATGGGAACTGTAATTTCTAGTTTTTAGTTGGTTTAGTGCATTAGAAAAGTGTTTTATTTTGTAATTCGATCATATTGGTTCAAGTTGAGAATCAATTTGCAGGTTAATTGGATATTTGATCGAATTCTGTGAGTGAAATTGAAGAACACGCTAGATTGGAAAAGCGAGCAAGATTCAAAGTGATGAACACGCACGTCACTAAACGTGCAAGAAGGGAAGAACACGCAACATAGTTGTCTGCGCGAAGAGGAAACGCGCACGAGCCTATTTGCGCGAAGTGATGCTACAGTGATCTGCGAGTTCTTATGTTTAGCGAGTTTGTATTTAGCGAGTTTACATTTTACGAGTTTCTATAGAACGCGCAAAGGAACCAAAACACGCACGACAAACCTTGCGAGAAGTCAAAACGCACACGCTTTGTTTAGAGAGAAGCTCAAACGCGCACACTATTATTTGCGCGAACTGTGAAACGCGCACGTAGTGTTATGCGCGAACCATAAATGCGCACATGCTTGTTAGCGCGAAGTAGTATGAACAGTAACTTGCGAGTTTCTGTGTTTTGCGAGTTTTTGACTTAGAAGTTTTTCTGATCTTTCCAAGTGATGTTCAAGTTTGATTTTCAAGTCAAATTTTTTTCTGAATATTTTGGGAACGATCATTCATTCAAGCTCATCTATCTTTTAAAATGCCAACTATAGATGAGAGAGGAAATATTGTACTGTCAGCCAGAGACTGTGTTATATTGTACATGCCTGAGATACCAGCAATTGAGGCTGAACGAGACAAGTTGAAAATTCAGAATGCAACTCTTCTAAAACAGATTCAGGAGCTTAAATTTAATTTGTCAAACTTTGATAAAACTCCTAATTGTATAAAATGTGCTAATCATGCTAAATCTGATTTTTGCAGGTATCATCAGAGCAAGAGAGAGATTAAAGAGAAAGAGAAAATTGTTTCTTTAAAAGAGAATATTATTCAAACATGTGAGAAAGAGTTAAAACTCAAAGAGAAAAAGATTGCAAATCTTCAAAACCAGCTGAAGTCAACTGAACAAAAGTCATCTGAACAACAAGTTGAATCAGTTGAGCTTCAACAGAAGTTTAAGGCTTTTGAAGACAAGATATATGTTTTGGAGTCACAAAATGTTGATCTGAAGAAAAGTCTCCAAACAGATAAAGTTAAAGCTGATTCAGAGAGATCTTCTACTCAACAGTTGTCTGATATTTCCAAGAAAGCTAACCAAGAGAAGAAGGATCTTCAGCTTAGATGTCTTAAACTCTCGAAGCAAGTGTCTGAGTTTGAAAAAATTTTAATTACAGAAAGAGACACTTTTTCCAAAGAGAGAAAAGTTCTTGAAGACAAAAATGTTGAACTTCCCAAACAGATCTCTATTTTACAAGACTTACTTGAGAAATAAAGAAAAGCTTTTCAAGAAAAGAAAAAGTCTTTTGAGATTGAAAAGAAGAAATCTGAAAAGAGAAATGTTGGGATCTTCAATGAAATTTCTGATAAAACCATGAACCTGGAAAAAGATTTTGAGCAAGAACGGTTAAATTTTGAATCTGAAATATCTAAGCTCACATCCAAGATATATGTTCTATCCTCATACATTCTTAAAGAACAGATGGCAAGAAATGATTTGAAACAAAAGTTTAACACACTTTCTGATGAAAGAAATATTTTGTCCAAAAAGATAAAGGACTTGGAAGTTGCAAACGTTGATTTGTCAGATAAAGTATCAGCTGATGTGATTGATCAATCACCTGTTGATAATTCAACAGAATCAATCTATTCTTTCAAAACAGCTTCAAGTTCAATTCATGATAAAAATGTTTTCAAAAACAAAAGTGTCAAACCAAACATTGTCAAATCAAATCAGATCCGACCATCTAATCTATTTTATGACAAGTCTGTTGATAGTCCAGCGAGCTTTTATGTTAAATCTCTTGGGAAGCAATCTAAGAAAGAGCGGATGGTCTGGAGGGTAAAAGATTCTTTGGATGAGGAAAAGAAGGACAAAGCATCTTCTTCCACATCAAATGTCAAAAAGAACAGAGCACACAAAGGTAAATCTTTTGGTAATTCTGATATGTTTTATTCTACTAATCATTTGATCAGGATTGCTCAGAAGAAAGTCTGTTATTCTTACTGTGGAGCAAATGACTTTGTAAGTAATAATTTTGTCAATTACTGGTTTGGTTCTTACTATGTAACCCCCACAAGAACTGCATCTAACACATCAGGACCCAAATACCAGTGGGTACCAAAAGCTAAATATGTGTTGCATGCACCCAAAGTTTAAGGGGGAGAAAGAACATCGACTTTTGATTATGTACAGATCATGACTCGTTCTTCAAAGTTTAAAGAAAAAAGGCTCTTGAATAACACAGCTCAAGACCCGCACTTAATAGTTAAAGGACTATGACTTCTAAGTACCACAACTTAGGACCCGTTCTTTAATGTTAAAGATAAGTATATTTTGAAAATATCCAGGGGGAGCTTAAATGAATAAACTCATTCTATCATGATTTGAAAGGGAGCTTAAAGGTAAATGTGAGTCCAAGAATCACTAAATCCTAGAGAGAGAAAGTAGAGAGAGAGTTAAAGGCGCAAAGTATATGTGTATTCAAAGTAGGCGTGAATGTGTTACAAACAACCAAGACCAAAGGGACTTAAATACCCAGGTCAGATAGAACAGATAAAACCTATCTACGTACAGTATAAGACTAAGCCTATAAATACAATGATTACTATAAAATCAGACTTAATAATCTCCCCCTTAGTAATCATTGGCGCTGTATTCAAAAACATCTTCTAAATCAGCATGGACCATCTAAGCGACTTTGCAAAGCTTTCTGACTTTAAAAAAAAAATTCTTCTCAGCATCTTTCAGTTTGAGATATCTTTGCTACCTTTACAAGACTGGACAAGATTGGAATAAACTTGAACGAACAGTTGATTCACCAGCTTGTGCTCTAGACGACACACCTTTTTTAAATGAACTTGAATGAACAGTGGTGGTCGGAGCAGGAACAGCAAAAGATGTAGTATAACTGAGAAAATAGAATCTTGAGCAGCAGAATCTCGATCAGCAGAATCTCCTTAACTTCTTTTAACTTCTCCCCCTCATGACCTTGATGATATGGATCAACTTGGTCATGCATATGTTGGAGACGAGACAGCTTAAGATCTGCAAAATCAAAGAACCGGAGAAAAACAAGAGAGGTTTGCGCTAACCATTGGTGGCGCAAAGGAAGGTTTGCGCTAACAGAAGGAAGCGCAAAGTGAGGTTTGCGCGACATGCAGAAAACGCAAAGCTTGTTTTGCGCTAGAAGCTGTTGGCGCAAATTAAACTTTGCTCTACCAACTAGTGACGCAAATCTGACTTGGAGTCTGAGAAATTTTACCTGTTAAGCTCTTTGACTCCCCCTACACAAATGCACTAAATTTGAAAATTCAATTTAGCATTCATATAGAGAATCAGATACTCCCCCTCAAAAACAGATATGTTCATTAAGAAAAATTTTCCTTTATTCACTCCCCCTTGAATAATGCTCAAACCCATTAAGATATAAATGAGAACACAATGATTGAAACATCAATGTAGAAAGAAAAATATATTGAATATGTATTTTGAAACGACTAAATATATAAAAATTTAAACAGAAACAAATAAAATTCTACTGAGTAAAATATCATAATAAAATCCATCAGATGAAATCAAATGTATGTATTTGGATACAGAAACAAGTTTTATTGCATATCAAGTTAAGACATGTTCAGTTTCAAAAACTTTCATCAATCTATTCAGTGTGCTCGCATGTGAACTTCGACTAGTTTCAAGAAAATGCAATTCTAAAAAAAAATAATAGAGAACTTTGCAAATAATCACACTAATCCATCAAAAATTCAGACTTTCACAAATTTACAGGTTTATTGCAACTCAGAAATATATAACCAAGTATCATGAGATGTGTGCTCATTGGCATCTTTTTAGCATTGTGCACTATGGCATCTTCACATGAGTGTGCTCTTTGGCATCTTTTAAGCTTGTGCACTTTTGGCATCTTTTTAATCAAAAAGTTTATTAAGTAAAGAACATGCCATAAACGTAACTTTCTATTTGACCCTATTGCAGGATTTGGGTCAGCCGCTCCCAGACCAGTTGGCCTTAGGGGACTAGGTGTCAAGCACCCCTTGGAACTTACTTTCCCAGATCAGAAAGACTACATCGACACATCCTAAACCCATTCATACCAGTAGAACATGACTTTCGATCTAATCCTATAGAAGGATTTGGGTTCGATCACTCCCAGATCAATTGACCTTAGGGGACCAGATGACAAGCATCCCACAGAACTTACTTTCCCAAACCAGAAAGATCACAGGTACAAAATTTTAAACTTAGAGATTTCTGATTTATAAGAATTTAATAATCATCTCAAACACAAGGTTTTACGTCTAAGTGCTTAGCCCATATTTTCATTACGATCCACAATTCCAACTTTTTAGGTTTTCTAAGCATTGTAAACTATAAATATTCCGAATCACACTACTTTAAAGCAATATCAAAAGCTACAAACATGTTGCTGACTTTTCGACTTTTGTTAAAGCTGAAATTTGAACATATAAGAACTTTAATATAAACAAACGAACTTGAAAATTTATCCTAGACACACATTTTATTCAGAAGAAAGAAAAATTGTAAAACTTTTACTTTATAGAATAAAATTTGTAAAGGTTTAAACTTTTAAAACAACATGCCGAGATTTAAAAAAATAGAAACATTTGATCGGCAAATTTATATTTAGTTGAAACAAAATAGAATTCAATAAAATCATTTTCCACATAATGTAAAAAGAAATTTGTGTCTCTTTTGAAAATTTTGGGTTGAACAAAATCAGGGTTTGAATAAGATTGCTCAGATTCTTTTAAAAGCAATTGAGAAAACTGGAACAACATCATTATCAGATATAAATGCAGCGGAATAAAGTAGATGTACTCACAGTTTCTCATTAGTCAGAAGCTAACAAGCATTGAAGAACGAGTCCTAGACTGACATGTCTAGAAGTCAAAGTCTGTTGAATTACGGGTTCTAAGCTGAAGTACTTAGAAGCCAAAATGTTGACAATGAAGTCCGGGTCTTGAGCTGATTTACTCAAGAGCCATACTTTCTCTTACTCCCCCTTGACATGAGATGCCTGCAACTTTGAGTCAGATTGATATTTTTGTACCCACTTGAATTTGGGCCCATGTTTGTTAGTTGCAGTTCGTATGGGGAAATAATGATTAGATTTGACACGAGAAGCATGAGAAAGATTATCAGAAAAATAAGCACATTCATCAGATGAATACAAAGCATAATCATCTGAAATAGAATCAGAGGAAGAACATGAGACATTTTTGAAATTCGAATCATTTATTTTATTGAATATTTTGAAATTTTATTACATGTAGCAAATGAATCACTTTTATAAAGTCTGTCTACACATTTATCCTCGTCAGTCATAGAATCAGTAGATATCCGCTTCGCTCTCCAGATCTGCTTCTTTGACTTGCTCAAAGTCCTATCTGAAAGATTAGAATTAGAAGAATTAGAATTGTTAGAAATGACATTATCTTGTTTCTTCGACTTCTTCGACCGTCTTCTTTTACGTTTAGGTTTATAATATTAATCATTTAGCGTAAAAGATTCATCAAGAATTTCCGAATTAATATTTAAATCAGAAGAAATAATTTTACCTAAGCAACTAATCTCATCAGACAATGAATCTGAACTTACCTCGGAGTCAGAATTATGTTGAGAAAAAATATCAGATTTAGAAACTTCCTTTTTATTTACTTGACAATCAGAAGAAAGGCTAGAAATAGAATCTTGTTTTTGAGAAAATAAATTTTCTTCAAGACTTGAAGTCATGAAAGAAAGAAAGATATCAGATTCAATTTCTTTTAAAATATTTTGATCTTCTATCTTATCTTCAAGATCGATGATTTTGCTTTCTAATACTAACGGAGGAGTATATTTCTTAGAATCATAAATGATTGGAGAAATATTTTCCTTATCAGAATTAGGAGCATAAGGAACAACAAAATCATCAGATATTGAAGATTTGACAGGAGATATATCATTTACAATTTTTCTGCCTCTCCTTGATTTTTCAGGAAAATATTTGGCATTTTCGCTTGTGTAAACAAAAGGAATTTCCTTTTTCTTGTTATTTGCCCTTTTCTCATTTTCGATTTCTAACACTTGTTTCTCATTCATCCAATCAATTTTAAATTGAGGAGCATATTTAGCAAGAGTTAGATAATCGTATTTATATAAAGTAGGGGATTTTTCAATCGCATTGTTTAAACAATGTGGATTTTTAAAACCAAGTCCCCATTTTTCTTTTAAAGCTTACTCACTCCTTGGTTTATTCATAAAAATTGTTTGTTCAGATTGGTTCCTTCGATATAACTTTTCTTCTAATTTATTTATTTTATCCGAAAAATTGTCTTTTAAAGTAGTCATAGCAGTCAAAGATTCAAGATAAGTCTTATTTGAATTTTCCAAATCATCCAATTTCTTTTGAAAGATGTCTTTTGTATTTTCCAAAATAGATTTTTCACCTTTCAAAGAAATTTTCAGTTTGTCAATCAAATCTAACTTTTCAGAATTTAAATTCTTTTCAGATAATAACGTGAAGCGTAAATCATGTAAAGCAGTAATGATAATATCAATCTGTGAGGAAATAAAATTGTAATCAAACTCAGAAATTACCTCGTCTTCATCAGTGTCAGAATCATCATCTGACTGATCATCTCCAACAAAACACATCTGAGCGATCTCTACATTTGCAGCTTCATCGTCGGAATGATACAGCCATAATTCTTCTTCAGCAAGAAGAGCAGTTCCATTCTCTCTTTTCTCTGCCAGTTCCAGTTTCTTTCAATAGTAAGCTGAGTCCCTAACTTTCTTCACTTTACACTCCTTAGATATGTGCCCCGGCTTTCCACAGTTATAGCAGGCAATAGTCTTTGGCTCGGGCACTTTGACTCTTGAACCGGAAGTGAAGCGAGAAGTGTTGGAACTCGAACTTGGTTGGAACTTTTTCTAGTAATGCTGTGAGAGAAGGATCATTGCTTTCTGCAGTGCCTCGCCATCATCTTCAGTTGACCCGTCATAAGCATTATCAGACAATGCTTGTTCTACCAGTTGTTTCGTGAGAAGAGCAACTGGGTCTACTGATTTCTTGTTCTTCTTCTCCAGTTTGGCCTTCTTCTCAGTAACAATGCACTCATCTGTCAGCAAGATCTCAAACATCTCTTGTAATTCTGACATCATTCCTTAGTCTGTGGCAAGATTTGTTCCACTCTGGTTGAAGTGAATTGATGAATTTCAGATTTGTTTCAAGCTCAGTCTTTTCTACTTTAATCTTCCTCAAATCATTGATAATGGCACAAAATCTGTCATACACAGTTTTCAGTGGCTCCCCGTCCTTGGCTTTGAATTCTTCAAAGTTATTCATATAACGAGTATGTCGGAGTTGAGTTGCAACTGAAGACCCAAGCATAATCTTCTCAAGTTGTTGCCACATAAGATTAGGATGAGTTTTGAAACAATCAATCCTGTTGTAGATAGAGTTTGGCAAGGCTAGCATCAGATTTGCCTTTATATCACGATCAGCTTGATATGCCGACAACTCTTCAGGTGAATAATCTTTAGTAGGCTTATATAATCCAGAAGCCAACTTGGGTTTTTCAAACGGTCCTTCTGATAGAATGTTCATCATGAAATTTCCATTCTTTTGACGTTCTATAAAATTCAGGAACCGATCTTGCCACTGTGTAAACTCATTTTCATCTATCAGCACTGGTGGACGATTTTCTGTACCCAAAGACATCATAAGATCACTTTTGTAGAACTGAGCTTGATAAGAAAACTTGCCAGAATCCATAGCAGAAATCTAGAAAAATGCTAAGTCTTGACTGAGATGACGCAAACTTGAGGTTTGCGTGAGACGTTTAAAACGAAAACCTAGCTTTGCGTGATAAGCTAGTGGCGCAAAGGAGCTTTGCGTGAGAAGAGCAAAACGCAAACTGAATTTCGCGTTAGAAGGCAATGACGCAAACTAGGTTTGCGTGATGAGAAGCTAACGCAAACTTGTGTTTGCGTGATATTGAGTTGACGAGAACTAGGCTTTGCGTGAAATACTGAATACGCAAACTTTAACTTGCGCGATGAAGAGGTGACGCAAAGCTGAATTTGCGTGAGACAGAAGAGACGAGAACTGAGCTTCTCTTGATACACGGGAGACGCAAAGTTGTACTTTGCGTGATGAACTGATTTTTTTTTCGTGAGCAAAAGGAGACGCAAAGTTTGAACTTTGCGTGATAATGATGAAAACCTTAAACACACAAACAAGATTAGAAAGATCACGCAAATCAAAATATGAACTTGCGCAAACTATGAAGAACTCGCGCAAAGTTCCAATCTGGCGCAAACCGAATGGAAAACAATAAATCTTCCAAAAAATCAATTATAGCCATGAAATTTATGCAACCAATACACACAGAATTTATCGAAAACAAGATTCTAACATTTTTCAATTAACAAACTCAATCAAAAACCACGAAATCAAAAAATCGAAAATGTAACAGTACGTCAAAACCGTTTTTCCAGAAAATCAACAATTTTCAAAATTGACAATCAAAACTTGTTTTTCTTGCAAATCGATGTGAAACAATAATGTTCTACAATTAAAAACGAGTTCAACAAACCAATTTACAAAGAAATTCAATCACAAAACAATCTGAATTTGATGAAAAATCAAGAAAACGAGATTTTCTTGAAAAATTCAAGAAAATCGATCAAATTTTCGATTAACCCACAAATTCAGAAACTAAAACACAATCTCTCAATTCTCTCAAGATTCAGATCGGCTCTGATACCAATTGTGAGTCCAAGAATCACTAAATCCTAGAGAGAGAAAGTAGAGAGAGAGTTCAAGGCGTAAAGTATATGTGTATTCAAAGTAGGCGTGAATGTGTTACAAACAACCAAGACCAAAGGGACTTAAATACCCTGGTCAGATACAACAGATAAAACCTATCTACGTACAGTATAAGACCAAGCCTATAAATACAATGATTACTATAAAATCAGACTTAACAGTAAATATCTTCTGATCTATATCTCTGATTGTTTGAAAGAAGAACAACTTTCGAACATGAAAAACGTTTTCTTAAATGTTCAAACCACTTCTCTATTCTCAAAAGATTTCATGAATTTGGAAGTATGACTTTTAAATGTTTTTCATGCTTGGAGCTTTCATGTTTAACTGACCGTGTGTTTCTAAAGATTAATACTTGTGTATTATCTTGTCTATATACTGTCAAGTATTCACACACAACGGTTCAGTATTTCATATTTGATTTTGTTATTACCATGTATCAAAAGTTTAATCTTTCTATGGTAATACTCCCGTTTGCTATTCATTATTGTTTGAATCAAACGTTATTGCTTATCAAATGTGCTTTTATTGTTAATATGTTTATATTTTGTTCATATAAACATCTTACGTCTTTGATTTCCCTTCTTATTATTCTTCATGAATTTTGATCTGATCTTAATCATTGTCAAATTCTCAAAACATTTCTATTCTTTCATGATTATTCATTCATACAAAGTTTTGAGAAATCTTAAATGCTTAACATGCTCAAAATTTCATTCTTATCTTTATGGGCATACATACACTGACTAATGATTTCTTGTGCTTTAATTGTCAAGAAAATCATTGAGGAAATACATGCTTTTAGGAAAATATATGGAATTCAGTGTGAGAGCTTAAAAGAACTTCCATGGATTCACGATAACCAGTGTTTCCTACCCAGGAAGTAATCCTTCGAGTGATTGAGGGGAGAGGGGTCAAAAGAATAGAGTGTTGGTGTGTGATGAGGTAAAATGGAAAAGAGAGATTGGTTAGAAGTGAGCTTTAATGTTTAAAAGAAAGAGGGTGAGAGATCAGAGTAAAAGAATATCAGACTCTGCACCAAACTTCTTTCTGAGACGGGCAGCCGTATAAACTGTTGGTTCACATTTCTTCGTGACCTTCATTGGAAAAGGCACCTAGCCCATGCCATCTCTTGCAAACACCCCACCAGCTACTCATTCTTTTCTCAAAAAGAGAATGTTTCACATTTTCTGGGGAAGCAGCACATAATCTATTGGTTCTTCACTTGGAAGATACTGATATTGAAAAAGAAGGAAAGTTGCCCCACCTTCGACCCTTCATCATGCACATTGAGTCTATGTATAACCATTGTTGTCTCGGTGATTTACATACTTTGAGCCTTATGAAACACAATCATTGTGCTAATTCTTTCATACACAAGCACGAGCACACAGAAAATCCGTTTTTCTGTCTTAACATTCATAGAAAATACCTTGTTACTGACATGCATTTCTAGAAGTCCTGGGGAGTGAACGTCACTTCAAGCTCCTTAAATTGTACATTCGTTGTACACAGTAACTTTGTGTTACTGACATGCATTTCTAACTGTTTCATTTGTTGATTCTGGGTTACAACTCAAAACTTGTCTGAATTTGAAAAGATTCAGATGAATACGTTCATGAATTGAGGGCTCATTATCAGATCAGTTGGGGGAGAATGTTCATATTTTATCAGAAGAGATCATGAAGGTTGTTCTACATTGTTTAATTGGGGGAGAAGTTTCAAAGATTAAGCTGAAATTGAAATGAGTTTTGATGATTTTGATTCTCACAATTCATCAAAAAGGGGGAGAAATCTACAGAGTTCAATTTCAAAGTATGAAGAATGTTCAAAGTGAAAAGACTTATGGAGAATTTCTGAAAGTTCAAATCTGATGAAAAGAAATCATTCAGAGATGATTTAAAGACAAGTCAAGATGATTTAAGAAAGTTGGTTTTCTGAAGACGATCCAGATATCAGAGAGATGAAGATATGAGATCAAAGATTCCTAAATCAATAGTTCAAAGATGAAGATTTCAAAAATGTTTCAAAGAAGTTTCAAAGAAGTTTCAAAGAAGTTTCATGAATTCAGATTCGTGTTCAAGACTTGTTGACTTTCCAAAGATGCCAATTGTAAAAGACTTTTCAAGATTCTTTAAAGCATAAGAGATTGAAAATTGCCAAAGCTTCATCATTTAAAAGTTGTCAAAGTCAAAGTTTGAAGAATCAAGCGCTGAAGAGGATTGTCAAATTTTTATTAAATCTTGAATACAAAGGGGGAGATTGTTAGTTTATAATTGTATCCAAGATTTAATAGGAAAAGTCAAAGTATTGTAAAGTCAAAATAGTCAGCATTAGTCTTTGAGAGAAGTAAATTTGTGAGAGTTTAGTATTGTGAGAGTTTCTTAGTAGGTATAAATACCTTGTGTGTTGTAAGAGTTTGTAACTTCAAGCTTTGTAATTGTCATATTTGTGAAATATACTTGTGACTATTTCTCTCTCTACTCTCTCTCTAGAATCTTGATTGTCAAATCTTTCATTGATTGTGTTGGGAACTGAAGATTCTACTAAGTGTAGTTACTACTGCTAGTACAAGTGTAGTTACTACTGCCAGAACAAGTTGAAGATTAATACTGCTAAGTGTTACTACTGCTAGTAGAATTACTACTGCTTGAACAAAGTTAGTACTGCTTAGCTAGTTAGTACTGCTAGTAGTTAGTACTGCTTGCAGTTAATGCTGCTAGATGAAGTTAATGCTGCTGAGCATTATTAGTGCTGCTAAAGAGATCCGGATGGAATGTACTACAGCTGGATATACTGAAGATATACTTAGAAGATATACATGGAAGATATACTGAAGATTTGTTTATTCTTTGTAATTATCTTTTTATCAGTATATGTATAGAATGTTTAGAATAGATAGAAATAACTTTTGATAATTGTTTTTCAAGAGAGAAATCAACCTCAAGGCATAGATCCTAATTCTAGAGAAGTAGAATTCGTATTGGTGAGCCTGTTCATCAATATTGAGGTTGAGTGTGTAATCTTGTAGCTTTAAGCATTCAATACAAGTTTACTGTTTGATAATTATATACTGTGTTTGATTACTGTTTTATTAAATATCAAAGTGTTTTTCCGCAACTTCTTTGATATTAGTTTCTGAGTATTAATTCTTGTTAAGAATTCGATCCTGACAAGTGGTATCAGAGCCAGTATTATCAGAAACATACAGTCAAAATCACATCATCATGGCTAAAGGTTCAGAGTCTTCAAGCTCAGAAATTCCTACAGAGGTAACATCTAATCTTTGTTCCAAACCCTGTATTGAAACTGTTAAAAAGTACAGGGATCATAACCAGAAAATGAGTGATGATCTGAAGAGATTAGAAAAGGACATAAAAGACTATGTTAGGATTGTTGAGAGGTTTGAAGAGCAGATTAAGAGTTTTCAAGCCAATGAGCTTCAACATTCCTATGACACAAACTACTGGAAGTGGGAGAAAGATCAGTATGAGTTTAAGCTTAAACAGAAAGAAGAGGAGAATGAAAAGATAAAGAGTGAGTTTGAGAAAGCCAAGCTGGATATTGAGAAATTTTCCAATGCTTCAAAAGCAATGGACTCTTTGCTCCAAACTCAAATCCATGACAAACTTAGAAGAGGAATAGGCTATAACACCACCCCACCACCATACAACAACAATTACATTCCTCCTACTTCAGACCTGTTAGACACCAAAGATAGGAAGGACTTGCCTGAGGGAGCCACTGAAATAGATCCCTTAGATGAGGAAATTGTTGAGGATAAGACTGAGAAAGAGGTTGGCAAGAGTAAGGAGAACAAGGTGAGTGGTGAGATTTCTATAGAAAACAACATTATCACCAATGAGGATTGTGGAAGGGCTTGGATCAAATCCAAGAACATAGAGAAGACAGAGGAAAAGTCTGGTAAGGTCCATTATAAACAGACCACAGTTGTGAATCCAGGTCCTTGCAAACAGTGTGCTTGTAAGAAGAATGAGCCCCAAAAACAGGACAAAAAGAGGGGAAATCAAAGAAACTGGAATAATCAGTGGGCACACAAACAAGGGGTTGATTTGAGTAAAATCAATAGACCAAAACCTTGTTTTATATGTGGCAAATTGAATCATCTTGCCAAACACTGTTATTTCAACCCGATCAACCAAAGAGTCACTTTTCAAAGAAAACCACAAAACTCTTTTGGTTATAGGAATAACAGAAGGAATCAATTGGCTGAGAAAAGAGCACCTTTAAAGTCTCATGTTCAAAATAAGTTTGCTAAACCAAAGAAAAATACTCCAAATAAGCCAAGGAGTAATTTAAAGACAAAGAAAGCAAACAACTTTGTTCAAGTTTGGGTTCCAATTGTAAAGAAACCTGTTAGTACGACTATCCCAGATAGTACTGCTAACAGAAATAGTGCTGCTGCAACCAATACTACTGCTAACAAGGATAGTGCTTCTACTAGTATTAATGTTGCAAAGCCTATAATCTTGACAAAGTATTCCAGCCATGAGATTCCTAAACAACTCATTCAGACCAAACTGACAGATTATATTAATGAGAAAGGTCAACCCAAGACCACTTTGGCTTGGGTTCCTTCCAAGACTAACTGATCTATTAAGTGTGCAGGGCAACCAACAGCTCAAGAAGAAGGGCATTTGACAGGAAGAAAGTGGTTGCTCTTGGCACATAACAAGTAACATGGACTGCCTTCAAAGCTTCAAAAGGTTTGATGGAGGACATGTTGCTCTTTGTATGTTACTCCAGATGGAGGTAAGTTCAAAGGTAAGAAAAGTGGTTAATACTGCTTTCAGTTAATACTGCTAGTGGTTAATACTGCTTTCAGTTAATACTGCTAGTTTAGTTAATACTGCTAGTGGTTAATACTGTTTTCAGTTAATACTGCTAGTAGTTAATACTGCTAGTAGTTAATACTGCTAGTGGTTAATACTGCTTTCAGTTAATACTGCTAGTAGTTAATACTGCTAGCTCAGTTAATACTGCTCGTGGTTAATACTGCTCGCGGTTAATACTGCTAGTTAGTTAATACTGCTCGCGGTTAATACTGCTAGTTTAGTTAATACTGCTAGTGGTTAATACTGTTTTCAGTTAATACTGCTAGTAGTTAATACTGCTAGTAGTTAATACTGCTAGTGGTTAATACTGCTTTCAGTTAATACTGCTAGTAGTTAATACTGCTAGTTCAGTTAATACTGCTCGTGGTTAATACTGCTCGCGGTTAATACTGCAAGTTAGTTAATACTGCTCGCGGTTAATACTGCTAGTTAGTTAATACTGCTCTAGGTTAATACTGCTTATATTCCGAATACTATAAATACTTTTTGCCCGCCTAAAAGTACATAACGACTCTTTGCATACTGTTCTCTTGCGCTCAAAACCTTTTCTCTCAAAAACCTAGTCTTCCAGGCAAGAAAATCCCAGTTCAATGGCATCCATGACGTTTATTGTCAGGATCGAATTCTTAACAAGAATTTATACTCAGAAACTAATATCAAAGAAGTTGCGGAAAAACACTTTGATATTTAATAAAACAGTAATCAAACACAGTATATAATGATCAAACAGTAAGCTTGTATTGAATGCTTAAAGTTACAAGATTACACTCTCAACCTCAATATTGATGAACAGACTCACCAATACGAATTCTACTTCTCTAGAATTAGGATCTATGCCTTGAGGTCGATTTTTCTCTTGAAAAACAATTATGAAAAGTTCTTTCTATCTATTCTACACATTCTATACATATACTGATAAAAAGATAATTACAAAGAATAAACAAATCTTCAGTATATCTTCCATGTATATCTTCTAAGTATATCTTCAGTATATCCAGCTGTAGTACTTTCCATCCGTATCTCTTTAGCAGCACTAATAATGCTCAGCAGCATTAACTTCAACTAGCAGCATTAACTTCAACTTGTTCTGGCAGTAGTAACTACACTTGTACTAGCAGTAGTAACTACACTTAGTAGAATCTTCAGTTCCCAACAATCTCCCCCTAACTTGACTTTTAGAAGAGAAGTCAAGTTCTTCAGATATTCTTCCAGATGCTCTTTTTAATGCTCCCAAAACTTCCAAGATCACGCTGCTAAGTCTGGATTCAGTCCCAAACTCTGATTGATTATCCTCTGAATGAGATACTTGGCCATTTCTGAATTTGGTGCACAACCCAACTTCTTCTTTAGCATGGCATGAACCTTCAGTCTGGTGTGATTATATACTCTATCCACTAGGAAGTATTCTGTGTGATTTCTATCCAAAGTCACTGCATATACTCCACTAGTTTCATATAGAGTCCAACTTGTGACTTCTTTAAACACACTCTTGATTACCTGGTTCACTTCTTCAGGTTTGAACATCATGCATAAATACTCCATCACCAGTTTTGTAAGAGACATTCCTGGAGTATTCAGATGGTCTGCATACAACTTAATTCCTATGTCAAACATCTCTTCTATATCAGATCTAGAGCATGTTTTGACAACCTTGATCCAAGTATTGAATATTTCATACTTGTCACCTTTCCTCTTTAGTCTGATGTAATCTTTTCCATCCATTTTCAGAACATCCCAGTGAATGATCTCTGGTGGCTTAACTCCAACAGGTTCTGCAGAAATTGGTTCAGGCACTTTGTCCATCACTACCATATATAAGCTTACATCATCTTTGATTGATGACCCTTGCTGGCTTGATGACTCAGGTGCCACTTCTTCTTCAGCAACATTTTGTTCTTCTTCTGTTCTAGACTTCTTATCTTTCTTTCTTTTGGCCATCATCTTGGTTCTTTTCAAAGTCTTTTGAACCTGCACTAGAGTAGCTTCCTTCTTCTTTTCTTCCTTTTCCCTTTCCATTTCTTTTATAGGAGTTCCCTCTTCACTTTCAGGGAATGGTTGATTCATATCTATATCATGTCTCTCCTTTGCCTTCTTTTCAAACTCCACTCTATCCTTTTCATTGCTCTTCAGCTTCTCCATTTCTTTCTCATATAGATCCTTAACTTGATCAAAATTCATCTTCACAAACATTTCTTTCTTTACCCCAATTGCACTTTTCAAGAAAGTTATCATTTTGTTTCTTTCCTGAGTAGCAAGGTAAGTTTGTGAAGGTCTTCTCTTCTTTGCACTTGATCTGACCATCATAGCCTTTCTCAAGGTTATTGCTCTTTGCTTGGCTTTCTCTGTTTCTAACCCTTTCTGGAATGCTTCATTTAACTCATTTGCTAGTGCTCTGGCCATTTCTCTGTCTTTTTCAACCTGTTCCTTTTCTGCTAGATCTAACTCTTCTTGCACTTTCTTTGCTAATGCTTCATCTGACTCAATCATCTTTTGCTTTTTAGATGGTTGATCAGATTCTATCATCTTTTCTTTCCCTTTTCTTTTTATATCTGCAGCCATGTCTTTCTTTTCTGATTTCTTGTCTCTCCCTTCATTTATGACCACTCCCTTTGCTTTGGGAGTGTCATTCTTAGCTTTTATTAGCACTTCAGCTACTTCAATTTCTGTTGGTGTTAACTCTGTTACTGCTGCTTGTGAGGTTTCAGCAGCATTAACAGTTTCTGCTTCCTTCTCCCCCTCAACTTCAACTCTTTCTTTATCAAACTCCCTTTCACTTGATGCTTCTTCCATGTTGATCTCCCCCTTTTTGGGAGCATCAGTCTCTGGTTTCCTCCTTTTGAGCACAAATTGTTTCTTTCTTTTCTTTTGAACCAGCCTGGTCACCATCTTCTTTAATTTTTCAATCTGGACTTGTTGTGACAGGATCACCAGCTTCATCTCCTCTATTTCTTTTCCTTGCTTGATGACATCCTGGTTGATGTTTCCCATGGTCTCCATCAATTCATCATAGTTATATCTGTCCTCACCTTCTCCAGGAGTGTTACCCCCTATTGAAGGATCATTGGATCTTTTAGTAGTGGAAGTCTTCTGCCTAGCAGAAGCACTATCCACCCCTGTGGTTTCTTGGCACCAGGGACCTTCAAATGATTGCTCATTCAAAGTTGCCATGGGGGAGGTCTTATTGATGTTACCACTGTCCTCCTCTGTGTTAGCAGGAGTAGTGGCAGCCTCATCTCCCATATGCTCTACCTTCTCCTCAGAGAGCACCTCCTTTGGGTTGGGAGACACCCTTGTGGTTTCCCTTTGGATATTCTCTAGGGGAGAATTCTCCCTTAGAGGGCTTAAAGGCTGTGTGGGTGATGGTACAAGAAGGGAAGGAGCCTTCTTTACCTGTTTTCTTTGATAAGTTTGGGTAATTGGAGAGGTTGGTTTTGTAAGAATGGACTGGGGAATTGTTTTTGAGTGAGAAGGTTGGGCTTGGCTAGCAGTGGGATGGTCTAATGAGGGCCTTGACCCTGCTGCCATACCTTCAGTGGTTTGGGACACCACCATCATTGTAGAGAACAATGGGGTGTCAACTCCTTCCGAGTCCCCAGCAGATCTTCTCATGTTTGAGAAAACCTTGCCTTTTGGGGGTTTAGGTACATATACCCCAACAGGTTGAGGTATGTCCGTCAATTCATGGTTAATTACTTCCTGAACAAATCTGGGATACATAAAGAAACTCTTTTTGTTTCCCATATTTGATACAAGATCATTGAAAATCATCTTTGAGAAATTGTACCTTCTGGATGTAGCCAAGCATACCAAAGCATATGCAATTGGACTGCTGAACTCACTCCATCCAGTGGTCTTTTTGGAGATACAATGCATTAGGGTATGAACAAGAAAACGCCATTGGGGTGAAAATTTTGCTTTTGAGAATTTGAAAACACCCAATGGGCCTCCATACCCCATTCTAGTAAGATTAGAAAACAGTTCATCATTAGAGATAGACATTATACCAGCGGCATCGTCTAGACGTAGACTGATGCGAATGACTTCTTCAGTAACTGTAAGTGAGTGATCACAGATTCTTGTCTTGATCATTTGCACACCATTTTCCACAACAATGGTTGCATTAGCCCAGAACTGCCTTTGGTGCTCAATGTAGATTGTAGGTGATACAGTAAGAGCATGAGCAATGTGGCTCGACTTCAGAAAGTCGACTATCTGATGAAAACCTTCAGCTTGTTTTGGCTTTTGTAGCATCGCAATCTCGTTGTGCTCGTCGATGAATGTCATGGATGCCATTGATCTTAGCGAAAACTTGCCTGAAAACTTCGGACTTGAGAGAGAAAAGGTTTTGAGCGCAAGAGAACAGTATGCAAAGAGTCGTTATGAACTTTTAGGCGGGCAAAAGGTATTTATAGTATTCGGAATATAAGCAGTATTAACCTAGAGCAGTATTAACCACTAGCAGTATTAACTGAAATAGCAGTATTAACTACTAGCAGTATTAACTAACTAGCAGTATTAACTGCGAGCAGTATTAACCACGAGCAGTATTAACTGAACTAGCAGTATTAACTGCAAGCAGTATTAACTACTAGCAGTATTAACTAACTGGAAGTATTAACCGCGAGCAGTATTAACCACGAGCAGTATTAACTGAACTAGCAGTATTAACTGAAATAGCAGTATTAACTACTAGCAGTATTAACTGAACTAGCAGTATTAACTGAACTAGCAGTATTAACTACTAGCAGTATTAACTGAACTAGCAGTATTAACTGAACTAGCAGTACTAACTGAACTTACTCCTTTTAACCTTGCTAAATACTGAGTACTGCTATGCATATCCTGAAAAGAAGATTAGTAACACCAAGAATAACAATATACAGGTATAAACTCACTTTTTGAGAAGAAGATTATTCAAAGTTTATCATTCCCACACTTGTTACCAAGAAAGTGAATCTACTCACATCAAAAGCTTTAGTGAATAGATCAGCAAACTGATTATCAGTGTGAACTTTGACAACTTGAATAAGTTTCTTTTCATTACAATCTCTTATAAAGTGATACCTGATTTCAATGTGCTTTGTCTTTGAGTGCTTGACTGGATTATTTACAATGCTAATAGCACTGCTGTTGTCAATAAAGATTGGAGTATGTAGAAAGGTTACCCCATAATCCAGCATTTGATTCTGAATCCATAAGACTTGAGAACAGCAACTTGCAGCTGCTATGTACTCTGCCTCTGTTGTAGATATGGATACGGTGGTTTGTTTCTTGCACTGCCATGAGACTAGTCTAGCACCCAAAAACTGACATCCTCCAGAAGTAGATTTTCTGTCCAAGTTTGCCCCACCTAGATCACTGTCTGAGTATGCTATTAGGTCAAAAGGTGAGTTATGCGGATACCAAAGTCCCAATCTGGGTTGCCCTTTGAGATATCTGAATATCCTCTTAACAGCTTGAAAGTGAGATTGCTTTGGCCTAACTTGAAATCTTGCACATACACAGACTGGAAACATAATATCTGGCCTTGATGCTGTGAGATACATGAGAGAGCCAATCATGGATCTATAAAGATGCACATCCATATCCTCCCCCTCAAGATCTGCTGTGATCTGCTTGTGTGTTTCCATAGGTGTGCTTGCAGGTTTTGATTCTGAGAAACCAAACTTGGTTAGAATATCCTGCACATACTTGGATTGACATATAAAAATGCCATCTGACTTCTGTTGAACTTGGAGTCCAAGGAAGAAAGTAAGTTCCCCCATGGAACTCATTTTGAACCTTTGATGCATTAAATCCTCAAACTCCTTGCACATATTGTTTCTTGTAGAACCAAAAATAATGTCATCAACATATATTTGGACCAGCAAGATATCCTTCTTCTTTCTTTTGATAAATAGAGTCTTATCAATGACTCCCCTTTCAAAGTCATTTTCCAAGAGATAGGATGACAGGGTGTCATACCATGCTCTTGGGGCTTGATGTAGTCCATAAAGTGCTTTCTTTAATTTGTATACTCTGTCTGGATAGCTTGGGTTTTCAAACCCTGGTGGTTGGCAGACATATACTTCTTCTTCAATTGACCCATAGAGAAAAGCACTTTTTACATCCATTTGGTAGACTTTGAAGTTCATGTAAGAAGCATAGGCTAGGAATAGTCTGATTGCTTCTATCCTAGCTACAGGTGCAAAAACTTCTTCATAATCTATGCCCTCTTCTTGAGTGTAGCCTTGAGCTACCAGCCTTGCTTTGTTTCTTATAACAATACCTCTTTCATCTCTCTTGTTTCTGAAAATCCACTTTGTGCCAATTGCTCTGTGACCTTTAGGAAGGTCTACTAGATCCCATACATCTTGTAGCTTGAATTGTAACAGTTCTTCTTGCATTGCTTCTATCCAGCTAGATTCTTTCATAGCATCATGTGCCTTTTTAGGCTCAAGCTGGGATAGAAAACAAGAAAGGACTGTATGCTGTTGATCTTTCATTTCTTGAAGCCTGCTTTGATGTCTAGTCATCATAGGAGAAGAGATATCTCCTATTACCAACTGTGGAGGATGATTCTTTTGAACTCTTGTGTTATGACTAGATTCTTCATTCAGTCCAGCCTCTAGATTAGAGTCATGCAACTCAACTGAAGTGTCTTCAGATGTCACTTCTGATTCTTGAGTCTCCTCATCTCTAGTGTCTTCTTCACTCTGACTTGGTTCAGTATATGATTCCTTTTCACAGTCTTCATTTACTGTGGGTATGGGAAAAATCACAGATTTAGATATACTTTCTTGAACTTGTGTGATCTCTGATTCTCCACCATCTGTTCCTGTATACTCATTACTGAAACCAAAAGAGTTAGTTAGTGAATCAATGTCAAATAGCCATTGAGGTCCAGACCCAACAGGATTTGGTGTGTTCTCATTGCATTTGACATTGTCACTTTCTTCAATTATTCTAGAAGAAGAGTTAAAAACTCTGTAGGCCTTACTCTGAGATGAGTATCCAACAAGAAATCCATCATCTGCTTTGCTATCAAACTTACCTAAGTGAGATTTGGTATTTAGAATTGTACAAGGACACCCAAAAGATTTGAAGAAACCAATAAAAGGTTTTCTTTGATTTAAAAGCTCATATGGGGTCTTGTTCTTTTGCTTGACCACTAGAACTCTGTTTTGGACATAACAAGCAGTATTAACTGCTTCAGCCCAGAATGTAATTGGCAATTTTGAATCAGCCAACAGAGATCTAGCAGCCTCTATTAGTGTCCTATTTCTCCTTTCAGCAACACCATTCTGTTGAGGAGTTCTAGGAGCACTATATTGTCTCTCAATACCTTTTCCTTCACAAAAAGTGTTTAAATCATGATTTTTAAATTCAGTTCCATTATCTGATCTAATGACTTTTACTCTTTGATTAGTTTGGTTTTCAATTCTTAGAATAAAGGATTTGATAAGATCACTTGTTTCATCCTTAGTCCTTAGAAAATATACCCAAGTAAACCTGGAGTAATCATCAACAATAACCAAGCAGTACGATTTCTTGCCTATACTCATAACATTTGTAGGACCAAACAGATCCATATGCAATAACTGGAGACAAGAAGAAACAGAATTTAACTCTTTGGTCTTATGAGAAGTTTTGTGTTGTTTGCCTTTGAGACAAGCAACACAATGATCATCACATGAAAAGACTTTTGAAGGTAAACCTCTTACAAGGTTATTTTTAACAAGATTGTTCATAGTCTTGTAATTCATGTGACACATCCTTCTGTGCCAAAGGGAGGATTCATCTATAGAAGCTTTTGAAACAAGACAATTTAAAGATGAATCACTATCAACATTGTCCAAATCAAGACAGTAAACATTGTCCTTCCTTGGAGTTCTAAGTAGTATCATGCTTTCATCAACTACCTTGAACCCTGGAGCAAGAATCATACACTCAGTATTAGTAAATAATATACTATGTTGTTTGTCACAAACCTGTGATACACTTAACAGGTTGTACTTTAATTGATCAACATAGTAGACATCCTCAAATGTCATCTTACCTTTGGTGACATTACCTTTTCCACTTATCTTACCACCAGTAAGATTGTCTCCAAATGCAACATGTCCTCCATTAATTTGCTTGAAATCCTGAAGGCATGACATGTTGCCAGTCATGTGCCTAGAGCAACCACTATCAACATGCCATATGCTCTTTCCCTTGAGCTGTTGGTTGCCCTGCACATTAAATAAATCAATTAGTATGATTGGGGACCCAAGCCAAAGTGATCTTGGGTCTGCCATTCTCATCAAAGTATTTACATTCCTTTTTAATGAGGTTTTTAAACTCAGAGCACTCTTTATTAGAGTACTTTGTCAATATGATTGGCTTAGTAGAATCAATACTGGAAGCAGTACTAACCTTAGAAGTACTAACAGAGTTAGCAGTACTAACAGGTGTAGCAGTACTAACAGGTTTAGCAGTACTAACCTTGTTAGCAGCATTAACATTGTTAGCAGTAGTATTACTTCTAGCAGCACTATCATTGTCAGCAGCACTATTTGTGGTAGCAGTACTAACAATTTTAGTGCTTTTAGGAATCCACATATTGACACTTTCTTTAACAGAATACTTTTTCTTCATATGGCTTTTAGTTTTAACAGTTTTCTTAGTCACATGGTTCTTTTCAATTTTCTTATAACCAAAGGGTTTTTGCATGGATCTTTGGAAATTCATTCTTTGGTTCATGGGATTGAAATAACAGAATTTTGCAAGATGATTCAATTTGCCACAGATAAAGCAAGGTTTTGGTCTATTGATTTTACTCAGATCAACCCCTTGTTTATGTGCCCATTGATTATTCCAGTTTCTTTGATTTCCCCTCTTTTTGTCCTGTTTTTGGGGTTCATTCTTCTTACAAGTACACTGTTTGCAAGGACCTGGATTCACAACTGTGGTCTGTTTATAATGCACCTTACCAGACTTTTCCTCTGTCTTCTCTATGTTCTTGGATTTGATCCAAGCCCTTCCACAATCCTCATTGGTGATAATGTTGTTTTCTATAGAAGTCTCACCACTCACCTTGTTCTTCTTACTCTTGCCAACCTCTTTCTCAGTCTTATCCTCAGCAATTACCTCATCTAAGGGATCTATTTCAGTGGCTCCCTCAGGCAAGTCCTTCCTATCTTTGGTGTCTAACAGGTCTGAAGTAGGAGGAATGTAATTGTTGTTATATGGTGGAGGTGTGGCATTATACCCAATTCCTCTTCTTAATTTATCATGAATCTGATTTTGCAGTAAGGAGTCCATTGCTTTAGAAGCATTGGAAAACTTTTCTACATCAAGCTTAACCTTGGTTAACTCCTCTTTCAGTTTTTCACTCTCCTCTTTAGATTTGGTCAGTTTAAGTTCTAAATCCTTTTTCTCCCACTGCCAGTAATTAGTGTCATATGAGTGTTGTAGTTCATTGGCTTGAAAACCTTTGATTTGATCTTCAAATCTCTCTACTATCCTCACATAGTCTTTTATATCCTTTTCTAGTCTCTTTAGGTCATCACTCATCTTCTGATTGTGATCCCTGTACCTTTTAACAGTGTCTATGCAAGTTTTAGAGCAGAGATTAGAACTTACCTCAGATGGGAGATCAGATACTTTTGCCATAAGAGCTTGATTCTGAATAGCTTCTTCTGCTTGATCACTCCAATCAAACCCCATTCCTTGTTGAGAAACAAGGGCTTGAGCAGAGTTTCTGTTGTTATTGAAGCTTCCAGATTGAGCTTGTTGATGGTTGTTGTTGTGAGACATTCCACTTCTGCATTCTCTAGCAAAATGTCCTTTCAGATGGCATTTGTAGCATTCTACCTTTGATTTATCAAACCCTGCTCCATCTTCTCTTCTTTGTGAGAAGTTGTTTCTTCCAGTCCTCTTTATAAACTTTTTAACCCTCATGGAGAGCATGGCCATCTGCCACTTAATATCCATCTCTTCCAGATCATCAGGATGAAGTTGTTCTAAGTCATCATTGATCAAAGAAGAATTTCCATGATTAGAAAGAAGAGCTTCAAATACATAATCAGTGCCTTTATCTAGATTTGATCCATTAGCAGCATTAACTGATTCAGAGTTAGCAGTAGAATCAATTGATGCTGATAGGAGTGCAGCATTATGAACATATCCAGAAGGCTTCTTCTTTGCCTCCACCTCAGCTTCAAATACTCTAAGATCATTGTACAGATCATCAAGTTCTTTGTCTTCCAACTGATCATTCTGTCTGAATGACACAGTGTACATGGTCCATTCATCTCCAAGGGACCTTAAGAACTTTCTGTTCACATCATCTTGATCAATCTGTACTCCCATAGTAGCTAGTTCACCAATTAGTTTATTAAACCTGTCAAAAGTTTGAGTCATGGACTCATTCTTAGTTGACATGAAGTTTTCATACTGTTGCTTTAAGATTGCCTTTTGATTTCTCTTGGTACTTTTGGTACCTGATAATCTCTTCTCTAGAGCATTCCAGAGCATCTGTGCATCAGTACAATTGCAGAATTGGTGTTGATACTCATTTGGAATGGCCAAGAGCAGTGTGCTCAAGGCTTTCATCTCTGTCTGTCTTGATTTCCTGTCTGCATCTGTCTTTGGAGGAGTTCTTTTGCCATCTTCACCAATCTTTCCTCCATCAGATGGGCCATTCTCAATGATGTCCCACATAGAATAATCTGTGAGGAGAATATATTGCTTGATTCTGATCTTCCACATGTCAAATTCATTGGATCTGAGCATTGGAACTTTTGAGACCAAAGTACTGCTTGATTCTGTAAGATTTTCCATGATGAATAACTGTTTCTGAGAGAATTTGGCTCTGATACCACTTGTCAGGATCGAATTCTTAACAAGAATTTATACTCAGAAACTAATATCAAAGAAGTTGCGGAAAAACACTTTGATATTTAATAAAACAGTAATCAAACACAGTATATAATGATCAAACAGTAAGCTTGTATTGAATGCTTAAAGTTACAAGATTACACTCTCAACCTCAATATTGATGAACAGACTCACCAATACGAATTCTACTTCTCTAGAATTAGGATCTATGCCTTGAGGTCGATTTTTCTCTTGAAAAACAATTATGAAAAGTTCTTTCTATCTATTCTACACATTCTATACATATACTGATAAAAAGATAATTACAAAGAATAAACAAATCTTCAGTATATCTTCCATGTATATCTTCTAAGTATATCTTCAGTATATCCAGCTGTAGTACTTTCCATCCGTATCTCTTTAGCAGCACTAATAATGCTCAGCAGCATTAACTTCAACTAGCAGCATTAACTTCAACTTGTTCTGGCAGTAGTAACTACACTTGTACTAGCAGTAGTAACTACACTTAGTAGAATCTTCAGTTCCCAACATTTATCGATGAGCACAATGAGATCGCAATGCTGCAGAAGCCCAAACAAGCAGAAGGATTCCACCAGATTGTGGATTTCCTCAAGACAAGTCACATTGCTTATGCTCTCACTGTTGCCCCTACCATCTACATCGAACATCAGAGGTTGTTCTGGGCAAATGCCACCATTGTTGCTGAAGATGGTGTGCAAATGATAAAGACAACCGTGTGTGGCAAGCCATTAACAGTTACTGAAGAGGTCATTCGTATCAGTCTACGTCTAGACGATGCCTCTGGTATAACGTCTATCTCTAATGATGAATTGTTTTCTAATCTTACTAGAATGGGGTATGGAGGCCCATTGGGTGTTTTCAAATTCTCAAAAGCAAAGTTTTCACCCCAATGGCGTTTTCTTGTTCATACCCTGATGCATTGCATCTCCAAAAAGACCACTGGATGGAGTGAGTTCAGCAGTCCAATTGCATATGCTTTGGTATGCTTGGCTACATCCAGAAGGTACAATTTCTCAAAGATGATTTTCAGTGATCTTGTATCAAATATGGGAAACAAAAAGAGTTTCTTTATGTATCCCAGATTTGTTCAGGAAGTAATTAACCATGAATTGACGGATATACCTCAACCTGTTGGGGTATATGTACCTAAACCCCCAAAAGGCAAGGTTTTCTCAAATATGAGAAGATCTGCTGGGGACTCTGAAGGAGTTGACACCCCATTGTTCTCTACAATGATGGTGGTGTCCCAAACCAATGAAGGTATGGCAGCAGGGTTAAGGCCCCCATTAGACAAACCCACTGCTAGCCAAGCCCAACCTTCCCTCTCAAAATCAATTCCACAGTCCCTTCTGAATAAGCCCACTTCTACAATTACCCAAACTTATCAAAGAAAACAGGTAAAGAAGGCTCCTTCCCTTCTTGTACCATCACCAACTAAGCCTTTAAGCCCTCTAAGGGAGAATTCTCCCCTAGAGAATATCCAAAGGGAAACCACAAGGGTATCTCCCAACCCAAAGGAGGTGCTCTCTGAGGAGGAGGTAGAGCATATGGGTGATGAGGCTGCCACTACTCCTGCTAGCACAGAGGAGGAAAGTGGTAACATCAATAAGACCTCCCCCATGGCAACTTTGAATGAGCAATCATTTGAAGGTCCCTGGTGCCAAGAAACCACAGGGGTGGATAGTGCTTCTGCTAGGCAGAAGACTTCCACTACTAAAAGATCCAATGATCCTTCAATAGGGGGTAACACTCCTAGAGAAGGTGAGGACAGATATAACTATGATGAATTGATGGAGGCAATGGGCAACATCAACATGGATGTACTCAAACAGGGCAAAGATATAGAAGAGCTAAAACTCATAGTACTGTCACAACAAGAACAAATCATCAAGTTGAAGCAAATGGTAAGGAAACTGATTCTGCAAAAGAAGAAGAAACAATTTGTGCTCAGAAGGAGGAAACCAGTGACTGATGCTCCCAAAAAGGGGGAGTCAGAAGCTGATGCCAAAGCTAAGGGGGAGCAAGAGGAAAAACATAATGTTGAGGGGGAGAATGAGCAAGCAGCAGAAACAGAGCCAGCAGCAGAAACCATTAATACTGCCAGTTCAAGTAAAGCAGCAGAAATGGTTAATACTGCTGAGCTGAAAGAAGCAGCAGAACAAGTAAAAGAGGTCCTTACAGAGCTTGAGGTTGCAGAAACACTCATCAAAGCAAAACATGATACTCCCAAGGTCACCTCAAAGGCCAAAGGAGTTGTCATAAAAGAAAGAGGTGATGCAGCAAAGAACTCTAGCATTGAGAAGGAGATGGGTAAAGATAAAGGTAAGGCAAAGTTAGTGGAATCTGATCAACCAATCAAGAAGCAAAGGTTGGTTGAATCAGATGAAGCTTTAGCAAGGAAAATGCAGAAGGAGATGGAAAAAGAAGAAAGAGCTCAGGTGGAGAAGGACAGGGAAATGGCAAAGGCTTTAGCTGCTGAGCTAAATAAAGCCTATCAAAAGGGGCTTGAAACTGAAAAGGCTAAACAAAGGGCTATAAGTCTGAGAAAGGCTATGATGGCTAATACAAGTGCAAAGAAAAGAAGACCTTCACAAACTTACCTTGCCACTCAGGAAAGAAACAAAATGATAACTTTCTTGAGGAGTGCAATTGGGGTAAAGAAAGAAATGGTTGTGAAGATGAGTTTTGATCAAATCAGAGAGCTCTATGAAAAAGAAATGGGGAATCTGAAGAGCAATGAAAAGAAAAGAGTAGAGTTTGAAAAGAAGGCCAAGGAGAGTAATGATATAGATATGAATCAACCATTCCCTGAAAGTGAAGAGGGAACTCCTATCAAAGAAATGGCAAGGGAAAAGGAAGAAAAGAAGAAGGAAGCTACTCTAGTACAGGTTCAAAAGACTTTGAAAAGAACCAAGATGATGGCCAAAAGAAAGAAAGATAAGAAGCCTAGAGTAGAAGAAGAACAAAATGTTGCTGAAGAAGAAGTGGCACCTGAGTCATCAAGCCAGCAAGGGTCATCAATCAAAGATGATGTAAGCTTATATATGGTAGTGATGGACAAAGTGCCTGAACCAATTTCTGCAGAACCTGTTGAAGTTAAGCCACCTGAGATCATTCACTGGGATGTACTGACAATGGATGGGAAAGATTACATCAGACTCAAGAGGAAGGGTGATAAGTATGAAGTATTCAACACTTGGGTCAAGATTGTCAGAACATGCTCTAGATCTGATATAGAAGAGATGTTTGACATAGGAATTAAGCTGTATGCAGATCATCTGAATACTCCAGGAATTTCTCTTACAAAACTGGTGATGGAGTATCTATGCATGATGTTCAAACCTGAAGAAGTGGACCAGGTCATCAAGAGTGTGTTTAAAGAAGTCACAAGTTGGACTCTATATGAAACTAGTGGAGTATATGCAGTGACTTTGGATAGAAATCACACAGAATACTTCCTAGTGGATAGAGTATATAATCACACCAGACTGAAGGTTCATGCCATGCTAAAGAAGAAGTTAGGTTGTGCACCAAATTCAGAAATGGCCAAGTACCTAATTCAGAGGATAATCAATCAGAGTTTGGGACTGAATCCAGACTTAGGAGCATGATCTTGGAAGTTTTGGGAGCATCAAAAAGAGCATCTGGAAGAATATCTGAAGAACTTGACTTCTCTTCTAAAAGTCAAGTTAGGGGGAGATTGTTGGGAACTGAAGATTCTACTAAGTGTAGTTACTACTGCTAGTACAAGTGTAGTTACTACTGCCAGAACAAGTTGAAGATTAATACTGCTAAGTGTTACTACTGCTAGTAGAATTACTACTGCTTGAACAAAGTTAGTACTGCTTAGCTAGTTAGTACTGCTAGTAGTTAGTATTGCTTGCAGTTAATGCTGCTAGATGAAGTTAATGCTGCTGAGCATTATTAGTGCTGCTAAAGAGATCCGGATGGAATGTACTACAGCTGGATATACTGAAGATATACTTAGAAGATATACATGGAAGATATACTGAAGATTTGTTTATTCTTTGTAATTATCTTTTTATCAGTATATGTATAGAATGTTTAGAATAGATAGAAATAACTTTTGATAATTGTTTTTCAAGAGAGAAATCAACCTCAAGGCATAGATCCTAATTCTAGAGAACTAGAATTCGTATTGGTGAGCCTGTTCATCAATATTGAGGTTGAGTGTGTAATCTTGTAGCTTTAAGCATTCAATACAAGTTTACTGTTTGATAATTATATACTGTGTTTGATTACTGTTTTATTAAATATCAAAGTGTTTTTCCGCAACTTCTTTGATATTAGTTTCTGAGTATTAATTCTTGTTAAGAATTCGATCCTGACAGATTGTGCTTGAATTGAATTGAGATTTTACACTAACACTTTACATTGTTCATCTACAATGTAAATGATAAGGTTTTCAAGGGAAATAACTTGCAAAAGACCCACTCTCGTGCAGGATATTTCCGAAGCCACGCATTGGCAAAACTGAAAGAACGTACATCATTTAGTTTATCGATACCCACTAAAATCATGGTGTATTGCCAGAAAGAGACCAAGACATGGTGTGCTTCTCATTCTAAGGTTTTTTTTGACGAGTCATGGGATTAAAACAGATCCCCGTAGCAAAAGTTATTATCAGGATCTAATTCTTAACAAGAATAATGAACTCAGAAACAATATTAAAGGAGTTGCGGAATAACACTTTAATATTCAACTATCAAAGTAACAGTGAATCAGAAATCACAACTTGTAAACTTTATTGAATGATTAAAGTTACAAGCTTTCAAACAAAACCTCAATCTTGATGAACAGGCTCACCAAGACGAATTCTACTTCTCTAGAACTAGGATTATAAACCTTGAGGTTAATTCTCTCTCTAAAAACTTATCAATCAAAATTTAGTTCTATCAAAGACTTCTATACTATTTATACAAGACATATTACAAGATAATTATCAAAATACAATTGATCTTTATTCCATAATTATCTCATTTACTTTAGCAAGACTTCTTTACAGCTGTCTTCATTCCATACTGAGTCTTCATCTCATAAGCAACACTAACCTTCTTCAGAAGTATTAACCACTTTCAGCAGCATTAAACTCCTCAGCAGTATTAATCCTGTTGGCAGTAGTAATCCCTTATCAGTACTAACTACTAGCAGTACTAACTCTCCAAGCAGTACTAACTATTGAAATAGCAGCACTAACTTTTCAAGCAGTAGTAATCATGATATACTAGCAGCATTAATCATGATATACTAGCAGTATTAAATCTACAGGCTCATATAGCTTTATTCCCACCTTATGCATTTCTTCTAAGTCAGACCTGGAGCAACTTCTGATCACTTTACCCCAAGTTGTGTATACTTCAAACAAGTCACCAACTCTTTTGAGTCTGAAGTACTCCTTTCTGTTGTCCCTCAGAATATCCCAAAAGATGATTTCTGGTGCCTTCACAGAAATGGGAACAGCCTGTACTGGTTCTATTAAAGTCATGTAAAGACCAACATACTCATCAGATTGATTTGGTTGTTGTTCACTTTGACTTGTTTGCTCTGTATGATCTGCAACAGATGGTTCTGCCTCTTTATCTGCTTCTTCAATCCTTAGCTTTTTGGACTGTTTCTTGGAAGCTATGGTCTTTACTCTCTTTGCAGATTTGGATTCTACATCAACTTGCTCTTCCTTCTTTTCAGCCTTTTCTTTTGAAGGAGTGGTTTCCTCAGGGAAGGGTTGTTGGATGTTGAGATCATGCCTCTCTTTCATCCTTCTTTCAGCTTCTTCCCTTTGAGAGGAATCTCCTTGAAGCTTTGCCATCTCCTTTTTATATAGCTCCTCAACTTTGATGTATGCCATGTTAGTAAACATCTCTCCTTTTACACCAATTGAGCCTCTCAGAAAGTTTATCATTTTTCTCCTTTCTTGATTGGCCAAAAAGGTCTTAGAGGGTTGTCTTTTCTGAGTCTTTATAGACATTCTGTGCTTGGTTGCTTTTACTATACTTTTCTTGGCCTCAGTTGCAGCTTTCAAACTCTTTTGATATTATTCATTGAGCTTTTTATCCATATTTAGTGCAAGCTCTCTGTATTTTTCTGATTGAAGTTGTTCCTCCTTTTCCATCTCTGCTTGAAGCTGTTTAGCCACTTCTTCATCTAGCTCTATCTGTTTCTGCTGCTTTAAAGGTTGTTCAGGTTCAACCATCTTAGCCTTTCCTTTCTTCTTTAATTCTGCCTCACTGATTTCTTTGCTTTTCTGCTCAAGACCTCCTTCTTTAATGACCACTCCCTTGACCTTTTCAGAAGCCTTGGGAGTGTCATTCTTAGCTTTTACCAAAGTTTCTGCAATCTCTAATTCTTCAACAGATAGCTTTGTTACTGTTGCTTGCTTTTCTGTTACTGCTGCTTGTGCTTTCTCAGCTTCTACTGATTTACTAGTTTCTGCTTCTTTGTTTTCTGTTTCCCTATTCTGCTCCCCCTCAAATTGTGCTTCCATACCACTAGGACTGAGTTTCACTTTTTCATCCTGTTTCTCCCCCTTTTTGAAAGCATCTCCCATCTTCTTCAAGACAAACTGCTTTTTCTTCTTTTTCTGTACCAACCTCATCACCAGCTTTTTCAATTTGGTAATCTGCACTTGTTGAGACAGAATAACCAATTTCATCTCCTCTATATCTGCTCCCTGTTTGATGACATCTAGATTAATGTTGCCCATTGTATCCATCAATTCTTGGTAGTTATATCTATCCTCACCTTCTCCAGAAGTGTTACCCCCTTTTGAAGGATCATTGGAACATTTAGTAGTGGAAGTCTTCTGCCTAGCAGAAGCACCCTCCACCCCCTTGGTTTCTTGGCACCTGGGACCTTTGAATGATTGCTCATTCAAAGTTTCCATGGGGAAGGTCTTATTTATGTTGCCACTGACCTCCTCTGTGCTAGCAGGAGTAGTGGCAGCCTTCTCACCCATATGCTCATGCATCTCCTCAGTGAGCACCTCCTTGGGGTTGGGAGACACCCCTGTGGTTTCCCTATTGATATTCTCTAATGGATAATTCTCCATTAGAGGGCTTAAAGGCTTTGTGGGTGAAGGTACAAGAAGGGAAGGAGCCTTCTTTACCTTTTTCCTTATGTAAGTATTGGTGATGGGTGAAGTTGGTTTTTGAAGAAGGGACTGAGGAATTGATATAGTGATTGAAGGTTGGGATTGGCTCTCAGTGGGATGGTCTAGTGAGGGCCTTGACCCTGATGCCATACCTTCTTGGTTGTGGGACACCACCATCATTGTAGAGAACAATGGGGTGTCAACTCCTTCCGAGTCCATGGCAGATCTCTTCATATTTGAAAAGACCTTGCCCTTGGGGATTTTAGGTACATATACCTCATCAAATTGAGGCATATCCGTCAATTCAGTGGTGATAACTGCCTGGACAAATCTTGGATACATAAAGAAACTCTTTTTATTCTCCAAGTTTGACACAAGGTCATTGAAAATCATTTTTGAGAAATTATACTTTCTGGCAGTGGCCAAGCAGACCAAAGCATAAGCAATGGTACTACTGAACTCACTCCATCCAGTAGTCTTTCTAGAAATACAATGCATAAGGGTATGGACAAAGAAACGCCATTGGGGAGAAAATTTAGCTTTGGAGAATTTGAAAACACCCAATGGGCCTCCATACCCCATTCTAGTGAGAGTGGAAAACAAATCATCATTAGAGATAGATGTGATACCTGAGGCATCGTCTAGTCGTAGACTAATGCGAATTACCTCTTCAGAAACTGTCAAGGCTTTGTCACACACCCTTGTTTTGATAACCTGCACATCATTTTCAGTAATAGTGGTGGCATTGGCCCAAAATTGCTTCTGGTACTCGATGTAGATTGATGGTGACACTGTAAGAGCATGAGCGATATGGCTGGACTTGAGAAAATCGACTATATGATGGAATCCAGTAGCTTGCGTAGGCTTTTGAAGCATCGTGATCTCATTGTGTTCATCAATAAACGCCATTGATGCCATCGAGCTTGAGCTTTCTTGACTGAAACACAATGGTTGCTTGAGAGAAAAAGGTTAGAGAGAAGATGAACAATATTCAAAGAGTCGTTATGAGCTTTTAGGCAGGCAAAGAGGGTATTTATATGATTCGGGAAAGAAGCAGTATTAACCACTAGCAGTATTAACTAACTAGCAGTATTAACTGAGAGCAGTATTAACCACTAGCAGTATTAACTAACTAGCAGTATTAACTGAGAGCAGTATTAACCACTAGCAGTATTAACTAACTAGCAGTATTAACTGAGAGCAGTATTAACCACTAGCAGTATTAACTGAGAGCAGTATTAACCACTAGCAGTATTAACTGAGAGCAGTATTAACCACTAGCAGTATTAACTAACTAGCAGTATTAACTGAGAGCAGTATTAACCACTAGCAGTATTAACTAACTAGCAGTATTAACTGATACCTGAAGTAGTAACTTTGCACTAGCAGCATTAACTATACTTACACTATGGAATCTTGTGTTAGTCTGAGCAAGGCAATACACTTCCTGAGAAAGATGATTAGTAGCACCAAAAATAAACAAATAACAGGTATACAATCACTTTTTAAACATGAGCTCATTCAGAGTTAATCATAACCACACTTGTGACCAAGAAGGTGAATCTACCCACATCAAAAGCTTTAGTGAATAGATCAGCAAACCGGTTGTCAGTATGAACTTTAGCAACTTGAATAAGCTTCTTTTCATTGCAGTCTCTTATAAAGTGATACCTGATTTCAATGTGCTTTGTTTTGGAGTGCTTGACTGGATTGTTAACAATGCTAATAGCACTGCTATTGTCAATGAAGATTGGAGTGTGCAGAAAGGTTACCCCATAGTCCAGCATTTGATTCTGAATCCATAAAACCTGAGAGCAGCAACTTGCAGCAGCAATGTACTCAGCTTCTGTTGTGGATAGGGACATTGTGGTTTGTTTCTTACACTGCCACGATACTAGTCTTGCACCCAAGAGCTGACATCCCCCTGAAGTAGACTTTCTATCCATATTAGAACCTCCCAAGTCACTGTCTGAATATGCAATCAAGTCAAAGTTGGATTCATAAGGATACCAAAGACCTAATCTAGGTTGCCCTCTTAAGTATCTAAAAATCCTTTTAACTGCTTGAAAATGAGACTACTTTGGCTTGACTTGGAATCTGGCACAAACACACACTGGAAACATGATATCTGGTCTTGAGGTTGTGAGATACATGAGAGATCCAATCATTGATCTATAAAGATGGACATCCACATCCTCCCCCTCAAGATCAGCAGTGATTTGTTTGTGTGTTTCCATTGGTGTGATTGCTGGCTTTGAGTCTGATAAACCATACTTATCTAGGATGTCTTTCACATACTTTGATTGACTTAGGAAGATCCCATCTTTCTGCTGTTTCACTTGAAGTCCAAGAAAGAAAGTGAGTTCACCCATTGCACTCATTTTGAAACTCTTGTGCATTAACTCTTCAAAGTCTCTACACATCTGATCTTTTGTGGATCCAAAGATGATGTCATCCACATAGATCTGAACAAGTAGGATGTCCTTCTTGTTTCTTCTAATGAAAAGGGTTTTATCAATTATTCCCCTTTCAAACCCATTTTCCAAGAGATAGGTAGACAGAGTATCATACCATGCTCTTGGGGCTTGATGAAGACCATAAAGTGCTTTCTTAAGTTTGTATACTTTGTCAGGATATGATGGATTTTCAAAACCAGGGGGCTGACAAACATATACTTCTTCATCAATTGTTCCATATAGAAAGGCACTCTTCACATCCATCTGATATACCTTGAACTTCATGTATGAAGCATAGGCTAGAAACAGCCTAATTGCCTCTACCCTTGCAACTGGAGCAAAAACTTCCACATAGTCTATGCCTTCTTCCTGAGTGTACCCTTGTGCCACTAGCCTTGCTTTGTTCCTGATTACTACTCCTCTCTCATCCTTTTTATTTCTGAAAATCCACTTGGTGCCAATTGCTCTATGACCTTTAGGAAGGTCCACCAAGTCCCAAACATCTTGCAATTTGAACTGTAGCAACTCTTCTTGCATGGCTTCTATCCAACTTGAATCTTTCATTGCTTCATAAGCCTTCTTAGGCTCAATCTGGGACAGAAAGCAAGAGAGTACTGTATGCTGTTGATCCTGCAAATCTTGAAGTCTGCTTTGATTCCTAGTCATCATAGGAGAAGAGATGTCTCCTATTACCAGCTCAGGAGGATGATTCTTCTGAGTTCTTGTCTGAAGACTAGGTTCTTCATTAATTCCCACATCTAAATTGGAATCATTGAAGTCAACTGAGGGAATCACATCAGCTGCTTCTGGCTCTTCATGCTCTGAATTCTCCTCATCTCTTCTTTCTTCTTCACTCTGAATTGGTTCAGTAACAGTCTCCTTTTCACAGATTTCAACAGGTTCAATTGTAGGTATGGGAAAGATCACAGACTATGGAGTAATCTTTTGTATTTTTTTATCTCCTGATTCTCTACTACCTGATCCTGCATAATCATCACTACTGAAACCAAAAGAGTTAGTTAGTGAAGCAATGTCAAATAACCATTGAGGACCAGAACCAATAGGATTTGGTAAGTTCTCATTGCATCTGACATTGTCACTTTCCTCAATTATTCTAGAAGAAGAATTAAATACTCTGTAAGCCTTACTATGAGATGAGTAACCAACAAGAAAACCATCATCTGCTTTGTTATCAAACTTTCCTAAGTGAGTTTTGGTATTGAGAATGGTACAAGGACATCCAAAAGGTTTGAAAAATCCAATAAATGGTTTTCTTTTATTTAAAAGCTCATACGGTGTCTTGTTCTTAGGCTTGACTACTAGAACTCTGTTTTGGACATATCAAATAGTATTAACTGCTTCAGCCCAGAAAGTAATTGGAAGTTTTGAATCAGCTAACAGAGATCTAGCAGCTTCAATCAGTGTCATATTCCTTCTCTCAGCAACACCATTTTGTTGTGGAGTCCTAGGAGCACTGTATTGCCTCTCAATTCCTTTTTCCTCACAAAAGGTGTTTAGGTCAAGATTTTTAAATTCAGTACCATTGTCTGACCTAATGACTTTTACCTTTTGATTTGTTTGGTTTTCAATTCTTAGAATAAATGATTTGATCAGTCCACTTGTCTCATCCTTAGTCCTTAGAAAATATACCCAAGTAAATCTAGAGTAATCATCAACAATAACTAAGCAGTATGATTTCTTACCTATACTCATAACATTTGTAGGACCAAACAGATCCATATGTAACAATTGAAGAGAAGAAGAAATTGTATTCACTTCTTTGGACTTATGAGAAGTTTTGTGTTGTTTGCCTTTGAGACAAGCAATACAATGATCATCACATGAAAAGACTTTTGAAGGCAAACCTCTTACAAGGTTGTTTTTAACAAGTTTATTCATTGTTTTAAAGTTCATGTGACACATCCTTCTGTGCCAAAGTGATGATTCGTCCAAAGATGCTTTTGAAACAAGACAGTTTAGGGATGAATCAGTTGAAACATTTTCCATATCCAAACAATAGACATTATCCTTTCTGGGAATTCTTAGTAGTATCATCTTTTCATCAACTACCTTGAATCCAGAAGCAAGGATAATGCATTCTGAATCAGTGAATAATATACTATGCTTTTTATCACAAACCTGTGATACACTTAACAGGTTGTACTTTAACTGCTCAACATAGAAAACATCCTCAAAGGTCATCTTACCTTTTGTTACATCACCATTACCACTAATCTTACCTCCATCTAGAGTATTACCAAAGGCAACATGTCCTCCATCAATTTTCTTGAAATTCTTGAGGCAATCCATGTTCCCTGTCATGTGCCTAGAGCAACCACTATCAACATGCCAAATGCTCTTTCCCTTGAGCTTTTGGTTGCCCTGCACATTAGATAAATCAATTAGTATTGACTAGGAACCCAAGCCAAAGTGGTCTTGGGCCTCCCTTTCTCATCAAAGTACTTACACTCCTTTTTGATGAGATTTTTAAATTTAGAATCTTCTTGATTGGAGTACTTTGTTAAGATGATTGGTCTAGAAGCATTAACACTAGAAGCAGTACTAATTTTAGAAGTATTAACAGAGTTAGCAGCACTAACAGGTTTAGCAGTACTAACCTTGTTAGAAGCACTAACAGAGTTAGCAGTATTAACATTTGAAGAAGTACTAACAATGTTAGCAGCACTAACATTGATAGCAGTAGTATTGCTTCTGGCAGCACTATCTTTGTCAGCAGCACTATTTGTGGTAGCAGTACTAACAGTTTTAATGCTTTTGGGAACCCACATCTTGACATTCTCTCTTACAGTCTTTTTCTTTATGTGGCTTTTAGATTTAACAGTTTTCTTAGCCATATGATTCCTTTCATTCTTCCTATAACCAAAGGGTTTTTGCATAGATCTTTGAAAATTTATCCTTTGGTTAGTTGGATTAAAATAATAGTGCTTGGCAAGATGATTCAATTTGCCACATATGAAACAAGGTCTTGGTTTGATGATTCTACTCAGATCAACTCCTTGTTTCTGAGCCCACTGATTATTCCAATTTCTTTGATTTCCCCTCCTTTTATTCTATTTTAGGGGCTCAGATTTATTACATGCACACTGTTTGCAAGGAACAGGATTCACAACTGTGGTCTGATTGTAATGAAACTTTTTGGACTTTCCCTCAGTCTTCTCTACACCATTGGATTTGACCCAATCCCTTCCACCACCCTCATTGGTAAGAATGTTATTTTCTAAGGGAATCTCACCACTCACAGTGTTATCCTTACTCTTACCAGCTTCTTTCTCAGTCTTGTCCTCAACAACTAATTCATCTAAGGGATATATCTTAGTGGCTCCCACATGCAAGTCCTTCTTATCCTTGGTCTCTAGCAAGTCTGATTTAGGAGGAATGTAGTTGTTGTTGTATGGTGGTGGTGTGGTATTGTACCCAATTCCTGGTTTAAGCTTATCATGAATTTGGACCTTTACAATTGAATCCATGGCTTTAGAAGCATATGAAAATTTTTCCACATCCAGCTTAACCTTGTCTAGTTCTCCTCTCAACTTTTCATTCTCCTCCTTGGACTTTATCAGTTGGATTTCTAGATCATTCTTCTCCCACTTCCAGTAATTCGTATCATATGTGTGTTGAAGTTCATTGGCTTGGAAACCTTGATTTGTTCCTCAAACCTCTCAACAATTCTCACATAGTCTTTTCTATCCTTTTCTAACCTCTTAAGGTCATCACTCATATTCTGGTTGTGATCCCTGTACCTTTTAATAGTGTCTATGCAAGTTTGAGAACAGAAATTAGAAAGTACCTCAGTTGGGAGATCAGATACCTCTGCCATGAGATCTTGATTTTGAATGGCTTCTTCTGCTTGATCACTCCAGTCAAACCCTATTCCTTGTTGAGAAACAAGAGCTTGAGCAGAGTTTCTGTTCTGGTTGAAGCTTCCAGTCTGTGCTTGTTGGTGATTGTTGTGAGACACTCCACTTTTGCATTCCCTGGCAAAGTGTCCCTTCATATGACACTTGTAGCATTCCACCTTTGACTTATCAAAGCCTGTTCCATCTTCTCTTCTTTGGGAGAAGTTGTTCCTCCCTGTCCTCTTGATGAATTTCGTCACCCTCATAGAAAGCATGGCCATCTGCCATTTGATATCCATCTCTTCAAGATCATCAGGATGAAGCTGCTCCAAGTCATCATTGATTAAAGAAGAATTACCATGGATGGAAAGAAAGGCTTCAAAAACATATTCATTGCCTTTTTCTTGATTTACTCCACAGGTAGCATTAACTGATTCAGGGTTAGCAGTAGAATCAATTGATGCTGATAGGAGTGCAGCATTGTGAACATATCCAGTAGGTTTCTTCTTTGCTTCCACCTCAGATTCAAACACTCTTAGATCATTGTACAGATCATCCAATTCCTTTTCTTCTAATTCATCATTCTGTCTGAATGAAACAGTGTACATGGTCCATTCATCTCCAAGAGATCTGAGGAACTTTCGATTGACATCATCTTGTTCCATCTGGACTCCAACTGTAGCCAACTCACCAATCAACTTATTGAATCTGTCAAAAGTTTGAGTCATAGACTCATTCTTTGAAGATGTAAAATTCGCATATTGCTGCTTGAGAATATCCCTTTGATTCCTCTTAGTGCTCTTGGTGCCAGCAAATCTCTTCTCTAAAGCATTCCATAGAATCTGAGCATCTGTGCAGTGTTGAAACTGATGTTGATACTCATTAGGAATGGCCAAAAGCAGGGTGCTTAAGGCTTTCATCTCCAACTGTCTGACTTTCTTCTCACCATCAGTTTTTGGAGGTGGTCTTCTGCCATCTTGTCCAATTCTACCTTCAGCAGAGAGACCATTCTCAACAATGTCCCACATAGAACAGTCTGTAAGAAGGATGTACTACTTGATCCGAATTTTCCACATGTCAAACTCATTAGATTTTGAGCATGGGAACCTTTGAGACAAAAGTACTGTTTGATTCACCTGTGTTGTCCATGATGAATGAAGGTTTCTAAGAATACTTGGCTCTGATACCACTTGTCAAGATCTAATTCTTAACAAGAATAATGAACTCAGAAACAATATTAAAGGAGTTGCGGGATAATACTTTAATATTCAACTATCAAAGTAACAGTGAATCAGAAATCATAACTTGTAAACTTTATTGAATGATTAAAGTTACAAGCTTTCAAACAAAACCTCAATCTTGATGAACAGGCTCACCAAGACGAATTCTACTTCTCTAGAACTAGGATTATAAACCTTGAGTTTAATTCTCTCTCTAAAAACTTATCAATCAAAAGTTAATTCTATCAAAGACTTCTATACTATTTATACAAGACATATTACAAAATAATTATCAAAATATAATTGATCTTTATTCCATAATTATCTCCTTTACTTTAGCAAGACTTCTTTACAGTTGTCTTCATTCCATACTGAGTCTTCATCTCATAAGCAGCACTAACCTTCTTCAGAAGTATTAACCACTTTCAGCAGCATTAAACTCCTCAGCAGTATTAATCATGTTGGCAGTAGTAATCCCTTATCAGTACTAACTACTAGCAGTACTAACTCTCCAAGCAATACTAACTATTGAAATAGCAGCACTAACTTTTCAAGCAGTATTAAATCTACTAGCAGTAGTAATCATGATATACTAGCAGCATTAACCATACTTGAACAAATCTTAAATTCCCAACAGTTATCGACGTTTAAGTACGACATCCATTTTTAGTCGATTCAGCAAATGGAGCACCCTTTGGGTTTTGTCGTCCGAACCGACCTCGTCGGATTTCCATGAATCTTTACATCGTTCATATACAATGTAAATGATAAGGTTCTCAAGGGAAATAACTTTCAAAAAACCCACTCTCGTGCAGGATATTCCCGAAGCCACGCATTGGCCGAACCGAAAGAACGTAAATCATGCAGTTTATCGATACCCACTCAAATCATGGTGTATTGCCAGAAATAGACTAAGACATGGCGTGTTTCTCGTTCTAAGGTCCGTTTTGATGGGTCATGGTCTTAAAACGGATCCCCATACCAAAAGTTATGGACGTTTAAGTGTGACACCTATTTTTGGCCGATTCAGCAAAGGGGTACCCTTTGTGTTTTTTCGTCCGGAACGACCTCGTAGGATTTCCACGAATCTTTACTTTGTTCATCTACAATGTAAATGATAAGGTTTTCAAGGGAAATAACTAGCAAAAAACCCACTCTCGTGCAAGATATTGCCGAAGCCACGCAATGGCCAAACTGAAAGAACGTACATCATACAGTTTATCGATACCCACTCAAATCAAGGTGAATTGCCAGAAAGCGACCAAGACATGGCATGATCCTCGTTCTAAGGTCCGTTTTGAGGGGTCATGGGCTTAAAACAGATCCTCGTAGCAAAAGTTATGGACGTTTAAGTGTGACACCCATTTTTAGCCGATATAGCAAAGGGGGTACCCTTTGTGTTTTCTCGTCCAAACCAACCTCGTCGTATTTCCACGAATCTTTACATTGTCCATATACAATGTAAATGATAATGTTTTCAAGGGAAATAATTTGCAAAAAAACCCACTCTCGTGCAGGATATTGCCGAAGCCACGCAATGGCCAAACCGAAAGAACGTACATCATGCAGTTTATCGATACCCACTCAAATTATGGTGTATTGCCAGAAAGCGGTCAAGACATGATGTGATTCTCGTTCTAAGGTTCATTTTGATGGGTAATGGGCTTAAATCGGATCCCTATAGCAAAAGTTATCGACGTTTAAGCGCGACACCCATTTTTGGCCGATTCGGCAAAGGGGGTACCCTTTGTGTTTTCTCGTCCCGACCGAACTCGTCGGATTTCCACGAATCTTTACATTGTTTATCTACATTATAAATTATAAGGTGTTCAAGGGAAATAACTTTCAAAAAATCCACTCTCGTGCAGGATATTGCCGAAGCCATGCATTGGCCAAACCGAAATAACGTACATCATGCAGTTTTTTAATACCCACTTAAATCATGATGTATTGCCATAAAGCGACCAAGACATGATGTGCTTCTCGTTCCAAAGTTCATTTTGACAGGTCATGGGCTTAAAACGGATCCCCGTAGCAAAAGTTATGCACGTTTAAGGACGACATCCATTTTTAGCTGATTCAGCAAAGGGGTACCCTTTGTGTTTTCTCGTCCGGACCGACCTCGTCGAATTTCCAATAATCTTTACATTGTTCATCTACAATGTAAATGATAAGGTTTTCAAGGGAAATAACTTGCAAAAAACCCACTCTCGTAGAGGATATTGCCGAAGCCACGCATTGGCCAATCCGAAAGAACGTAAATCATACAGTTTATCGATACCCACTCAAATCATGGTGTATTGCCAGAAAGTGACCAAGACATGGCATTGTCGGTCCACAATATAATCAAGTTCTTATCAAAACAACGACACAAATGATTTACCAACCTTTCTATTACAAACACAGGATTACAACGTTTGATGTTTGCGTTTTCTCTCTGATGAACAGTGTTGGCTTGGTTGTTGATGTTGTTGTGTGTTATGAGATATTATCTGATTGTGATCTCATATCTCACCTAACAACTTACAAGATAATATCTAAACAAGATATTATCTAATAACTAAAATAATATCTAAAAACATAATATCTTAAAATATCTATTAATTAGTTATTTAGGAATAATACAAAATACAATAATTAAGACAATAATTAACTTTGACAATTATTACAAACTTAACATTAGACTAATCTTGAGAGCGACTTTTCAGCTTTAGCTTCAGATTCCAAACTTCAGATTGGATGATCTTGAATCCAATAGATCTGTGCGCTAACAATCTCCCCCTTTGGATCAAGATCATTACTAAAAAGATTTATCAATTCAGTCTTCTCTTTCAGCTTAGAAGTTGGAATCTCCTTCTTTGTCTTCAATATGTAATAATCTCCAGGTTTTAGCTCAGAATGCTTTAGCAAAGTATCTTCAAAGAAAATTTCTCTAAAATCAGCATGTCTTCAGAATACTTTGATCTCTCGCATTTCTTGGTTAGCTCTTCTCTTTTCCAATCTTGTAATGTAATGGACATTTCTTCAAGCTATAGGTTCTCCCCCTTTTTGATGAATAGAGAAACAATTTCATCAAAACTTTGAGTAAGAAATGTCATTCATTTGGAGCCTCTGATTCGTCAATTCAAAAGATATTCATCCAGATCTTTACAAATCCAGACAAAATAATCGTGTAACACCTGAATCAACAAATGAATCAGTTAAAATGCCTGTCAGTAACACTAAGTCACTATGTGTAACGAATACACATTGGAAAGGAGCTTTTATGATGTTCACTCCCCCAGGGCTTCCATTCAATCATCGAAATACCACAAAGGTAAATTCTATGAACGTTGTGACAATGAAACAAATTCCTTGTGTGTTCGTGCATGTGATAGAAAGAATTAAGCACTTGATGATTGCTTATAAGGCTCAATATTGTGTAAACCACTGAGACAACAGTAAGTTAAACACAGACTCAATGTGCATGAGTGAAGTGCGAAGGTGGGGCAGACTTCCTTCTTTTCAATATCCAGATTTTCCAAATGAAAATCAGATAGTAAATGTGTTGCTTCCCCTTTGAAAATGAAACATTTTCCTGTTAAGAAGAAAATGAGTAGCTGGTGGGGTTAATCAAGAGTTGGCATGAGCTAGTTGTCTGTTTCAATAATGTTCACCAAAGAAATGTGAAACACTAGAAATGTGGTTGTCCGGCTCAGAAAGTAGTTGGTGCAGAGTTCTGATATTCTTTTAATTCTGTTCTCACACCCTCTTTCTTTTAAACATTCAGTTTACTTCTAACCGAACTCTCTTTTTCTGTATATCTCATCACACATCCCACACTCATTTCTTTTAAATTTCTCACACTCAATCATTATGGATTAACCTCTTGGGTAGGAAACACTGGTTAACGTGTATCCATAGAAGTTGTGTTAAGTCCTAGCACAATGAAATCCGATGTTTTCCTAGAAAGCATATGATGCTCAAAATGGTTTAACTATCTCAGTTAAAGCACAGAGTAGATCTAGAAAACATTTAAAGGCACACTTCCAATTTATAAAATCGATTTGAGAATCGGAAAGTGATTTGAACATTTAAGAACAATGTTTTCTATGATTGAAAGTTGTCCTTCTTTCAACCATATATGAGATTAAGATAAAGGATTATACCTTTACGTGCGATCTTACATCTCATGAAGCTAAGCTTAAAGTCATAAAGATAAGAACATGTAAGCATCTCTCAAACTGCAAAAGTCTTAAGGTCAAGTCAAAGCAAATTTATTCACATTGAATTTAAAAGACAAAAAAGCAGTAAAACAATGAAAGTACGAGTTCTGATCTGAAATAATCAGAAGTCATAAGTCTTTTACTCCCCCTGAAATTTTGCATCCAAAAATATGTCAGTTAAAAATATATGCATTTAAAATTTCAGACAAATATGTACTCCCCCTTGAAGGTTGATTTCCTCATTCGAGTATTGGAGTACACTTCTCATATCAGCACAGGAGTATGGTCTTTTGATCACTGAAGTACGAGTCCTAAACTGTTGTGTTTAGAAGTCATTCTTCGTTGAAGTACGGGTTCTAAGCTGATTTACTTAGAAGTCTCCGTCTTGACATTTAAGTCCGGGTCTTGAACTGTTGTATTCAAGAGCCATATTCTGTCATTGATGTCCGGGTCTTGAGCTGATTTACTCAAGAACCATATATTCTCCTACTCCCTCTTGACAGTAGGTACCTGCAACACAGAATCATCCCTTTTCTTTGGTATCCATTTCCATTTGGATCCAACTGTGTTAGTTGCAGTTCTTATGGGAGTAATTGAGTAAGAACCATACCAGTAATGGTCACTCGTTTTATGAATAGGATCATGTGTACGACAATAAGAACAATAGAATTTCTTACCTGAAAAACTGATTAATTGATCTCTCGTGTAGACAAAATCAGGTTTACCACTACGCGCATTGTTCTTCTTGGCATTCTGCGTATGTACACATGACTTATTACTTTTCAGCTCATATTTCTTCTTTTCTTCCTTCTTTTCTTTAACTGGTTTCCTTTTCCAAACCAGTTCAGCTTCTTTGTAGATATTTCTCCTTCTTTGATGTGTACCTGAACCATCTATATTTCTATCAAAGAAAAGGTTAGAATTACGAATTTGATCAGAAGATTTAACTGACCTTTTTGAAGAAACAGATTTGGATGTTGAACTTGCAGCTGACTTGAAAGAGCATTCTGAATCAGCTGAATCATCTCTAGGTGAGTGGACAATTGACTCTGGAGTCTTGTGCTCAGTCACCACCACCATTGAAATAATCTTTTCAAGCTCTTTAATCTTTGAAGAATAACTGTCTCTTCCTTTGACAAGAAGGTCAATCTTCGTCTCAAGCTCACACTTATTTTTCTTCTCTTTCTGTGCACACTTAGAAAGTTCAGATAGCTTTGCATTAAGCTTTCTAATTGCAGCTTCAAATGTGCTTCTCTCTTCTTCAAATTCCTTCTTTGCACCCTTTGTTCCATCTGATATCTCTTTTAAGAATCCAACGTTCTTCTTTTCTATTGCCTTCTTCTCTTTGGCAAACTGATCTCTTTCCAAAGTGATTACTTTCTCAAAGTTACTAACTTGTTGAGAAATCTTTATACTTTTAAGCTCAATCACCTTCTTCTCTTCAATACTCTTCTTGGAAAGATCTGAGAACTTATGTGCAAACATTGAACTTTTTTGTTCAAACACAGATTTGTCTTTGACAAACCCTTGATTCAAGTCTGATATTTTCTTTTGAAGATTAGCATTTGCACTCTCCAAGTTCTTGAATTTCTCCTCATTCATCTCAACAGACTTTTGCTTCTGAATTTGATCTTCCAAATCAGAAATCTGTCCTTTTAATTCAGACTTCTCAGATTCCAAAACCTTAACTTTTTTCTATTGGAAACAATTTTGATATATGTTAGCTTAAATTAGCCCCCAAATTTAATTGAATGTTTTATAAAGAATTGTATTTTGGGCTTTTGGGTAGTTGATGGGCTTTGGCTATTTGTCTTGTAAATGGGCCTTATATAAAGGTTCCCATGGCTCATTTGCTAATTAGGTTTTGGAGAGAACACACAATTTACACACACTGACTTATTCTTATGAGAGTCATCTTCATGTTTAGTGTGGTATGTTCTTCCCATTTTCTCCTCCATTGTTAATCAATCTAAGCATATGAGATGTGATTTTGATGAAAATTGTTCTTCATTTCTCTCTTGTATCTTCTATTATATGGAGTTCTTCATTTGTTGTCTGTATTGGGATTCAACAATTGGTATCAGAGCAAACTTTGATTTTCAATATCAAAGGATCTTGTTCTATACTTGTTTCCAGTACTCAAGGTAGTAGTTTGAGTCTGTTCTTCGTCCTAAACTCGATTAACAGTCACACTCTGTTTTCTGAAGCTATATCAACCTGTTTGGTATAGAAACAGGTACAAGTGTGTCCTTCATTCAAAGACAGATTTAAAGCTAGTTGGTTGGTCATCTGTTCTTACTGATTCATATTCTCATCATTTCTAAAACCATTACTGCTATACTCTTTCTGGTTCGTGCCATACTCTGTTTTTCCTCTCTAAACTAAAATGGCAAACACTGTTAACTACTTCAGTGCTGGATCTCAGTCTAAACCTCCCACTCTTCTAAGGGATGAATATCCTCAGTGGAAGATCAGGATGGTGCACTTCCTTGAAGGTGTGGATCCTGGTCTGGTTGAGTTTCTTCACAATCCTCCTTTCATCCCAATGACAATTGTTCCTCGTGTTCCGGCCACTGCCAACACTCCTGAAATACCTGAATATCAACACCCCAAACCTGTCCTTGAATGGAGTGAAGAAGAAAAGGCACAACATGAGCTTGCAAAGAAAGCCAAAAGACTAATCATAATGGCTATCCCAAACGATATCTTTCAATCTCTTGACTCATGTGAAACTTCAAAGGACCTATGGTTAGAGCTAGAGAAACAACTTGAGGGTGGTGCCAAAACTCTCAAGAACAACAGGGCCTTATGCATAAATGAGTATTTTGCATTCAAAGCTCTGCTGGGTTAATCCATTCAAAGCACTTACAATAGATACAATTCTTTAATAAACAAGTGTAAGAGGTATGGCATCCACAGAACCTCTGAAGAAAACAATGTCAGATTTCTACAGAGCTTGAATGATGAATGGCTTCATCTAACCATGTCTATGCAAGCCACATTGGATCTTGATGTTTGGTCCATATCTGATCTCTTTGGAACACTGATTAGCCAAGAGAACAGAATTTCCAAACTAACAACCCCTGTCGGAGGTCCTCTAGCTCTTGTAGGAAGTGCCTCAGAAGGCAAAGACAAGGGAAAGAAGGTGACAGCAGACTTGAAGCGATCCATAGCCACGTTTCATTTCAAGTCAGACATCGAAATCAACGCTCTGTCATTGGCTACAGAGAACGCAATCAAGAAGATCACAAAACATGTCGATAACAACCTCTGTAAGCCAAAGAAGAGGAAGGAAACTGTCACCTGCCAAACCCAAGCAGGACAGAAGAGGGCACGACATGAGGACCAAGATCCTGATGCCTCCGGTCGTGGTCCTCATGAGGGGGAGAATCTGCAATCCACAAAAGAAGCACCAATATCAGTGGCTCCCCTAAACCAAGTCCCTATGAGCTCAGAACCTGAACCACAGAGAACAACTAAACAAAAGGTCTCTGCAGCCCCCTCTCCCACCATAATCCAAATCACAGAATCCCCACCAACTGCCAAAGATAAAGGAAAGGCAATAGCTACAGAACCTCTGAAGAAGGTCAAGTCTCCTCCTCCCACCTCTAAGAAACTACTAAAGAGATCTTTTGATGCTTTCAAAAGAGTGAAACCTGAAGAGGAAGACTGGGCCTTTGATCTGCAACCTCTGTCGAAACTCCCCATCCTACAACCACTTGATAAACCATCAAAGGTTAGAGTTGCAGAGGTTAGCCAAGGCTTTTAGAGAAGACCCTTCTCTGTTCCTTCAAAGAAGGACATCGAAGAAGAAGTGTACAAATACCTCTATAGCCGCGGAGCTCAAGACCTTCCCCTGTCAGACTCTCAGAGGAAGTTGTATCAGAGGAGAGAAGGAGATTCTATAAAGATAAAGCCAATCCAAAATCCAAAGTCTTCAACATGGCCAAGATCACAGAGGTTGTGGCAATCAAGCTTGGACGCACAAAGTGTAAGAACTTCTAGTTCAGTGAATACGCCGTGAAAAGGGAAGATAAGGAGATATGGACTTTCATAGACGCAGATCTACCGAATCTTCATCCTCATGATCTTCCAGAGCTATTCAAATGGACAGAGGATAAGTTTGGCTGGAAGAAGGAATACCAAGAAGCACATCTCGCTATCAAGAGGGTCATGAGAGAAAAGTTGTTGTTCTACAGTATAGCTGACTTTCAAGTGGCACTTGACTTGGGAGTCAAAAAGGTCAATTTCCCTCCACCAGAAGATAACTTACCTCCCTCTGCCAACATTCTGCCGAACTCCATCATCACTTCACCTTCTTTTGGTCTTGTGTACTTAAACCCCAAAGGAGAAAAGAAATTATTCAGGGGGATAGAAAGCCAAAAGTACTCAACAGAATCTCTGATGCTCATTCAAGATCTACTTATCAAGCACAGAGGCAATCCACTCGTACCCACAGAAGTTGCAGATGTCCTTCTGACAGACATAGGTGCAACCTTAAGCTTCAGAGACCTGTGCGTGTACTACTACAGAGAACTGAAGAAACAAGGTGGGTTTGGAAAGAAAATCAACGATTTCCCAGACGCCAAAGTATAGGCTCTGATGTCTTGTAAAAAAAAATTCTGTGTATCCACTGTCAAATGTAATTGACTTCTGGAATTATTTTATTCTTAATGAAAATCAAGATTCAGAGGTTGAGTTCCTTTCACCTCTTTTGTTTCTAGCTTAGACATCACTCCAAATTCCAAATTTTTATTTTTCAACACTTCGGGGGAGATTGTTAGCTCCATCTACCATGTTTAGAAGTGTTGAAAAATAGGCTAAGTATAGAAATCTCTGCTATCTCGAAAGCCGCCGCAGAAGATACAAAGCTCAGAAGACCACTCCGCAGAAGACACGCCAGAGGACAAACCTGATAATGATACTCAGATCACAGAGCCTTTGTGATCACTCATAGAGCCTCTGTGAAGGCTAACCTCTGGAGATCAATGTTGAAGCTTTTCTTAGAGTTCCAGACAAGACCACGTGCAGAACACGTGAGGCCTGCTGTACGAAGATCCTCAAGATCAAAGTAATGGGCGTCCCACGATGTTTACTTTACAGGTGGCATTCCTTATGTGGGATGTCAGTTTTTGTCTTGTACTAAGGGGTACATCCTTCTTGTATATTAAGGGAGCACCACCTTAGAGTTTAGAAACAGTGAAAGAACGAGAGCACACACAAAAATAGCAGTCTGTATAATCCTTGAGCATATTTGCACATACCAGTGCGTGTTCTTGGTGTTCTTGAGTAATTAATGAAACAGTTCTTTGAGTAACTTTCATATAATACTTTACTTCATGTTCATTAATTACTTGTGTGTTTACTACCTTGCATGTTCAATCTCTTTTACGCATCTTAAACGCTTCCGCGCTCTATTTTATTAATCTGTGTGTAATAAAAGGTTAAATCAAGTTAAAGAACATCATAATTGGGATCAACAAAAGAGGATCCCGTATACCTTAATGAATACACAGATGAGCAGAGAAGGAGACATAAAGATGATAAACTTGCCAAAATTCTTATCTTGAAAGGAATTTCAGAAGAGATTACTATTTAATTGAATAGCAGACTTAGCAAATGGGCTACAACAAAACAGTTATGGGATCATCTTGAAGGTATATTGTTAGCTCCATCTACCATGTTTAGAAGTGTTGAAAAATAGGCTAAGTATAGAAAACCCTGCTATCTCGAAAGCCGCCGCAGAAGATACAAAGCTCAGAAGACCACTCCGCAGAAGACGCGCCAGAGGACAAACCTGATAATGATACTCAGATCACAGAGCCTCTGTGATCACTCACAGAGCCTCTGTGAAGGCTAACCTCTGGAGATCAATGTTGAAGCTTTTCTTAGAGTTCCAGACAAGACCACGTGCAGAACACGTGAGGCCTGCTGTACGAAGATCCTCAAGATCAAAGTAATGGGCGTCCCACGATGTTTACTTTACAGGTGGCATTCCTTATGTGGGATGTCAGTTTTTGTCTTGTACTAAGGGGTACATCCTTCTTGTATATTAAGGGAGCACCACCTTAGAGTTTAGAAACAGTGAAAGAACGAGAGCACACACAAAAATAGCAGTCTGTATAATCCTTGAGCATATTTGCACATACCAGTGCGTGTTCTTGGTGTTCTTGAGTAATTAATGAAACAGTTCTTTGAGTAACTTTCATATAATACTTTACTTCATGTTCATTAATTACTTGTGTGTTTACTACCTTGCATGTTCAATCTCTTTTACGCATCTTAAACGCTTCCGCGCTCTATTTTATTAATCTGTGTGTAATAAAAGGTTAAATCAAGTTAAAGAACATCATAATTGGGATCAACAAAAGAGGATCCCGTATACCTTAATGAATACACAGATGAGCAGAGAAGGAGACATAAAGATGATAAACTTGCCAAAATTCTTATCTTGAAAGGAATTTCAGAAGAGATTACTATTTAATTGAATAGCAGACTTAGCAAATGGGCTACAACAAAACAGTTATGGGATCATCTTGAAGGTATATTGTTAGCTCCATCTACCATGTTTAGAAGTGTTGAAAAATAGGCTAAGTATAGAAAACCCTGCTATCTCGAAAGCCGCCGCAGAAGATACAAAGCTCAGAAGACCACTCCGCAGAAGACGCGCCAGAGGACAAACCTGATAATGATACTCAGATCACAGAGCCTCTGTGATCACTCACAGAGCCTCTGTGAAGGCTAACCTCTGGAGATCAATGTTGAAGCTTTTCTTAGAGTTCCAGACAAGACCACGTGCAGAACACGTGAGGCCTGCTGTACGAAGATCCTCAAGATCAAAGTAATGGGCGTCCCACGATGTTTACTTTACAGGTGGCATTCCTTATGTGGGATGTCAGTTTTTGTCTTGTACTAAGGGGTACATCCTTCTTGTATATTAAGGGAGCACCACCTTAGAGTTTAGAAACAGTGAAAGAACGAGAGCACACACAAAAATAGCAGTCTGTATAATCCTTGAGCATATTTGCACATACCAGTGCGTGTTCTTGGTGTTCTTGAGTAATTAATGAAACAGTTCTTTGAGTAACTTTCATATAATACTTTACTTCCTGTTCATTAATTACTTGTGTGTTTACTACCTTGCATGTTCAATCTCTTCTACACATCTTAAACGCTTCTGCGCTCTATTTTATTAATCTGTGTGTAATAAAAGGTTAAATCAAGTTAAAGAACATCATAACTGGGATCAACAAAAGAGGATCCCGTATACCTTAATGAATACACAGATGAGCAGAGAAGGAGACATAAAGCTGATAAACTTGCCAAAATTCTTATCTTGAAAGGAATTTCAGAAGAGATTACTATTCAATTGAATAGCAGACTTAGCAAATGGGCTACAACAAAACAGTTATGGGATCATCTTGAAGGTATATTGTTAGCTCCATCTACCATGTTTAGAAGTGTTGAAAAATAGGCTAAGTATAGAAAACCCTGCTATCTCGAAAGCCGCCGCAGAAGATACAAAGCTCAGAAGACCACTCCGCAGAAGACGCGCCAGAGGACAAACCTGATAATGATACTCAGATCACAGAGCCTCTGTGATCACTCACAGAGCCTCTGTGAAGGCTAACCTCTGGAGATCAATGTTGAAGCTTTTCTTAGAGTTCCAGACAAGACCACCTGCAGAACACGTGAGGCCTGCTGTACGAAGATCCTCAAGATCAAAGTAATGGGCGTCCCACGATGTTTACTTTACAGGTGGCATTCCTTATGTGGGATGTCAGTTTTTGTCTTGTACTAAGGGGTACATCCTTCTTGTATATTAAGGGAGCACCACCTTAGAGTTTAGAAACAGTGAAAGAACGAGAGCACACACAAAAATAGCAGTCTGTATAATCCTTGAGCATATTTGCACATACCAGTGCGTGTTCTTGGTGTTCTTGAGTAATTAATGAAACAGTTCTTTGAGTAACTTTCATATAATACTTTACTTCCTGTTCATTAATTACTTGTGTGTTTACTACCTTGCATGTTCAATCTCTTCTACACATCTTAAACGCTTCTGCGCTCTATTTTATTAATCTGTGTGTAATAAAAGGTTAAATCAAGTTAAAGAACATCATAACTGGGATCAACAAAAGAGGATCCCGTATACCTTAATGAATACACAGATGAGCAGAGAAGGAGACATAAAGCTGATAAACTTGCCAAAATTCTTATCTTGAAAGGAATTTCAGAAGAGATTACTATTCAATTGAATAGCAGACTTAGCAAATGGGCTACAACAAAACAGTTATGGGATCATCTTGAAGGTATATTGTTAGCTCCATCTACCATGTTTAGAAGTGTTGAAAAATAGGCTAAGTATAGAAAACCCTGCTATCTCGAAAGCCGCCGCAGAAGATACAAAGCTCAGAAGACCACTCCGCAGAAGACGCGCCAGAGGACAAACCTGATAATGATACTCAGATCACAGAGCCTCTGTGATCACTCACAGAGCCTCTGTGAAGGCTAACCTCTGGAGATCAATGTTGAAGCTTTTCTTAGAGTTCCAGACAAGACCACCTGCAGAACACGTGAGGCCTGCTGTACGAAGATCCTCAAGATCAAAGTAATGGGCGTCCCACGATGTTTACTTTACAGGTGGCATTCCTTATGTGGGATGTCAGTTTTTGTCTTGTACTAAGGGGTACATCCTTCTTGTATATTAAGGGAGCACCACCTTAGAGTTTAGAAACAGTGAAAGAACGAGAGCACACACAAAAATAGCAGTCTGTATAATCCTTGAGCATATTTGCACATACCAGTGCGTGTTCTTGGTGTTCTTGAGTAATTAATGAAACAGTTCTTTGAGTAACTTTCATATAATACTTTACTTCCTGTACATTAATTACTTGTGTGTTTACTACCTTGCATGTTCAATCTCTTCTACACATCTTAAACGCTTCCGCGCTCTATTTTATTAATCTGTGTGTAATAAAAGGTTAAATCAAGTTAAAGAACATCATAACTGGGATCAACAAAAGAGGATCCCGTATACCTTAATGAATACACAGATGAGCAGAGAAGGAGACATAAAGCTGATAAACTTGCCAAAATTCTTATCTTGAAAGGAATTTCAGAAGAGATTACTATTCAATTGAATAGCAGACTTAGCAAATGGGCTACAACAAAACAGTTATGGGATCATCTTGAAGGTATATTGTTAGCTCCATTTACCATGTTTAGAAGTGTTGAAAAATAGGCTAAGTATAGAAAACCCTGCTATCTCGAAAGCCGTCGCAGAAGATACAAAGCTCAGAAGACCACTCCGCAGAAGACGCGCCAGAGGACAAACCTGATAATGATACTCATATCACAGAGCCTCTGTGATCACTCACAGAGCCTCTGTGAAGGCTAACCCTTGGAGATCAATGTTGAAGCTTTTCTTAGAGTTCCAGACAAGACCACGTGCAGAACACGTGAGGCCTGCTGTACGAAGATTGTCAGGATCGAATTCTCAACAAGAACTAATTATCAGAAACAATATCAAAGAAGTTTGCGGAATAACACTTTGATATTTAATCACACAGGAAATCAAAACAAAATATAATTAAGAACAAACTGTAAACTTGTATTGAATGCTTTGAAGTTACAAGATTACACACTCAACCTCAATATTGATGAACAGGCTCACCAATACGAATTCTACTTCTCTAGAATTAGGATCTATGCCTTGAGGTTGATTTTCTCTCTAACAAAATGAAGATAAACAAAAGATTACTATCTATTCTAAACTATACAATATATATACTGAAAACAAAGATAATTACAAAAAATAAAATATCTTCAGTATATCTTCCAAGTATATCTCTAAGCTTCCATGTATATCCTTTCATACGAATCTTCATCATATAAGCAGTATTAATCTTCAGCAGCATTAATTTCTTTCTAGCAGCATTAACTACTAAGCAGTACTAACCACTAGCAGTACTAACTAGCTAAGCAGTACTAACTTTGTTCAAGCAGCACTAACTTTGACTAGCAGTATTAATAGTACTAGCAGTAGTAACACTCAGCAGTACTAACCTTTAAGTCTTCTAGCAGTAGTAACTTTGAACCAGCAGCATTAACCATACTTGATGAATTATTCAGTTCCCAACAATCTCCCCCTAACTTGACTTTTAGGAAGAGAAGTCAAGTTCTTCAAATTTTCTTCAAGATGCTCCCAAAACTCTATTATGGCCTAAATTCCAGTGTTTGCATCCAATCCCAAACTCTGATTGATGGTTCTTTGAATCAAGTATTTAGCCATTTCTGAATCTGGAACACACCTTAACTTTTTCTTCAGCATGGCATGTAGCTTCAGTCTGCTATGATTATACACTCTATCCACTAGGAAGTATTCAGTGTGATTTAAATCCAAAGTCACTGTATATACTCCACTAATTTCATATAGAGTCCAACTGTTTACTGATTTGAAGACATCCTTGATCAAGTGCTTAACTTCTTCAGGTTTGAACATCATACACAGATACTCCATTACCAGTTTTGTAATTGAAATCCCTGGAGCCTTTAGAAGATCTGCATACAACTTCATTCCTATCTCAAACATCTCTTCAATATCTGATCTAGAGCATGTTCTGACAATTTTAGCCCATGTGTTAAACACTTCATACTTTTCATCCTTTCTTTTCAGCCTTATGTATTCCTTTCCATCCACTGTCAATGTATCCCAGAGAATCACCTCAGGAGGCTTAACTCCTACAGGTTCTGCTGAAATTGGTTCAGGCACTTTGTCCATCACTACCATATACAAATTTACATCATCAGTGTTAGATGGCTCTGTCTGTTTAGATAACTCAGGTGCCCCTTCTTCTTCAGCAACCTTATCAGCCTCTTCTTCAGATACTCTAGGCTTTTTAATTGGCTTTCTCCTTGCCATCATTTTTGTTCTCTTTAAAGTCCTTAGACTTTCTCTCAGGGTGGACTCTTTCTTAGGAGGTGTTTCTTGCTCATCTGGAAATGGCTTTTGACAATCAAAGTCATTACTTTCTTTTATTCTCTTCTCCATCTCCACCCTAGCAGTTTCACTTCCCTGAAGCTTTAACATCTCTGAATCATAGAGCTCTTTGATCTTCTCAAAATACATTTTGGAGAACATCTCCTTTTTGACTCCTACAGCACCTTTGAGAAATATAATCATCTTGTTTCTCTCTTGGGTACCTAGAAATGTCTTTGAGGGTCTTCTCTTCTTTGCAACTGTTTTAGCCACAGCTTTCTTCATACTTGCAGCTTTCTTCTGTGCAATTTCAGTTGCCATACTCTGTTGATAAGCTTCATTCAGTTCAGCAGCTAGAACTTTTGCCATTTCCCTGTCCTTTTCCATCTGAACTCTTTCTTCTTTTTCAATATCCTCCTGCATCTTTTTAGCTAGGGCTTCATCTGATTCAACCAACCTTTGCTTTTTGATTGGTTGATCAGATTCTACCATTTTTGCTTTTCCTTTGTCTTTGCTCATTTCCTTCTTACTGTTATCTTTCTTGATCACTTCACCTTGTTCTTTTATGATTACACCTTTGGTCTTTGAAGTGACCTTGGGAGTATCATTCTTGGCTTTTAGTAAGGTTTCTGCAATCTCAAGATCTGTTAACACTTCTTTCACAGTTTCTTCTGCTTTATTAATATCAGCAGTAGTAATTGTTTCTGCTTGCTTCTCCCCCTCAACATTAACTTTCTCTCCATCAAGCTCCCCCTTTCTTGAGGCTTCTTCCATGTTGATCTCCCCCTTTTTGGGAGCATCATCCTCAGTGGTCCTTCTCCTTAATTGGAATTGCTTTCTCTTCTTCCTTTGTACCAAACTAACCACCATCCTTTTCAGCTTAGCATTTTGTTCTTGTTGGGACAGAACTACTAGCTTCATTTCTTCAATTTCTTTGCCTTGTTTGAGAACATCTTGATTGATGTTCCCCATTGTTTCCATCAATTCATCGTGCGTATATCTGTCCTCACCCTCTCCAGAAGTGTTACCCTCCTTTGAAGGATCATTGGATCTTTTATTTGTGGAAGTCTTCTGCCTTGCAGAGGCACTATCCACCCCTGTGGTTTCTTGGCACAAGGGACCTTCAAATGATTGCTCATTCAAAGTTGCCATGGGGGAGGTCTTATTGATGTTACCACTTTCCTCCTCTGTGCTAGCAGGAGTAGTGGCAGCCTCATCACCCATATGCTCTACCTCCTCCTCAGAGAGCACCTCCTTTGGGTTGGGAGACACCCTTGTGGTTTCCCTTTGGATATTCTCTAGGGGAGAATTCTCCCTTAGAGGGCTTATAGGCTTAGTGGGTAATGGTACAAGAAGGGAAGGAGCCTTCTTTACCTGTTTTCTCTTGTAAGTTTGGGTGATGGGAGATGTTAGTTTTTCAAGAAGGGACTGGGGAATTGATTTTGAGAGGGAAGGTTGGGCTTGGCTAGCAGTGGATTGGTCTAATGGGGGCCTTGACCCTGCTGCCATACCTTCATTGGTTTGGGACACCACCATCATTGTAGAGAACAATGGGGTGTCAACTCCTTCAGAGTCCCCAGCATATCTTCTCATATTTGAGAAAACCTTGCCTTTGGGGGGTTTAGGTACATATACCCCAACAGGTTGAGGTATATCCGTCAATTCATGAGTAATAACTTCTTGAACAAACCTGGGGTACATAAAGAAGCTCTTTTTGTTTCCCATGTTTGAGACAAGATCACTGAAAATCATTTTGGAAAAGTTGTACCTTTTGGCAGTGGCCAAACAGACCAAAGCATAAGCAATGGGACTGCTGAACTCACTCCATCCAGTAGTCTTTTTAGAAATACAGTGCATCAAGGTATGAACAAGAAAACGCCATTGGGGTGAGAATTTAGCTTTAGAGAATTTGAAAACACCCAATGGGCCTCCATACCCCATTCTTGAAAGATTGGAAAACAGTTCATCGTTTGGGATAGAAGTTATACCAGAGGCATCGTCTAGACGTAGACTGATGCGAATAACCTCTTCAGTAACCGTTAGTGGCTTTTCACAGATCCTTGTCTTGATCATTTGCACACCATTCTCAGCAACAATGGTGGCATTAGCCCAGAACTGCCTTTGATGCTCGATATAGATTGTAGGGGATACAATAAGAGCATGAGCAATGTGGCTTGACTTGAGGAAGTCCACAATCTGATGAAATCCTGCAGCTTGCTTTGGCTTTAGTAGCATCGCTATCTCATTGTGTTCATCGATGAATGCCATGGATGCCATTGATCTTAGTGAAAAGCTTGCCTGAAAACTTCGAACTTGAGAGAGAAAGGGTTTAGAGCGCAAGTGAACAGTATACAAAGAGTCGTTATGAACTTTTAGGCGGGCAAAGATTATTATAGTATTCGGAATATAAGCAGTATTAACCTAGAGCAGTATTAACTACTAGCAGCATTAACTACTAGCAGTATTAACTAACTAGCAGTATTAACCACTAGCAGTATTAACCACTAGCAGTATTAACTACTAGCAGTATTAACTGAGAGCAGTATTAACCACTAGCAGTATTAACTGAAAGCAGTATTAACCACTAGCAGTATTAACTGAAAGCAGTATTAACCACTAGCAGTATTAACTGAAAGCAGTATTAACCACTAGCAGTATTAACTGAAAGCAGTATTAACCACTAGCAGTATTAACTGAAAGCAGTATTAACCACTAGCAGTATTAACTGAAAGCAGTATTAACCACTAGCAGTATTAACTGAAAGCAGTATTAACCACTAGCAGTATTAACTGGAATACTCCTTTTAAACTTGCTAAACACTGAGTACTGCTATGCAAATCCTGAAACAGAAGATTAGTAACTCCAGGAATACTATACAGATAAAAAAAAAAAAAACACTTTTTGAGGGGATTATTCAGAGTTTATCATTCCCACACTTGTTACCAAGAAAGTGAATCTACCCACATCAAAAGCTTTAGTGAATAGATCAGCAAACTGATTATCAGTGTGAACTTTGACAACTTGAATAAGTTTCTTTTCATTACAGTCTCTTATAAAGTGATACCTGATTTCAATGTGCTTTGTTTTTGAGTGCTTGACTGGATTATTCACAATGCTAATAGCACTGCTGTTGTCAATAAAGATTGGAGTGTGTAGAAAGGTTACCCCATAATCCAACATTTGATTCTGAATCCATAAGACTTGAGAACAGCAACTTGCAGCTGCTATGTACTCTGCCTCTGTTGTAGATGTGGATACTGTGGTTTGTTTCTTGCACTGCCATGAGACTAGTCTAGCACCCAAAAGATGACATCCTCCAGAAGTAGATTTTCTGTCCAAGTTTGCCCCACCTAAATCACTGTCTGAGTATGCTATGAGGTCAAAAGGTGAGTTATGAGGATACCAAAGTCCCAATCTGGGTTGCCCTTTGAGATATCTGAATATCCTCTTAACAGCTTGAAAGTGAGATTGCTTTGGCCTAACTTGAAATCTAGCACATACACAGACTGGAAACATTATATCTGGCCTTGATGCTGTGAGATACATGAGAGAGCCAATCATGGATCTATAATGATGCACATCCATATCCTCCCCCTCAAGATCTGTTGTGATCTGCTTGTGTGTTTCCATAGGTGTGCTGGCAGGTTTTGATTCTGAGAAACCAAACTTGGTTAGAATATCCTGCACATACTTGGATTGACAGATGAAAATGCCATCTGACTTCTGTTGAACTTGGAGTCCAAGGAAGAAAGTAAGTTCCCCCATGGAACTCATTTTGAACCTTTGATGCATTAAATCCTCAAACTCCTTGCACATGTTGTTTCTTGTAGAACCAAAAATAATGTCATCAACATAGATTTGGACCAGCAAGATATCCTTCTTCTTTCTTTTGATAAATAGAGTCTTATCAATGACTCCTCTTTCAAAGTCATTTTCCAAGAGATAGGATGACAAAGTGTCATACCATGCTCTTGGGGCTTGATGTAGTCCATAAAGTGCTTTCTTTAATTTGTATACCCTGTCTGGATAGCTTGGGTTTTCAAACCCTGGTGGTTGACAGACATATACTTCTTCTTCAATTGAGCCATAGAGAAAAGCACTTTTTACATCCATTTGATAGACTTTGAAGTTCATGTAAGAAGCATAGGCTAGGAATAGTCTGATTGCTTCTATCCTAGCCACAGGTGCAAAAACTTCTTCATAATCTATACCCTCTTCTTGAGTATAGCCTTGAGCCACTAGCCTTGCTTTGTTCCTTATGACAATACCTCTTTCATCTCTCTTGTTTCTGAAAATCCATTTTGTGCCAATCGCTCTGTGACCTTTAGGAAGGTCTACTAGATCCCACACATCTTGTAGCTTGAACTGTAACAGTTCCTCTTGCATTGCTTCTATCCAGCTGGATTCTTTCATAGCATCATGTGCCTTTTTAGGCTCAAGCTGTGATAGAAAACAAGAAAGCACTGTATGCTGTTGATCTTGCATTTCCTGAAGCCTGCTTTGATGTCTAGTCATCATAGGAGAAGAGATATCTCCTATTATCAACTGTGGAGGATGATTCTTTTGAACTCTGGTGTTGTGACTAGGTTCTTCATTCAGTCCAGCCTCAAGATTAGATTCATGCAACTCAACTGAAGTGTTTTCAGATGCTACTTCATTATTTTCTTGAGTCTCCTCATCTCTAGTGTCTTCTTCACTCTGACTTGGTTCAGTAAATGATTCCTTTTCACAGTCTTCAACAGAATTTACTGTGGGTATGGGAAAAATCACAGATTTAGATATACTTTCTTGAACTTGTGTGATCTCTGATCCTCCACTACCTGTTCCTGTATACTCATTACTGAAACCAAAAGAGTTAGTTAGTGAATCAATGTCAAATAGCCACTGAGGTCCAGACCCAACAGGATTTGGTGTGTTCTCATTGCATTTGACATTGTCACTTTCTTCAATTATTCTAGAAGAAGAGTTAAAAACTCTGTAGGCCTTACTCTGAGATGAATATCCAACAAGAAATCCATCATCTGCTTTGCTATCAAACTTACCTAAGTGAGATTTGGTATTGAGAATTGTACAAGGACACCCAAAAGGTTTGAAGAAACCAATAAAAGGTTTTCTTTTATTTAAAAGCTCATATGGGGTCTTGTTCTTTTGCTTGACCACTAGAACTCTGTTTTGGACATAACAAGCAGTATTAACTGCTTCAGCCCAGAAGGTAATTGGCAATTTTGAATCAGCCAACAGAGATCTAGCAGCCTCTATTAGTGTTCTATTTCTCCTTTCAGCAACACCATTCTGTTGAGGAGTCCTAGGAGCACTAAATTGCCTCTCAATACCTTTTTCTTCACAAAAGGTGTTTAGATCATGATTTTTAAACTCAGTTCCATTATCTGATCTAATGGCTTTTACTCTTTGATTAGTTTGGTTTTCAATTCTTAGAATAAAGGATTTGATAAGATCACTAGTTTCATCCTTAGTTCTTAGAAAATATACCCAAGTAAATCTGGAGTAATCATCAACAATAACCAAGCAGTAAGATTTCTTGCCTATACTCATAACATTTGTAGGACCAAACAGATCCATATGCAGTAACTGGAGACAAGAAGAAACAGAATTTAACTCTTTGGTCTTATGAGAAGTTTTGTGTTGTTTGCCTTTAAGACAAGCAACACAATGATCATCACATGAAAAGACTTTTGAAGGTAAACCTCTTACAAGGTTATTTTTAACAAGATTATTCATAGTCTTGAAATTCATGTGACACATCCTTCTGTGCCATAGAGAGGATTCATCTACAGAAGCTTTTGAAACAAGACAATTTAGAGATGAATCACTATTAACATTGTCCATATCAAGACAGTAAACATTGTCCTTTCTTGGAGTTCTAAGTAGTATCATGCTTTCATCAACTACCTTGAACCCTGGAGCAAGAATCATACACTCAGTATTAGTAAATAATATACTATGTTGTTTGTCACAAACCTGTGATACACTTAACAGGTTATACTTTAATTGATCAACATAGTAGACATCCTCAAATGTCATCTTACCTTTGGTGACATTACCTTTTCCACTTATCTTACCACCAGTAAGATTGTCTCCAAATGCAACATGTCCTCCATTGATATGCTTGAAATCCTGAAGGCATGACATGTTGCCTGTCATGTGCCTAGAGCAACCACTATCAACATGCCAAATGCTCTTTCCCTTGAGTTGTTGATTGCCCTGCACATTAAATAAATCAATTAGTATGAATTAGGAACCCAAGCCAAGGTGGTCTTGGGTACCCCTTTCTCATCAAAATACTTGCATTCTTTCTTGACAAGATTTTTGAACTTTAATTTCTCATTCTTGGAGTACTTTGTTACAATAATAGGCTTGGAAATGTTTGGAATAAAATCAGTATTGGTTTTAGAAGTACTAACTGCCTTGGCAACACTTGCATGCTTAGCAGTACTAATCTTGTTAGAAGTAGTAACTGTTTTAGCAGCAGTAACTGTGTTGGCAGTATTAACCTTTAAAGAGGTATTAACAGTATTAGCAGCATTAATCTTTTCAGCAGTACTAACACTGTTAGTACTTCTAGGTACCCACATTTTGACACTTTCTTTTAAAATCTTTTTCTTTAAAGTGCCTTTGCTTTCAACATTTTTCTTTATCACATTTTTCTTTCCAGCCTTCCTATAACCAACAGATTTTTGCACAAATCTTTGAAAGTTCATCTGTTGATTAATAGGGTTAAAGTAACAATACTTAGCCAAATGATTCAACTTGCCACATATAAAACAAGGTTTTGGTCTATTGATTTTATTCAGATCAACTCCTTGTTTCTGAGCCCATTGATTATTCCAGTTTCTTTGATTTCCTCTTTTTAAACCAGAATTTAGGCTCTTGGCTTTATTGCAATCACACTGTTTACAAGATCCAGGATTCACAACTGTGGTTTGTTTGTAATGGACCTTGTTATCATTTCCTTTAGTCTTCTCTATCTCCTTGGACTTGCCCCAGATTTTTCCACATCCCTCATTGGTGATAATATTGTTTTCTAATGGTATCTTTTTACTCACATTACTATCCCTGTTCTCATTTGCTCCTTTCTCAGTCAAATCCTTAACTACTACTTCATCCAAAGGATCTATCTTAAATGCTTCTTCAGACAAGTCCTTTTTCTCCTTAGTTTCTAACAAGTCTGATGTAGGAGAAATATAGTTATTAATGTAAGGAGGGGGTGTATTGTTGTATCCAATACCAGGCTTCATCTTATCATGTATCTGAGCCTTTAGAAGAGAGTCCATCGCTTTTGAAGCATAGGAAAACTTGTCTATGTCAAGCTTAACTTTTGACAGTTCCTCTTTCAGTCTATCATTCTCTTCTAAGGACTTAGACAGTTTGGTTTCTAATTCATTCTTTTCCCACTTCCAATAGTTTGTGTCATAAGAGTGTTGAAGTTCATTAGCTTGAAATCCTTTGATTTGCTCTTCAAATCTCTCTACTATTAACACATAATCTCTTCTGTCTTTTTCTAATCTTTTGAGATCATCACACATACTTTGATTGTGATCCCTGTATCTTGTAACAGTGTCAATGCAAGATTTAGTACAAAGATTAGAACTTACCTCAGTAGGGAGATCAGACACTTCTGCCATAAGAGCTTGGTTCTGAATGGCTTCCTCAGCTTGATCACTCCAGTCAAATCCCATTCCTTGTTGAGAAACCAGGGCTTGAGCAGGATTCTTGTTCTGATTGTATCCTCCATTCTGAGCTTGTTGGTGGTTATTGTTTGGAACAACACTCCTGCATTCTCTAGCAAAGTGTCCTTTCTTGTGACACTTATAGCACTCCACCTTGGTTTTGTCAAAACCAGCTCCATCTTCTCTTCTTTGAGAGAAGTTATTTCTTCCAGTTCTTTTAATGAACTTTTTCACCCTCATGGATAACATGGCCATCTGCCATTTAATATCCATCTCCTCCAGATCATCAGGGTGAATTTGATCAAGATCATCATTAATCAGAGAATTGCTGCTATGACTGGACAAAAAGGCTTCAAAGATAGATTCAGTGCCTTTTTCTGAACTTACTCCACTGGCAGTACTAATTGCTTCAGGGTTGGCAGTAGTATCAGTGGTTGCTGAAAGAAGTGCAGCATTGTGAATATAACCAGAGGGCTTCTTCTTGGTTTCTACCTCAGTTTCAAAAACTCTTAGATCATTGTATAGATCATCAAGTTCTTTCTCTTCCAGATTGTCACTCTGTCTATATGAGACAGTGTACATAGTCCATTCATCCCCAAGAGATCTGAGGAACTTTCTGTTGATATCAACTTGTTCCATCTTTACCCCTACAGTAGCCAGTTCACCTATGAGTTTATTGAACCTGTCAAAAGTTTGAGTCATAGACTCATTCTTTGTGGAAGTGAAGTTCTCATACTGTTGCTTTAGAACATCTCTCTGATTTCTTTTGATGCTTTTAGTTCCAGCAAATCTTTTCTCTAGAGTATTCCAGAGAATCTGAGCATCAGTGCAGTTGCAGAATTGATGCTGATATTCATTGGGAATGGCCAAGAGCAGAGTGCTCAAAGCCTTCATCTCTGTCTGTCTCAAAGAAGTTTGCGGAATAACACTTTGATATTTAATCACACAGGAAATCAAAACAAAATATAATTAAGAACAAACTGTAAACTTGTATTGAATGCTTTGAAGTTACAAGATTACACACTCAACCTCAATATTGATGAACAGGCTCACCAATATGAATTCTACTTCTCTAGAATTAGGATCTATGCCTTGAGGTTGATTTTCTCTCTAACAGAATGAAGATAAACAAAAGATTACTATCTATTCTAAACTATACAATATATATACTGAAAACAAATATAATTACAAAAAATAAAATATCTTCAGTATATCTTCCAAGTATATCTCTAAGCTTCCATGTATATCCTTTCATACGAATCTTCATCATATAAGCAGTATTAATCTTCAGCAGCATTAATTTTCTTCTAGCAGCATTAACTACTAAGCAGTACTAACCACTAGCAGTACTAACTAGCTAAGCAGTACTAACTTTGTTCAAGCAGCACTAACTTTGACTAGCAGTATTAATAGTACTAGCAGTAGTAACACTCAGCAGTACTAACCTTTAAGTCTTCTAGCAGTAGTAACTTTGAACCAGCAGCATTAACCATACTTGATGAATTATTCAGTTCCCAACAATCTCCCCCTAACTTGACTTTTAGGAAGAGAAGTCAAGTTCTTCAAATTTTCTTCAAGATGCTCTTAGTTCCAGCAAATCTTTTCTCTAGAGCATTCCAGAGAATCTGAGCATCAGTGCAGTTGCAAAATTGATGCTGATATTCATTGGGAATGGCCAAGAGCAGAGTGCTCAAAGCCTTCATCTCTGTCTGTCTGATCTTCCTCTCACCATCTGTCTTTGGTGGAGGTCTTTTCCCATCTGGTCCTATCCTTCCAGCTTCAGAAGGACCATTCTCAATGATATCCCACATTGAGTAGTCAGTGAGAAGAATATATTGTCTGATTCTGATCTTCCACATGTCAAACTCACTGGGTTTGAGCATTGGAACCTTAGAGACCAAAGTACTGCTTGATTCTGTAAGATTTTCCATGATGAATAGATGTTTCTGAGAGAGTTTGGCTCTGATACCACTTGTCAGGATCGAATTCTCAACAAGAATTAATTATCAGAAACAATATCAAAGAAGTTTGCGGAATAACACTTTGATATTTAATCACACAGGAAATCAAAACAAAATATAATTAAGAACAAACTGTAAACTTGTATTGAATGCTTTGAAGTTACAAGATTACACACTCAACCTCAATATTGATGAACAGGCTCACCAATACGAATTCTACTTCTCTAGAATTAGGATCTATGCCTTGAGGTTGATTTTCTCTCTAACAGAATGAAGATAAACAAAAGATTACTATCTATTCTAAACTATACAATATATATACTGAAAACAAAGATAATTACAAAAAATAAAATATCTTCAGTATATCTTCCAAGTATATCTCTAAGCTTCCATGTATATCCTTCCATACGAATCTTCATCATATAAGCAGTATTAATCTTCAGCAGCATTAATTTCCTTCTAGCAGCATTAACTACTAAGCAGTACTAACCACTAGCAGTACTAACTAGCTAAGCAGTACTAACTTTGTTCAAGCAGCACTAACTTTGACTAGCAGTATTAATAGTACTAGCAGTAGTAACACTCAGCAGTACTAACCTTTAAGTCTTCTAGCAGTAGTAACTTTAAACCAGCAGCATTAACCATACTTGATGAATTATTCAGTTCCCAACAAAGATCCTCAAGATCAAAGTAATGGGCGTCCCACGATGTTTACTTTACAGGTGGCATTCCTTATGTGGGATGTCAATTTTTGTCTTGTACTAAGGGGTACATCCTTCTTGTATATTAAGGGAGCACCACCTTAGAGTTTAGAAACAGTGAAAGAACGAGAGCACACACAAAAATAGCAGTCTGTATAATCCTTGAGCATATTTGCACATACCAGTGCGTGTTCTTAGTGTTCTTGAGTAATTAATGAAACAGTTCTTTGAGTAACTTTCATAAAATATTTTACTTCCTGTTCATTAATTACTTGTGTGTTTACTACCTTCCATGTTCAATCTCTTCTACACATCTTAAACGCTTCCGCGCTCTATTTTATTAATCTGTGTGTAATAAAAGGTTAAATCAAGTTAAAGAAAATCATAACTGGGATCAACAAAAGAGGATCCCGTATACCTTAATGAATACACAGATGAGCAGAGAAGGAGACATAAAGCTGATAAACTTGCCAAAATTCTTATCTTGAAAGGAATTTCAGAAGAGATTACTATTCAATTGAATAGCAGACTTAGCAAATGGGCTACAACAAAACAGTTATGGGATCATCTTGAAGGTATATTGTTAGCTCCATCTACCATGTTTAGAAGTGTTGAAAAATAGGCTAAGTATAGAAAACCCTGCTATCTCGAAAGCCGTCGCAGAAGATACAAAGCTCAGAAGACCACTCCGCAGAAGACGCACCAGAGGACAAACCTGATAATGATACTCAGATCACAGAGCCTCTGTGATCACTCACAGAGCCTCTGTGAAGGCTAACCCTTGGAGATCAATGTTGAAGCTTTTCTTAGAGTTCCAAACAAGACCACCTGCAGAACACGTGAGGCCTGCTGTACGAAGATCCTCAAGATCAAAGTAATGGGCGTCCCACGATGTTTACTTTACAGGTGGCATTCCTTATGTGGGATGTCAGTTTTGTCTTGTACTAAGGGGTACATCCTTCTTGTATATTAAGGGAGCACCACCTTAGAGTTTAGAAACAGTGAAAGAACGAGAGCACACACAAAAATAGCAGTCTGTATAATCCTTGAGCATATTTGCACATACCAGTGCGTGTTCTTGGTGTTCTTGAGTAATTAATGAAACAGTTCTCTGAGTAACTTTCATATAATACTTTACTTCCTGTTCATTAATTACTTGTGTGTTTACTACCTTGCATGTTCAATCTCTTCTACACATCTTAAACGCTTCTGCGCTCTATTTTATTAATCTGTGTGTAATAAAAGGTTAAATCAAGTTAAAGAACATCATAACTGGGATCAACAAAAGAGGATCCCGTATACCTTAATGAATACACAGATGAGCAGAGAAGGAAACATAAAGCTGATAAACTTGCCAAAATTCTTATCTTGAAAGGAATTTCAGAAGAGATTACTATTCAATTGAATAGCAGACTTAGCAAATGGGCTACAACAAAACAGTTATGGGATCATCTTGAAGGTATATTGTTAGCTCCATCTACCATGTTTAGAAGTGTTGAAAAATAGGCTAAGTATAGAAAACCCTGCTATTTCGAAAGTCGCCGCAGAAGATACAAAGCTCAGAAGACCACTCCGCAGAAGACGCGCCAGAGGACAAACCTGATAATGATACTCAGATCACAGAGCCTCTGTGATCACTCACAGAGCCTCTGTGAAGGCTAACCTCTGGAGATCAATGTTGAAGCTTTTCTTAGAGTTCCAGACAAGACCACGTGCAGAACACGTGAGGCCTGCTGTACGAAGATCCTCAAGATCAAAGTAATGGGCGTCCCACGATGTTTACTTTACAGGTGGCATTCCTTATGTGGGATGTCAGTTTTTGTCTTGTACTAAGGGTTACATCCTTCTTGTATATTAAGGGAGCACCACCTTAGAGTTTAGAAACAGTGAAAGAACGAGAGCACACACAAAATAGCAGTCTGTATAATCCTTGAGCATATTTGCACATACCAGTGCGTGTTCTTGGTGTTCTTGAGTAATTAATGAAACAGTTCTTTGAGTAACTTTCATATAATACTTTACTTCCTGTTCATTAATTACTTGTGTGTTTACTACCTTGCATGTTCAATCTCTTCTACACATCTTAAACGCTTCTGCACTCTATTTTATTAATTTGTGTGTAGTAAAAGGTTAAATCAAGTTAAAGAACATCATAACTGGGATCAACAATTGGTATCAAAGCAAAATGAAGAAACTCTTCTTCATTTCGGTCATCTATGGCAACAATTGAAGATTGGATGATTATTTTGTTGTTTTGGTGCTTTGATTGGTTAAATCACATGAGCCTAAACAGAAATATCATTTCTATGGTTTATTTTATATTTATTAGAAATCTATTTCTTCATTTAGATGAGTTTTGGATGAACTTTGATCTAGATTTTATTGATTTCTTAAAAAATCTGAATTTTGCACACCACATGTTTGATGAAATGCCTATGAGAAGATTTAATTTCATTTTGGTTAAATCTGATCAGTTTTTATTACATGTGTGTGTCTTTTATCTCTCTGATTTATTGGTTTAACATTTGATAAGCACTAAGTAGATGGTTAATCTATGATCCCATCCTTGTGTGTGCTTTAGTCCATTGCTATTTTAGCATCTCGATAGTTAGGTTGTTGATCTCAGATCTGACCTTGATATCATTCGAGATTGGACTCTCTTTGATCCAGATTTTGTTCAAAATTCCGCTGCTCATAATCGATTAAATGAAAGACTAATTCATTTGGGTCTTGGAAAATGTTGCTTGATCCAAATTCGGAGAGATAAGGTTGGATTCTCGTTGATCATAGCCATTGAGATTGATTTCATTTCCAAAATTCATATCAGAAAAATGTGGTTTGCATGAGAAAGATTTGGTGTTGTGTCACATGTTCAAAGTCAGATCTGAAATGCTTTTTAGATCTTTAATTGATTAAATTTAACTTTCTGAAGTGATCAATGAGAACCTTAATTTTCTGCAATCTTTTGTTCTAAGAAGATTAATGGAGATCTCCTTATTTACTACATCAAATTCGATTGGTGAAATTTGATTTAATTGAAGGATCTTGATTGGTTTTTGAATATGTCCAATCTGTTTGCCAAGTTTAGATGGATGACAAATGACTATGTGTTGTTTTGATAAAAGAATCCTATCATGCTACTTGCTTGATCTTTGAATGGGATTCAAGTTAAAGTTTGAAAAGCCAACATATCACATATTTTATGATGGACAGAAGCATGGTCGATAGATCACATACTTCAATCTGTTGTTGTTCGAACAAAACAAAAAATCGCTGTTGTGTTCTATGTGTAAAGCATAAAGTTGTTGGTATCTATTTTGAAGTGTATTCAGAGTTTGATCATGAATGTTCTGACATAGCTAATCAGATTTTACACTTAGCCTATTTCATAGCAAAATCGATTTTTCAGAAATACTTGACAGCTTTGCGCACCTGTTAGAGAGAAAATCAACCTCAAGGCATAGATCCTAATTCTAGAGAAGTAGAATTCGTATTGGTGAGCCTGTTCATCAATATTGAGGTTGAGTGTGTAATCTTGTAATTTCAAAGCATTCAATACAAGTTTACAGTTTGTTCTTTATATTTACTATGTTGATTTACTGTTTTATTGAATATCAAAGTGTTATTCCGCAAACTTCTTTGATATTGTTTCTGAGAATTATTTCTTGTTGAGAATTCGATCCTGACAAGTGGTATCAGAGCCAAACTCTCTCAGAAACATCTATTCATCATCGAAAATCTTACAGAATCAAGCAGTACTTTGGTCTCTAAGGTTCCAATGCTCAGACCCAGTGAGTTTGACATGTGGAAGATCAGAATCAGACAATATATTCTTCTCACTGACTACTCAATGTGGGATATCATTGAGAATGGTCCTTCTGAAGCAGGAAAGATAGGACCAGATGGGAAAAGACCTCCACCAAAGACAGATGGTGAGAGGAAAATCAGACAGACAGAGATGAAGGCATTGAGTACTCTGCTCTTGGCCATTCCCAATGAATATCAGCATCAATTCTGCAACTGCACTGATGCTCAGATTCTCTGGAATGCTCTAGAGAAAGGATTTGCTGGAACTAAAAGTATCAAAAGAAATCAAAGAGATGTTCTAAAGCAGCAGTATGAGAACTTCACTTCTTCAAAGAATGAGTCTATGACTCAAACTTTTGATAGATTCAATAAGCTCATTGGTGAACTGGCTACTGTAGGGGTGAAGATGGAACAAGATGATATCAACAGAAAGTTCCTCAGATCTCTTGGGGATGAATGGACTATGTACACTGTCTCATATAGACAGAGTGACAATCTGGAAGAGAAAGAACTTGATGATCTATACAATGATCTAAGAGTTTTTGAAACTGAGGTAGAAACCAAGAAGAAGCCCTATGGTTATATCCACAATGCTGCACTTCTCTCAGCATCCACTGATACTACTGCCAACCCTGAAGCAGTTAGTACTGCCAGTGGAGTAAGTTCAGAAAAAGGCACTGAAACTATCTTTGAAGCCTTTTTGTCCAGTCATAGCAGCAATTCTTTGATTAATGATGATCTGGATCAAATTCACCCTGATGATCTGGAGGAGATGGATATTAAATGGCAGATGGCCATGTTATCAATGAGGGTGAAGAAGTTCATTAAAAGAACAGGAAGGAATAACTTCTCTCAAAGAAGAGAAGATGGAGCTGGTTTTGACAAGACCAAGGTGGAATGTTATAAGTGTCACATGAAAGGACACTTTGCTAGAGAATGCAGGAGTGCTGTTCCAAACAACAACCACCAACAAGCTCAGAATGGAGGCTACAATCAAAACAAGAATCCTGCTCAAGCCCTTGTTTCTCAACAAGGAATGGGATTTGACTGGAGTGATCAAGCTGAGGAAGCCATTCAGAATCAAGCTCTTATGGCAGAAGTGTCTGATCTCCCCTCTGAGGTAACTTCAAATCTTTGCACTAAATCTTGCATAGAAACTGTCAAAAGATACAGGGATCACAATCAAAGTATGTGTGATGACCTCAAAAGATTAGAAAAGGACAGAAGAGATTATGTGTTGATAGTAGAGAGATTTGAAGAACAAATCAAAGGCTTTCAAGCTAATGAACTGCAACACTCTTATGACATAAACTATTGGAAGTGGGAAAAGAATGAGCTAGAGACCAAACTGTCTAAATCCTTAGAAGAGAGTGATAGGCTGAAAGAGGAACTGTCTAAAGTTAAACTTGACATAGAAAAGTTTTCATATGCTTCAAAAGCAATGGATTCTCTTCTAAAGGCTCAGATTCATGACAAGATGAAGCCTGGTATTGGATACAACAATACACCTCCTCCTTACAACAACAATTATATCTCTCCTACTTCAGACTTGTTAGAAACCAAGGAGAAAAAGGACTTATCTGAGAAATCCTTTAAGATAGATCCCTTGGATGAAGTAGTAATTAAGGATTTAACTGAGAAAGAAGCCAGTGAGTATAGGGATAATGATGTGAGCAAAGAGATCCCATTAGAAAACAACATTATCACCAATGAGGGATGTGGGAAAATCTGGGTCAAGTCCAAGGAGATAGAGAAGACAAAAGGAAAGGATAACAAGGTCCATTACAAACAAACCACAGTTGTGAATCCTGGATCTTGTAAACAGTGTGCTTGCAATACAACTAAGAGCCTAAATTCTGGTATAAAAAGAGATAATCAAAGAAACTGGAATAATCAATGGGCTCAGAAACAAGGAGTTGATCTGAATAAAATCAATAGACCAAAACCTTGTTTCATATGTGGCAAGTTGAATCATTTGGCTAAGTATTGTTACTTTAACCTTATTAACCAACAGATGAACTTTCAAAGATTTGTGCAAAAACCTGTTGGTTATAGGAAGGCTGGAAAGAAACATGTGATGAAGAAATCTGTTGAAAGTAAAGGCCCTTTGACAAATAAGGTTTTAAAAGAAAGTATTTTACTATGGGTACCTAGAAGTACTAACAGTGTTAGTACTGCTAAAAATATTAGTGCTGCTAACACAGTTACTACTGCTAACAGTGTTAGTACTGCTAAAAATATTAGTGCTGCTAACACAGTTACTACTGCTAACAGTGTTAGTACTGCTGAAAATATTAATGCTGCTAACACCGTTACTACTGCTAACAAGGTTAGTACTGCTAAGCATTCAAGTACTGCTAAGGCAGTTAGTACTTCTAAAATCAGTATTGCTTCTAGCAAAAATGTTTCCAAGCCTATTATTGTGACAAAATACTCCAAGCTTGAGGAATAAAAGTTTAAAAATCTTGTCAAGAAAGAATGCAAGAATTTTGATGAGAAAGGGGTGCCCAAGACCACTTTGGCTTGGGTTCCTTATTCATACTAACTGATCTATCTTATGTGCAGGGCAACCAACAGCTCAAGGGAAAGAGCATATGGCATGTTGATAGTGGTTGCTCTAGGCACATGACTGGCAACATGACATGCCTTCAGGATTTCAAGCATATCAATGGAGGACATGTTGCATTTGGAGATAATCTTACTGGTGGTAAGATAAGTGGAAAAGGTAATGTTACCAAAGGTAAGATGACATTTGAGGATGTCTACTATGTTGATCAATTAAAGTACAACATGTTAAGTGTATCACAAGTATGTGACAAACAACATAGTATATTATTTACAAATACTGAGTGTATGATCCTTGCTCCAGGGTTCAAGGTAGTTGATGAAAGCATGATACTACTTAGAACTCCAAGAAAGGACAATGTTTACTGTCTAGATATGGACAATGTTGATAGTGATTCATCTCTAAATTTTCTTGTTTCAAAAGCTTCTGTAGATGAATCCTCTCTTTGGCACAGAAGGATGTGTCACATGAATTTCAAGACTATGAACAAACTTGTTAAAAACAACCTTGTAAGAGGTTTACCTTCAAAAGTCTTTTCATGTGATGATCATTGTGTTGCTTGTCTTAAAGGCAAACAGCACAAAACTTCTCATAGGACCAAAGAGTTAAATTCTGTTTCTTCTTGTCTCCAGTTACTGCATATGGATCTGTTTGGTCCTACAAATGTTATGAGTATAGGCAAGAAATCTTACTGCTTGGTTATTGTTGATGATTACTCCAGATTTACTTGGGTATATTTTCTAAGGACTAAGGATGAGACAAGTGGACTTATCAAATCCTTTATTCTAAGAATTGAAAACCAAACTAATCAAAGAGTAAAAGTCATTAGATCAGATAATGGAACTGAATTCAAAAATCTTGATCTAAACACCTTTTGTGAAGAAAAAGGCATTGAGAGACAATATAGTGCTCCTAGGACTCCTCAACATAATGGTGTTGCTGAAAGGAGAAATAGGACACTAATAGAGGCTGCTAGATCTCTGTTGGCTGATTCAAAATTGCCAATTACCTTCTGGGCTGAAGCAGTTAATACTGCTTGTTATGTCCAAAACAGAGTTCTAGTGGTCAAGCAAAAGAACAAGACCCCATATGAGCTTTTAAATAAAAGAAAACCTTTCATTGGTTTCTTCAAACCTTTTGGGTGTCCTTGTACAATTCTCAATACCAAATCTCACTTAGGTAAGTTTGATAGCAAAGCAGATGATGGATTTCTTGTTGGATATTCATCTCAGAGTAAGGCCTACAGAGTTTTTAACTCTTCTTCCAGAATAATTGAAGAAAGTGACAATGTCAAATGCAATGAGAACACACCAAATCCAATTGGGTCTGGTCCTCAGTGGCTATTTGACATTGACTCACTAACTAATTCTTTTGGTTTCAGTAGTGATGATTATACAGGAACAGGAAGTGAAGGATCAGGGACTACACAAGTCTCAGAAAGTATATCTAAATCTGTGATATTTCCCATACCCACAGTGAATTCTGTTGAAGACTGTGAAAAGGAATCATCTACTGGACCAAGTCAGAGTGAAAAAGAAACTAGAGATGAGGAGACTCAAGAAAATAAAGAATCAGAAGTGGCATCTGAAAACACTTCAGTTGAGTTGCATGACTCTAATCTAGAGGCTGGACTGAATGAAGAACCTAGTCATAACACCAGAGTTCAAAAGAATCATCCTCCACAGCTGGTAATAGGAGATATCTCTTCTCCTATGATGACTAGACATCAAAGCAGGCTTCAAGAAATGCAAGATCAACAGCATACAGTGCTTTCTTGTTTTCTATCCCAGCTTGAGCCCAAAAAGGCACATGATGCTATGAAAGAATCTAGCTGGATAGAAGCAATGCAAGAAGAACTGTTACAGTTCAAGCTACAAGATGTATGGGATCTAGTAGACCTTCCTAAAGGTCACAGAGCAATTGGCACAAAGTGGATTTTCAGAAACAAGAGAGATGAAAGAGGTATTGTCATAAGGAACAAAGCAAGGCTGGTGGCTCAAGGATATACTCAAGAAGAGGGTATAGATTATGAAGAAGTTTTTGCACCTGTGGCTAGGATAGAAGCAATCAGACTATTCCTAGCCTATGCTTCTTACATGAACTTCAAAGTCTATCAAATGGATGTAAAAAGTGCTTTTCTCTATGGCTCAATTGAAGAAGAGGTATATGTCTGTCAACCACCAGGGTTTGAAAACCCAAGCTATCCAGACAGGGTATACAAATTGAAGAAAGCTCTTTATGGAATGCATCAAGCTCCAAGAGCATGGTATGACACTCTGTCATCCTATCTCTTAGAAAATGACTTTGAAAGAGGAGTCATTGATAAGACTCTATTTATCAAGAGAAAGAAGAAGGATATCTTGCTGGTTCAAATCTATGTTGATGACATTATCTTTGGATCTACAAGAGACAACATGTGCAAGGAGTTTGAGGATCTAATGCATCAAAGGTTCAAAATGAGTTCCATGGGGGAACTTACTTTCTTCCTTGGACTCCAAGTTCAACAGAAGTCAGATGGCATCTTCATCTGTCAATCCAAGTATGTGCAGGACATTCTAACCAAGTTTGGTTTCTCAGAGTCAAAACCTGCCAGCACACCTATGGAAACACACAAGCAGATAACAGCAGATCTTGAGGGGGAGGATATGGATGTGCATCATTATAGATCCATGATTGGCTCTCTCATGTATCTCACAGCATCAAGTCCATATATAATGTTTCCAGTCTGTGTATGTGCAAGATTCCAAGTTAGGCCAAAGCAATCTCAATTTCAAGCTGTTAAGAGGATATTCAGATATCTCAAAGGGCAACCCAGATTAGGACTTTGGTATCCTCATGACTCACCCTTTGACCTAATAGCATACTCAGACAGTGATCTAGGTGGGGCAAACTTGGACAGAAAATCTACTTCTGGAGGATGTCAGTTTTTGGGTGCTAGACTAGTTTCATGGCAGTGCAAGAAACAAACCACAGTGTCCACATCTACAACAGAGGCAGAGTACATAGCAGCTGCAAGTTGCTGTTCTCAAGTCTTATAGATTCAGAATCAAATGCTGGACTATGGGGTAACCTTTCTACACAGTCCCATTTTTATTGATAATAGCAGTGCTATTAGCATTGTGAATAATCCTGTCAAGCACTCTAAGACAAAGCACATTGAGATCAGGTATCACTTCATAAGAGACTGTAATGAAAAGAAACTTATTTAAGTTGTAAAAGTTCACACTGATAATCAGTTTGCTGATCTATTCACTAAAGCTTTTGATGTGGGTAGATTCACTTTCTTGGTAACAAGTGTGGGAATGATCAACTCTGAATAAGCCCCTTCTCAAAAATTGACTCTATTCCTGTATATTGTTTATTCTTGGTGTTACTAATCTTCTTTTTCAGGATATGCATAGCAGTACTCAGGGTTTTGCAAGTTTAAAGGAGTATTTCAGTTCATACTGCTAGTAGTTAATACTGCTAGTAGTTAATACTGCTTTCAGTTAATACTGCTAGTAGTTAATACTGCTAGTAGTTAATACTGCTTTCAGTTAATACTGCTAGTAGTTAATACTGCTTTCAGTTAATACTGCTAGTAGTTAATACTGCTTTCAGATAATACTGCTAGTAGTTAATACTGCTTTCAGTTAATACTGCTAGTAGTTAATACTGCTTTCAGTTAATACTGCTAGTAGTTAATACTGCTAGTAGTTAATACTGCTTTCAGTTAATACTGCTAGTAGTTAATACTGCTCTAGGTTAATACTGCTTATAACCCGAATACTATAAATGCCCTTTGCCCGCCTAAAAGTTCATAACGACTCTTTGTATACTGTTCACTTGCGCTCTAAACCCTTTCTCTCTCAAGTTCGAAGCTTTCAGGCACGTTGTTCACTAAGATCAATGGCATCCATGGCATTCATCGACGAGCACAATGAGATCGCGATGCTACAAAAGCCAAAGCAAGCTGCAGTATTTCATCAGATTGTGGATTTCCTCAAGTCAAGCCATATTGCTCATGCTCTTACTGTATCTCCTACAATCTATATCGAGCATCAAAGGCAGTTCTGGGCTAATGCCACCATTGTTGCTGAGAATGGTGTGCAAATGATCAAGACAAGAATCTGTGAACAATCACTAACAGTTACTGAAGAGGTTATTCGCATCAGTCTACGTCTAGACGATGCCTCTGGTATAACTTCTATCCCAAATGATGAACTGTTCTCCAATCTTACAAGAATGGGGTATGGAGGCCCATTGGGTGTATTCAAATTCTCAAAAGCCAAATTTTCACCCCAATGGCGTTTCTTTGTCCATACTCTTATGCATTGTATCTCCAAAAAGACTACTGGATGGAGTGAGTTCAGCAGCACCATTGCTTATGCTTTGGTGTGCTTGGCCACTGCCAGAAAGTATAACTTTTCTAAAATGATTTTCAGTGATCTTGTTTCAAACATGGGAAACAAAAAGAGCTTCTTTATGTACCCCAGGTTTGTCCAAGAAGTTATTACTCATGAATTGACGGATATACCTCAACCTGTTGGGGTATATGTACCTAAACCCCCCAAAGGCAAGGTTTTCTCAAATATGAGAAGATCTGCTGGGGACTCGGAAGGAGTTGAAACCCCATTGTTCTCTACAATGATGGTGGTGTCCCAAACTAATGAAGGTATGGCAGCAGGGTCAAGGCCCCCATTAGACCAATCCACTGCTAGCCAATCCCAACCTTCCCTCTATAAATCAATTGCTCAGTCTCTTCTTGACAAACCAACTTCACCAATCATCCAAACTTATCAAAGAAAACAGGTAAAGAAGGCTCCTTCCCTTCTTGTACCATCACCCACTCAGCCTTTAAGCCCTCTATTGGAGCACTCAGCAGTAGAGAATATCCAAAGGGAATCCACAAGGGTGTCTCCCAACCCAAAGGAGGTGCTCTCTAAGGAGGAGGTAGAGCATATGGGTACTGAGGCTGCCACTACTTCTGCTAGCACAGAGAAGGACAGTGGCAACATCAATAAGACCTCCCCCATGGCAACTTTGAATGATCAATCATTCAAAGGTCCCAGGTGCCAAGAAACCACGGGGGTGGACAGTGCTTCTGCTAGGCAGAAGACTTCCACTAATAAAAGATCCCATGATCCTTCAAAAGAGGGTAACACTTCTGGAGAGGGTGAGGACAGATATACTTACTATGAATTGATGGAAACAATGGGGAACATCAATCAAGATGTTCTCAAACAAGGCAAAGAGATTGAAGAAATGAAGCTGGTCATTCTGTCACAACAAGTACAGATTGCCAAGCTGAAGAAGATGGTGATCAGTCTGGTACAGAGGAAGAAGAGAAAGCAATTCCAACTAAGGAGAAGGAAATCTGAGAATGATGCTCCCAAAAAGGGGGAGATCAACATGGAAGAAGCCACAAGAGAGGGGGAGCTTGATGGAGAGAAATTTGATGTTGAGGGGGAGCAGGAAGCAGAAACAGAAAGAGATTCAGTGCCAATAGAAACACAAGAAGCAGCAGAAACGGTTACTACTGCTGACATAAATAAAGCAGCAGAAACAGTGAAAGAAGTATTAACAGATCTTGAGATTGCTGAAACCTTACTTAAAGCCAAGAATGATACTCCCAAGGTCACTTCAAAGACCAAAGGAGTAATCATCAAAGAACAAGGTGAAGTGATCAAGAAATATAACAGTAAGAAGGCAATGAACAAAGACAAAGGAAAAGCAAAGATGGTGGAATCTGATCAACCAGTCAAGAAGCAAAGGTTGGTTGAATCAGATGAAGCCTTAGCCAGGAAGATGCAAGAGGATATTGAAAAGGAAGAAAGAGTTCAGGTGGAAAAGGACAGGGAGATGGCAAAGGCTCTAGCTGCTGAACTGAATGAAGCTTATCAACTGAGTCTGGCAACTGAAATTGCACAGAAGAAAGCTGCAACTATGAAGAAATCAGTGGTGAAAACAGTTGTAAAGAAGAGACAACCCTCAAAGACTTTCCTAGGTACCCAAGAGAGAAACAAGATGATTATATTTCTCAAAGGTGCTGTAGGAGTCAAAAAGGAGATGTTCTCAAAGATGTCTTTTGAGAAGATTAAAGAGCTATATGATACAGAGATGAGAAAGCTTCAGGGAAATGAAACTGCTAGGGTGGAGATGGAGAAGAGGATGAAAGAAAGTAATGATTTTGATTTTCAAAAGCCATTTCCAGATGAGCAAGAAACACCCCCTAAGAAAGAGGCCACTCTGGGAGAAAGTCTAAGGACTTTAAAGAGAACAAAGATGATGGCTAGGAGAAAGTCAATCAAGAAGCCTATAATAAATGAAGGAGAGGCTGAGAAGGTTGCTGAAGAAGAAGGGGCACCTGAGTCATCTAAACAGAAAGAGCCATCAAACATAGACGATGTAAATTTGTATATGGTAGTGATGGACAAAGTTCCTGAACCAATTTTAGCAGAACCTGTTGGTATAAAGCCTCCTGAGGTCATTCACTGGGATACATTGACAGTGGATGGAAAGGAATATATAAGGCTGAAAAGGAAGGATGAAAAGTATGAAGTGTTCAACACTTGGGCGAAAATTGTCAGAACATGCTCTAGGTCAGATATTGAAGAGATGTTTGAGATAGGAATGAAGTTGTATGCAGATATTCTAAAAGCTCCAGAGATTTCAATTACAAAACTGGTAATGGAGTATCTGTGTATGATGTTCAAACCTGAAGAAGTAGAGCATGTGATCAAGAATGTCTTCAAATCAGTCAACAGTTGGACTCTATATGAAACTAGTGGAGTATATGCAGTGACTTTGGATTTAAATCACACTGAATACTTTCTAGTGGATAGAGTATACAACCATAGCAGATTAAAGCTTCATGCCATGTTGAAGAAAAAGCTAGGGTGTATTCCAGATTCAGAAATGGCTAAATACTTGATCCAAAGAACCATCAATCAGAGTTTGGGATTGGATGCAAATACTGGAATGTAGACCATTATGAAGTTTTGGGAGCATCTTGAAAAGAATCTTGAAGATTAATTCTGAAGAACTTGACTTCTTTTCCTAAAAGTCAAGTTAGGGGGAGATTGTTGGGAACTGAAGAAGTATGGTTAATGCTGCTGGTTCAAAGTTACTACTGCTAGAAGACTTAAAGGTTAATACTGCTGATTGTTACTACTGCTAGTAGAATTAATACTGCTAGTCAAAGTTAGTGCTTCTTGAACAAAGTTAGTACTGCTTAACTAGTTAGTACTGCTAGTGGTTAGTACTGCTTGGTAGTTAATGCTGCTAAAACCAAGTTAATGCTGCTTGAAGAGATTAATGCTGCTGAGCATGGTTAGTACTGCTAGAGTTAATACTGCTCAGAGTATTAATGCTGCTTATGATTAATACTACTTATATGATGAAGATTCGCATGAAAGGATAACAGCTGGATAATCTGAAGATATACATAGAAGCTTAGAGATATACATGGAAGATATACTGAAGATATTTTATTTATTGTAATTATCTTTTTATTCAGTATATGTACAGATTTGATAAAAGAGATTAATTAATTCTAAGTTTTAGTTCTAGAGAAAAAAATCTACCTCAAGGCATAGATCCTAATTCTAGGGAAGTAGAATTCGTATTGGTGAGCTTGTTCATCAATATTGAGGTTGAGTGTGTAATCTTGTAATTTCAAAGCATTCAATACAAGTTTACAGTTTGTTCTTTATATTTACTGTGTTGATTTACTGTTTTATTGAATATCAAAGTGTTATTCCGCAAACTTCTTTGATATTGTTTCTGAGAATTATTTCTTGTTGAGAATTCGATCCTGACACAGAGGCTGATGCACAGAGCCTCTGAGGCTGGTGCGCAGAGCCTCTGTAAGATTGTTCGGAGGGTTATCCACAAAAATCTTCTGTTGTGCAAAATGTTAAGACCTGTTACGTTAAGTTTCAGGACAACAGAACATGCAGATTGTTTTCAAATTCTCGAAGAAGCTGCTGTCCAAATGTGTTTACAGAAGCTGATGCACAGAGCTCCTTTATGGCTATAGAGAGGTTGTCCACAGAGGTATCTGCAGAAGCTACGCAGAACCTCTGCAAAAGTTGTCCATAAAAATATCAGAGCCTCTGTATGGCGGCAGAAGTAAAGATGTGCAGAGTTAATCGTATAGGTGCTCTTATTCAAGCTCAGAGGCACGTGCAGAAGTTCAGAGGCAGAAAGCTCACATGAGAGGACGTGCAGGGCCTCTGTAGGCTATCCAGAGGGTTCAGAAGTTGATTTTCAGAGATGTTCTTAAGAGGCACAGAGGCTCTTAAGTTGTCCACAGAGCCTCTGTGAACCAAAACCTCTGAAGAGCAGTGACCAGAGGTATACCAGAAGTAGATACATCAGAGGTCGATGGTCTAGAGGTCGCAATGAGCCAAGAGCCCGAAGCCCGAATTTTTTGAATTTTCTGACAGCATTGCGCTGTTTCAGAAACATGCGCACAACTTTTTACTCGAAGCTCCGATTTACATGAGTCTAGTTGAATTGGATTTCTAAAACACAGAAGTACGACTTTGATGTTTTGAGTTTTCTCAAATTCCGTGATCTGATATGCCAGAATCTGTTTCAAAGTCTGCGTTAGAGTGCTGGACCGAAAGCATTGTATTTCACTCGTGCTCTTTCCGCTTTCAAGAACGGTGTTCTCTCGTCGGTTCTTCATAGTTTCAAGCTACATATGTGACACATTGTTTGTCACTCCCTCCTCTGTTATTCAAGTTTAAGGCTCGGTGCTGAACGCTTACTCAACAGGATCTTAAGAGTCAAATTTTCTGTTTTGACAACCGTTCTGCGCAGCTGAGGGAAAACTTGCACAACTGACTTATTTTTCATCCAAAATGGATGAATCAAATCTCATTGGAAACCTAAGAGACTGGAGTTCAATGTTCTTGTGTTATGTTTTCTCTCAATCAGGTTCCTTGATGGTCAAAAACAGCGGTGAAGTTGAGTCATGAAAGTTGGACAAAAAGGGGTAAATTGTCTCAGTCTTTCAAGAATATGAGCCTACATTTGAGGGGGAGCTTGTGATGCTTTGAAGAATCGAAGAACGGAACACCAAAGCTTCTAAAGAAAGCAAGGGAGAGACTATATGATGATGCTTTCTTTATAAAACATTAGGGGGAGATTGTTAGCTTAAATTAGCCCCCAAATTTAATTGAATGTTTTATAAAGAATTGTATTTTGGGCTTTTGGGTAGTTGATGGGCTTTGGCTATTTGTCTTGTAAATGGGCCTTATATAAAGGTTCCCATGGCTCATTTGCTAATTAGGTTTTGGAGAGAACACACAATTTACACACACTGACTTATTCTTATGAGAGTCATCTTCATGTTTAGTGTGGTATGTTCTTCCCATTTTCTCCTCCATTGTTAATCAATCTAAGCATATGAGATGTGATTTTGATGAAAATTTTTCTTCATTTCTCTCTTGTATCTTCTATTATATGGAGTTCTTCATTTGTTGTCTGTATTGGATCCAACATCTTTCATTTCCATAAATCCATAAGCTCCTCGAAAAGAATTGAACATTGATGGAATTTTCATCATCCCTTCCTGCAAAGATAATCTGATATAAGTGTTCAATTCATGTTTGTCAATAAAGTCTAAGAAATGGATTTTCCACTGCTCATATTTTCCTCTTTCTAAAACAGAAGATTTTATATCAGTTGCAGATGATAAAAATTCTTTTGAAATAGACATCTGGTCTAGTTTGTACTGTTCTTGAAGATCTGAAATTTTCTGAGACAAACTTTTCTCTCTAGGTGGAGCAAAGAAATCATCATCCATGATTCCTGTAACAAAAGAACTTGACAAATATGATCGTTAATCCAAATAAAATCCAATAAAATTCAGAAATAAAATTTCCAAATTTAACCAAGTATAGAACTGGAGCAAAAACACAAGTTTGCGCTACGTTAAGGTGGCGCAAATATCAACTTTGCGCTATGAGGAGCTGGCGCAAAAAGGAGTTTTGCGTGAGGAAAGGATCGCGCGAAATGGACTTTGCACGAGTAATGGTTGGCGCAAAACAAAGTTTGCGTGATAAGTAGGTCGCGCGAAAGGAACTTTGCGCTAGTAGTTAATGGCGCGAAATGAGGTTTGCGCAAGTCAAAGGTCGCGTGAAATTGAAAGTTTGCGCGAAGTGTTGATGGCACAAAAGTCAAGTTTGCGCTAGACGTTGATGGCGCAAATACTTGCACTCTCGCGAGTTCGTCCCTGTTCTTTGAAAAATCGATTTGATCGCTCAAATAACCCTGTTTATCAACGATTAGCAATCCCAAATTTTAACAAATTGACCACTAACAGTTTTAAAACAGATTACAACCTTTAGATCTGTAAAACAATCACTTTTTGATGTTTAAATCGATGGAACGGTGCAGTTTGAAGTCGTGAACAGTTAGACACTAAAATCGCAAAATGGGAATCGATTAAAGTGCAATAATGAAATTAAAGTATACCACAACAATCTACAACAAATTTCGATCACTACCTGATCTTAAAATTTTGATTTTGATCTGGGTTTAGCTCTGATACCAATTGTCGGTCCACAATATAATCAAGTTCTTATCAAAACAACGACACAAATGATTTACCAACCTTTCTATTACAAACACAGGATTACAACGTTTGATGTTTGCGTTTTCTCTCTAATGAACAGTGTTGGCTTGGTTGTTGATGTTATTGTGTGTTATGAGATATTATCAGATTGTGATCTCATATCTCACCTAATAACTTACAAGATAATATCTAAACAAGATATTATCTAATAACGAAAATAATATCTAAAAACATAATATCTTAAAATATCTATTAATTAGATATTTAGGAATAATACAAAATACAATAATTAAGACAATAATTAACTTTGACAATTATTACAAACTTAACATTAGACTAATCTTGAGAGCGACTTTTCAGCTTTAGCTTCATATTCCAAACTTCAGATTGGATGATCTTGAATCCAATAGATCTGTGCGCTAACAGGCATGCTTCTCGTTATAAGGTTCGTTTTGATGGGTCATGGGTTTAAATCGGATCCCCGTAGCAAAAGTTATGACGTTTAAGTGTGACACCCATTTTTGGCCGATTAGGCAAAGGGGGTACCCTTTGTGTTTTCTCGTCCCGACCGACCTCGTTGGATTTCCACGTATCTTTACATTGTTCATCTACAATGTAAATGATGAGGTTTTTAAGGTAAATAACTTGCAAAAAACCCACTTTCATAAAGGATATTGCCGAAGCCACGCATTGGCCAAACCGAAGAAACGTACATCATACAGTTTATCGATACCCACTCAAATCATGATGAAATTCCAGAAAGTGACCAAGACATGGATTGATCCTCGTTCTAAGGTCCGTTTTGACTGGTCATGGGCTTAAAACAGATCCCCGTAGCAAAAGTTATGGATGTTTAAGTGCGACACCCATTTTTGGCCGATTCAGCAAAGGGGGTACCCTTTGTGTTTTCTCGTCTAGACCGACCTCATCGGATTTGCACGAATATTTACATTGTCCAACTAAAATTTAAATGATAATGTTTTAAAGGGAAATAACTTGCAGAAAACCTACTCTCGTGCAGGATATTACCGAAGCCACGCAATGGCCAAACCGAAAGAACGCACATCACGCAGTTTATCGATACCCACTCAAATCATGGTGTATTTCCAGAAAGAGACCAAGACATGACGTGCTTCTCGTTCTAAGGTTCTATTTGATGGGTCATGGGCTTAAATCGAATCCTCGTAGCAAAAGTTTTGGACGTTTAAGCGCGACACCTATTTTTGGGCGATTCGGCAAATGGGGTACCCTTTGTGTTTTATCGTCCTGACCGACCTCGTCGGATTTCCACGAATCTTTAAATTGTTCATCTACAATGTAAATGATAAGGTGTTCAAGGGAAATAACTTGCAAAAAATCCACTCTCGTGCAGGATATTGCCGAAGCCATGCATTGGCCAAACCAAAATAATATACATCATGCAGTTTAACAATACCCACTCAAATCATGGTGTATTGCCAAAAAAAATGACCAAAACATGACGTGCTTCTCGTTCCAATGTTCGTTTTGACGAATCATGGGCTTAAAACGGATCTCCGTAGCAATAGTTATGGATATTTAAGTGCGACACCCATTTTTGGCCGATTCAGCAAAAGGGGTACCCTTTGTGTTTTCTCGTCCGAACCGACCTCGTCAGATTTCCACGAATCTTTACATTTTTCATCTATAATGTAAATGATAAGGTTTTCAAGGGAAATAACTTGCAAAAAACCCACTCTCGTGCAGGATATTTCCGAAGCCACACATTGGCCAAACCGAAAGAACGTACATCATACAGTTTATCGATACCCACTCAAATCTTGGTGTATTGACAAAAAAAGACCAAGCCATGGTGTGCTTATCGTTCTAAGGTCCGTTTTTATGGGTCATGGGCTTAAAACAGATCCCCGTAGCAAAAGTTATGGATGTTTAAGCACGACACCCATTTTTAGCCGATTCAGCAAAGGGGGATACCCTTGGTGTTTTCTCGTCCGGACTGACCTCGTCGAATTTCCACGAATATTTACATTGTTCATCTACAATGTAAATGATAAAGTTTTCAAGGGAAATAACTTGCAAAATACCCACTCTCGTGCAGGATATTGCCGAAGCCACGCATTGGCAAAACCGAAAGAACGTACATCATACAGTTTATCGATACCCACTCAAATCATGGTGTATTTCTAGAAAGAGACCAAGACATGGTGTGATTCTCATTCTAAGGTTTGTTTTGATTGGTCATGGGATTAAAACAGATCCCCGTAGCAAAAGTTATGGACGTTTAATTACGACATCCATTTTTAGCCGATTCAGCAAATGGGGTATCCTTTGTGTTTTGTCGTCCGAACCGACCTCGTCGGATTTCCATGAATATTTTCATAGTTCATATACAATGTAAATGATAAGATTCTCAAGGGAAATAGCTTGCAAAAAACTCACTCTCATGCAGGATATTGCCGAAGCCACGCATTGGTCAAACTGAAAGAACGTAAATCATGCAGTTTATTGATACCCACTCAAATCATGGTGTATTGCCAGAAATAGACCAAGACATGGCGTGATTCTCGTTCTAAGGTCCATTTTGATGGGTCATGGTATTAAAACGGATCCCCGTACCAAAAGTTATGGACGTTTAAGTGCGACACCCATTTTTTGCCGATTCAGCAAAAGGGGTACCCTTTGTGTTTTTTCGTCCGGACTGACCTCGTAGGATTTCCACGAATCTTTACTTTGTTCATCTACAATGTAAATGATAAGGTTTTCAAGGGAAATAACTTGCAAAAGACCCACTCTCGTGCAGGATATTGTCGAAGCCACGCATTGGCAAAACCGAAAGAACGTACATCATACAGTTTATCGATACCCACTCAAATCATGGTGTATTGCCAGAAAGAGACCAAGACATGGTGTGCTTCTCATTCTAAGGTTTGTTTTTATTGGTCATGGGATTAAAACAGATTCCCGTAGCAAAATTTATGGACGTTTAATTACGACATCCATTTTTTAGCCGATTCAGCAAAGGGGGGGTACCCTTTGTGTTTTGTCGTCCGAACCGACATCGTCAGATTTCCATGAATCTTTTCATAGTTCATATACAATGTAAATGATAAGGTTCTCAAGGAAAATAACTTGCAAAAAACCCACTCCCGTGTAGGATATTGCCGAAGCCACGCATTGGCCAAACCAAAATAGCGTACATCATACAGTTTATCGATACCCGCTCAAATCAAGGTGAATTTCCAGAAACGACCAAGGCATGGCGTGCTCCTCGTTCTAAGGTCCGTTTTGAGTGGTCATGGGCTTAAAACAGATCCCCGTAGCAAAAGTTATGGACGTTTATGTGCGACACCCATTTTTAGCCGATACAGCAAAGGGGTTCCCTTTGTGTTTTCTCGTCCAGACCGATCTCGTCGGATTTCCACGAATCTTTACATTGTCCATGTACAATGTAAATGATAATTTTTTTGTTAGTGTATAATTATATCCAAGATTTAATAGGAAAAGTCAAAGTGTTGTAAAGTCAAATAGTCATGTCTTATAAAGTCAACATTAGTCTTTGAGACAAGTAAGTTTGTGAGAGTTTGTTTTGAGAGTTTCTGTTTTAGTGGTGTGAGAGAAGTGTTGTAGATATAAATACCTTGTGTGTTGTAAGGGTTTGGAACTTCAAGCTTAGTAATTTTCAGATTTGTGAAATAGACTTACGACTGTTTCTCTCTCTACTCTCTCTCTAGAACATATAATTGTCATATCTTAATTGAATTGCTTGATTGAATTGGGAAATTTACAGTTTCAATTGGTATTAGAGCGAAACCAAACTAATTCAGAAAGATCACACTATTTGAATTGGATCAATTTTCTGGAAATTTTCAAGATTTCAGTCGACTTCTTGTTTTTTCACTGTTTGATCGAAATTTTATTTGATTTGTTGAAACTCGTGTGTATCAATGGTTTCATAGTGATCGATTTGTGATTTAGAATTTTTCTTGTATATATTGCTACATGAAATTCATACTAAATTGGATTCAATTTTGGATTTTTGTAGGATTTTGTTTTGAAAAGTGCGAACACTGTTTAATCGAATCATTGTGATTTTGTTGTTCTTAATAAAAATTCTATACTACAAAAATGTTTAGTATCAATAATCGATAAACCCTGTACAATTTCATGTTTTAATTTGCAAGTTTACATCATTTTTGGATCGATTTTTGAACGACAGAGTCAAGAACGCACAAGATCTAGACTTCGCACAACATTCATATGAAGAACACGCACGCTGAAGTTCGCGCAAACTACCAAGAACACGCATATTGATCTTCAAAATGTTAAGTGTGGTTCACGCATAAAGAGCTTGCGATAAGTGGACAAAACACGCATAAACCTTCTGCGAGTTCATCGTTCGCGCACGAGCCATCTAGCGAGAAGCTTTATCAACAGTGACATGCGAGTTTCCACTTAGCGAGTTTTGATATTGTAAAAATTTCTAAGTAAGGAACGCGCAAGAATTTCGACGTACGAGTTTGCATTCACTTGTGAGAAGTTCAACGTTCGAAATTTTTCTAAGTCTACTTAGCGCATGAAGCACTTTGCGAGAAGCAACTTCGCGCATATCACGGCTAGCGAGTTTCTCACTTCGTGCATTCAGTGTTATGCGAGTTTGTCTTTCGCGCACATAACGTTTAGCGAGAAGTAGTGTGAATATTGCTTTGCGAGTTTTTGTGTTCTGCGAGTTTCTTGTGGTCTGCGAGTTCTAGACTTGTATTTTTTTAAATATTTTTCTAGTGGTGATCTAATTTTGACTTTCAGTCAAATTTTCTGAATTGTTTGGGAACGATCATTCATTCAAGACTAATCATTTTATTCAAGATGTCTACAGTTTTGTCAGGGAGAGACTGTGCAATCATTTACATGCCTGAGATACCACCAATAGAGGCTGAAATAGATAAACTGAAAAATCAGAATTCAATCCCTCTAAAACAAATTCAGGAGTTTAAATCTAAATTGTCAAATTCTGATAAAACTTCTGATTGTGAAAAATGTACTAATACTGTTAAATCTGATTTTGCAGGTATCATCAGAGCAAGAGAGAAAGAAATCAAAGAAAAAGAGAAAGACCTTGCTATCAAAGAGAATATCATTAAAGCAAGAGAGAAAGAGATAAAAGAGAAAGAGAAAATTATTGTTCTAAAAGAGAATACTATTCAGACTTGTGAAAAGGAAATCAAGCTGAAAGAAAGAAAGATTGTGAATCTTCAAGGCCAACTGAAGTCAACTGAACAAAAGTCATCTGAACAACAGGTTGAATCAGTTGAGCTTCAACAGAATTTTAAGCCTTTTGAAAACAAGATATCTGTTTTGGAGTCACAAAATGCTGATCTGAAGAAAAGTCTCCAAACAGATAAAGTTAAAGTTGATTCAGAGAGATCTTCTACTCAACAGTTGTCTGATATTTCCAAGAAAGCTAACCAAGAAAAGAAGGATCTTGAGCTAAGATGTTTAAAACTCTCAAAGCAAGTGTCAGAATTTGAAAAGATTTTAATTACTGAAAGAGACACTTTTGCCAAAGAGAGAAAAGTTCTTGAAGATAAAACTTTTGAATTTCCCAAACATATCCCCATTTTACAAGACTTACTTGAGAAAGAAAGAAAAGCTTTTCATGAAAAGAAAAAGTCTTTTGAGATTGAAAAGAAGAAATCTGAAAAGAGAAATGTTGGGATCTTCAATGAAATTTCTGATAAAACCAAGAACTTGGAAAAAGATTTTGAACAAGAACGTCAAATCTTTGAATCTGAAATATCTAAGCTCATATCCAAAATATTTGTTCTGTCATCAGATGTCCAAAAAGAACAGATGGCTAGAGCTGATTTGAAACAAAAGTTTGACACGCTTATTACTGAAAGAAACATTTTATCCGAAAAGATAAAGAACTTAGAAGTTGCAAATTTTGATTTGTCAGAAAATTTTTGTGCTGATGTGATCAATCATTCACCAGTTCACAATTCAACCGAATCAGTTTGCTCTTTTAAAACTGCTTCAAGTTCTATCCATGAGAAAAATGTTTTCAAAAAGAAAAGTGTCAAACCACAAATTGTCAAATCAAATCAGATCCGACCATCTAATCTATTTTATGACAAATCTGTTGATAGTCCAACGAGCTTTTATGTAAAATCTCTTGCAAACCAATCTAAGAAAGAGCAGATGGTCTGGAAGGTTAAAGATTCTTCGTATGAGAAGAAGAATGACAAAGCATTTGAATCTACATCCAATGCGAAAAAGAACAGAGCGCATAAAGGTAAATCTTTTGGTAATTCTTATATGTTTTATTCTACTAATCATTTGGTCAGAATTGCTCAGAAGAAGATTTGTTGTTCTTATTGTGGATCAAATGACTTTGTAAGCAATAATTTTGTCAATTACTGGTATGGTTCATATTATGTTACCCCCACAAGAACTGCAACTAACATGTCATGACCCAAATACCAGTGGGTACCAAAAGCTAAAATTGTGTTGTAGGCACCCAAAGTTTAAGGGGGAGAAAGAACATCGACTTCTGATTATGTACAGATCATGACTCATTCTTCAAAGTTTAAAGAACAAAGGCTTTTGAACAAAACATTTCAAAACCCGCACCTCAATGTTAAGAGTGTGGTTTCTGATTACAACAGATCAGGACCCGTTCTTAAAAGTTTAAAACAAGGATATTTTTCAAATATCCAGGGGGAGCTTAAATGAATAAAATCATTCTATCACGATTTGAGGGGGAGCTTAAAGATTTGTGAAATAGACTTGTGACTGTTTCTCTCTCTACTATCTCTCTAGAACATATAATTGTCATATCTTAATTGAATTGCTTGATTGAATTGGGAAATTTACTCTCGTGCAGGATATTGCCAAAACCACGCAATGGCCAAACCGAAAGAACGTACATCATGCAGTTTATCGATACCCACTCAAATCATGGTGTATTGCTAGAAAGCGACCAATACATGACGTGCTTCTCGTTCTAAGGTTCGTTTTGACGGGTCATGGGCTTAAATCGGATCCCCATAGCAAAAGTTATGGACGTTTAAACGCGACACCCATTTTTAGCCGATTCGGCAAAGGGGTACCCTTTGTGTTTTCTCGTCCCGACCGAACTCGTCGGATTTCCACGAATCTTTATATTGTTCATCTACATTGTAAGTTATAAGGTGTTCAAGGGAAATAACTTTCAAAAAAACCCACTCTCGTGCAGGAAATTGCCGAAGCCATGCATTGGCCAAACCGAAATAACGTACATCATGCAGTTTATCGATACCCACTCAAATCATGGTGTATTGTCATAAAGCGACCAAGACATGACGTGCTTCTCGTTCCAAATTTCGTTTTGACGGGTCATGGGCTAAAAACGGATCCCCGTAGCAAAATTTATGGACGTTTAAGGACGACATCCATTTTTAGCTGATTCAGCAAAGGGGGTACCCTTTGTGTTTTCTCGTCCGGACCGACCTCGTCGTATTTCCAAGAATCTTTACATTGTTCATAAACAATGTAAATTATAAGGTTTTCAAGGGAAATAACTTGCAAAAAACCCACTCTCTTAGAGGATATTGCCGAAGCCACGCATTGGCCAAACCGAAAGAACGTAAATCATGAAGTTTATTGATACCCACACAAATAATGGTGTATTGCCATAAAGTGACCAATACATGGCATGCTTCTAGTTCTAAGGTTCATTTTGACAGGTCATGGGCTTAAATCGGATCCCCGTAGCAAAAGTTATGACATTTAAGCGCGACACCCATTTTTGGCCGATTCGGCAAAGGGGGTACCCTTTGTGTTTTCTCGTCCCGACCGACCTCGTTGGATTTCCACGTATCTTTACATTGTTCATCTACAATGTAAATGATAAGGTTTTCAAGGGAAATAACTTGCAAAAAATCCACTCTCGTGCAGGATATTGCCGAAGCCACGCATTGGCAAAACCGAAAGAACGTACATCATACAGTTTATCGATACCCACTCAAATCATGGTGTATTGCCAGAAATAAACCAAGATATGGAGTGCTTCTCATTCTAAGGTCCATTTTTATGGGTCATGGTCTTAAAACGGATCTTCATACCAAAAGTTATGGACGTTTAAGTACGACACCCATTTTTGGCCGATTCAGCAAAGAGGGTACCCTATGTGTTTTCTCGTCCAGACCGACCTCGTCGGATTTCCACGAATATTTACATTGTCCATATACAATGTAAATGATAATGTTTTCAAGGGAAATAACTTGCAAAAACCCACTCTCGTGCAGGATATTTCCGAAGCCACACAATGGCCAAACATGAAGAACGTACATCATGCAGTTTATCGATACCCACTCAAATCATGGTGTATTTCCAGAAAGCGATCAAGTCATGACGTGCTTCTCATTCTAAGGTTCGTTTTGACAGGTCATTGGATTAAAACGGATCGCCGTAACAAAAGTTATGGACATTTAAGCGCGACACTCATTTTTGGCCGATTCGGCAAAGGGGGTACCCTTTGTGTTTTGTCGTCCGGACTGGCCTCTTCGGATTTCCACGAATCTTTACATTGTTCATCTACAATGTAAATGATAAGGTTTTGAAGGGAAAAACTTGCAAAAAATCCACTCTCGTGCATGAAATTGAATTCCCAGATCTAATAAAGCAACTCAAACACTCTCAATCAAGATTATGATATAACAGTGTATAAGATCTTAGAGAGAGAGTAGAGAGAGAAATATTCTGATATTACAATGTAAGCTCTTACAAAATTACAAGTAAAAAACCTATTTATATGAACTAAGAAACACTCAAGTAATCCAACTAAACTCTCAAGTAACTTGAACAATGACCCACTCAAACTCTCAAGTACTTAAAACACTCTAAGGCTTATGTTGACTTTCTACATTTTGACTATCATTGACTATTCAAGAATAAAGGCTTTTACATGACTTTTCTCACTAAATCTTGGATACAATTTAGTACACTAACATTCTCCCCCTTTGTATTCAAGATTTAAAAAAAAATTGACACTTGTCTTCAGCGCTTGATTCTTCAACTTTTATCTTTGACAGTCTTGAACTTTGAAGCTCTCTATGAAGTTGTTGAAAAATCTAGAAAAGTCTTTTGCACTTTGCATCTCGGAAAGTCAACAAGTCTTGAACAAATCTTTGAAAACTTTAAAACTTCTTTGAAACTTCTAGGGATCTTTGAAAATTGGATCTTCATCTCTGTAATCTCTGATCAGTCTTCAGAAAAACAAACTTTCTCGAATCATCTTTCTTCAGAAATCATCTTCATAATCTGTTTCTGAAACATAGTAAGCATCTGAATTGGTTTGAACTTTCAGAATTATCTCTTCTTGAACTTTCAGAATTATCTCTTCTTGAACTTTCAGAATTCTTTAGAATCTTCTTGATCCAAACAAGCTTTCATCTTTCTTTATGACTTTGAAATTGATCTTTGTAGATATCTCCCCCTTTTTGATGATTGTGAGCACCATGATCATCAAAACTTTCTCAATTTCAGCATTTTCTTTGAATCTCCCCTTTTTTCAAATATTCTCCCCCCTTTGAGATACATTTGACATTCTCCGCTCTTTGATCTAAATAGCTGAATCATGAACTGTATATACCTGAATCTTTTCAAATTCAGATATAATGAACTTGGTAACACTGATTCAACAAATGAAACAGTTAGAAGTGCCTGTCAGTAACACGGAGTTACTGTGTACAACGAATGTACAATTTAAGGAGCTGGTTTGATGATGACTCCCCAGGACTTCCATTCAATCATTGAAAAACACAAAGTAAGTCTATGAATGTTCTGACAGAAAAACAAATTTTCTGTGTGCTCGTGCTTGTGTATGAAAGAATTTAGCACAATGATTGTGTTTCATAAGGCTCAAATTGTGTAACCTATTGAGACAGCAACAGATATTACACGGACTCAATGTGCATGAAAGAGGTGCAAAGGTGGGGCAACATTCCTTCTTTTTCAATATCTAAATCTTCCGAGTGAAGACTAGATAGCAGATATGTTGCGTCCCCAAAGAAAATGAAACATTTCTTTGTTAAGAAAGAAACGAGTGGCTGGTGGGGTTAATGCAAGAGTTGGCATGGGCTCACTGCCTTTTTCAATGATGGTCACCAAAGAATGTGAACCAATCAGAAGATGTGGCTGCCCGGCTCAGAAAGTTGTTGGCGCAGAGTTTTGATATTCTTTTAACTCTGTTCTCACACCCTCTTTCTTTTTAACATTTAGCTCACTTCTAACCAAACTCTCATTTACATTTTACCTCAGCTCAATGAGAAAAACTCAACCGGATGAGTTATCTCCCCCACTCTTTGATTTTGACCCCTCAATCACTCTAGGATAACTTCCTGGGTAGGAAACACTGGTAAACGTGAATCCATGGAAGTTCTATTTAAGCTCACACATGAATCCCATGTAAGTCCTATAAAGAATGGTTGCTCAACAATTTAACTTGAACAGTTAAGCACAAAATGATAACAGTGTCAGAATGTATGCTCATTTAAAATTAAGAATGAAATTTGAGCATTTGAACAATGAAGATCTCTCAAAACAAGAATATTGAATGAATGAAATGAAATCAAGAGAATTGTTTTGAGAATCTGACAATGTATCAATCAGATCAAATCAAATGGTTAGGGTATCAAAGAATTGGTTATTTTGTTTATATGAACAAATATAAACAATTTTGAAATGAGCGTACGAAGATTGAAATGATGATTGATGCTCAACAACATTTGAAAGCAAACGGGAGTATTACCATCGAAAAAATTGTTTCTTTTAGAGACATGGTAATAACAAAATCAAATGAAGTACTGAACCGATGTGTATGAATACTTGATAGTATATAGAAAAGATAATACGCAAGTATTAATCTTTGGAAACACACGGCCAGTTAAACATGAAAGCTTAATAATGAAAAACATTTAAAAGCTCACTTCTGAATTCATGAAATCTTTTGAGAATAGAGAAGTGGTTTAAATATTTAAGAAACCGTTTTTCATGCTTGAAAGTTGTTCTTCTTTCAAACAATCAGAGATCTAAGATTAGAAGATATTTACCTTTAATCTCCCCCTCAAATCATGGTAGAATGATTTAGGTCTATTAAGCTCCCCGTGGATATTTGCAAAATATCCTTATCTGAACATTGAAGAACGGGTCCTGATCTGTCATGTGATCAGAAGCCATAGTCTTGACACTTAAGTTCGGGTTTTGAACTGTTTTGTTCAAAAGCCAATGTTCTTTAAACATTGAAGAACGAGTCCTAGACTGTTTTGTCTAGAAGTCAAACACCTTTCACTTTGAAGTCCGAGTCCTGAGTTGATTTACTCAGAATTCAAAATTTTGTACTTTGAAGTACGAGTCCTGATCTGTACATGATCAGAAGTCAAACATCTTGCTCCCCCTATACCTGTGGTACCTGCGAAACAGATTTAACAGGCTTTGGTACCCACTGGTATTTGGGTCCTGGTTTGTTAGATTTAGACATCCACCTCTCATTAGATTTATATCTTTTAAAATCCGAAATCTGAGAAGTAATTATGTAAGATCCGTACCAGTTATGAACAAATTCTTGTCGGACGAAATCGTTCTCTCCACAGTAAGAACAGCAGATTTTCTTCTGTGCAATCCTGATCAAATGATTAGTCGAGTAATATATATCAGGATTATCAAAAGATTTACCTTTATGCGTACTGTTCTTCTTGGCATTGGTTGTGGATTTGAATGATCTGTCATTCTTCTTCTCTTCATCAGGAGTCTTCACTCGCCAGACCATCTGATTTTTCTTAGAAGTCTTTCCAAGAGATTTGATATAAAAATTTGCTGAACCATCAACAGATTTATCATAGAATAGATTAGATGGTCTAATCTGATTTGAGTTGACAGTTTGTGATTTGACACTGTTCTGTTTGAAAACATTTTTATTATGAATAGAACTTGAAGCTGTTTTGAAAGAACAGACTGATTCTGTTGAGTTATCAACAGGTGATTGACTAATCACATCAGCTGTAATCTTTTCTGATAAATTGACATTTGCTGCTTCTAAATTCTTTATTTTTTCAGATAAATTGTTTCTTTCATCTGAAAGTGCGTCAAACTTTTGTTTCAAATCAGATTTGGCCTTCTGTTCTTTAAGAATATCTGATGATAGAACAGAAAATTTGGATGTGAGCTTAGATATTTCAGATTCAAAATATGAACGTTCTTGTTCAAAATTTGTTTCCAAGTTCTTGTTTTTCTCAGAAATATCTTTGAAAATCCCAGTATTTCTCTTTTCTGCGTTTTTCTTTTCAAGCTCATAAGACCTCTTGTTTTCTTTAAAGCATTTTCTTTCTTTCTCAAGTAGGTCTTGTAAAGTGGAAATCTGGTTGGGAAGTTCAGTAATTTTATTTTCAAGAACTTGTTTCTCTTTAGCAAATATATCCCGTTCAGTTATCAAAATCTTTTCAAAGTTGGATACTTGCTTGGAGAGTTTTATGCATCTAAGCTCCAAATCCTTTTTCTCTTGGAGTGTTTTCTTTGAAAAGTCAGATATCTTTTGAGTTGAAGATGTCTCCAATTTTGATTTTTCTTTATCTGCTTGGATGCTTTTTATTAATTCTGCATTTTGTGTCTCCAAAGCAGATATTTTATCTTCAAAAGCCGTAAACTTTTGTTGAAGCTCAACTGATTCAGCTTGGAGATCTGATGATTTTCGTTCAGTTGTCTTCAGTTGGCTTTGAAGATTTGCAATCTTTCTATCTTTCAACTTTAATTCCTTCTCACATGTGACAATTGTGTTTTCTTTTAGAACAATGATTTTCTCTCTTTCTTTAATCTCTTTCTCTCTTGCACTGATGATACCTGCAATATCAGATTTAACAGTATTAGTACACTTTATACAGTCAGGAGTTTTATCAGAGTTTGACAAATTAAATTTCAACTCCTGAATCTGCTTTAGAAGTACTGAATTCTGATTTTTCAGTTTGTCTCTTTCTGCTTCTGGAACAGGTAGCTCAGGCATGTACAATACAGCCATGTCTCTTGGTGACAGTATTGTATTCCCTCTCTCATCTGTCTTTGGCATCTTGAAAGAAAAAGTTAGCTTAAAAAATGATCGTCAAAAATCAGAAAAATATGACCATTATCAAAATATGTCCCCCTCCGCAGACTTAGCACGGGGGTTCTGACATATTTTTCTCTAGAAAGAAATGCTTGAAAAAAATGATCGTTCCCAAACAAATCAGAAATGTTGACTAAAAGTCAAACTTGAATCACCACTTGAAAATAAAATTTTCTCAAAAAATATTTCAACTCTGAAACTCGCAAAGCAATGAAACTCGCAAGACACTAAACACGCTAGTCACTATTCACTGAGGAACGCGCTAGACGTTATGTGAGCGTTTGAAAAACTCGCAGGCCACTGTGTGCGTGTTTCGAAAATTCGCAAGCCTCTTCTAGCGTGTTTCGCTCAAACTCGCAGCCTTTACTTGCGCGTTTTACCCAAACTCGCAAGCTTTCACTTGCGCGTTCATGAAACTCGCTTGCCTCTTAGCGCGTTTCCGGCCAAAAATCAAATCCTTTAACTTGCGCGTTTGATGGTGAACTCACAGACATAGCTTGCGCGTTCTTCAGACTAGAATCTTGCGCGTTCTACGGATGAACTTGCGCGTTTCGTGAATCTAGCGCGTTCTGACAGTTCTCTTCACGAAATCGATCCAAACTTCGAATTTCTCTTCCAAATCTTCTGCCAATAATCACAATAGGCTCGAAAAGTGAAATTGAACACTTTTTATCAAACAACAATGATCAAAACAATGAAGATTACAAGTGATTGATCGATTACAGTGCATTTTTGTTTGTGTTTTCAAGAAAATACGAAAACCCAAAATTCAAACGATTTAGTGAGTAATTCGTAAACAAATTTGAGTACAATGTGATCAATGATCCTAATCGATCACTACTAAACCAATTTAACAATCTAAGAACAACAAAATAATGCAAAATCGATTAAACAGTGACTTTTTCAAGAAACGGGTATTTTCTTGAATTTTTCAAGAATTTGAATCTGATTTGGTGATGAAATCTTTCTGAATTTGTTTGGTCTGCTCTGATACCAATTGAAATTGAACTCCTAGATCTAATCAAGCAACTCAAACACTCTCAATCAAGATTATGATATAACAGTGTATAAGATCTTAGAGAGAGAGTAGAGAGAGAAATATTCTGATATTACAATGTAAGCTCTTACAAAATTACAAGTAAAAAACCTATTTATATGAACTAAGAAACACTCAAGTAATCCAACTAAACTCTCAAGTAACTTGAACAATGACCCACTCAAACTCTCAAGTACTTAAAACACTCTAAGGCTTATGTTGACTTTCTACATTTTGACTATCATTGACTTTCATTGACTATTCAAGAATAAAGGCTTTTACATGACTTTTCTCACTAAATCTTGGATACAATTTAATACACTAACATTCTCCCCCTTTGTATTCAAGATTTAAAAAAAAATTGACACTTATCTTCAGCGCTTGATTTTTCAACTTTTATCTTTGACAGTCTTGAACTTTGAAGCTCTCTCTGAAGTTGTTGAAGAATCTAGAAAAGTCTTTTGCACTTTGCATCTCGGAAAGTCAACAAGTCTTGAACAAATCTTTGAAAACTTTAAAACTTCTTTGAAACTTCTTTGAAACTTCTAGGGATCTTTGAAAATTGGATCTTCATCTCTGTAATCTCTGATCAGTCTTCAGAAAAACAAACTTTCTCGAATCATCTTTCTTCAGAAATCATCTTCAGAATATGTTTCTGAAACATAGTAAGCATCTGAATTGTTTCTGAAACATAGTAAGCATCTGAATTGTCTTTAGAATAGTTCTAAGGTCCGTTTTGAAGGGTCATAGGCTTAAAACAGATCCCCGTAGCAGAAGTTATGGACGTTTAAGTGCGACACCCATTTTTGGTCGATTCAGCAAAGGGGTACCCTTTGTGTTTTCTCGTCCAGGACGACCTCGTCGGATTTCCACGAATCTTTACATTGTCCATCAACAATGTAAATGATAAGGTTTTGAAGGGAAAAACTTGCAAATAAGCCACTCTCGTGCAGGATATTGCCGAAGCCATGCATTAGCCAAACCGAAAGAACGTACATCATACAGTTTATCGACACCCACTCAAATCATGGTGTATTGCCAGAAATAGACCAAGCCATGGTGTGCTTCTCATTCTAAGGTCCGTTTTGATGGGTCATGGGCTTAATACGAATCCCCGTAGCAAAAGTTATGTATGTTTAAGCGCGACACCCATTTTTGGCCGATTTCGCAAAGGGGGTACCCTTTATGTTTTCTCGTCCGGACCGACCTCGTCGGATTTCCACGAATCTTTACATTGTTCATATACAATGTAAATGATAAGGTTTTCAAGGGAAATAACTTGCAAAAAACCCACTCCCGTGTAGGATATTGCCGAAGCCACGCATTGGCCAAACCGAAAGAACGTACATCATACAGTTTATCGATACCCACTCAAATTAAGGTGAATTGCCAGAAAGATACCAAGACATGGCATGATCCTCGTTCTAAGGTCCGTTTTGACGGGTCATGGGATTAAAATGGATCCCCGTAGTAAAAGCTATGGACGTTTAAGTGCGACACCCATTTTTAGCCGATTCAGTAAAGGGGTACCCTTTGTGTTTTCTCGTCCAGGCCAACCTCGTCGTATTTCCACAAATATTTACATTGTCCATCTAAAATGTAAATGATAAGGTTTTCAAGGGAAATAACTTTCAAAAAACCCACTCTCATGCTGGATATTCCCGAAGCCACGCAATGTCCAAACCGAAAGAACGTACTTCATGCAGTTTATCGATACCCACTCAAATCATGGTGTATTGCCAGAAAGCGACCAAGCCATGACGTGCTTCTCGTTCTAAGGTTCGTTTTTACGGGTCATGGGCTTAAATCGGATCCCCGTAGCAAAAGTTATGGACGTTTAAGTGCGACACCCATTTTTGGCCGATTCGGCAAATGGGGTACCCTTTGTGTTTTCTCGTCCCGACCGACCTCGTCGGATTTCCACGAATCCTTACATTGTTCATCTATAATGTAAATGATAAGGTTTTCAAGGGAAATAACTTGCAAAAAAACCACTCTCGTGCAGGATATTGTCGAACCCACGCATTGGCCAAACCGAAAGGACGTACATCATGCAGTTTATCGATACCCACTCAAATCATGGTGTATTGCCAGAAAACGACCAAGACATGACGTGCTTCTCGTTCCAAAATTCGTTTTGACGGGTCATGGGCTTAAAACGGATCCCCGTAGCAAAAGTTATGCACGTTTAAGCGCGACACCCATTTTTGGCCGATTCGGCAAAGGGGGGGTACCCTTTGTGTTTTCTCGTCCGGACCGACCTCATCGGATTTCCACGAATCTTTACATTGTTCATCTAAAATGTAAATGATCAGGTTTTCAAAGGAAATAACTTTCAAAAAACCCACTCTCGTGCAGGATATTGCCGAAGCCACGCATTGGCCAAACCGAAATAACGTAAATCATGCAGCTTATCGATACCCACTCAAATCATGGTGTATTGCCCGAAATAGACCAAGATATGGCGTGATTCTCGTTCTAAGGTCCCTTTTGATGCGTCATGGGCTTAAAACGGATCTTCATACCAAAAGTTATGGACGTTTAAGTGCGACACCCAGTTTTGGCCGATTCAGCAAAGGGGGTACCCTATGTGTTTTCTCGTCCAGACCGACCTCGTCGGATTTCCACGAATCTTTACATTCTCCATATACAATGTAAATGATAAGGTTTTCAAGGGAAATAACTTGCAAAAAACCCACTCCCGTGTAGGATATTTCTGAAGCCACGCATTGGCCAAACCGAAAGAACGTACATCATACAGTTTATCGATACCCACTCAAATCAAGGTGAATTGCCAGAAAGATACCAATACATGGCATGATCCTAGTTCTAAGGTCCGTTTTGACGGGTCATGGGATTAAAACGGATCCCCGTAGTAAAAGCTATGGACGTTTAAGTGCGACACCCATTTTTAGCCGATTCAGTAAAGGGGTACCCTTTGTGTTTTCTCGTCCAGGCCGACATCGTCGGATTTCCACGAATCTTTACATTGTCCATCTAAAATGTAAATTATAAGGTTTTCAAGGGAAATAACTTTCAAAAAACCAACTCTCATGCAGGATATTGCCGAAGCCACCAAATGTCCAAACCGAAAGAACGTACTTCATGCAGTTTATCGATACCCACTCAAATCATGGTGTATTGCCAGAAAGAGACCAAGCCATGACGTGCTTCTCGTTCTAAGGTTCATTTTTACAGGTCATGGGCTTAAATCGGATCCTCGTAGCAAAAGTTATGGACGTTTAAGTGCGACACCCATTTTTGGCCGATTCGGCAAAGGGGGTACCCTTTGTGTTTTCTCGTCCCGACCGACCTCGTCGGATTTCCACGAATCTTTACATTGTTCATCTATAATGTAAATGATAAGGTTTTCAAGGGAAATAACTTGCAAAAAACCCACTCTCGTGCAGGATATTGTCGAAGCCACGCATTGGCCAAACCGAAAGGACGTACATCATGCAGTTTATCGATACCCACTCAAATCTTGGTGTATTGCCAGAAAACGACCAAGACATGACGTGATTCTCGTTCCAAAATTCGTTTTGACGGGTCATGGGCTTAAAACGGATCCCCGTAGCAAAAGTTATGCACGTTTAAGCGCGACACCCATTTTTGGTCGATTCGGCAAAGGGGGTGTACCCTTTGTGTTTTCTCGTCCGGACCGACCTCATCGGATTTCCACGAATCTTTACATTGTTCATCTAAAATGTAAATGATCAGGTTTTCAAAGGAAATAACTTGCAAAAAACCCACTCTCGTGCAGGATATTGCCGAAGCCACGCATTGGCCAAACCGAAATAACGTAAATCATGCAGTTTATCGATACCCACTCAAATCATGGTGTATTGCTAGAAATAGACCAAGATATGGCGTGATTCTCGTTCTAAGGTCCCTTTTGATGCGTCATGGGCTTAAAACGGATCTTCATACCAAAAGTTATGGACGTTTAAGTGCGACACCCAGTTTTGGCCGATTCAGCAAAGGGGGTACCCTATGTGTTTTCTCGTCCAGACCGACCTCGTCGGATTTCCACGAATCTTTACATTCTCCATCTACAATGTAAATGATAAGGTTTTCAAGGGAAATAACTTGCAAAAAACCCACTCCCGTGTAGGATATTTCTGAAGCCACGCATTGGCCAAACCGAAAGAACGTACATCATACAGTTTATCGATACCCACTCAAATCAAGGTGAATTGACAGAAAGATACCAATACATGGCATGATCCTCGTTCTAAGGTCCGTTTTGATGGGTCAGGGGATTAAAACGGATCCCCGTAGTAAAAGCTATGGACGTTTAAGTGCGACACCCATTTTTAGCCGATTCAGTAAAGGGGTACCCTTTGTGTTTTCTCGTCCAGGCCGACCTCGTCGGATTTCCACGAATCTTTACATTTTCCATCTAAAATGTAAATTATAAGGTTTTCAAGGGAAATAACTTTCAAAAAACCAACTCTCATGCAGGATATTGCCGAAGCCACGCAATGTCCAAACCGAAAGAACGTACTTCATGCAGTTTATCGATACCCACTCAAATCATGGTGTATTGCCAGAAAGAGACCAAGCCATGACGTGCTTCTCGTTCTAAGGTTCATTTTTACAGGTCATGGGCTTAAATCGGATCCTCGTAGCAAAAGTTATGGACGTTTAAGTGCGACACCCATTTTTGGCCGATTCGGCAAAGGGGGTACCCTTTGTGTTTTCTCGTCCCGACCGACCTCGTCGGATTTCCACGAATCTTTACATTGTTCATCTATAATGTAAATGATAAGGTTTTCAAGGGAAATAACTTGCAAAAAAACCACTCTCGTGCAGGATATTGTCGAAGCCACGCATTGGCCAAACCGAAAGGACGTACATCATGCAGTTTATCGATACCCACTCAAATCTTGGTGTATTGCCAGAAAACGACCAAGACATGACGTGATTCTCGTTCCAAAATTCGTTTTGACGGGTCATGGGCTTAAAACGGATCCCCGTAGCAAAAGTTATGCACGTTTAAGCGCGACACCCATTTTTGGCCGATTCGGCAAAGGGGGTGTACCCTTTGTGTTTTCTCGTCCGGACCGACCTCATCGGATTTCCACGAATCTTTACATTGTTCATCTAAAATGTAAATGATCAGGTTTTCAAAGGAAATAACTTGCAAAAAACCCACTCTCGTGCAGGATATTGCCGAAGCCACGCATTGGCCAAACCGAAATAACGTAAATCATGCAGTTTATCGATACCCACTCAAATCATGGTGTATTGCCAGAAATAGACCAAGATATGGCGTGATTCTCGTTCTAAGGTCCCTTTTGATGCGTCATGGGATTAAAACGGATCTTCATACCAAAAGTTATGGACGTTTAAGTGCGACACCCAGTTTTGGCCGATTCAGCAAAGGGGGTACCCTATGTGTTTTCTCGTCCAGACCGACCTCGTCGGATTTCCACGAATCTTTACATTCTCTATCTACAATGTAAATGATAAGGTTTTCAAGGGAAATAACTTGCAAAAACCCACTCTCGTGCAGGATATTTCCGAAGCCACACAATGGTCAAACCGAAAAAACGTACATCATTCATTTTATCGATACCCACTCAAATCATGGTGTATTGCCAGAAAGCGACCAAGACATGACTCGCTTCTCGATCTAAGGTTCATTTTGACGGGTCATGGGCTTAAAAACCCACTCTCGTGCAGGATATTGTCGTAGCCACGCAATGGCCAAACCGAAAGAACGTACATCATGCAGTTTATCGATACCCACTCAAATCATGGAGTACTGCCAGAAGGCGACCAATCCATGGCGTGCTTCTCGTTTCAAGGTTCGTTTTTTTAGGTCATGGGCTTAAAACGTATTCCCATAGCAAAAGTTATGGACGTTTAAGGGCAATACCCATTTTTGGTCGATTCAGCAAAGCGAGTACCCTTTGTGTTTTCTCGTACGGACCGACCTCGTCGGATTTCCAAGAATCTTTACATTGTCCATCTACAATATAAATGATAAGGTTTTCAAGGGAAATAACTTTCAAAAAACCCACTCTCGTGCAGGATATTGCCGAAACCACGCAATGGCCAAACTGAAAGAACGGACATCATGCTGTTTAAAGATACCCACTCAAATCATGGTGTATTGCCAGAAAGCGATCAATCCATGATGTGCTTCCCGTTCTAAGGTTCGTTTTGATGGGTCATGGGCATAAAACGAATTCCCGTAACGAAATTTAAGGACGTTTAAACGCATCACCCATTTTTGGCCGATTCAGCAAATGGGGTACCCTTTGTGTTTTCTCGTCCGGACCGACCTCGTCAGATTTCCACGAATCTTTACATTGTTCATCTACAATGTAAATTATAAGGTTTTCAAGGGAAATAACTTGCAAAAAATCCACTCTCGTGCAGGATATTGCTGAAGCCACACATTGGCCAAACCGAATGAACGTACGTCATGCAGTTTATCGATTCCCACTCAAATCATGGTGTATTGCTTGAAAGAGACCAAGACATGGCATGTTTCTCATTCTAAGGTTCATTTTGACAGGTCATGGGCTTAAAACGGATCCCCGTAGCGAAAGTTATGGACGTTTAAGTGAGATACCCATTTTTGGTCGATTCAGCAAAGGGGGTAACCTTTATGTTTTCTCGTCCGGACCGACCTCGTCGAATTTCCACGAATCTTTACATTTTCCATATAAAATTTAAATGGTAAGGTTTTCAAGTGAAATAACTTGCAAAAAACCCACTTTCGTGTAGGATATTGTTGAAACCACGCAATGTCCAAACCGAAAGAACGTACATCATGCAGTTTATCGATACCCACTCAAATCATGGTGTATTTCCAGAAAGAGACCAAGCCATGACATGCTTCTCATTCTAAGGTTCATTTTGACGGGTCATGGTCTTAAAACGGATCCCCGTAGCAAAAGTTATGGACGTTTAAGTGCGACACCCATTTTTGGTCGATTCAGCAAAGGGGGTACCGTTTATGTTTTCTCGTCCAGACCGACCTCGTCTGATTTCCACGAATCTTTACATTTTACATATACAATATAAATGATAATGTTTTCAAGGGAAGTAATTTGCAAAAAACCCACTCTCGTGCAGGATATTGCCGAAACCACGCAATGGCCAAACCGAAAGAACGTACATCATGCAGTTTATCGATACCCACTCAAATAATGGTGTATTGCCAGGAAGCGACCAAGCCATGATGTGATTCTCGTTTAAGGTTCGTTTTGATGGGTCATGGGCTTAAAACGGATCCCCGTAGCAAAAGTTATGGACGTTTAAGCGTGACACCCGTTTTTGGCCGATTCGACAAAGGGGGTACACTTTGTGTTTTCTCGTCTGGACCGACCTCGTCGGATTTCCACAAATCTTTACATTGTTCATCTACAATGTAAATGATAAGGTTTTCAAGGGAAATAACTTGCAAAAAACTCACTCTCGTGTAGGATATTGCCGAAGCCAAGCATTGGCCAAACCGAAAGAACGTACATCATGCAGTTTATCGATACCCACTCAAATCATGGTGTATTTCCAGAAAACGACCAATCCATGGCTTGCTTCTCGTTCTATGCGTCGTTTTGACGGATCATGGGCTTAAAACGGATCCCCGTAGCAAAAGTTATGGACGTTTAAGTGCGACACCCATTTTTGGTCGATTCTGCAAAGGGGGTACCCTTTGTGTTTTCTCGTCCGGTCCGACCTCGTCGGATTTCTACAAATCTTTACATTCTCCATCTACAATATAAATGATAAGGTTTTCAAGGGAAATAACTTGCAAAAAACCCACTCTCGTGTAGGATATTGTCGAATCGGATTTCCATGAAACTATACATTGTCCATCTACAATGTAAATGAGAAGGTTTTGACGATAAATAACTTGAAAAAAACCGTTCTCATGTAGGAAATTTCCAAAGCCACGCATTGGCCATAGCGAACTAACGTATGTCGAGCAGTTTATCGGTACTCACTCGAATCATGATGTATTGACAGCAAGAGACCAATCCATGGTGTGATCCTCATTCTAAGGTTCGATTTGACGGGTCATGGGCTTAAAACGGATCCCCGTAGTAAAAGTTATGGACGTTTAAGCGTGACACCCGTTTTTGGCCGATTCGACAAAGGGGGTACACTTTGTGTTTTCTCGTTCGGACCGACCTCGTTGGATTTCCACAAATCTTTACATTGTTCATCTATAATGTAAATGATAAGGTTTTCAAGGGAAATAACTTGCAAAAAAACCACTCTCGTGTAGGATATTGCCGAAGCCACGCAATGGCCAAACCGAAAGAACGTATATCATGCAGTTTATCGATACCCACTCAAATCATGGAGTACTGCCAGAAAGCGACCAATCCATGGTGTGCTTCTCATTTTAAGGTTCGTTTTGACGGGTCATGGGCATAAAACGGAGCCCCGTAGAAAAAGTTCTGGACGTTTAAGCGCGACACCCATTATTGACCGATTCAGCAAATGGGTACCCTTTGCGTTTTCTTGTCCGGACTGACCTCTTCGGATTTCCACGAAATTGTACATGGTCCATCTACAATGTAAATGAGAAGGTTTTCACAAGAGATTACTTGAAAAAAAACCCGCTCTCGTATAGGAAATTGCTGAAGCCACGCATTGGTCAAACCGAACGAACGTACGTCGTGCAGTTTTTCGAAACGCACTAGAATCATGGTGCATTGACAGGAAGCGACATATCCATGATGTGCTTCTCGTTCTAAGGTTCGTTTTGACGGGTCATGGGCAAAAAGCGGAGCCCCGTAGCAAAAGTTCTGGACGTTTAAGCGCGACACCCATTATTGGCGGATTCAGTAAAGGGGGTACCCTTTCCGTTTTCTCGTTTGGACCGACCTCGTCGGATTTCCACGAAACTGTACATGGTCCATCTAAAATGCAAATGAGAAGGTATTCACAAGAGATTACTTGAAAAAACTCGCTCTCGTGCAGAAAATTGCCGAAGCCACACTTTGGCCAAATCGAACGAACGTACGTCGTGCAGTTTATCGAAAGGCACTCGAATCATGGTGTATTAACAGGAATCAACATATCCATGATGTTCTTCTCGTTCTAAGGTTCGTTTTGATGGGTCAAGGGCATAAAACGGAGCCCCGTAGCAAAAGTTCTGGACGTTTAAGCGCGACACCCATTATTGGTCAATTCAGCAAGAGGGGTACCCTTTGCGTTTTCTCGTCCGGACCAACCTCTTCGGATTTCCATGAAACTGTACATGGTCCATCTACAATGTAAATGAGAAGGTTTGCACAAGATATTACTTGAAAAAATCCGCTCTCGTGTAGGAAATTATTGAAGCCACGCTTTGGCCAAACCAAACGAACGTACGCCGTGCAGTTTATCGAAACCCACTTGAATCATGGTGTATTAACAAAAAGAGACCCTTTAATGGCGTTCTTCTTGTTCTAAGGTTTGTTTTGACGGGTCATGGGCTTAAAACGGAGCTCCGTGGCAAAAGTTATGGATGTTTAAGCGCGACACCCATTTTTGGTCGATTCAGCAAATGGGGTACCCTTTGTGTTTTCTCATCCGGACCGACCTCGTCGGATTTTCACGAAACTGTACATGGTCCATATACATTGTAAATGAGAAGTTTTTGACAAGAAATAACTGGAAAAAAATCTTGCTCTTGTGTAGGAATTTGCCGAAGCCACGCATTGGCCAAAGCAAACGAACGTATGTCGTCTAGTTTATCGATACCTGCTCGAATCATGGTGTATTGACAAGAAGAGACCAATCATGGTGTGCTCCTCGTTCTAAGGTTCGTTTTGAGAGGTCATGGGCTTAAATCGGAGCCCTGTAGTAAAAGTTTTGGACGTTTAAGCGCGACACCCATTATTGGCCGATTCAGGAAGGGGGTACCCTTTGCGTTTTCTCGTCCGGACCAACCTCTTCGGATTTCCATGAAACTGTACATGGTCCATCTAAAATGTAAATGAGAAGGTTTGCACAAGAGATTACTTGAAAAAATCCGCTCTCGTGTAGGAAATTGCTGAAGCCACGCTTTGGCCAAACCAAACGAACGTACGTCGTGCAGTTTATCGAAACTCACTCGAATCATGGTGTATTGACAAGAAGCAACCAATCCATGACGTACTACTCGTTCTAAGGTTCGTTTTGATGGGTCATAGACTTGAAACGGAGCCCCGTAGCAAAAGTTATGAATGTTTAAGCGCGACACCAAGTTTTGGCCGATTCAGCAAAGGGGGTACCCTTTGCGTTTTCTCGTCCGGACCGACCTCGTCGGATTTCCACGAAACTGTACATGGTCCATCTACTATGTAAATGAGAAGGTTTTCACATGAGATTACTTGAAAAAACCCGCTCTCGTACAGGTAATTGTCAAAGTCATGCATTGGTTAAGCCGAACGAACGTACATCGTCCAGTTTATCGAAATTGACTCAAATCATTGTGTACTTCTTGAAAGCGACCAAGCAATGGCATGCTCCTAGTTCTAAGGTTCATTTTGATGGGTCATGAGCTTGTATTGACAGTAAGCGACCAAGCCATGGCGTGCTCCTCGTTTTTAGGTTCGTTTTGACAGGTCATGTACTTAAAACGGAGTCCCGTAGCAAAAGTTATGGACGTTTAAGCGCAACACCCATTTTTGGGCGATTCAGCAAAGGGGGTACCCTTTGCGTTTTCTCGTCCGAACCGACTTCGTCGGATTTCCACGAAACTATACATGGTCCATCTACAATGTAAATGATTCCAATAAAGAAAAGTCGTTCTTGTATTGTTGTTTTTCGAGGCATCCGTTCGGCCGACATATCAAAACTATTGTTAACGAATTCTACAGAGTTTTCTTTTTCGGACCGACAATATTGAAATGAACTATTTAGGAGAGAGAAATAGTATGTTATCAAATATACGAAATATTTTGATAGTATAATCTCAAAGATGAAAAATTCGTGAATACAATTTTTTTTAGAGGTTTTAAGGTATAGTTATCTATTTCGAAGAACTTTTAAATAATCTATTGTACGGACATGCTTTTAGTTTTTCAATTTTTTGGATATTATATATCTTTGGTTACGTGGTTATTATTAATTATATATATCGCAGAATTAATTAAGTTAGGTGAATGGTGTGATTGTTGGAAGATAATAATAATAATACAATGAATGTGGAGAAGGAAACAAAAACAACCGAAAACAATCCCATCGGAGATGAGTTATGAGTTCCGGCGGAACGTTTCGGGAATCTTTTAGGCAATGCACATTCTCCACCGTTGAATACTACCTTGGACGGAAACCCATCCCCATCTGCTACCCGTATGTTCGGTGTGTTTTTCTTCAAGAAAGATATCACCGACTGTTGCTTTCCGGGCACCGGCGGTTCCCCTGCTTTCGTTCCGTTCGTCAACCCCACCAAGTAATTCAAACCAGGCAAACCCTGCATGAAAATGGTCTTCGGCAGCTTCGTCCCGTTGAACGAGTAGACGTTTTCGAAACCGACCAATGCTTTCTTAAACTGGAGGGCCATGAACCAGTCCTCAAAAGGCCTGGTTTCCCAGTTGAAGATGGTCATCCTGGCCGACCACCCGGTTTTGTAATCGCTGTCCACGTGCCAGTTCAAGCTCACCGGACAGTTGTCCGGGCACGGCAGCTTTCTTGGGAGATCCATGTGCTTGATTTTAGCCCATGCTTTGGCCTTAACCGTCCGGTTCGCAAACGGAACCAGCAGGGCTTCCGACGGAAGCGGCAACGCCGGCGCATCCTCGTCGCATTTGCGAGGATTTTCATCCTCGCAGCCACAAGCACAAGTGTTGCATGGCACAACCGACTCTGCGTAATAAGCCGAAAACGATACGCAACACTTAGCCATCTTTGGTTTCGGTTTGGTTATATTACAGGTGACTTGGTAACTGGCTATGGCTGAGATTGTGGCTTCGATACCACTCGGGTCTGGGGTCTCGGTGGGGTCGACTCGGACCGGTTGACTGCACTTGTAATGTGGGTTAACCATGCCTGTGATGTTCCAGTTTTGGGGTGGATTAACAGCAGTCCGATTCAAATCAGGAGGAAGTTTGTACACATTCATCTGAAAAACGGATCGGGATTTGGTTGCATTCATGATTTTGGGTAAAATATTTCCATTCCGGCAACAAAATGGCAACTTCCCAACCTTGTCATCATCTTTCAAGGTAGGGGGTAGGTCGGAAATGATGGGTTTTCTCTGACAGTTCATGACCTGAGAGAAATCCATGTCTTGATAGTATTGTCCGGCGGCACTGTAGAGGCATTCGGAGGGATCTTTTTTGCGGGGGAAAGCACCACGCATGTCGTAGATGAACTCGTTTCGCATCCATTCAAAGCTTAAGTTCCAATGATCAAGGCGGCCGAGGGGATGGTTGTTTTCGATGGTGACCTGAGCCATGTAATTGCCCTTAAACACCTGAGTTATGTCGTAGGTGAAGGAGAGATCGGCTTTCCGGCGAGGGAAGAACTTAAGTTTCTTCTTCTTCTTCTCTTTGTATTTAGGATCTTTCGTGCAACAGACGTGCATAGATCGTTCTGTTAATTAATTTCATCAATAATTAATTAAGCAAGAAAAGAAAAGAAATATACATATGGATGTATTAAAAATTATTAGAGTAAACTACGATTTTCGTCCCTGTGGTTTGATGTTTATAACGATTTTCGTCCCTGTTCTTTCAAAACTGTTTTTTTAGTCCTTGTGGTTTCTATTTGCTTCCATTTTCGTCCCTCCATCCAATTTTATTAAAATTAAATGTTAATTCATTTAAAAATGGAATAAGTAAATTACATATTTGGTTCTTATGGTATATAAATTTTTACATTTTTATCCTAGTTTACATTTTTTGTTACTTTTTCTTTATTTATTGTATTTCATCAAGACATTTATTTTTCTATTAATTATATTGTATATTTTCATAATTATTATACCTTTAATTATAAAACCAATCAAATAATTTCGTTAAAAATACTGATAAATACATGATATTTTTTTTCAAACTACTAGGTTTAAATCACTTAAAATTAATATTTTATATCTGTTGATTTATTAAAGTTTTTTATTTATTTTAAATTACCATCGAAAAAAATTTAATAAAATTCGAGAAAAAATAGTATTATTTTATAACAACCGATTGTTTTTTGTTAAATGTAATTTATTCCCACTATTCTAAATTTTCATTTAATCTTTATTTTCTATTAATTAATCAAGTTTGTTTAGTATTTAAATAAAACATAAACACACACACACACCATTTTAAATTAGGTTATATATTAAAAACAAAAAATAAGACAATAAAAGGATAAGAAGATTTCAATATGGTGTTACAAAAATCATGCAATAAGCCATGACATGTCACAGAATTAACGTGACGTCAAACACAATGCTTAAATCTCATGTTATTTAGAACATTGATGTGTATATATATATATACAAATTTGACGTGTCTCAGAATTAACATGTCTCAGAATTAACGTGACGTCAAACACATTGGTGTGTGTGTGTGTGTATTTATTTTAAATATTAAACAAATTTGATTAATTAATAAAAATAAAGTTTAATGAAAATATGGAATAATGGGAGTAAAGTGAATTTAACAATAAACAACCGGTTGTTATAAAATAAGACTATTTTTTTCTCGAATTTTATTAAATTTTTTCCAATGGTAATTTAAAATATAATCAATAGTAATTTCCAATGGTAAATTTAAATTTTTTCCAATGGTAATTTCCAATGATTATTTTTATAATTAAAGTTATAATAATTACGAAAATATACAATATAATCAATAGAAAAATAAATGTTTTGATGAAATACAATAAATAAATAAAAATAAAAAAAATGTAAACTAGGATAAAAATGTAAAACTTTATATACCATAAGGACCAAATATGTAAATTGTTTATTCAATTTTTAAAAAAATTAACATTTAATTTTAAATAAAATTGGATGGAAGGATGAAAATGGAAGTAAATAAAAACCATAGGGACTAAAAAGCAGTTTTGAAAGACCAGGGACGAAAATCGTTATAAACATCAAACCACAGGGACGAAAATCGTAGTTTACTCAAATTATTATTATAAAAGTATATATAGACATGCACATACTGGCTTTGGTTTTTGGTGCAGGGCACTTAAAGCCTTCGTTTTCAAGCTTAATCTTTGTAGGCATGACATTTCCTCCAAGCCTGACCCCAAACATGGTACCTTTGATCTTAACGATGGCGGACATCTGAGCCAAATCTCCGGCAGTATCAATGGCGGTCTTTAAATCGGCATGTGGATATCCGGTGAGGTGGGTTCCGTTGTTGCCTACCTTCATGGGGAAATCTTCAGCGTTGAGAGGGATTGCACCATCTATGGAGACCAAGATCTCGTCGTGCTGGAAACCGATAAAGGCCTGCCATGATTTGAGCTCGGTGGTGCCAGCATTGATGACACTCAACTGAGACTTGAAAGCCCAGGACTGTGCGGTGGCGTTCTTGAGACGGGGATATTCCTTCTGTCGTGAATCGAAGGTGTATAATAAGAAGATGCCATTACAGGTGTCGACCTCCTTGGGTAGGGTGATCTTGCTGCCCTCATCCTGAGCCCTGGTACAAATATGAAAAAGCAACAACAAGAGCCATGGTTTCCATCTCATATTCCAGTGACCTAGTTTTAATTTGCGAGTATGAGTGTGTGTTAAACAATGAGATGGGATCACCGGCTAAAGAGTGAAGAAGAAAATTAAACAATGAGTGGCTTGTAATAAATTAAATATATACATAAATAGTAAGCAAAAGAATGTTGGGAGTGAGACCTTTTCAGCATTCTCTTCCCCAGTTTTAGCGCCAAATTAGGAAACAGAGACTACTCACTACTACACTTTTGCCCCATATAAACAACAAACAGAAAAACCAAACAGAATCATATATACATATATATATATAGAGAGAGAGAGAGAGAGAGAGTAAATTATGTTTTTTTGTCTCTGTGGTTTGTTGAATATTGCAGATTTTGTCGCAAGTTTTTGAAATTTCGGTTTTCGTTCCTTTTAACTAATACTTGGATAGTTGGATGTAATGAGTAATATATTTTAACCTAAATTCAAAAGAAATATGTTGATAACAATTACAAATAAATAAAGTTAAGTTGCATATAGATTCGATACGATTTCAAATAATTAAAACACGAGTAAACTACGATTTTAGTCCCTATGGTTTGATGTTTATAACGATTTTTGTTCCTGGTCTTTTAAAACTGTTTTTTTAGTCCTTGTGGTTTCTATTTGCTTCTATTTTCATCCCTCCCTCCAATTTTATTAATATTAAATATTAATTCATTTAAAAAATAAATAAACAAATTACATATTTGGTCCTTGTGCTATATAAAATTTTACATTTTTTTTTACTTTTTCTTTATTTATTATATTTCTTCAAGACGTTTATTTTTCTATAAATTATATTGTATATTTTCATAATTATTATTACTTTAATTATAAAAATAATCAAATAATTTTATTAAAAATACTAATAAATACATGAAGTTTTTTTCAAAGTTTTAGGTTTAGATCTATTAAAATTAATATTTTTTTTCTGTTGATTTATTAAAGCTTTTTATTTATTCTAAATTACCATTGAAAAAAGTTTAATAAATTTCGAGGAAAAAAAAATCTTATTTTATAACAACCGGTTGTTTATTGTTTATTGGTAAATTCACTTTACTCCCATTATTTCATATTTTCATTTAAACTTTATTTTTATTAATTAATCAAATTTGTTAATATTTAAAATAAACACACACACAAAAACACACACACACACACACATATATATATATATATATATATAGAGAGAGAGAGAGAGAATGGGGTTCAAACGAGAACGAATATATTAAAAAGAACATGAGAACGGCAAATCACATACAAAATCACAAGTGATTTACATTAGCGGGGAAGTCGTACAAAATCACAGTATGCGGGTGACTTTTGCCGCGACTTAAGGTCGCGGGAATCACATGTAAAATCACTTATATTTTGTATGTGATTTGTCGTTGTCGTGTTCATTTTAAATAGGTATTGTTCTCGTTTGATTCTCCCCTTTCTGTCTCTCTCTCTCTCTCTCTCTCTACATATATATATATATATATATAGAGAGAGAGAGAGAGAGAGAGGTGGTTTCAATAAGAAACCATATTAGATTGGAAACTTTGAAAACCATCAATTTCATTGGTTAAATTAATGAAATTGGTTCATAAAGTTGCTTAATATGATCAAGTTGTTTCATATAATTTTTTTGTTAATGAAATTGTTTCATATATTTGTGTTTTTTTATGTAGTTTCATCTATTTTTCTCATTCTGATGAAATTGTTTCATGTATTTTCGCAGTCTGATGAAAATTTTTCATTTTTACATAAAAAACACAAATATATGCAACAATTTCATCAATAAAAGAATTATATGAAACAATTTCATCAAATTAAACAATTTCATTAACTTAACCAATGAAATCGAGGGTTTCCATGGTTTTCAAAATTAAAGTGGTTTCCATTTGATCGCTCCCCTATATATATATATATATATATATATATATATATATATATATATCCCCTATATATATATATATATATCAAGGTTTTAACTAATGCTTGTGTTTGACGTCACGTTAATTTTGAGGCACGTCATAACTCATTGCATGATTTTTATAACAACATATTGAAATCTTCTTATCCTTTTATTTTCTTATTTTTTGTTTTTAATATATAACCTAATTTAAAATGGCGTGTGTGTGTTTATGTGTGTATGTCTTATTTAAATATTAAAGAAACTTGATTAATTAATAAAAAATAAAGATTAAATGAGAATTTAGAATAGTGGAGTAAATTGCATTTAACAAAAAACAACCGATTGTTATAAAATAATACTATTTTTTTCTCAAATTGTATTAAACTTTTTTCAATGATAATTTAAAATAAGAAATAGCTTTAATAAATCAATAGATAAAAAATATTAATTTTAGGAGATTTAAACCTAAAACTTTGAAAAAAAAATATTATGTATTCATCAATATTTTTAATGAAATTATTTGATTATTTTTATAATTAAAGTTATAATAATTATGAAAATATACAATATAATTAATAGAAAAATAAATGTCTTGATGAAATACAATAAATAAAGAAAAAGTAAAAAAATATAAATTAGGATAAAAATGTAAAAGTTTATATGCCACAAGAACCAAATATGTAATTTGTTTATTTAATTTTTAAATGAATTAACATTTAATATTAATAAAATTGGAGGGAGGGATGAAAATAGAAGCAAATAAAAACCACAAGGACTAAAAAAGCAGTTTTGAAATACCAAGAACGAAAACCATTATAAACATCAAACATCAAACCACAGGGACTAAAATCGTAGTTTACTCTTAAAACAGTAATAAAATTATCATGTAAGTTTTAAGTCAAACTTTGCAATTTACTAACAAAGTGCAACAGCCTATACTACCTTGTAAGACAAAAACTAAATTGTTTTACATCCTTCCTTTGAGTTGAGGATTTATGTAACACCAACTCACAAGGTAAAGATGTCAAGCCACTGCAATCTCATCTTGAGCTCCTAAATCCTCCTCAATCAGTGGTGCTTTGGGTTCCAAATCTATGAACTGGTTGGACTTGCTGGCTAGATGAGCAATGCTCACCCTCCCTTCACGCTTGATGTAGTCTGCAACTGCCTGCATTTCTTCATAAGAGATGTGTATGTATTTTCCTCTATCATCCATCACACCAGATAATCTCCCTGCATCAATCAAATTCATGTTTCTAATAGATTCAAGCATACACCACAACATCAACCAACAAATCCATTAATGTTCCAAAACTAGTCGCTATGAAAAATGAAAACGGCAAAATCTGAGAGTTATCATACCCATATCTTCAAGTGAGGTGATCCGATTGATACAGTCCTATGGTAGAAAACAAGGTAAAATAAGTATCATTGTCAAGGTATGAGAGAAATCTGGGTTTTATTCATTTACTGTTGTTTCCTTAAAGCAGTAAATACAAGAGTATATATAGAACAAGAGAAAAGGACAAGCAATCCTGACTGTACACGTCAGGAAAATCTGGACCATACAAAAGGCATTTGAAAATTGTTATAACAGAAAGGTAAAATGGGTCATGGTCTAACATCCCCCCTCGAGCCGAACGGGAGTGTACGAACAGTGAGGCTCGAACGAAGGGAGTTGAACCGAATTGACGGAAGAGGTTTAGTAAAGATGTCTGCTAGCTGGTTTTTGCTGGAAACGACAGAGATGTTGAGTGATTTTGCATTAACTCGATCTCTGACAAAGTAGTAATCCAATGCCAAATGCTTCACTCGAGAGTTGATGACCGGATTAGTTGCCAGGTAAGACGCCCCGATGTTGTCGCAATATAGAGTAGGAGAGGAATGAAGAAAGATGCCCAACTCTTGTAGTAAGAGTTGAATCCAAATGACCTCACATGTTGTTAAAGCAAGTGCTTTGTATTCTGCCTCGGTAGTAGATCGAGCGATGGTCTGTTGTTTTTTTGAGCTCCAGGAGATCAGATTGTCGCCAAAAAATATGCAAAAACCACCGGTGGACTTGCGATCATCGGGACAACCGGCCCAATCAGCATCAGAAAAGGCAGCAATATGTGGTGACTCAGTGTCGGAAAAAACACAAAGTTGAGGAGTACCAGATTTTCAGATAAGTAGACCATGATGCATGGTATGCTTAAGGTACCGGAGGATACGTTTAACCGCTGACCAATGTGAGTCTTTAGAAGCGTGCATGAATTGGCAAACTTTATTTACTGCAAATGAGACATCGGGTCTGGTAAAAGATAGATACTGGAGACTGCCAACAACACTACGGTATAGCTTTGGGTCAGCAAAGTCATGGCCATCAGTTGCAGACAGAACCGTAGATGATGCCATTGGTGTTTGCATCGGTTTGGCATTAATCATACGAGTGGACTCCAAGAGATCATTGATGTATTTCCTTTGGGAAAGATGAATTCCATTTGAGCACTTGGAGACTTCGATGCCCAGAAAGTACGAAAGCTCCCCTAATCGTTTGACAGGGAATTCAACAGCAAGCATGTTGATCAAGTTGTCAATCGCAGAAGTGGAGGAACCTGTTACAATGATGTCGTCGACATATATTAACATGTAGAGAGAAACATTCTTTTGTGTATAACAGAAGAGAGATGGGTCAGCTCGACATGAGTGAAAATCGAGCTCAAGAAGTTTTCTTGACAGTCTTGCATACCACGCTCGCGGCGCTTATTTTAGGCCGTAGATGGCTCGTTTGATGAAAACCTTTGGCTACCAATCGTGCTTTGTAGCGATCGATATTGCCATCAGGTTTGTATTTTAGACGAAATATCCATTTGCAGCCAACAACATTATGTGATGGGAGAGCTGGAACTAATTCCCATGTTCCATTTTTTAATAATGCTTGCATTTCATCATTGAGAGCTTGAGTCCATTGTGGGTCATGTAAGGCTGCAGTTACTTGTTGGGATAGAAACAGAGGTCTCAGCAGTGAAATTGGTGGGTTGCTTTGAGGGCCATGGGACAGTTCCATCTGTACGAACCTTCGGTTTAAAAATGTTGTGGTGAGATCTGGTCATGATAGGAGGACTATCTTCTGATGAAGAAGGAGAAACTGGCACCTGCTCCGGGGGAATGTAATGAACGTCTGTGTATGTTGGAGAGGATGGGACAGAGGGGGAGTGAGTGCTTGGAGTGGGTAAGGAGTATGAAGAAGATGTGGAGTGGGTTGGTGAATGATGTGAATGAGAAGAAGGTGATGAAGAAGTGGAATTAACAGGTGGGGACATAAATTTAGGCGACATGAATATAGGTAATCTGGTGGTGGGATTTGTCGATGGAGATGGAGAGGTGTGTGAGGCATAAGGGAATAGATTTTCATCAAAGATTACATCACGATTGGTGACAATTTTATGTGTAGTGAGAGAGTAACACAGATACCCTTGATGGTCGTTGCTGTAACCGATGAATACACAAAGGTGAGATCGTGGTTCGAGTTTATGACTAGTGTAGGGACGGAGGTTAGGCCAACATGCACAGCCAAAAGTTCGGAGGGTGGAATAGGACGGCGACCGATGATATAGGAGTTGGAATGGGGTTTTGTAGTGAAGTAAAGGTGATGGAAGTCTGTTGATTAAGTAAGTTGCGGTAAGAAACGCAAAATCCCAAAATTTGATGGGAAGGGAGGCATGGTGAAGAAGAGTGAGGCCAGTCTCGACTATGTGTCGATGCTTTCTTTCAACCGATCCATTTTGGGCATGCGAGTGAGGGCACGATATTCGGTGATGAATGCCTAATTTTGTGAAGATAGGTGATAACGATCGAAATTCACCACCCCAATCGGATTGGAAATACTTGATGCGATAATTAAATAGATTTTCAATTTGTTTGTGAAAGGCTAAAAAAGTAGGTAAGACATCAGATTTTCTTCGTAAAGGAAATAACCACGAATATTTAGTAAAATCATCGACAAAAAAACATAATATTTATATCCTATTGAAGATAAAATTGGGGAAGGTCCCCATACATCTGAGAAAACTAGATAAAAGGGGTGAGGGGACTTGGATGACGAGGGCGGATGAGGGAGACGGTGAGACTTGGCAGAGCGACAGCTGGAACATTGGTGTGGTGGTCGTGAACGATGAACGGGTAGAGAGTGCTTCGATATTATTTGCTGGACAAGACGAAGGGAAGGATGCCCTAAACGGGAGTGCCAATGAGAAACTGAGGTGCGTTCGCCAACATGTGCTTCAGACGGGGTAGTAGATGGAAGAACATACAAGCCGTTTTTAGATTCCCCTCGGAGTATGATGTCCTGAGTATTCTGATCCTTCACCAAAAAATAGTCAGGGTGAAACTGAAAATAAACATTATTATCATAGCAGAAACGAGAGACAGAGAGAAGGTTTTTGGTAATGGATGGAACATGTAACAAATGATTGAGTTTAAAGATACCAGTTGGAGTGGAGACGTTTGAAGAGCCCGTGTGTTTAATGGGTAGAGAAGACCCATCACCTACTCGAACTGAATCAGATCCATTGTAGGTTGAACTGGTGTCTAAGAGGTTAAAGTCATTGGTTATGTGTTGATTTGCACTTGTGTCTGGATACCATAGGTTACTTGAAGTGTATGGAATAGCAGGATATGGTATGGCTGCAACAGAGGTCTGAATTGGGGTAGTAGAGTAGTGAGCTTCTGTTGGGAAGGATGATGGAGGTAAGGCTTGGAAGGCCTGGTTAAAACGATGCCAACATGTAAGGGCAGTGTGACCTGGTTTAGAGCAGACTTGGCATGTGGGCCTTTGTCCAGAAGATGATGGTATAAGCCTTGGACTGTTGGTGAATGGGCCTCGACCAGATGAAAAATTAGAGGTCTGCCCCCTTCTGTTGGAAAATCTTCCTCGTGAGCCTTGGTTTTCATAGTTACGACCTCCACGAGAGGGATTAAAGCTTTTCATGGTTGCATTTGCTGAGATCTTTGATGCTGGAGTAGAAGGTGTATGATGCAAAAGTCGTGCCTCAAAAGTGAGGAGATGACTCAGAAGTTCTGTCGGAGAGAAGGGATCCGACCGAGTGGTGAGGGAGGCAACAATAGGATCAAAATCAGACCCAAGACCAACAAGAAAATATGTTGTAAACTCTTCATCAGTAAGGACTTCGCCTGCTGCAATGAGAGAGTCAGCAAGGTTTTTGGTTTTGTTGTAGTATTCCAAAATAGAGTCTCCCCCCTTTCTTAATGTTGTGAGCTGGGTGTGAATCTGGATGATTCTTGCTTGAGATTTGGCTGTGAAAAGTTTTTCCAAAGCATACCAAACAGCAGATGAAGTGCGATGATGAAGGATTTGGCCAACAATAGATTCAGATAAAGAAGAAATCAGAATTGATAGCAGAAGTTGGTCCTGTTGAAACTAGGTAATGAAATCAGGATTTGTTGTTCCATCTTGTAGTTTTTGATTGGGTTGAGGAGTAGATCCATCAATAAACCCAAAAAGTTTTTGTCCATAAAGATATGGAAGCATTTGTGCTCTCCAAAGAAGATAGTTATCATTTGATAACTTGATTGAGACTAAATGAGAAAGAGAGGATAAAGGGTTAGAGAGACTGTGGTTAGATGGAGAGATATCTGAATTTGGGGTTAGGGAAGAAGAAGAATGAGTTTTGGAGGAAGGGGTTTCAGCCATTGTTGCCGTAAAGCTATTGCTCTGATACCATGTCAAGGTATGAGAGAAATCTAGGTTTTATTCATTTACTGTTGTTTCCTTAAAGCAGTAAATACAAGAGTATATATAGAACAAGAGAAAAGGACAAGCAATCCTGACTGTACACGTCAGGAAAATCTAGACCATACAAAAGGCATCTGAAAATTGTTATAACAGAAAGGTAAAATGGGTCATGGTCTAACAATCATAAAGCCCATAACATTTTGTACCATATTGAACAAGAGATGTTTAGGACTATCAACTCTAACACAACCATATAAAATTATCAACTCAAATTTACAGAAAAAGAAATGAACGACTTCAAAGAGAACACGTATAAATTTCAAAACAAAAGGAAGAAAAGGAGCACCTGAGTCCGTAGTTTGAATTCTGCAGCAAGATCTTCCAAGGGAACACATTTCTGTTTCTGTAAGTTCGTGGACCATAACATAAGTGACTTGCAAGATCATTTTATCATCAATTGCCATCAGGATAACAATGTAGCCTAACAATACAATTCATCTAGCATCCTTTCATCAACTACACGAGATGCCAGGTGTTCAAATTATGGAATCTCATAAAATTTGCTCTGATTAAGTAAAAGCTCAGACTGAGTTGGGTTCTTTAGACTAATTTTGGCAACAAAAAGAAAAAGGTAGGACAGTAATGGTATAATAAAATCTTTATCCTCCATAACATTATCATCAATAAATTTATGATAAAATATATTGCTAGTGTGCTTCAATAAAGTCCATGTCTCCTAAGTAATCCATCCATAAAGATAAAGAAAACGGACATGATCAGCCAAGTGCAACCTTTTCATGCTAGTATAGCTTTCAACAATTGAAAGTAAGATTCAGATGCTCCATTCACATATATGTAGGCAAAACTGAGCTGGTCATGACAATATTCACTTCAAAGGTAACCTAACTGATCAACAACGGTCACTAAGAGGCATATGAGACCTCAATCCCAACCATGCTAGAATATAAAAAACATTCTAGACAGCATTTGAATACACAGCTTGTTTGATATACAGAAAAACCAGACCCATTTAATTTAAGGTTGTGTTCATTTTTCTACTGCTAGAGGTAACCACAATTCTAGAAGAGAGAAATTGGTGAAGGACCAAAGATATACCTTGATATACTCCACAAAATCGTAAAGCAGTCCCTGGCTTCCATCTTGAACTTCATTTTCTGTAGTTCCTTCAGCATCTACTGAAAATTCTCCTTTCCACTTCTCAAACTCTAACGCTGCAGCTTCCTCCTCCTTGGCCTTCTGAGCCTCGGCTTCTTCTTCCTGAATGGAAAAAGTAAAATTTCTTTAGCAAGGAACCCAACAATTAAGCAATGACGAAAACACATGCAGAAGTAGAAGATATAAACCAACCAGCATACGCTCCCTTGCTTCGTGTTCCTCATCCTTCCTCCTGCGAATTTCTGCATAACGGTCTTGTTTTGTATGTCTCGACTCCCTTGCGGCCTCTTCAGCCTGCAATTTAATAGTAAGAAACTGAACAAGAATACCAATACAATACCAGGAAAAGGAAAAGGAAAAGGAAAAAAGTGGCATTGCAATCAAAGCTAGATTTACTGGATGCTTAGTTGAAGAAGTTAGAATTATAACCAGAATACAATTAATTAGTTTGGAAGTTCTAACTAAAAATCCCGTAAGAAACCTTCATTATATCAAGAACCACCATCAAAACAGAATTTCAAAACGTAAAAAATTAGAAGAGGGTTGTAAGAGAATATTCATGCACCTGCCGTTGTGCTTGGCGTTCCTCTTTCTTCCTTCCTTTCTTCTTTGATGATTTTGCATTATAATATTCCCCTTCAACAGCTTCCTCATCACTTCCATCATCAGATTCTGCTCCAAGCCAGAAAAGTGTCAGTGGGTAGATATACCATTACTAGCACTTCTTAGACCATCTCCAACCCAACACTAAAAACACAAAAATGGAGGTGTTTTCATCTCCAACCCAACACTAAAACACTAAATAGAATGGAGGTCAATAAAGTAGCCCTCAATATTTGGAGGTCAATAAAGTAGGCCTCTAAATATATTTTTTAATATAATATTAAGTTTTTATAATTATATATGTATATATTGATTAAAAGCTCAATATATTAAGATGTTTATTATTATCATAATACTAAAGATGATTTTTATATGTTTTTTAAGGTGTTTTCATATTTGGTGTGTGTTGTTTTTACCTTTATCGGCTCTGCGAGCTTGAGCAGTAGAGATAACCATTTGGGTTAATCTTGTTGATTTCAATTGTTTCCTATAGTATCCTTTCAATCAATAGAACCTATTTTCTGGCCTTGGTTATTTCCTGTTCTCAGTTCTTATCACTCTTCTTACTCTTGATGACACCAAAACAAATTCTATCATATGGGCTGAAAAGCATGGAGGAATTGTCCCGTCTTCTGTCTCTAGTGCTTAGGGGTGTACTCGAAATGAGTTGGAACCGGTTAATTGGGCAAATATTGTGTTGTTTAATCAAGGGGTCCCAAAGCATGCCTTATCTTTGTGGGTGGCAATGTGGCGTAGGTTGCCAACTCAGGCCGCGATCATGAGGTGGAAAGGGTAGGTCCTGGACAAAAATTGTCTATTGTATGGCCTACAACCCGATAGTCACTCTCATCTCTTTTTTGAGTGTTCGTATGCATCTACGCTTTGGGACCGTCTCAAACCATTGGCCCTCATGGCTGATATCCCTAATTCTTGGGATGGTATTATAATTTATTTGATTACGACTGCTAAGTGCTAACCTTAAAATGGCTAAAGATGTAATTCAAAAGCTTGTTTTTGCATTTGCGGGTGTACTATATTTGGCATGAGAGAAACGCAAGAATCTTCCAACAAACTAGACGTTCGGTGGAAGAGCTTGATAAAGAGATTGTAGACACTATACATGTAAGGATGTTGTCTTTACGGTTCATATGTAATCCCAGAACTGTGACGCTCATGGAGAGGTGGAAGCTGCTGAGGATACAGAAAGAAATGTGGAAGATCCTTAGGGAGAATGAAGATTCAAGTTGGAAGACCAAGTGCAAGGTTGTTTGGGATAGGACTAGAGTTAGTCTTGATTAAATTTGTAATGTTTTTACTTTTAGTTTGTTGTTGACTAGCTTTTGGTAAGGTGTTATGTGGTATCGAGGGTGTTACAACCACTTGTTACTCCCTTATCTATTAGAGCATCCCTTTGTCAACCCTAGGGGCTGTCCTGGTGGTGAAAGAGGGCATGCTTGGAGGTAGTACCTCCAGGCTGGGTGTAATCTTTTCTTTGTTTTAATAAAGCCTGCCAGCGGTGCTGCCTGCTTTCCGTAAGAATAAAACCTATGTGACACGGAAGTAATTGCTAAAGAAGGCAAGAGCAATATGCTACAAGTCTATTTGAAGTATCACAATAATTGAGACCCTTTGTGAAACCCAACAAGCATCCAGAGGTATAATAAACAGTGGCAGAGCAACTACATCACAAACCTTCTACAGCTTGTGGAGCAGAAGATGTGCTGGCTGCTGAAGTATGCCGTCTACGCATCCTACTACGAGTACCAGTAGGCCTCACAACAGTTTCTCTCTGCTGAACCTGCTTACATTTAAGATATTGAAACAAGTGTTACTTCAAGAGTTTTCAAATTATAATCATACACCACACTTGTTACAAAGCCCCAACCTGAGCTTCTTCTTCATGTTCATCATGAGACTGCGGAACCTGTCGTCGTCTCCATAGGTAAAGTGGAATTAAAGCAACAACTAGAAGCATTGAAAGGATTGCCACAAACATATCCTCCATCGTGTCTCCTATAATATTAGGGAAACTCAATTTAACTTGTTTTCCAAACAATTAAATAGCAAGCGAGGGTACATTCATCTGAATCAATTAAGTCAAAGAAACCAGAACAAACTTCAAACACGTAACAAAATCAAGAAACTATAATAAGTTCCAAAACATAAGAAAAGAACCGCATAACCCAAGAAGATTAATGAAAAAGAATCAAGTGTACCAATACAAACCCTTGCAGATCAGATGCCAAATCCTTTTCTGGAAAATAAATTTTTCCAAGAGAGTATCTTGATACGATCACCGCAAACCAACAAATTCAGAGGGAGTTACGAAATTGTGCAAGCAGGCGTTTGGGTTATGAACATGAAAATAGCTTCTCTCGCGGATTCTGGAAAAACATGTTCGAAGCAACCGGATCCAAATCATCCCATCTCCTCAAGATCCGCCTACGGCCTTTGGTTTGGATAATCCGACCGGATCCATTAAAAACAAGTCCAGATCCATCAACTTCATATTTATTTGTTATTACGTTTTTGCAAACTAAATAATAATATAAAAAGATCAATTCGTATGGCATCAAAGAATATACTCCCTCCTCCTTTAATATTAAAATAAAAAAAAAAATATGGTTGACAAACTAACTGAAAAGTTAGTTGTTGGTCGATAAGTTAGTTAATAGTTGAAAATCTAGTAAATGAACCAATCATATTTAGCAAAAAAATAGCTAATAAGCTAGTTAATAAATGTCTAACCAAAAAATACATGTTATAGAATTAGTTAATTTTAACATTACATAATATAATAAAACAAATCCACAGTCATATGATAAGTTAAGTAATACAAACCAAGTTGTAAATAAAAGATTAAATAATATAATATGTTAATTAATATAACTTCAATTTGATTATGTATATATAGTATAGATGTGGATTTTTGTAACCAAATATGAATTTTAGAAATTTTTCATATTAATGGATGATTTTAAAGAACTCTTACATGTAATATGAATAAAATCGAATGTTGTTGACTATATCTTAATTAACTAATAATTCTTCAAAAAAGTAATTAATAATTGAATTAAATATCGTATTAAAACCATTTTTCAAAATTTTATTATTTATAAACCAGAAGAAATATAACTTTAATCTGTATATAACTTACAAAGAATATTTGCAGAATTGTTATATTTGATTTTTAGCCGACTAGGTCTATTGAACCAACACCATCTCCAGTCAGACGACTAATCCATATCACCTTCACCTCTGGCCCGACGGTAGCTCTCATCACCTTCATCCTCCTTGAATATATGATGGTAATTATAAATGGATGTACAACAATGTAATTTGGTAAGAAAGCAGAAACAAGGGGTGGACCTTAATAATCATAGCCCAAAAATCATTTATGCTAAAGAGGTTTGCAAAACTGGTCCCTTTAAGACTGAAGGACACATTAACAGTTCATACATTGACTACAGTGAAGAAATCTTCAAGTACACCAAGCTTTGAAGATTCTGGTTATAATAACTCCATTTGGATAACCTCAATGTCGAGTTTGCATCAATATGAATACCAGCACCAATCTCTGATGGCTAGCCAAAACCAAACAATGATCGAAAGAACAAATTGGCTTTTGATTAGTAAAGTCTTCCTCTATTGCCATTATTTGTAGAAAATTAAAAATTATGGTGTTAGGGTAATGAGGAAAAACACATATCATAGGTAAATGGCATATTTTGATTATTTTTCTTAGCAAATTAACTTGTCACATAGCTAGGTTTTGCACCTTTCCAAAGTTGTATAACTTCGAGTGAAATATATTGGGTTCTATAGAATTTTATACCATGTTTGTAAAAAAAACACGTTAGGATCTTCTTCATGTATATATGTTTTGTGTACAAAACCTTATCAATATATTATTTATTTGTAATTCATCGAAGCATCTCCAACAGATTCTCTATAACTTTTCTACAATAGAGGACAAAAGTCAAAATCTCTAAATAAAATTAAATTCAACTTCAACATTAGAGCATCTCCAATGCAAGGTTCTTATAAGCAAAAAGTGCAATGACTTATAAGAGCATCTCCAACAGCTTCCCCAAAATGGAGAAAATAGAGATTTTAGGCATTTTTGTGCTCCAACAGATTCTCCAAATCTTTCTCCAAAACGGAGAAAGTAGGAGAGAGAGTGTAATTTTCTCCAAATATGGAGAACTCTCCAAAATCTCCAAAAATGATTACCATGAGAGAGAAATTGTTTTTTTATTATATTCTATCAATAAGATTTCTTCAAATGAGATGGGTATAAGAGATAAATAATAATTTATTAGATTTATACAATATTTTAATATTAGAAGTAATGATTTCATCTCCAAAATGAATAATCTGTTGGAGATTGATGTAAATTTTTATGTAGATTTTGACTTTTAATTCTCCATTTTGGAGAAATTTTGAAGATGTTGTTGGAGATGCTCTAAGAACTAGCATTGTGGAGAGTTCTTACAAGAAGCTAAAACCTTCTAGGTTCTTAAATAAGAACTTTGGTTCTTACCATAAAGTTTGTGTGAAATGACAATTTCCTCATTTTTATTGGTAGTTAAATTAAATATTTGATATTTATTTATAAATAAATAATAGTTATTGATATTGACAAAAGGTTCTTATAAGAACTACCATTGTGAACTTTTAGATAAATTTTTAAATTGATGAGTTGGAAATTAGGTAGCACCAAAAAGTGTAAGAACCTCCATTGGAGATGCTCTTATTATTTTTTTCTTCTAAACAATTGTTTTTAATACCTCTTAAAAATTAAAATATTATTTCTCTCTCCTATATAAAGTTTTAAAGAATTCTCCAAATTTGAAAATATCCATCATTTCTATCTCTTTTTTTCTTTTTTTCGTTTAACATAACTCGTGAATCAAAACAAATATTAAAATTTTCAAAATATATATTTTAACATAGTTGTTGAAAAATTCACAATTCATACCACATTATTCTACAACAAGTTACTATAATAACCTTAATCCTTAATTTTGAAGTTTTGAGGAGTTGTGGGGTGTTAAGTGAAATTTCATCAATTTCAAGGAGTAGAGTGTAAATGTGGAATAAAAGGGGTAAAACCCTCCTTGTAACACCTCGATTTTCGAAATGTATCATTTACAGTTTATACCGAAATCGATATATTAAGGAAAAATAAGATATTTGATTTTGGGCTTGAATCCTTGATTTTATAGTCTTGATGGATGAAGGATTCAATTACGAGTCCAACGGTTCTTTCCGGAGCGAAAACGGAGCTATAACGAAGAAGTTATAACCGAAACGGGATTTGACCAAATAAGAAGAAAAATCAATTTACCAAAATCAGTGGCTAAGGTACCTTGTTATGTGGGTTGTTGAAGCTGAACCCACGGAGCAACCTACGAGAATGAAAATTAGGGTACCTTGTTATGTGGGTTGCTGAAGCTGAACCCACGGAGCAACCTACGAGAATGAAAATTAGGGTACCTTGTTATGTGGGTTGCTAAAGCTGAACTCACGGATTAACCCACGAGAATGGCTGGATGTTTTTTTTATATACGTTTTTTTCTCAGATATCCCTCATTTCTCATTCTCATCTCATTTTCCTCCCCAAGTTTTCCTCTCATCTTCTTACCCTCATGGAAACCGATTCTAGGGTTTTGCTTCACCCAAATCATATCATCTATTGCTAGAAGTTAGGTGTTCCATCCTTGATTTCGGTTTGGAAGCTCCATCTTCATCTTCATCTTCTCCAACCATCTTTCACCATTGTTGACCATATTTTGGGGTTTTCCAAGAAACCTATTTGTAAGTCATTCTAACCATTTCTAAACCATGAAATAAGCTATAAATGCTCCATTGATGATTTCCTAGTGTTTGATTTCTCTAAATTTCGGTTTGGGTCATTTTGGGAGTTTTCGATCAAAATTTGGGTTTTGCCAAAAATAGAGATTTTGATGATTAAGTGTTTAAGGAACAATTATTTATGGTGGAATATGTATATTTATGGTTGGAACCTTGTGGATCTAGGTTTTGGAAGATTTGGTTTGAAGAACCAAGTTTCTTCAAGGAAAGCTCTAAGTGGGTAAATACTAGATTTAGCCTAAATCTAGCAAGGTGAGTCATACTTCTTTTATAAAACCTTATACACATCAAAATACATGATTTTGACTTCTAATCATCTCCTTGTTTGCATATTCATCATTTATAAAGTTTTGACCTAACTTTGTATTTTGGGAGATTTTTAGAGTTCCTTACCATTTTGTGAAATGATGATATAATCCATGTTTGGATTGACAAAAATATGTTGTTATCATATTTTGATGAATAAACATTTATTATGGCTTCTAGTCAAATTTATATTTGACATACAATGTGTTAGATCACATATCTATTGGATTCAAGAGCATCCAAACTGAAGATTGCAATCTGAAGCTAAACCCGGAACGTCGACTCTCGATATTAAAGTCTATGTTTGTTTGTAATAAATGTCAAAGTAATTGTTTGTTATTGTATTAGTTAAGTTAATATCTAGTTAGTTAGTTATTAGTTATATTATAGTTTGTTATTTAATATCTTTGTAATAGATATTATTTAGAAATAATATCTAGATATTATGTTAGGTAGTGTGTTAGACACACTACATCTTTAAGCAAGTGTCTCTCAACAACTCTCATAGATCAGATATTATCAATAACACAAAAACACACACTAAAAGGTGTAAAAGAGAGAAAAACAGAGAACACAATCTAGAGCTTGAATCGATCAACCTTGTAACCATTGTTATTAATCAATACAGGTTGGTAATCGTTATTGTGTTGTTTTTATAAGAACTTGATATAGTATTGTGGACCCACACAATGGTATTTTGGTTGAAAAAGGTTATCTTGTGAAAAAGAAATAAATGGTTTTGACCTTGAAGAAATCCTTATTCCAATTGGATGGTTTTTACACTTGAAGGGTTTCATTTGTTATGAAATAAAATGAAGTATTTCTTGCACCTATTTGGTGAATTATTTGGAAGAATGTATAAAATCTCATTTTTATGATTTCTCATTCTTATCAGTATTTGAACTTAAAAATGCATTTTGGTTATAAAATGTTATTGGAACCATATGATTATCTATGATTAGTCACAAACGTAAATGTGACAAGTCTTGACTATTTCTAGTGGATCCCTAGGTATTGAGTCGGCTTATATTATTGGGATGTTGTTTCCTCTTTTGTAGCTATGGATGCATTTGATCCTCGAGTGCCTTTGGTACGTTTATGTGAGACCGGTTACTAGCCATGGATTCATAATGTAGTCCTAGTGAACGAGTATGACTTGGTTCCTCGGGTGCCCTCCCTCACATCATCGTACGGACCTTCGTTGTTCGTGGCCATGGTTCCAAGTATTTAGCTCACAACTCGGATTGTGGCCTACTCGGTGTTCCGTCGACAATCCTTGGTAAATCGGGTATCCCCCGTCATCGCAAGATGAATTTTATATAAAAGACCCTTTTGTGGCAAACAGTTCAATTGTAAACATATTTTCTTGAAAAGAATTCTCTTCGTTACAATTGCATATATTTATTCAAATTATAAATTGTATGTTCTCACTAGGCTTTAAGCCTAACACTTTTTCGAAAATGATGTGTATATCAGGTTCCCTTAGCGACGGGTCGTCAAGGGTTGAGTGAAGAGTTTGGTCTTCTTGAGGAGAATTCTGGATGATAGTTATTTTGGAGATTTGATGTTTAAACCAATTTATTCATTTGGTATTGGGTTGACAACCTATGTAAGCTAGATAGATTTGGTTTGGCTTGGTTTGGTTGGTTGTCACTTTTCCATACTCATTGGCAGGTTTTGTGAATGTTCACGCCTTGCCCAGTATTTAGGTGGTTCGTCCTATCTATAGACGTTATATTGCCGAAATTTCAATTTTTAAATTACCCCAATTTTTAGGGTGTTACACTCCTAAACCCTCTCATTCCCTATTCTCAGTATTTGGAGGCTTATAGAGCATTTGAGAGAGAAATATGTGTGAAGTGTGTGTGTGTGTGTGTGCGCGCGCTTGGAGTCTTTGAGGAAGAAGGTTTTGGAGGAGAATCTAATCTTCTTCATCCTTAAGGTAATCATCTTCTCCAACGCTCTTAATCTCTAGTGTTTAAGGGGATTCATGGTTAGGGTTATAGAATCCCTTTCTTGTTTGTGTTCCTTGAATGAAAACCCTAAAGGGGGGTTGTTTTGTCTAAATATTAAGGGGGTTCATTGAGTTTTGGGCAAGAACATACCATTTTTGGTGTCTATCTTAAAGAGTTATTCATTCCTTTTATTTTGGGAAAAACCATGATCTTTCAATTGATGGATTCATGGGTCTTTTGATGTTTTAATGTTTAGATATTGATGGGAAATGTTTAGAATATCGATTCCCTCAAATTAGAAGCTTAAAATCGATTTGGTTTTGGTTAGGGTTTGAGAAAGGGTAAATTTCGTACTGAAAATGCGTGCAGAGCAGGACCAGAGCCCCCCGCGGGTTTTGATGCGGGTTTGGTCGCGTGGAAAGCCGCGCCAGGCTCTGTTTGGGCAACTTTCTTGTCGTTTCGTCCTTTGTTTGGGCCTAGGATCGGGGTGGTGATTAGGGGATGTATTAGGGATGAAAAGGAGTGTCTTTAGAAAGCTTTTTGAGTGGTTTAATACCCATGTGTGTCATGTGAATAGGTGTTCGGTTGGACCCTCGTAACTCCGAGCACGAAATCTGAGCGTGGACGGAAGGTGATTTTTTCTTACTTACCCCTATTTTCAAGAAAGAATTTACTATGTACGATGAAATTGAATTAATTGTTTTACAAGTACACATGCTTATATCTTGTGTTGCCTTAATGATTCAAAGTGTGCATTCATTGGGGGGTGGGGCATGTGATGGCTATATGGGGGGGGGGGGGGGGGTGACCCATTGGGGATGCATGAATTCGTTTCATGTTATCTGATTGAGGGCAGGTGTGAGTCTGAATACGTGTCACAGGTGTGCGTGACTTAAGCGTGAGCCATCTACATGTGGTGTGTGTGCATGATAGTCTTATGTTGTGAATCATTATAAATGTTTTATAACTCGTTTTGAACTATGTTGTGGTGTAATGTTGTACTTGAGGGAACTCACTAAACCTCTGATCTAACCCTCGTTTTTTCTTATAAAACTGAAAACCATTTTCAGTGGAAGCTCGAGTAAAGGTAAAGAGAAGATATGAGAGCTGGAAGCGAGTGAAGCTTTGTAGTCTTCTGTTTAGACTTCCCAGACTTAGACGCTTGATTAAATTCTCAGTTTGATTGGTCAATTACATTAGACTTTGGGATTGTAACTCTTGTTTAATCCGGTATTATGAACTGTTTTGGTATCTATCTATCCTTTGGTTAAATTCTCAGTTTGAGGTTGTTACAGTTACCATATATTATTATTTATAATTAATTATAAAATAAATAATTCGTTAAATAATATAAATCTAATTTACAAACAAGTATCAACAACAACAACAATAAACCTCATCTAATTTGTTTAGATATACTTTAATGATTGAAGGATGTAAAAGTTAAAACTAGCTTATCGGATTATGAAATAAAATTGAGAGATAAGAAATAGAAATTATTTGCATTTCACTCTAGTAATAGGCCATAGGTAATACATAACTCTTACAAATCATAAAAGTAGTTATAAAATAAAATAATAAACCATTTGTACTGGCAACTTTGGGGTAAATACAAGGTCAAGCTTTTACGTTTATTATATCCAAGAGAATCTTTAAAATAAAGAAAAATACATTCAATTTTAATAGATTCTAATATTATCAAAATATCATAGTAATATTTTAAAGATTAAGACATTAATTATATTATTAGAATATTTCATGTATCTAATAAAATATTTAATGTTTTGAAAAATCTACCGAGAGGAAGATATACAAAATATTTCATTCATCTAATCATTTTGTTGTATGTAACACCCGTATTTTTGTATAAATCTAGATTCCCAACTTGTCTGTATTTGTAACCTTTATTCGTTTTAATTCCACTCCTATCCGTGGTATCTATTCCCATGTTGTAGTCTCGTAAGTTGCGGGATCGAAACCTCAAGTTTTCAACTTCGGTACCATCGGCGCGACCTTGCCCGCGATAGTGACACTGTCACTATCGCCGGGGCACTATCGTGGAAGGCCGATGAGCCGCGGTACAATTGGTGCAAGCTTGCCCCGCGATAGTGACAGTGTCACTATCACGTGTCACTATCGCGAGCGGGCACAGTGCCATTAATTAGACCAACTCCGAAATTATTTCATTTATCTGATATTTTGGTTGAGCTTGGCCGATTTTCTCTCTTCTGTTTGGTAAGTCTTCAAACCCTAGTCTTCCCTTTACATTTATTACTCCATCCAACTTCCTCCTCCTCATTAATGGTGTTGGTATATGTGAACCTTAGGTAACTTTGTGAAGATCTCAAGCTCTCAAGTGCTAGTCTCTCCAACTATAAATTTCTAGGGTTTTGGTATTTACCCATTGTGAGTTCACACTTCTCTTTTATTAAACTTTATACACATCAAAATGCATCTTTTTAACTTCTAAACATCTCCTTGTTTAACATTTTCATTGTTGATGAGATTTGACCTAACTTGGTATTTTGGGAGATTTTTAGGGTTTCTTACCATTTTTGTAAATGATGATATAATCCATGTCTTGGAACTACAAATGTGTTGTTATTGTATTATGTTGAGTAAATGTTCAACTTACGGTTTCTAGCCAAGCTTATGATTAAACATTTTATGGGGATTTGGTTGAAAGAGGTTATTTTATGAGAAGGAAATAAATGGTTTAAAACATGAAGAAATATGTGTTTCAATAAAAGGGTTTCTACTATGGAAAGGTTTATTTGGTAAAGAAACATTTTGGGATATTGAGACGGTAGCCTTGTGTTATATATATGGGCTTTGTAATTCTTATCAGCAGTTAACCGTTAAAATGTGATTTGGGAACTAAATGGCAATATGAACTATATGTTTGATTATAGTTGGTCACGAATGTATTGTGACGAGTCTAGACTATTACTATTGTGACGAGTCTAGACTATTACAAATGGATCCATAGGTATAGAGTCGACTTATTATTTGGGGGTAACTTCCGTTTGTAGCTAGTTGAGACATTGGACCCTAGAGGGCAACTTGGTACGGTTATGTGGGACCGGTTACTAGCCGTGGGTCATAAATGTAAATCCTAGTGAATGAGCATGACTAGGGATCATTGGGTGCCCTCCCTCACATCTTAGTACGAGTCGGCGTGTTCGTGGCCTTGATCCTAGTATGGTGAACTCAAAACTTGGAAAGTGGCTTACTTTGTGTTTCGCCTCAATCCTTGGAATTCGGGCTTACACCCGTCATCGTAAGATGAATTATGGGCCGGAAGGTCACTATGTGCTTACCAAACCATTTACAAAGTCGGTTGACAAAAACAGTTTACTTATGATGCAGTTGACTCATCTTAATATCTTTCATATAAACTGTATGTTCTCACTAGGCTTTAAGCCTAACATTTTTTCTCAAATGATGTGTATAACAGGTTCCCTTAGCGGCGGGTCGTCAAGGGGTTGAGAGAAGAGCGTGGTCTCTTAAGGGCATTTTTGAATGATAGATGTTTTGGAAGCTTTAGCATTTGAAACAATTATTTATTTTGGTATTGGGTTGACAACCTATGTAATCTAGCTAGTTGTGGTTTAGATTAGTCTGTTGTCGTTTCCCATACATCCTTACATGTTTTGTAAATGTTATACTTTTGCCTCTTTTGGGTGGTTTGCCCTATTTATAAACGTTATATTGCTGAATTTTCAAATTTTAAAATTACCCGAAATTTTAGGGTGTTACAAGTTGGTATCAGAGCCCTAGTTTAAGTGAACTAGGCATGAATGTATGATGTCTAGACTTAGACTGGTATGTTAGGCAATGATTTGTGAGTTGGGTAGAACTTCTAAGATGGGTTAGTCTTAGAGTCGACGGAAGTTATGTTCATCAAACGTTGTGATGATGGTAACTAGGACCCTTATGTGTTAAATGTTCATAATCTCACCTAGCTAATGTTATTATGATGATATTTTACGTAAGTGTACTTGGTTTACTAATGTTATGACAATTGGTAGATATAGTAGTACGTTTCTTTCGTGTTTATTTCGGTTAACCTCTTTCTTACTCTTTCTCGTGCTTGTGTGGCAGACATTATTCTAGTATGGTGAACACTCGTAGTCGACCGTTAGTCGAGGGGAATTTGCGTGAAGATAGCTTGCCTGAGCAGAATCCAGTAGTTCGGGCAGCGACCGTCGTTCCTCCGGGTATGCCGCATATATTTACGGGAGAGATGGAACAAGTACCAAGAGTGGAGTTGGCATCCACAAATCCGGTGGTTCAGGAGGCAAACCCTCAAGACGACATGATGGCCAACATCATGCAAATGGTGTCGACGGCTATGGAAAAGCAGCAGGAGGCGTTCATGAAGATGTTGGAGGATCACGATGCTAACCTCAAAAGAAATGAGGCGGTCGCGGAGAACGTGGTAGTTGGTTCGAGCGGCACAGGCAATGGGATTAGAACTAAGGAGCATAGGTTCGTTGGTGCTCAGAAAAATGGGAAGAATTGCTCTTACAAATCCTTTCTGGGATGCGGGCTGCCGGAATTCTCCGGTTCTGACGACCCGATCGCATGTGTGAAGTGGATTCAGGCGGTTGAGCAGTCTTTTGGCTCGTCTGAATGTGGGGACGACCAGAGGGTGCGGTTCGGTACCCAACTGCTTAGAGATACAACTCTCTCATGGTGGAATGTCACTCAGTCCACTCTCTCTCCTACCGTGTTGGCTCAGTTGTCTTGGGTCGAGTTTAAAAAGAAGTTGTTGGAAGAATTCTGCAGCGAAAGAACTATGGACCACATCGAGAAGGAGTTTCGGTCCTTAGTGAAAGGAAACTTGACGGTGAGGGAGTACACCTGACAGTTTATGGAAAACCCGGATTGGTGGGGCATGTGGCCCCAACGGAGAAAGAGAAGATAAAGGCCTACCTCAATGGCCTACCGGCGGACATGTTGTCCATGGTCCACAACTCCAAGGCTTCCAATCTTCGCGAGACGATTGAGAAAGCTCAATTCATGGAAGAGATTTTTGCGAGGAGCAAAGCGGAGAAAGCGGTAGTGGTCGGGGACAAGAGAAAGTGGGAAAGCAATTATGCACCTCCTAAGAGGAATCAACCTTTTGTTGGGAATCGGAATTTCAACAACCGGCAAGAGGCACGATGGTGCCAAAGGTGTCGGAGCAAGCATCACAACAATTGTAATTCTAGTACCATCTCTTGTGCCAAATGCGGTAAGACCGGTCATCCTGTTAAGGATTGCCCGATCAAGGGAATTGTTTGTTTCGAGTGCAAGATGTCGGGGAATTTTCGAAAAGATTGCCCGAAGTGGAAGACGGGGAGCGTCCCGGAAAAGAGAGAGAACCCTCCCAGAGTTCCTGGCCGAGCCTTCCAGATGACGGCCGATGAGGCCAAGGCATCCGCTGATGTGGTATCGGGTACGTTTCTCCTAAACTCCGTACTTGCTCGTGTGCTGTTTGATTCGGGTGCTAGCTTCTCTTTCATATCTGAGTCGTTTCGTGAAAAATTTTCCATGCCCACTAATAGTCTAGAGAATGCTTTAGTGGTAGAGATAGCTAATGGTAGTCAAGTGTTAATCCGTGACGTCTTGAAAGATTGTACCCTTGGTATCGAAGGGAAGAAGTTCTTGATCAACTTAATGCCAATGGTCATTGATGGATTCGACGTCGTGGTCGGCATGGATTGGTTGGCGGACAATCATTCTGAAATCCTATGCTCCAAGAAGCTAATCCGACTCCCTATATCGGATGGTGACATGGTGGTAGTTTATGGAGAAAGAAGGAAAGGTGATGTAGCGGTTATCACCAAGGCTAAAGCGCGGAAGTGTTTGGTGAAAGGATGTCCGTCCTTTCTAGCTTATGTGATAGACGCAAAACTCGAGAAAAAGAAACTCGAGGACGTGAAGGTGGTACGCGATTTTCCCGATGTCTTTCCGGACGATTTGCCCGGTTTGCCACCCGATTTTCAAGTGGAATTCCGGATCGATCTTATATCGGGGGCGGCTCCGATTGCAAGAGATCCTTACCGGTTAGCGCCATCGGAGATGCAAGAGATGATGGTTAAACTCCAAGGGCTCCTAGAGAAGGGATTTATAAGACCGAGCTCGTCGCCTTGGGGAGCTCCGGTCTTGTTTGTCAAGAAGAAGGATGGCACAATGAGAATGTGCATCGATTATCGTGAAATGAATAAGGCCATGGTGAAGAATAAGTATCTACTCCCGATGATCGATGACTTATTCGATCAGCTCTAAGGAGCAGGTTGTTTCTCGAAGATCGATTTGCGCTCGGGATATCACCAAGTGAAGGTGAGAGAAGAAGACGTTCCAAAGACGGCTTTTAGAACGCGTTACATCCATTATGAATTCCTTGTGATGTCGTTTGGTCTAACTAACGCACCGACGATGTTTATGGATTTGATGAATAGGGTGTATCGACCATTCCTCGACAAGTCGGTCATTGTATTCATTGATGACATTCTCGTGTATTCCAAGAGTGAGACAGAACACGAGCAACACCTATGTGAAGTTCTAGATGTGTTGTATGTCAAATTTTCTAAGTGCGACTTTTGGCTTGAAGAGGTTCAATTCTTGGGTCACGTTGTCATTCGAGACGGAGTAAAAGTGGACCCCTCCAAGATTGAATCGATGATGAATTGGGAGCCTCCCAAGAGTCCGTCCGAAATCCGAAGTTTCTTGGGTTTGGCGGGCTACTATCGGAGATTCATACAAGACTTCTCCAAGATCGCGTCTTCCTTGACAACTTTGACTAGGAAGAATGTGAAGTTCGTTTGGACCGAAGCGCAAGAGAAGGCGTTCCGGACTTTACAGAAGAAGTTGTGTGAAACTCCAATCTTGTCGCTACCCGAAGGGTCGGAAGACTTTGTGGTCTATAACGACTCTTCGAAAATTGGTTTGGGTTGTGTGTTAATGCAAAGAGGCAAAGTAATCGCTTATGCATCGAGACAACTCAGGATTCACGAAAAGAATTATCCTACCCATGAACTAGAGTTGGTTGCAGTGGTGTTCGCTTTGAAGATTTGGCGACACTACCTCTACGGCACGAAATGTACCCTCTACACGGATCATAAGAGTTTGAAGTACGTCTTTGATCAAAAGGAGTTGAACATGAGGCAAAGGTGGTGGCTCGAGTTACTCAAAGACTACGATTGTGAGTTGCTTTATCATCTCTGTAAGGCAAACGTGGTGGTCAATGCCTTGAGTCAGAAGAAATATAGCGGGGGTATTCGGGCTACCCTTTCGAGGATTGAGATAGTGTCAAATCTTATTGAGAAGATCAAGACATCTTAGGTGGAAGCATTGTTGGAAGAGAATCTCAAGGATGAAGTCATGACAAAATAACGGTTGCTCTTAATGGAAGATAGCCGTGGGGTGAAGTTGTTCAACGGTCGTGTGTGGGTGCCCAAGGTTGGGGGCAATCGGGAACTTCTCCTTGAGGATGCGCACAAGTCCAAATATTCCATTCACCCGGGAAGTACAAAGATGTATCTGGATTTGAAGCTACACTATTGGTGGCCGGTGATGAAGCTTGACGTGGCACGTTACGTAGAGCGTTGTGTGACATGTTTGCAAGTGAATGTCGAACATCAATGACCGTACGGGAGTCTCCAATCCTTGGAGATCCCCGAATGGAAATGGGAACACATTACCATGGACTTCGTGACTAAATTGCCCAAGACTCTTCGAGGTCACGATACCATTTGGGTGCTAGTTGACCGATTGACCAAGAGCGCTCATTTCTTGGCCATGCGTGAGACACTACCGATGGACAAGTTACCGAAGCTTTACATCGATGAGGTGGTTGCAAGGCATGGGGTACCCTTGTCTATTGTATCAAAACGTGACAGTCGGTTCACTTCCAATTTTTGGGATGGCTTGCAGAAGGAGCTTGGTACGCGTGGAGTTGAGTATGGCATACCACCCTCAAACCGATGGTCAAAGCGAGAGGACGATCCAAACGCTTGAAGACATGCTAAGGTCCTGCGTTATCGATTTTGGGGGTGGTTGGGACTCTCACCTACCTTTGGTGGAGTTTGCTTACAATAATAGCTACCACTCGAGTATCGGAATGGCTCCATTCGAGGCCTTATACGGGCGGAAGTGTAGAACTCCCGTATGTTGGCTGGAAGCGGGAGAGAAGCAATTCGCCGGACCTGAAATCGTGCAGGAGACAGCCGACAAGGTCAAAGGCATTCGAGAAAGATTGAAAGCGGCCCAAGATCGGCAAAAGAGCTATGCCGATAAGAAGAGGCGGCGATGGAATTCCAAGTGGGCGATCGTGTGATGTTGAAAGTATCGCCATGGAAAGACATTATACAGTTCGAAAAACGAGGGAAATTAAGCCCCCGTTTCCTTGGACCATTTAAAGTGCTTAAGCGTGTGGGTTTGCAAGCTTACCGGTTGGAACTTCCTCCAGAAATGAACGGGATCCACAACACATTCCACATTTGTTATCTCTGGAAGTGCTTGACGGAAGAAGAGAGTGTTATCCCTCTTTCCGATATTAGAGTGGATGAGGGTAAGCGTTGTGTTGAAGAGCCCGAGGCAATTTTGGAGAAAAAGTCAAAGAAACTTCGCCACAAAGAAGTCACTATGGTCAAAGTGCAATGAAAGCATCATCGAGGTGCCAATGTGACGTGGGAAACTCAGGAGGATATGAAGCGAAAATATCCTCATCTGTTCGAGTAGTTGGGATTTCGGGGACGAAATCGATTCCAAGTTGGGGAGGATTGTAACACCCGTATTTTTGTGTAAATCTAGATTCCCAACTTGTCTGTATTTGTAACCTTTATTCGTTTTAATTCCACTCCTATCCGTGGTATTTATTCCCATGTTGTAGTCTCGTAAGTCGCGGGATCGAAACCTCAAGTTTTCAACTTCGGTACCATCGGTGCGACCTTGCCCACGATAATGACAGTGTCACTATCACCGGGGCACTATCGCGGAAGGCCGATGAGCCGCGGTACAATTGGCGCGAGCTTGCCCCGCAATAGTGACAGTGTCACTATCACGAGCAGGCAAAATGCCATTAATTAGACCAACTCCGAAATTATTTCATTTATCTGATATTTTGGTTGAGCTTGGCCGATTTTCTCTCTTCTGTTTGGTAAGTCTTCAAACCCTAGTCTTCCCTTTACATTTATTACTCCATCCAACTTCCTCCTCCTCATTAATGGTGTTGGTATAGGTGAACCTTAGGTAACTTTGTGAAGATCTCAAGCTCTCAAGTGCTAGTCTCTCCAACTAGAAATTTCTAGGGTTTTGGTATTTAACCCATTGTGAGTTCACACTTCTCTTTTATTAAACTTTATACACATCAAAATGCATCTTTTTAACTTCTAAACATCTCCTTGTTTAACATTTTCATTGTTGATGAGATTTGACCTAACTTGGTATTTTGGGAGATTTTTAGGGTTTCTTACCATTTTTGTAAATGATGATATAATCCATGTCTTGGAACTGCAAAGGTGTTGTTGTTGTATTATGTTGAGTAAATGTTCAACTTACGGTTTCTAGCCAAGCTTATGATTAAACATTTTATGGGGATTTGGTTGAAAGAGGTTATTTTATGAGAAGGAAATAAATGGTTTAAAACATGAAGAAATTTGTGTTACAATAAAAGGGTTTCTACTATGGAAAGGTTTATTTGGTAAAAAAACATTTTGGAATATTGAGATGGTAGCCTTGTGTTATATATATGGGCTTTGTAATTCTTATCAACAGTTAACCGTTAAAATGTGATTTGGGAACTAAATGGCAATATGAACTATATGTTTGATTATAGTTGGTCACGAATGTATTGTGACGAGTCTAGACTATTACAAATGGATTCATAGATATAGAGTCGACTTATTATTTGGGGGTAACTCCCGTTTGTAGCTAGTTGAGACATTGGACCTTAGAGGGCAACTTGGTACGGTTATGTGGAACCGGTTACTAGCCGTGGGTCGTAAATATAAATCCTAGTGAATGAACATGACTAGGGATCTTTGGGTGCCCTCCCCCACATCTTAGTACGAGTCGGCGTGTTCGTGACCTTGATCCTAGTATGGTGAACTCAAAACTTGGAAAGTGGCTTACTTTGTGTTTCGCCTCAATCCTTGGAATTCGGGCTTACACCCGTCATCGTAAGATGAAGTCTGGGCCGGAAGGTCACTATGTGCTTACCAAACCATTTACAAAGTCGGTTGACGAAAACAGTTTCCTTATGATGCAATTGACTCATCTTAATATCTTTCATATAAACTGTATGTTCTCACTAGGCTTTAAGTCTATCATTTTTTCTCAAATGATGTGTATAACAGGTTCCCTTAGCAGTGGGTTGTCAAGGGGTTGAGAGAAGAGTGTGGTCTCTTAAGGGCATTTTTGAATGATAGATGTTTTGGAAGCTTTAACATTTGAAACAATTATTTATTTTGGTATTGGGCTGACAACCTATGTAGTCTAGCTAGTTGTGGTTTAGATTAGTCTGTTGTCGTTTCCCATACATCCTTATAGGTTTTGTAAATGCTATACTTTTGCCCCTTTTGGGTGGCTTGCCCTATTTATAAACGTTATATTGCTGAATTTTCAATTTTTAAAATTTTCAATTTTTAAAATTGTCCAAAATTTTAGGGTGTTACATTGTATGACTCTGCCACTCTGGTGAAAGATTGAAGACCTTCTTGGTGCAAAAAAGTGAGAGATTGATTGGAGATGGCTCCAAATCAACACAAACGGAAAAGAAAACAAATTAAAGACATCATCATCATCATCATCATCATCATCTCCATTCTTCAGCACATAAAAAGTCTTCTCTCAACAAACAAACATACAAACTAACAACGAAATGACGGATGAAAAGTTACTACCTTACCATACATACCATTAATTTATTTATTCATCCCCAACCCAACCCATCCTAAACAGAAATATTTACTTCATTTAGGCATCCACACTCTCAACAGAATCAGCAGCAGCAAGGATCAGCTCCGGGTGGATGTTGCTTCCGGTCAGCGTTCCATCCAATGCGTTCGGAAGCCCCAACGCCTTCAATGCCAAATGAGCCGCCTTCTGTCCAGATATCATCATAGCCCCAAATGTTGGACCCTGCATATACACCAACACCATCAATTCCAATTTCAATTACCATTACCATTACCTCAATTCCAATTTTAAAGAAAGGAAAAGGAAAGAAAGAATGTTGTACCATTCTTGGAGATCCGTCAATCTCTGCAACTTCCATTCCGGTGACAATCATACCAGGAACAATCTCCCTTGTCAGCCTCACAATTGCATCCTCAGCAGTGTTCATGTCAAGAGCCTTCATCCCAGGGACGCTCTCGATCAAACCAACACTCCTCAATCGCTTCACCCCTGTGGCACCCATGGGACCATCATGCCCACATGAGCTCACAACCACCTTAGCCTCCATCACATTTGGATCCATGCAAGATTGTGTGTCATGGTTCATCGACACCAAAGCCCAGTTGGTCACAACACCCCCTACTCTACCTTCCTTGATGATCAAGTCCTCTGCAGCCACTGCATTGAACAGCTTCACGTTTGGCCTGGCCAACAGCTTGCTCATGATAGTGGAGGTGAACAAAGCAGCGTGCTTTATCACGACGTAGTCTTCTTGCTCGTCGTACTCGATGTTTAGCTCATCCAGGAACAGGTGTGCAGGCTTACGGACAACCATAGCTGAAAACAGTTGTCCTCCAAGCCATGCTCCACCACCAGGGCTCACAGATTGCTCAATGATGGCTACCTGTAATTAGCAATTAACCTCTAAATTACTAACAATAATTAATTTTTACTATTCTATACAACAACCACTAAAACCAAAATAAGAAAAATAATTTAAAAAGTGGAGATGATGACCGTCAAATAATAATTGAAATGTACAACTTTAACAGGGGAGGCTAACTTCACCTTTAACTTTGCTAAATGCACTCATATGATTAATTTTCTCCTCACACATGTCAACATGTTTTTTACATTTCCAATGCATGAATTACATTCTCAATGCACGAATTGACCTGATTTTAATATAAGTTTGGTGCAAATAGCACTCCCCTTCAATATTTGATTATTATACATATGGCACATCAAATGAATACTTTAATATTTTTTAATACATTATTTCACATATGCTGTAATAATTAAAACAAATCCATATATGTAAACCTCAGGAATATACGAAAAAATTCTTAGAAAAGTTAATTACAAAAATGCTTTAAATTAATACTAAGTAAATTTACAGTATCAACTTCGATCTATGCATCATCAGGATTAGGATTGAGAGAGGATATTTGTGGATATACCTATACATATCAATGTCTGTGTCGAATCTATAAATATCGGATCAAAATATGACCAATAATTCTGGTTAGAAGAAGAATTGGCTTGGATTGTGATAAATCAAACATGCAGATGGTAATTAGTTACTACATAATAAAATAAAATTAAGTAGGTAGGTAGGTAGGTACCTGAACATTAGGGTTTTTGCTAAGCTCATAGGCGCAGGAGAGACCAGCGGAGCCAGCACCGACTACAACGACGTCGGTATCGGCATAGGTAATCATGTCGGTCATGTACCTCCTGGTCATCTCACGAGACACGATCGCTTCCTTGATAGGTCGAAAAGTGAAGGATCCGAGATCATAAGGGGTGGCGGACATGGTAATCGGGCCCATGCTCTTGTTTTGGTTGGATTTGATGGATTGGATCCGATTCGGAGAGGCAAGAGGAAGGCCATGGAAGGAAGATTGGTCCAAGAAACAGGTCTTGGCCTTGGTGGAGAGAGAGGAAGCGAACATGGACGCCATTGTTAAAGATGAAGGTTTGGTTTGGTTTGGTTTGAGTGAGGTGTGTAGTGTTGAAGGCGGTGGTTGAGTTAAATAGCGATAGGAAAGAAGGGAAATATCACTCACGTCACGTGAGGAGAGTGGGAGGGATAGGGTGTGAAGGGTCTAGAATAGGTTACGGTAGGCCTCTCCTTCTGCAATTTGTGCCTTTTTGTATAAATAAATAAAAATCACTTTCATCATTTTAGAGAACTGGACCACCATTTTCTTTTATCACCACTCAACTTCTCAAAAATTTTCAATTGGGCCCCTCTTCTTTCACTTTTTCGTTTTCAAACATTTTCTATTTACCAAATAAATATATTATTACTCCTACGTTTAATTCAAATAGTATCAAACAACATTATTGTAATAATTCCTTTTCCTTATTTAGTAGAATTGATACTTGTGTTTTTGATAAAAAAATTTCTTACATAAAAAATGTTTTTAATTAATAATTGCATACTTTATAACTTGTATATATATGTAATATTTGTTTTTTAAACAAAACTAATTAAGTGATTAAATATAAAAAAAATAACAAATTTTATAATTTGGTTAGTGAAATTGTTTGAACTTGAGACCAAAAAAAAAGATTGATGATGTTAAGCCTCCATAACCAAATTATGAATATAAAACAAAGATGGAGATTAACTCCAAAATTGAGGGCTAAACTTAGAATTTGTAATGATTATGGCCAAGTTTGGTTATTATTAATATTTTGTGATATTGGACTTAATTGTTTAGAATTCTGACATCTAATGTGTTTTCTTTCCCAATTAGAAAAAAATAAATACAGATTGTATAAACGGTTGTATTTGAAAATACATATCAAAATAAATAAAAAGATTGAACTGTATTTTTTTTAAATAACTCTTAAAATATGTTTTTTAGTATATAAATGAAAAAAAAAACATATTGTTATGGAAATAAACTAATAATTTTTTTTAGGATTAAATCCATTTGTTAAAAAAAATAAAAGTAGAAAAAATAATGTAGGAAGGGAAGTGAAATAACCCTGGCCGCACCCACAGGAGAGGGGGACCAGGGTCTCTCTCTCATAATTAATTATTTATTTATGGTGGGGTGGTGTAGTTGGTGCGTATCTGATGCCACTTTATTTGGATTTACTTAGCTAAAAAGCTTCAAAATGTTGTCGTTTTGTCACCCCCAATGACTAGGACTCCCCCTTCTATATTATTATTTTCAAATTATTTAAACACATATAATAATCAAAACGGTTACTGTTTGATTGGTCCAAACATTTTTTTTTTCTTTCTCTATATATTATTAATCAATTTATTTTTAATCTTTAATTAATTTAACATCAATGTATTCTTACTTTTTTATAATGAATTTACATTATATCACAAACTTGGAATTATTTTTATTGGTATTAACTTGTATTTTTATATGGAAAAAAAATTAATTCTACGTAAAACAATTAAATGACAATAAAAAAATCCAAAAACTCAAGGAAAGACATGTCTTTTAACATTACGATTTTATATCAAGCATATACATATGATATTACTGCAAGAAATAAATAATTAAAAATGATAAGGAAAGAGAGAATGAAAAAGGACTTGGCATGATTTATTTAATAAAAGCAACTCATTAATCTTGAAAATACTATTTAATATTAAAAAGTTTGCCTTTCCCTCATTTATTTTGTTTACTACAAATCTTTTTTGTAATTAATATCTTTTTCTTACTCCCCCAATACTTGTTTTCCTTTTACCATTAAGTGTCTTTCTTGTATGACCATATATATTTTGGTCATTTTATAGAAAGAAAAAAGAATGTGGAACTTGACCCACATGATGAGGGACAGAAACCAATTCGAAATATAGAAAATAAGAAAAAAATTAAAAATTGTAATAATGAAGTCTTTAGATGAAAACTAGTGTTGGAAAATTTTAGTAAAAATGTGATTTTTTACTAACTTTGGACACAAATAAATACATGTATATGTATTGTATATATCTAACTCTTCGTGGGTTTATGTTCTCCTATATGAGAGCTTCGAAACGATATATTATGTGTCCAAAACGGAATATGTGTGAATGATATATCGATGCTCAAAGTTGAGTGTTTGGGATGAAAATTAGCAAAACCAAGTGGGTGTGGAACTTGTCCCACATAGGAAGGAGAATTAAGATTGTTAGTACGCGGATATATATTTCAATAATACATATAAATACAAATATCGAATAAGTAAATATAATCAACAAATGATTAGTAAAACTCAAATATAAAGGGAATCGACAGAAAACATAAATGAATAAACCGAATATTCAAATGATGCTGAGGCTCGTGTTGGACACGATTCCATTAAACAGATTTGCCGTCTGTTCCCAGGGTACAACAGCGTAAGCAGTGCGTACTGCCGGATATCACCACTTGCTTGAAAAAATCGCCGGAAACCCGCGTGATAAGTCGCGACATTCACTGGTTTTTTGTCACTCCTTCATACTCATTATTGAAATGATTAATAGGATTAATACTGATCAATTGAAAACAGAAGGATTAATGTTAATTAATCCTATTAATCATTTCAATAATGAGTATGAAGGAGTGACAAAAAACCAGTGAATGTCGCGACTTATCACGCGGGTGAAACCAACTTGCGCGAGCACAAGCTTCCTGAATTCTCTCAAGCATACGTTGTTTCTCCGGCGATTTTTTCAAGCAAGTGGTGATATCCGGCAGTACGCACTGCTTACGCTGTTGTACCCTGGGAACAGACGGCAAATCTGTTTAAGGGAATCGTGTCCAACACGAGCCTCAGCATCATTTGAATATTCGGTTTATTCATTTATGTTTTCTGTCGATTCCCTTTATATTTGAGTTTTACTAATCATTTGTTGATTATATTTACTTATTCGATATTTGTATTTATATGTATTATTGAAATATATATCCGCATACTAACAATCTTAAACAGATTTTTATTGACGTATCGGGTTTGTCTTGATATTTTTGTTTTCTGTTTTTAAAACAGATTAATTCCTGTGGTATATATTATGTTTTGTGTAAACAGAAATTGAATCGAGTTTAGCTCGATTCAATTGGTTATATCGAATTTAATTCGATTTGTTAAGAATCGAGTTGTGTCTCGATTTAAAGGTATAAACGGATTGATAATCGATTTTGTTTCGATTAATTCGTTTATGTGAAAAAGAATTTATATCGATGTTGGTTCGATTTAATTCTTTTTAGGTTTTGTGTAAACATATTATAAAGCGTTTTTGACGATTTAAATTACTGTTTCTAAATAATTTGAAGATCGAGTTTGTCTCGAAAGATTCTAAATCGATTTTATATCGATTATGTGTAAATAGAATCTGAATCGGTTTTTGTATCGATTTAAATTGGACTTGTTTCAATTTGTGGAAACGAAATTTAAAATTGAGATTTTGTAAAGAAAAAATTCCAAATCGATTTTGTTTCGATTTTGTGGGAAAAAAGTTTTAAATCGATTTATTTTTGATTTTGTAAACAAATTCTAAAACGAGTTTGTTTTTTGATTTAAGACCTTTTCTATTTGTATAAAAGGATTGTCAATCAAATTTGTATTTGATTCAATTCTTTTTCTGTTTTGTGTAAACAAATAGAGATTGCATTCACGGGAAATTTGTTTTCCACGATGGTGAATGAGAATGTGGTGGGAATGATCACGGATCCCACGGCCATGTTCTCGGAGTTGAATGTGATTGGTGCAAACTCTAGAGAATGGTGGATTGATACCGGAGCGACCCGTCATGTGTGTCATGACAAAAGGAACTTCAACATTTTTAAGGATGTTGATGTTGGGCAAAAGCTCTATATGGGAAATGCCATCACCGCCGATGTCAAGGGTATTGGAAACGTCATTTTGAAGATGACTTCCGGGAAAGAGCTTAAGCTTAAGGATGTTTTGTACGTCCCAGAACTTCGAAAGAATCTCGTTTCTGGTTGGTTGTTAAACAAGTTTGGTTTCAAACTAGTGTTTGAGTCGGACGAATTTGTTTTGTCCAAAAGTGGTATGCATGTGGGTAATGGAAATGCTTTGAATGGTATGTTCAAGTTAAATACAATAGTTTTCCATGAATTGAATAAAACTATTTCAAGTTCAGTTTATTTGCTTGAATCTCCAAATGTTTGGCATGGACGTTTAGGACATGTAAATTATAATTCCATTCGACGTTTAATTAAATTAAACCGCATACCTAATTTTGATATTGACTCAAATCATAAGTGCCCCACATGTGTTGAATCCAAACTTACTAGAACGTCTTTCAAATCGATTGAAAGGAAAACCGAACCCCTTGATTTAATTCACACTGACGTGTGTGATTTAAAATCAATTCCTACTAGAGGTGAGAACAAATACTTCATCACGTTTATCGATGATAGTACGAAATATTGCTACGTGTATTTACTTAAGAGTAAAGATAAAGCAATAGACAAGTTTATCTTGTATAAAAATGAAGTTGAAAATCAATTTAATAAGAAATCAAGGTGGTTAGAAGTGATAGGGGAGGTGAATATGTTTCACCGTTTGCCGAATTTTGTTCTAACAATGGAATTCGACATGAATTCACAGCACCCTACTCACCTCAACAAATGGTATGGCTGAAAGAAAGAATCGCACCTTGAAAGAAATGGTGAATGCCATGTTGATCAATTCTGGACTAAGTCAGAACATGTGGGGGGAAGCTATTTTGTCGGCTAATTATCTTTTAAATAAGATACCCCGTAAGGAAAAAGATGTGACCCCGTATGAACTTTGGATGGGTAGAAAACCATCTTACAAGTACTTACGAGTGTGGGGGTGCCTAGCTAAAGTGGTTGTACCTCCTCCTAAGGTACAAAAGTTAGGACCTAAAACAGTGGATTGTGTATTCATTGGATATGCACAAAACAGTAGTGCTTATCGGTTTATTGTGTATGAATCTAAAAATCCCGAGATACACAAGAATACAATTATGGAGTCAAGAAATGCTTCATTCTTTGAAGACGTGTTTCCTTGTTTGAACAAGGAAGATCAAGCGTCATCTTCTAAAGGTAAAGAAATTGTTCAAGAGGATGAACAAATTCTATCTGATAAAGAAGATATATAGAACCTAGAAGAAGTAAACGAGCTCGGGTTGAAAAATCGTTTGGTCCCGATTTTCTCACCTACGTGGTGGAAAGTGAACCTAATACCTATCATGAGGAGGTCACGTCTTCGGAGAGACCTCAATGGAAAGAAGCCATCAATAGTGAGATAGAATCTATCTTACAAAACCATACATGGGAACTAGTGGACCTACCACCGAGTTGTAAGCCACTAGGTTACCGTTGGATCTTTAAAAGAAAGATGAAAGCTGATGGCAGTATTGATAAATACAAGGCGAGATTAGTGATCAAAGGATATAGACAAAAGGAAGGTCTAGATTACTTTGATACTTATTCTCCGGTGACAAGAATAACATCCATTAGATTAGTATTAGCGATTGCAACCATTAGAAATCTGTAAATTCACCAAATGGATGTAAAAACTGCTTTTCTAAACGGAGATTTAGAAGAAGAAATCTATATGGAGCAGCCCGAGGGATTTGTTGCCCCGGGACAAGAGAACAAGGTTTGTAAACTTATTAAATCCTTGTATGGTCTAAAGCAAGCTCCAAAGCAATGGCATCAAAAGTTTGATCAAGTCATGTTAGAAAGCGGTTTTAAGATAAATGAGTGTGATAAATGTGTTTACATGAAAGACACCACTCATGAATATGTCATATTGTGTTTATATGTTGATGATATGCTTATCATTGGTAGCAATGAAAAAATGATAAAGTCCACAAAAGATATGTTAAAATCTAAATTTGACATGAAAGATTTGGGTTTAGCGGATGTGATTCTTGGGATAAAAATCACAAGAACCCAAAATGGCATGGTGTTAAATCAAACACATTATGTGGACAAGATTCTTGAGAAATTCAATGAAGGAGATACTAGTATAGCTAGAACTCCGATTGATACTAGTCAACACCTATCTAAAAATAGAGGGGAAGGTGTTGAACAAGTAGAATACTCAAGAATAATTGGCAGTTTAATGTATCTTATGAGTTGTACTAGACCTGACTTAGCATATGCAGTGAGTAGGCTAAGTAGGTATACTAGTAATCCCAGTTTAGAACACTGGAAGAGTATTACTAGATTGTTAAGATATCTAAGATACACACGTGACTATGGACTGCATTATGGAAGATATCCAATGGTGATCGAGGGATACAGCGATGCAAATTGGATATTTAATATAAAAGATTCCAGATCGACAAGTGGATATGTGTTTACACTTGGAGGTGCGGCTATATCTTGGAAATCGTCCAAACAAACAGTTATAGCCCGATCCACGATGGAATCTGAATTCATTGCTTTGGATAAATGTGGTGAAGAGGCAGAATGGCTACGTCAGTTCATGGAAGATATTCCCAAATGGCCTAAGCCGGTAACGGCCATATGTATACATTGTGATAGCCAATCGGCGATTGGTAGAGCTCAAAGTACAATGTATAATGGGAAATCTAGACATATTAGACGTAGACATAATACGATTCGACAATTACTCTCTACTGGAGTTATCACAATTGACTATGTGAAGTCAAAGGATAACATTGCGGATCCGCTTACGAAAGGCCTAAGTAGAGATTTGGTGTACAAGTCGTCGAGAAGAATGGGATTAAAGCCCTTGAATGAGTAATTCATGCAAAGGAAACCTTACCCAGAAGACTGGAGATCCCAAGATCTGGGTTCAAAAGGACAACCTAGTTGTATGAATAGAGGAGGTCACTGTGGGGGAGTTCATAGACTTCCAATTCCAATTCTGGAATCAGTGATGTTGAGGCTAAGCCTATGGCTTTTAATGATTATTGAAAATCACCTATGTGAGAGAGAAGTGGGGTCGTTTCGAAGGGAATTGTGGGGGCTCAATTCCTATCAGCTCTCGCTGAACCAGGCTAGTGTTCATGACCATAAAGAACACGACTATGAGGATATGACCTTGTTAGGAAGAGTTTTGTGTGAAATGTATTGTCGCCTACATAAAGGGCAGTTCAGTTCAAGGACATCGAGTCTACTGACAGCTAGGAGGCTAAGTGTGTTTCACAAGGGAAGGTTCAAAGGATAACACCTACCTATCCTATGCAAGATTCGACCATTGGAAATTTCGTAGGAAAATTTTCGTATGCAAAGATCGATCTCCATTCATGTGGGGGATTGTTGGAAAATTTTAGTAAAAATGTGATTTTTTACTAACTTTGGACACAAATAAATACATGTATATGTATTGTATATATCTAACTCTTCGTGGGTTTATGTTCTCCTATATGAGAGCTTCGAAACGATATATTATGTGTCAAAAACGGAATATGTGTGAATGAGATATCGATGCTCAAAGTTGAGTGTTTGGGATGAAAATTGGCAAAACCAAGTGGGTGTGGAACTTGTCCCACATAGGAAGGAGGACCAAAGTTTTAGTGGTTTATAACTAAAAATGTGGGAGGGACTTTCAAGTCCTTAGTTTGGTTTTACTCCATCACCTACCCGCGCGCAGGGGGGGGAGCCGATTGCGGCTTTCGTAGGCTAAATTCGGCGAACTTGTGCGTGGGCGCGACCTGCGGACACGAATGCAGCTCCGAAATCTTGTGCTCGCGCAGGTTGGTTTTTGTTGAAATTTTTTGTTTTGAAACCAGTGCATTACGCGAGTTAGGACGCGGGTTTACCCGCGCCATTAGTCGCGAAACTCACTGTCTTGAAGAAGATAAAACAGTGAGTTACGCGGGTTAAGCCGCGGGGCTTACTCGCGTAGTAAGTCGCGAAATTCACTGTTTGTAGACGAGACAGTGAATTACGCGGGTTGTGCTGCGACTTCACCCGCGTGATAAGTCGCGACATTCACTGGTTTTTTGTAACTCCTTCATACTCATTATTGAAATGATTAATAGGATTAATTAACATTAATCTTTCTGTTTTCAATTGATCAGTATAAATAGGAGTTTGATTTCAGTCCAAAACACACAACAATCTTGAACACAAAGCTTTCTGAATTCTCTCAAGCATACGTTGTTTCTCCGGCGATTTTTTAAAGCAAGTGGTGATATCCGGCAGTACGCACTGCTTACGCTGTTGTACCCTGGGAACAGACGGCAAATCTGTTTAAGGGAATCGTGTCCAACACGAGCCTTAGCATCATTTGAATATTCGGTTTATTCATTTATGTTTTCTGTCGATTCCCTTTATATTTGAGTTTTACTAATCATTTGTTGATTATATTTACTTATTCGATATTTGTATTTATATGTATTATTGAAATATATATCCGCGTACTAACAACTAGAGTTCCAGCAAACCTTATATCATTATCGATTGTTTGTACAATTTTTTGCATCAAAATGGTGTAAATAGTAGCACATCGCCAACTCATTATACTATTTTTAACATTATTGCAAGTATATTATGTATTCCTTACTTTTTTATATATTTTCGATAATACACTTATATTTATTTGTTGTTTACTAATTCATTCATAGTTCATTTTTATTACAATAATCTTATAAATTATAATATTATACAATGGCAACCACAGTGTAAATGGATCAAAGCGTGTTTGGAATCATCTTCGGTCTCGGTCTTGGTCAACGGGTCCCCGACAAGAGAGTTTAAAATGGAAAAAGGTCTTAGACAAGGTGATCCATTGGCTCCTTTTCTCTTCCTAATTGTTATGGAGTGCTTACTACTAGAAAAGTGATTTTCAGCGACGGGCCTTTAGCGACGAGATGTTTCAGCAAAAGGCTATTGCGATGACATGTCGTCTCTATAAACCGTTTTTGACGATAAATTGACCTTTAGCAACGACAAAAGTCGTTGCTAAAACCCTTGTAATGTTGGAAGCTAGAGAAAAAGGAGTGTTCGAAGGTGTGGAGATTGGCAAAGAAGGCATTATGATATCTCATCTCCAATATGCTGACGACGTGATTTTTTTTGGCAAATGGAGTGCTATCAACATTAAAAATCTCTTGAAAATCCTTCATTGCTTCCAAGTGGCAACCAGGCTAAAGGTTAATATTAGTAAGAGCAAACTTTATGGGGTGAGAGCCGAAGTTGAAGAAATCAAATCTTGGGCGACTAGTTTGGGATGTGGATTTGGGGAACTACCTTTCAACTACCTTGGTCTTCCGGTGGGAAGAGACATGAATAAAATCAAAAATTGGTCGGATGTCATAAAAAAGGTGGAGAAAAAATTGGCGACTTGGAAGGCTAAATTGATTTCGATTGGCGGTCGTTTAACTTTGGTTAAATCGGTATTAGGGAGTCTCCCGTTGTACTTTTTCTCGCTTTTTCAAGCCCCGTGTGGAGTGATTCGTGAGATTGAGAGTGTGGGAAGTCGTTTCTTTTGGGGAGGGGGGAAAGGGTCAAATGATAAAAGGGGGGTGGCTTGGGTAAAATGGGAGAGGTTGGTGAGGAAATTTGAAAAGGGTGGGTTAAATGTGGGGAGTTTACAAACTTTAAATTGGGGCTTGTTAGGTAAATGGTGGTGGAGGTTTGCTACGGAAAAGAACGCACTTTGGGCAAGGGTGATCAAGAGTTTGTATGGAGTTGAGGGGAATCGGTAGTGATGAATCGGCTAGGGGTGTAATAACCCAAAATTCATACCAAACATAGCATAAAACTAACCAATATCCAATAGTTACAATCATAAATTCAGGAATTTAAACAACTGAAGTCTTTACTACAACCGAGAGTTTCTAAACGAAAACTAGTATAAAATGGATCTTCGGCATCTCCTAAAACTCTAGACTTTCTCTTTGCCTTTTTCCGAAGCGTTACCTGTACCTTTTCCTGAAATTGGTTTTCAGAATTAAAAACGAGGGTTAGACTGTAAGGTCTAGTGAGTTCCTAATAAACATTTATAATTTGAAATAGAACCGATACAACAGTTTATAATAAGTAACAATTTCTAGCGTAATATAAAGTAATAGCTTAACGAGGTATTTTATTTACTTTAAACTGCAGCCAGGTTGGTTGCCACACTGATTAGTTGAGTTTCCCACTTACCGTTACCATATACGCATTCACGATCGGGGCCCAAGCAGACTCCCCTCTCGTATCGGGGCCCAAGCAGACTCCCCACTCACACCGGGGCCCAAGCAGACTCCCCGTCCTACATGAAGGAAACAAATTCCATCCATGTTGGTGGTGTGAGATCTCCGTACTCGCCACAAGTTCATCAATACCCATTTTAAAATATTTACACAAAGGTTCGAATATGAAATTCTATGATATTCAAAACAATAGCAAAGCATTTTTAATACACTAGTCAATAATCCATCACATGTCCCAAGTTTAATGTAAAGCAACAGTTCCAAAAGATTTTATAAAATTTATGAAACAGGAACTCACCTGATAAGTCTGCACTTAGCTAAAGTTCCTCCCTACAACAACGAATAAAAATGATCACTAATTGAGCTGGTTAAAACATACAGACTCGACTGGAATGCACCCTATACGACCGACCCTACTCAACTGGTGCCTAAGCAAACGACTGATCGGAAACTTGACCGATAACACTCGACCGACCTCCCCCTCACGCATCGACCGGTATCGACTTGACCGACCCCAAACGACCGGTATCGATTTGACCGGTATCGAAACTTAACCGGTATCCAAACTTGACCGGTATCGATTTGACCGGTATCCAAACTTGACCGATATCGATTTGACCGGTATCCAAACTTGACCGGTATCGATTTGACCGGTATCCAAACTTGACCGGTATCGATTTGACCGGGGTCTCCTCAACATCCGGTCGCCCGGTGCTTCGACCGTACTCCTCAGCGGCGGTCTCGATCGACAGAATCTCAACAAATAAAAACCCAGAATTCACTTAGGGGAGAAAATAAACAACCAATTCTAATTCCTATTATAGAATTGATAATCAAGACAAAGATCGAAATAATTAAGGCTAGTAAAAATTTCTCAGATTCAACTTGTTACATAGAACTTACAACAAACCCAACAATCATCCAAAACCTTAAAGGATTTAAACCTCACCTCTCCCAAAATAGAAAAAGAAATAACTCACAAACACCATTATTATTAAAAAAAATCCAAGGATGGATACTAACCTTCGATCGATTTTTCAAGAGCTGTCAGGATCGAATTCTCAACAAGAATAAAGTCTCAGAAACAATATCAAATCGATTTGACCGGTATCCAAACTTGACCGGTATCGATTTGACCGGGGTATCCTCAACATCCGGTCGCCCGGTGCTTCGACCGTACTCCTCAGCGGCGGTCTCGATCGACAGAATCTCAACAAATAAAAACCCAGAATTCACTTAGGGGAGAAAATAAAAAACCAATTCTAATTCCTATTATAGAATTGATAATCAAGACAAAGATCGAAATAATTAAGGCTAGTAAAAATTTCTCAGATTCAACTTGTTACATAGAACTTACAACAAACCCAACAATCATCCAAAACCTTAAAGGATTTAAACCTCACCTCTCCCAAAATAGAAAAAGAAATAACTCACAAACACCATTATTATTAAAAAAAATCCAAGGATGGATACTAACCTTCGATCGATTCTTCAAGAGCTGTCAGGATCGAATTCTCAACAAGAATAAAGTCTCAGAAACAATATCAAAGAAGTTGCGGAATAACACTTTGATATTCAATATAACAGTAAACAAACAGTATATGATTAACAACTTGCAAACTTGTATTAAAATCACAAGATTACACACACAACCTCAATCTTGAAGAACAAGCTCTTTCAAGACGAATTCTACTTCTCTAGAATTAGGATCTATGCCTTGAGGTTGATTCTCTCTAAAAAAAAAACTTAGAATTAAAAACTATATCTTCCTAAACTATTCTGTCAAATCTATACATATACTGAATAAAAAGATAATTACAAAAAATAGAATATCTTCAGTATATCTTGCATAGTTATCTTCAATCCTTCCATGAATATTTTTATTCTTTACAGCTGTCATCCTCTCCATCCGAATCTCCACTTCATAAGCAGCATTAATCATAAGCAGCATTAACTACTAAGCAGCACTAACCACTAGCAGTACTAACTAGCTAAGCAGTACTAACTTTGTTCAAGCAGCACTAACTTTGACTAGCAGTATTAATTCTACTAGCAGTAGTAATACTCAGCAGTATTAACTTTTAAATCCTCTAGCAGTAGTAATTCTGAACTAGCAGCATTAACCATACTTGATGAATTCTTCAGTTCCCAACAATCTCCCCCTAACTTGACTTTTAGGAAAAGAAGTCAAGTTCTTCAGATCTTCTTCAAGATGCTTTCAACACTTCAGTTTACACTCCTAGATTAGGATCCAAACCCAAACTTTGATTAATGATTCTGCTAACCACGATCTTTGCCATTTCTGAATCTTTTGAACATGTAAGCTTAGCATTTAACATTGCTTGTAATTTGGCCTTGCTGTGATCATAGATTTTATCAACTAAGTAGTACTCATGATAAGCTCTGTCCACAGTGATGACATAGACTCCACACCTTTCAAATATCATCCAGTTTTCTATTCTTTGGAATTTATTCTGTAGATGCAAATCTCTGATCACATGTTGAACTTTGCTAGGATCAAACATCATGCATAAGTACTCCATAGCTAATCTGATTAAGCTCATTCCTTCTCCTTTCAGCTCCTTTTCATATATCTCCAACCCAACTTTAAACATCTCTTCTAAATATGATCTTGAACAGCTTCTTATGAGTCTACCCCAAGTAGAGTACACTTCATATATATATCTCCCACTCTCTTAAGCCTGAAGTATTTCTTCCTTTGATCTTCCAAAATATCCCAAAAGATGACTTCTGGAGCTTTCATAGAGATGGGATCAACTGAAACTGGTTCATTAGCTGTTGTAGTCATATATAGATCAAGATTATATTGCTTATTGGATTGTTCTGGGTTCTTTACAGATTCAGTTGTAGAAGTAACTGAAGGTTCTGCTGTTTCTTCTGTTTCTTCAACTCTTGGCCTTTTGTTCTGCTTCTTAGAGGCAATTGACTTCACCCTCTTCCCAGATTTGGCTTCTACACCAACATTCTCAGATTCTTCCTTCATTTCCTCAGCTTTGTCTTTTGAGGGTGTGGTCTCCTCAGGGAATGGCTTTTGAATATTAAGGTCATTCCTTTCCTTTATTCTTCTCTCAGCCTCTTCCCTTTGGACTGAATCCCCTTGAAGCTTGAGCATCTCTTTCTGATACAACTCCTCAACTTGAGTGTATGCCATGTTAGATAACATCTCCCCCTTAACACCAATTGCACCTTTCAGGAAATTTATCATCTTTCTTCTTTCTTGATTGGCCAAAAATGTTTTGGAGGGTTGTCTTTTCTGTTTTTGAATTGGCATCTTTTTAACTTGAAGTTTCTTGGCTTGAGCTGCTTCTTTAATGCTTTTCTGATATTCTGCATTCAATTTTCTAGCCATGATCTTTGCAAGGTCTCTATCCTTCTCTGATTGAAGTTGTTATTCCTTTTCCAATTCAGCCTGAAGTAGCTTTGCCATTTCTTCATCCAACTCAATCTGACTCTTTTTCTTGGCAGGCAGTTCAGCTTCAACCATTTTCTCCTTTCCTTTTCCTTTTGTCTCCTTTGCCTTTTCTGTTGCCTTTTGTGGAACTTTTCCTTCATTGATGACTACTCCCTTGGCCTTTTGAGTAGCCTCAGGAGTGTCATTCTTTGCTTTGACTAGTGTTTCTGCAATCTCCATTTCTTCAACAGAAAGCCCTGTTACTGCTGCTTCTGTTTCTGCTGCTTCTTGTATATTAACAGCATTAACAGTTTCTGCTTCTATTCCATGCTCTGTCTCCCCCTCAACTTCAACTCTCTTTTCAGCTGAACTTTCTTTTTCTGGTTCTCCCTTTTGCTTCTCCCCCTTGTTGAAAGGATCTTGAACATTTGTCCTCTTCTTGAGTACAAATTGTTTTCTCCTCTTCTTTTGTATCAGCCTTGTCACTATTTTCTTTAACTTGGTAATCTGGACTTGTTGTGACAGGATTACCAGCTTCATCTCTTCAATTTCTTTCCCTTGTTTGAGAACATCTTGATTGATGTTGCCCATTGTTTCCATCAATTCATAGTAAGTATATCTGTCCTCACCTTCTCCAGAAGTGTTACCCTCTTTTGATGGATCATTGGATCTTTTTGTAGTGGAAGTCTTCTGCCTAGCAGAAGCACTATCCACCCCCTTGGTTTCTTGGCACCAGGGACCTTTGAATGATTGCTCATTCAAAGTTGCCATGGGGGAGGTCTTAGTTATGTTACCACTGTCCTCCTCTGTGTTAGCAGGAGTAGTGGCAGCCTGCTCACCCATATGCTCTTCCTCCTCCTTAGAGAGCACCTTCTTTGGGTTGGGAGACACCCTTGTGGTTTCCCTGTAGATATTCTCTAAGGGAGAATCCTCCCTTAGAGGGCTTAAAGGCTTAGGGGTTGATGGTACAAGAAGGGAAGGAGCCTTCTTTACCTGTTTCCTTTTGTATGTTTGGGTGATTGGTGAAGTTGGTTTATCAAGAAGAGATTGGGGAATTGATTTAGGGTGGGAAGGTTGGGATTGGCTAGCAGTGGGTTGGTCTAATGGGGGCCTTGACCCTGCTGCCATACCTTCATCAGTTTGGGACATCACCATCATTGTAGAGAACAATGGGGTGTCAACTCCTTCCGAGTCCAGAGGGGATCTTTTCATGTTTGAAAATACCTTACCTTTGGGAATTTTTGGTACATATACCCCATCAAAATGTGGTATATCCGTCAATTCATGGTTAATAACTTCTTGGACAAACCTGGGGTACATATAAAAACTCTTTTTACTTCCCAGGTTTGAGACAAGATCATTAAAAATCATTTGTGAAAAATTATACTTTCTGGCAGTGGCTAAGCATACCAAAGCATAAGCAATGGTGCTACTGAACTCACTCCATCCAGTAGTCTTTTTAGAGATACAGTGCATAAGAATATGGACAAAGAAACGCCATTGGGGTGAAAATTTGGCTTTTGAGAATTTGAACACACCCAATGGGCCTCCATACCCCATTCTTGTAAGAGTAGAAAACAGTTCATCATTAGAGATAGAAGTTATACCAGAGTCATCGTCTAGACGTAGACTGATGCGAAGTACCTCTTCAGTAACTGTCAAGGGTTTGTCACACACCCTTGTTTTGATCATTTGCACACCATTCTCAGTAACAATGGTGGCATTTGCCCAGAATTGCCTCTGATGCTCTATGAAGATGGTAGGAGATAGAGTGAGAGCATGGGCAATATGGCTTGACTTCAGAAAGTCGACTATTTGGTGAAAACCTTCAGCTTGTTTTGGCTTTTGGAGCATCGCGATTTCATTGTGCTCGTCTATGAACGCCATGGATGCCATTGACCTTGAAGGTTCTTGCCTGAAAACTTTGAACTTGAGAGAGAAAGGGTTTAAAGCGCAAGTGAACAGTATGCAAAGAGTCGTTATGAACTTTTAGGCGGGCAAAGGGTATTTATAGTATTCGGGACATAAGCAGTAGTAATCAAGAGCAGTATTAACGACAAGCAGTATTAACTACTAGCAGTATTAACCACTAGCAGTATTAACTGATAGCAGTATTAACTGATAGCAGTATTAACTACTAGCAGTATTAACTGAAAGCAGTATTAACCACTAGCAGTATTAACTGAAAGCAGTATTAACCACTAGCAGTATTAACTGAAAGCAGTATTAACTACTAGCAGCATTAACTGAAAGCTGTATTAACTACTAGCAGTATTAACTGAAAGCAGTATTAACTACTAGCAGTATTAACTGAAAGCAGTATTAACCACTAGCAGTATTAACCACTAGCAGTATTAACTAACTAGCAGTATTAACTACTTAGCAGTATTAACTGTGCACTGGCAGTATTAAAAATGCACTGGCAGTATTAACAATGTACTGGCAGTATTAACAATGCACTGGCAGTATTAAAAATGCACTGGCAGCATTAACAATGAACTGGCAATATTAACAATGTACTGGCAGTATTAAAAATACTTACACTTTTAAGCTTTGTGAAGGACTGAGTACTGTTCTACTTTTCCTGAAAAAGAAGATTAGGACCACCAAGAATAAACAATATACAGGTATTGAACCACTTTTTAAGTAGGAGCTTATTCAGAGTTGATCATTCCCACACTTGTTACCAAGAAAGTGAATCTACCCACATCAAATGCTTTGGTGAATAGATCAGCAAACTGGTTGTCAGTATGGACCTTTACAACTTGAATAAGTTTTTTTTCATTACAGTCTCTTATGAAGTGATACCTGATCTCAATGTGCTTTGTCTTTGAGTGCTTGACAGGATTATGCACAATGCTAATAGCACTGCTATTATCAATAAAAATTGGAGTGTGTAGAAAGGTTACCCCATAGTCCAGCATTTGATTCTGAATCCATAAGACTTGAGAACAGCAACTTGCAGCTGCTATGTACTCTGCCTTTGTTGTAGATGTGGACACTGTGGTTTGTTTCTTGCACTGCCATGAAACTAGTCTTGCACCTAAGAAATGACATCCTCCAGAAGTATATTTTCTGTCCAAGTTTGCTCCACCTAGATCACTGTCTGAGTATGCAAGTAGGTCAAAGGATGAGTCATGAGGATACCAAAGTCCCAATCTGGGTTGCCCTTTGAGATATCTGAATATCCTCTTAACAGCTTGATAATGAGATTGCTTTGGCCTAACTTGGAATCTTGCACATACACAGACTGGAAACATTATATCTGGCCTAGAGGCTGTAAGATACATGAGAGAGCCAATCATGGATCTATAATGATGAACATCCATATCCTCCCCCTCAAGATCTGCTGTTATCTGCTTGTGTGTCTCCATAGGTGTGCTGGCAGGTTTTGAATCTGAGAAACCAAACTTGGTTAGAATGTCCTGCACATACTTGGACTGACAGATAAAAATTCAATCTGACTTCTGTTGAACTTGGAGTCCAAGGAAAAAAAGTAAGTTCCCCCATGGAACTCATTTTGAACCTTTGATGCATTAGTTCCTCAAACTCCTTGCACATGTTGTCTCTTGTAGATCCAAAGATGATATCATCAACATAGATTTGGACCAGCAAGATATCCTTCTTCTTTCTCTTGATAAATAGAGTCTTATCAATGACTCCTCTTTCAAAGCCATTTTCCAAGAGATAGGATGACAGAGTGTCATACCATGCTCTTGGAGCTTGATGCAGTCCATAAAGTGCTTTCTTCAATTTGTATACCCTGTCTGGATAGCTTGGGTTTTCAAACCCTGGTGGTTGACAGACATATACTTCTTCTTCAATTGAGCCATAAAGAAATGCACTTTTCACATCCATTTGATAGACTTTGAATTTCATATAACATAAGCCAGGAATAATCTAATTGCTTCTATCCTGGCCACAGGTGCAAATACTTCATCATAGTCTATTCCCTCTTCTTGTGTATACCCTTGAGCCACCAGCCTTGCTTTATTTCTTATCACTATACCTCTTTCATCTCTCTTATTCCTGAAGACCCATTTTGTTTCTATTGCTCTTTGGCCTTTAGGAAGGTCTACCAGATCCCAAACATCTTGCAGCTTGAATTGCAGTAGCTCTTCTTGCATTGCTTCTATCCAACTGGACTCTTTCATAGCATCATGTGCCTTCTTAGGCTCAAGCTGGGATAGAAAGCAAGAAAGCACTGTATGCTGTTGATCTTGCATTTCTTGCAGCCTGCTTTGATTTCTAGTCATCATAGGAGAGGATATATCTCCTATTACCAGTTGTGGAGGATGATTCTTTTGAATTCTGGTGTGATGATTAGGTTCTTCATTAAGTCCCACCTCTAGATTGGAGTCATTCAACTCAACTGAGGTGTTTTCAGCAGCTACTTCTGATTCTTTATTGTCTTGAGTCTCCTCATCTCTACTTTCTTCTTCACTCTGACTTGGCCCAGTAGATGGTTCCTTTTCACAGTCTTCAACAGGATCCACTGTGGGTATGGGAAAGATCACAGATTGAGATAATCTGTCTTTAACTTGGGTAGTTCTTGATTCTCCACTCCCTGAACCTGCATAATCATCACTACTGAAACCAAAAGAGTTAGTTAGTGAATCAATGTCAAATAGCCACTGAGGACCAGACCCAATTGGATTTGGTGTGTTCTCATTGCATTTGACATTGTCACTTTCTTCAATTATTCTAGAAGAAGAGTTAAAGACTCTGTAAGCCTTACTCTGAGATGAGTAACCAACAAGAAATCCATCATCTGCTTTGCTATCAAACTTACCTAAGTGAGATTTAGTATTGAGAATTGTACAAGGGCACCCAAAAGGTTTGAAAAATCCAATAAAGGGTTTTCTTTTATTTAAAAGCTCACATGGGGTCTTGTTCTTTGGCTTGACCACTAGAACTCTGTTTTGGACATAACAGGCAGTATTGACTGCTTCAGCCCAGAAGGTAATTGGCAGTTTTGAATCAGCCAACAGAGATCTAGCAGCCTCTATTAGTGTCCTATTTCTCCTCTCAGCAACTCCATTCTGTTGAGGAGTCCTAGGGGCACTATATTGTCTCTCAATGCCTTTCTCTTCACAAAAGGTGTTTAAATCAAGATTTTTAAATTCAGTCCCATTATCTGATCTAATGACTTTTACTTTTTGATTAGTTTGGTTTTCAATTCTTAGGATAAAGGATTTGATCAGTCCACTTGTCTCATCCTTAGTCCTTAGAAAATATACCCAAGTAAATCTGGAGTAATCATCAACAATAACCAAGCAGTAAGATTTCTTGCCTATACTCATAACATTTGTAGGACCAAACAGATCCATATGTAGTAATTGGAGACAAGAAGAAATAGAGTTTAACTCTTTGGTCTTATGAGAAGTTTTGTGCTGTTTGCCTTTAAGACAAGCAACACAATGATCATCACATGAAAAGACTTTTGATGGTAAACCTCTTACAAGGTTGTTTTTAACAAGTTTGTTCATAGTCTTGAAATTCATGTGACACATCATTCTGTGCCAAAGAGAGGATTCATCCACAGAAGCTTTTGAAACAAGACAGTTTATGGATGAATCACTATCCACATTGTCCATATCTAGACAATAAACATTATCCTTTCTTGGAGTTCTAAGTAGTATCATGCTTTCATCAACTACCTTGAACCCTGGAGCAAGGATCATACACTCTGTGTTTGTAAATAATATGCTATGTTGTTTGTCACAAACCTGTGATACACTTAACAGGTTGTACTTTAACTGATCAACATAGTATACATCCTCAAATGTCATCTTACCTTTTGTAACATTACCTTTGCCACTTATTTTACCTCCAGTAAGATTATCTCCAAATGCAACATGTCCTCCATTGATATGCTTGAAATCCTGAAGACATGACATGTTGCCTGTCATGTGCCTAGAGCAACCACTATCAACATGCCATATGCTCTTCCCCTTGAGCTGTTGGTTGCCCTGCACATAAGATAAATCAGTTAGTATGAACTGGGAACCCAAGCCAAAGTGGTCTTGGGTACCCCTTTCTCATCAAAATACTTGCATTCTTTCTTGACAAGATTTTTAAACTTTGACTCCTCATTTCTGGAGTACTTTGTCACAATGATAGGCTTGGAAACACTTTTGCTAGAAGCAGTACTGGTTTTAAAAGTAATAACTGCCTTAGCACCACTTGCATGCTTAGCAGTACTAACCTTGTTAGAAGTAGTAACTGTGTTAGCAGCAGTAACTGTGTTGACAGTATTAACCTTTGAAGAGGTACTAACAGTATTAGCAGCATTAATATTTTCAGCAGTACTAACACTGGTAGCAACAGTAATGCTTCCAGCAGCACTATCCCTGTCAGCAGTACTAACAGTTTTAGTGCTTCTAGGTACCCACATTTTAATACTTTCTTTTAAAACCTTTTTCCTCATGGGACCCTTATTTTCAACAGATTTCTTCATCATATGTTTCTTTCCAGCCTTCCTATAACCAACAGGTTTTTGCACAAATCTTTGAAAGTTCATCTGTTGGTTAATAGGATTAAAGAAACAATGCTTAGCCAAATGGTTTAACTTTCCACATATGAAACAAGGCTTTGGTCTATTGATTTTACTCAGATCAATGCCTTGTTTTTGTGCCCATTGGTTGTTCCAGTTTCTCTGATTTCCCCTTGGTTTATCATGTTTTTGGGGCTTAGAAGTATTGCATGCACACTGCTTGCAAGGGATAGGGTTCACAACAGTGGTCTGCTTATAATAAACCTTCTTGTTCTTTCCCTCAGTCTTCTCTATCTCATTGGACTTGATCCAATGCTTTCCACATCCCTCATTGGTGATTATGTGGTTTTCTATAGGAATCTCACCACTCACAGTGTTGTCTTTATCCTTGACAACTTCTTTCTCAGTTTTATCCTTAACAACTACTTCATCCAAGGGATCTATCTTAGTGGCTCCCTTAGGTAGGTCCTTCCTATCCTTTGTTTCTAACAAATCTGAACTAGGAGGGATGTAGTTGTTGTTATAGGGTGGTGGTGTGGTATTGTACCCTATTCCTCTTCTAAGTTTGTCATGGATTTGAGTTTGGAGCAAAGAGTCCATTGCTTTAGAAGCATTGGAAAATTTCTCAATATCCAGCTTGGCTTTCTCAAACTCCCTCTTTATCTTCTCTTTCTCCTCTTTGGATCTGGTCAGTTGAAGTTCTAAGTCATTCTTCTCCCACTTCCAGTAGTTTGTGTCATAAGAGTGTTGAAGCTCATTGGCTTGAAAACCCTTAATTTGCTCTTCAAATCTTTCAACTATCCTCACATAATCTTTTATGTCCTTTTCCAATCTCTTAAGGTTATCACTCATGTTCTGATTGTGATCCCTATACCTCTTAACAGTGTTAATGCAATTTTGAGAACAAAGATTGGAAGTTACCTCTGTTGGGAGATCAGACACCTCTGCCATTAGAGCTTGGTTTTGGATGGCCTCTTCAGCTTGATCACTCCAATCAAACCCCATGCCTTGTTGAGAGACAAGGGCTTAAGCAGAGTTTCTGTTATTATTGAAGCTTCCAGATTGAGCTTGTTGGTGGTTATTGTTTTGAGGCATTCCACTTATGCATTCTCTAGCAAAGTGTCCCTTCTGATGACATTTATAGCATTCCACCTTTGACTTGTCAAAACCTGCTCCATCTTCTCTTCTTTGTGAGAAGTTGTTCCTTCCAGTTCTTTTGATGAACTTCTTAACTCTCATAGAGAGCATGGCCATCTGCCATTTAATGTCCATCTCTTCAAGATCATCTGGATGGAGTTGTTCCAAGTCATCATTAATGAGAGAAGAGTTTCCATGACTTGCTAGAAAGGCTTCAAATACAGTTTCATTGCCTTTCTCTAGATTTGCTCCATTGGCAGCACTAACTGATTCAGGGTTGGAAGTAGAATCAGTTGATGCTGAAAGGAGTGCAGCATTGTGAACATACCCAGAAGGCCTCTTCTTAGCCTCTACCTCAGATTCAAAAACTCTTAGATCATTATATAGATCATCAAGTTCCTTTTCTTCCAGTTGATCATTCTGTCTGAAAGCCACAGTATACATGGTCCATTCATCACTCAGGGACCTTAGAAACTTTCTGTTCAGATCATCTTGATCAATTTGTACTCCCACTGTAGCAAGTTCACCAATAAGCTTGTTGAACCTGTCAAAAGTTTGAGTCATGGACTCATTCTTGGTTGACATAAAGTTCTCATATTGTTGCTTCAGAATGGCTTTCTGATTTTTCTTGGTACTTTTGGTACCTGAGAATCTCTTCTCTAGAGCATTCCAGAGCATCTCTGCATCAGTGCAGTGGCAGAACTGATGTTGATATTCATTGGGGATGGCCAAGAGCAAAGTGCTCAAGGCTTTCATCTCTGTCTGTCTAGTCTTTCTTTCTGCATCAGTTTTTGGTGGAGTTCTCTTTCCATCTGCACCAATCTTACCTGCTTCAGAAGGACCATTCTCTATGATATCCCACATAGAATAGTCAGTGAGGAGTATGTACTGCTTGATTCTGATCTTCCACATATCGAATTCATTGGGTCTGAGCATTGGTACCTTTGAAACCAGAGTACTGTTTGATTCTGCAAAGTTTTCCATGATGAATGAATAGATGTTTCTGAGAGAACAGGCTCTGATACCACTTGTCAGGATCGAATTCTCAACAAGAATAAAGTCTCAGAAACAATATCAAAGAAGTTGCGGAATAACACTTTGATATTCAATATAACAGTAAACAAACAGTATATGATTAACAACTTGCAAACTTGTATTAAAATCACAAGATTACACACACAACCTCAATCTTGAAGAACAAGCTCTTTCAAGACGAATTCTACTTCTCTAGAATTAGGATCTATGCCTTGAGGTTGATTCTCTCAAAAAAAAAAACTTAGAATTAAAAACTATATCTTCCTAAACTATTCTGTCAAATCTATACATATACTGAATAAAAAGATAATTACAAAAAATAGAATATCTTCAGTATATCTTGCATAGTTATCTTCAATCCTTCCATGAATATTTTTATTCTTTATAGCTGTCATCCTCTCCATCTGAATCTCCACTTCATAAGCAACATTAATCATAAGCAGCATTAACTACTAAGCAGCACTAACCACTAGTAGTACTAACTAGCTAAGCAATACTAACTTTGTTCAAGCAGCACTAACTTTGACTAGCAGTAGTAATACTCAGCAGTATTAACTTTTAAATCCTCTAGCAGTAGTAATTCTGAACTAGCAGCATTAACCATACTTGATGAATTCTTCAGTTCCCAACAAGAGCTTCAAGCTTCTTCTCAAAATCTCCACTCTCTCTCTTTATCGCCACAACGAATGCAGGGAATGATCGGATGCCCTAAATGTCTACTACTAACACTAATACTCACTAGCTCCTTAAGCCCAACATTAAATTATCAAACCCAAAAATTAAACTACCAGGCCCAAAATTGCTTAACAGCCCAAGATAAGTAAGAAAAAGGAGTCCAAAAAAAAATAAAACATGGGCCTTACAAGGGGGGCGGTCGGTATGGAGGAATATCATTAGAATTGGAAAGGTGGGAATTAATATTAAAGACCATATCGGGAAAGAAGTGGGAAGAGGGGATGAGACGGGATTTTGGAAAGAAAGATGGGTGGGTAATGTAACACCCGGATTTTCGCTTAGTAAGTTTTCCGTTCATCTCCAGCCATCTCTTCACCTTCCGTCTATCTTTTAGGGTGAATTATGTTGTTCTTTAGAGCCTTAATACAACCCATGCGAAAATCTCAAGTTTTAGACATTTTTGGGCTTTGGTACATGTGGCGCGAGAGTGACTCGCGATAGTGACATGTGTCACTATCGCGTGGCACAATCGCCGGAGGCGTACCACCCGCAATACAATCTCCGCGAAAGTGCCCTCGCGATAGTGACAATGTCACTATCGCGTGGCAAGGTCGCCGTCGGGGTCTGTTTGGTTAAAATTCAGGTTTTTAGCCCCCTTTCTCATTTCTAACTCACCCATTTCATTTAGTTCTCTCCCTCTCAACCTTTCCCTCCCAAGAACCGAACCCTAACCCATTTTGGAGCTTTTCCCCTCTAAAGTAAGTGTTTCTTCATCATCTAGCTAGTGGGATCTTGAACCACAAAAACCTCCATCTTCATCTTCCTCCTCAAGGTCAACGACTGAGAGCTCGAGTTGAAGAGTTGGATTGGGTGTCCTCGGAAAATCTCGTCATCTAGAATGGTAAGCTTTCTTGTTATAATGTTATAAATGCTCCATTGATGTTTCCCTAGTATTTGGGTGCTCAAACCTCAGAACTGAGGGTTTTTGGGGAAACTAGGGTTTTGATCTTGTTGGGGATTTTTAGTAAATAAGGTTTGGGGAATGTTTCTAAATGGTAAGTATGGATATTTATGGTTTGGAATGTATGGATCTAGGTTTTGGAAGTTTTCGGCTTGAGGATTCAAGTGCCCTTCAAAGGAGCTCGAGGGGAGGGGTAAAATCTAGATTTAGCCTAAATCTATCAAGGTGAGTTCAAGTTGATTTGTGAAAATGGTGTACATGCCAAAATACCTATTTTAAAGTGTTTACATGTTTTATATGGAATTGTTAACTGCTAATCATCTGATAAGTTTTGGTTATTTGGAAGTATTCAACTTTATAAACTTATCAAACACCCACATTTAGGATTTGAGCATTTTGATAAATAAATAATATATTTTGGGTATTTCAATGATTTATTGCATGGAGCATGTTTCCGAGTATAAAAGCATTCTATTGGGTATCATGGGATGATTTGAAAGAGTAAAAGGTATAAACCCAATTTGGAAAATGTTTTGTCCCGATCTAAATCATGTTGAAGTCATTTGGGTATATTGAAGCATGGGTTGCATTATTTCGGGTCGTTTACGTTTGATTTCATTTTATGATTTTCAACGTTGGGTCTTTGGGTTTGTGGAGCTCATGGCTCGTTTGGATTTTGTTGGGCTTTGAGAACACTTGTCCGTTTTATTAGCTCATTGTAGAGCGTTTGGTTATGATTTGCATTTATTGCATCTTATTTGGGAATTACATGTTTTGAATGCGTTAGTTCATTCATTTTGAGTCATGTAATGTTTCGCCCCGTCTGCTATGGATCCATTAGCTCTTTTGTTATTTTGACGATGTGGGACGACTAGCCTCTGCACATCGTGGCATGTTAGGCATAGAATGGGATTGTAAGTCCTTCGTGCGGCATGTTAGGCATATGATGGGATTATAAGTCCTTCGTGCAGTATATATGGGTGTATGCTGAAAGATGTTGAGCTCGATACTTTTATTATTTGTCCAATGGTGGAAAGCTAGTTAACCCCCATTGAGGAGCGGTTTGGCTTCTTCGGTATGGTGTAAGTCCTCCGTGCTATTATTTATGGGTGTATTCTGAAAGATGTTGAGCCCGATATTTAATACCAGTTTAACGTAATGTGTGGCTTACTTTGTGCACGTCATATTATAAGGAATCGGGTTTCCCCCGTCACCGAAAGGTGTTGTCTTTGGGTTGTCTTTATGTATTTGTTTTCGGTGACATTTTGCTTACATATGTTCATTCCATGTTTTTGTGGGTTGAGTATTAATCCCTGCCCGTGTTTTGGGGTGTTTTGGGATATGAAGTATTATTTACATTGTCATAAATCGGGAGTCAATTTATATCCACGTTTTGAGTCGAGTTATCTCTCTCTCTTATGCTATAATCATATAAACTGGAGTTTATGCATATTTTGGTCGGTTGATTTATAAAGCTTATTCAAATTCCATTTTTCGAGCATTACTGTAACACCCTCGAAAAAGAAAAGAGCAACTAATTTAAAACTTCCAAATTTTACAACAAAAAGGATATAATATATTTTACAATCATCACATGAGACACCTCGAAAGTATATTGGATTTAACTTTAACAACTAAAAGGTCAAATCTTGCAGAAAGACTAATCAAAGTCGGGTGTTACTAAAACCCCAAAATATCAGTTGCTCTTATCAACGACTAACGCGGAAGACTTCATCAAGCTACTCACCCTTGCACAAACACTTAGCACTCAACACTTCACCAAAACGCTAGAACCTCTTCCCCCATCCGGAACCTGATGCACATGCCGACAAATAAAAAGGTTAGGCTAACGCCTAGTGAGTTCAAGAGTTTACAACATGAAATAAATATATTTGTTAAAGGGAAATAAAGTAGTTTAAATCACAGACTCTCTGACAGATTTACTTTAAATAACAAACGACACTATTTTTCAAAAGTACATCTTTAGAACAAAGAACCTAGCATGAACCTTCTCTCGTAAAGATCACTTTAATCCCAAACACAACCAAAACGTGAATAGTAAGCAAAACTCTTAATTTATAAAAATATGAAATAAAACTTTACTTCTCGAAATCCTTCAAACGTGGACGGGGCATAAAACACAACCCATAACTCTTGAGTAAACAATTCCCCATAAGTAAAACGTCACCGAAAACATGGATAATAAAATGACACAAATAAAATACCCAAATAGCACCTTCCGGTGACGGGGGATACCCGATTCCATTGTACGTGGCGGAACATAAAGTTAAACCACATAACTATGTTGTCGAACTACACCTCAGATCGTGACCGTATTGCCTGCTCTGCCGAGCTACACCTCCAGTCATGACTATATTTCAAGTCTCCACCACACCGTATCCCTTATTGCATGCTCTGCTGAGCTACACCTCAAGGATACGCGATCTTATTGCCTGTTCGGTCTCTAGGGAGTTTCATCCTCAGGGTGCCCACTTGACCCTTAGTGCCTACTCCCTATCAGTCAAGATATGAACCTCAGCTCCGTACTTGATAACACATGATGTCTAACCCTCGTGCACAAGAATTAGAACATCAAACTCCAAACCCAAGGTCCCGGAGTACAACCCATAAAGGTTCCTCTCCGCAAAACAACTGGGACAACACCAATTCCAACACGACATTATTTCCCAAGGTGAGAATCCCAAGAGTCCTCACCGATACATACAACTGACTTACGTGCCTATGGATCCAATGCAACACTGTCTAAAATACATGACTCCAAATGAATGACTCACACACCCAAAACATGTATTCTCCAAAATAAAATGCAATAAATGCAACTCACACCCCAAAGCTCCACTTAGGTTATTAAACCGGACAAAAATCCCAAAGACCTGACAAAGCCGAAATCCGACATAAAAACCCAACAATTACATAAATCTCCAATGGGCGCCAATATAAACATCAAAACACGCTTGACCAACATTTATGGAAATACTACGACTCAAGAGTAAATAACCCAAAACTTCTCGTTGGTTGAAACAAGCGTTTTCCAAATGAACTTATTCTCTTCGCGATACCCAAAATGACTCATAGTACCATGATATGCATTTTCCAACGGTTTATAAAATCGTATGCACCAAATGGAAAAATATATAAAATGACCTCCATCTATCTCTTACATCATCAAAGAAACATGTTAACATGATTTATTTATCAAAATGCCCAAAAACCTCAAAGATGCGCGTTACATAAGTTTATAAAGTTAAATATACCCAAATAACCAAAACTTATCAGCAGTTAACAATTTAGTGTAAAACACAAACACTTTTAAAATAAGCATTTTGGCATGTACACCGTTTTCACAAATCAACTTGAACTCACCTTGGTAGATTTAGGCTAAATCTAGACTTTTCCCCCAACTAGAGCTCCTTTGAAGAACACTTGAATTCTCAAGACAAAACTTCCAAAAACCTAAATCCATACATATTCAACCATAAATAAACATAATCAACTACAAAGAATCGTTTCCCAAACCATATACATGAATACCTCAACTAATACCGAAACCCTAACTTCCATAACTGAAGAGAATAGAAGATTACCTTAAACCAAGCTTTAATCCACCAACCAAAACACTTCTAATTCCCTAAAATGTTTACAAACCTCCAATCTACGAAAGGAAGCACAAAGGGTGGATGAAACCCTAGAAAACTTTGGTGAAGAAGATGAAGAGGGAGAGATGAGGAGATTACCACCACAAAATACTCTTGTATACTCCAATAGACTTCCAATATCTTTCTAGATCCTTGAATATCTCTCAAAAACGAAACCGTGGCAACTTGAATCACCCAAATCGGAGTTGTGGATCAAAAGTTATGAAGAAATGAAGTTTGGTGGCTGAAAATCGGTTTTTGGCTCGACCAGGGGGTTTCACGACTTGCCTCGCGACCTTAGGTCGCGGCATAAGTCGCCCGCTTCCCCTGGTTTTCTTCTCGTTCACTGTTTTGGCCATAACTTCTTCGTTATAGCTACGATTTTGCTCCGGAAAGAACCGTTGGTCTCGTAATTGAATCCTTCATCTATCTAGACTATAAAATCCATGATTCAAGTCCAAAATATTTTATCTTAATTTTCCCTAATATATTGGTTTCAGTATTAACTCGAAATGGTGCCTCTCGAAATCGGGGTGTTCCAATCCTCCCAACCTTGAAATAGATTTCGTCCTCGAAATTTGGCACTGATCAAACACCCAACATCTCCCTTAGCGAGGTCAATCGGTTCTCTACCCAAAAAGGAATGCCTACACGATACCTTGCTCCAAGTATGAAACCGATCACAACTCAATTTCAAGGTCCGATGTATCTTACCGATGACGAGACAAACCTCGAGTCCTTATCAACCACTTTCTTATCCTTAAGATCTCGGTTGTCTCCCAACCTTGGGTTGCACATATCCCCTCAAGAATAGTTCCACCAAGACTGCTCCAAAGCGAACTCATCCCTAAGGCATTTTAATTCCGACCCATCAAGGTCTCCTCAATAGTCGATTTCTACTTAAGGTTTACCTCGACATTTTAAACCCAAATCCTCGATAATCCATACTATAAAAGATTCATCGTCCCCTTCCTTGACGATACTTCCTAACACTAGTTAGTTTTGATCCACTCATAACCTTCGATCCGTTCCTCAATTGACGCGACACGACATTGGTGGACAACGGATTACCCCAACTACACGGTTACTCAATTCCCAGAGTGCAGTCAAGAATCTGTCGACGGATCAGTGAAAGCTTGTTGATTATAGAATTACCGAGATCAATTTCTAATTTCCATCATCTAACCTTCTCAAGGTTACCACTTAAATTGCTGACGCACCGGTTTCATCGGAAGTACAATGAAGCATCCCAACGGTTATTATCCTCAAATCGAATGTCGACACTTATGTTCAAAACTTTTACACCTCAACCGTGGATATACCACCATAAATTTCCTTCCATATTTACACCGATGATTCAAAGTTGACACCTATCAAGGTACTAAAATCTGACAAACAAATCACCATAATTTCTTATTCCTGAAGACTCACCCGGATGGTACACATCCGACCCATCGACTTCCACCCTACCGGAGTCAAGCAACCACCCAATGATTTATCCCGAAGGTTTACCGAAACGGAAACATCACCACTTAAATATCTAGGAGAATACACAATTCTACTACTTCAATCATTTGCGCGTGTACCGATTTATAAACTAAAATCCAAAATTCGAAACTGACCACAGATCGGTTAATCCGACGCTTCATTTCCCAAGGACTTCTTAGTTCCTTAGTTGCAACTCCTTTCACGATGGGGATTTAAATCTATAGGCCTGATGAGTTCAAGGTTTTCAACAAATATGCCAATTTAAACCTTTTATGAAATTTTCAAATACATAAGCTTTATAACAATTGCTTGTGCGGTAAAATCCACTACCGATCACTCGATAGGTTGAAAGTTGATCACCGACGCTACACATATAAAGCCATTTCCAAATTCGTGTGACCAACATTTACGTATATAAAACGGTAACAAAAGCCGCGTAGCAAAATTTACACTGTAAACATGAAAATAAATTATTGTACCACAACATGCGCCATAAATGTTTGTACAACTCCAAAAGAGAACTTCACAATTTTAACTTTAAAATTTTCCTCTTTAACCAAAAATGTTGTGGCATAAAATTTTCAACAACTGAACATGTTTAGATTAAAATTTTAATACGAGACAACATAAATCTTTCACATACTTACTCACGCGAGTGTAAATCAAATTCAACCCAAACAGTGTGCACATATACTTGTGTAAAACTCAAGATGCAGTCATGCGACATTAAGATTTTCAAAACGCCTCTTATGGTTGTAAAAATACCCGTGCAAGACTCGCATGAGACAAAGTATTAAACAAAACTCATAAATTGACGCACACAATAATGGAAGTCTACACGTTTCCAAAATTTCTTTTTATTACGCGAATCAAACTGTCGTAAAATAAGACACCTTAAAACCAACTGAATTTTCGTAAAACTCATTAACGCAAAACCAGGCGATATCAAAATTTTCATTTCCCAACATAAAAGTATAAGACGACAATAAGTTTAAAATGTCAAAATTCTAAACTCACAACGTAAGACAAGGTGACCATTTTCAACAAAGCTTTGATGAGACACGACGCCCAATAAACGCGTAAATTTACACGCAAAGAAATTAAAACCCACACATCTCAAAGTACACTCACGCACTTAAGTTTGAGAGAATTAGGTGTTGATTTTGAATGCCTAGACTCATGCTAGCATAAATTTTAAGCGTTGAATGTGAGATCACACCATTAGGTACTTTAAGATTTGATGATTCGAGGAGAGTGGAACCACTAGAAACGGGAATCGCGTCGAAAATGGCAAGGATGATCATGTACAGTACGTTCATAATAGCACCTGGCTAGTGTTATGGTGAACCTACGAGTCACGTGTGTATGCTTGAACTGCCTTGGTATGATAACCGTTGGGGTAATGAAACAGTTCCTATATGAGGAACCATTAGAAAAAGTTGATGATCTTAGTCTTCGTCACTTGGAGTGACGGTAAGCATGGTGCTTGCATTAAGTAAATCGTTTTGGGTCGAATTAATTGGTTGGATTAGAACCATAGACATTGGAACCAATGTATTTCGAGGAGAAATTATGAAGTGAACCTATGAAGTCTTTGATCTCTGCCTTAAGACGTTGAAGCATCCGGTTGATAATAGTGTGACTAAGGAATCGAGGAACGTGGTTTCGAGGTTTGGAGTGCCGACCAAATTCATGCACGAAATATATTTCTGAAATAAATTGCATCGATTATTTCTCATGTTTCCAAAATCACCGCGTGGATCATTCCACGAAATCTTGAAATGTTTAGCACATAAGTTTTAGACCATGATCTTAAACACGCATAAAATTATTTCATTGCATGTGGTTGCATGCTTTGTCGAGACTTCGTTTATTCTCATTTACCTAACACTATTTTCGATGTTGGTAATGCTTGTATTTTTTTTACGTTTCTTAGAGTTTTGGGCAAGTAACTACGGCCTATGACCTTAATATTGGATCTCCTCCACGTATGTTAAGGTTTTGGACGAAGAGCTACCTTTCATTATTTTGATGTATGAGTTTTATTGAGAATGTTATTTATGGAAGTTTTGTTGATTTGACGTGGAAATTTTATTAGCGTCCTGGGGTGTTGTTTTCCCCTTTGGGTTTCGTGTGAGCAGTTTGGCTGCACGTAGCAGGTTTACATATATTATTGAGATTTTTCATCACGATGTTTTAGCCAATGTTTTAGAACGATGAGAGCATAATTTTATTTGGCTTTGAACTCGAAGTCGACATAAATTATTTCATGTTTTAACCGAGTGCATATGCATATCATCCTATTAGCTTTGGGAAATAAACGGTCGCATGCAAGTTTTATTGTGGAATCTTATTCCATGCCGCCCTGTGGCCAAAAGAAAGAAAACTTTAAGAGTTCGATATTATGAACATATTTTGGGGAAATTTCATTATCATGTGATTTATCTTTGGGTTTTATACAAATATCAATCACCGTATACTTTTTGTTTTCGGACTAAATTATACTGTGAGGTGTGAGTAAACATATAAAAGATTTATGTTAATTCAAATAGAGCTTTTGTTCCGAACTTATTTACGTTATTGATTTTACTGTTAGGGATTTTCCGCAATGCATGAAATGAATTTCCGGTTTGCATGTCGTCGTAGTCACCACTTTGAGTAAGTATGTTTTATCTGTGCGGCCCAAAATTTGAATTTGATTTAAAAAAAAAAACTTACTTACGTTTCCTATCGTGTTGCTAAATTTGGGAAAAGTATTCTCATATGCATATTATAATTTGATGCATGCTAGGACCTTGGGAGTATGTGGAAAATTTTGTCGCGCATCTTTTGTTACCGTTTTGTTAACGTAAATACTAATCAAATGAGTTTTGGAAACGGTATAGATGCGTAGATTTGGTGGCCAATTTTGAAACCTATCGATTGAACGGTAGTGAAACTTTTACCGCACGATTTACTGTTATAAAATTCCTTTTGTGTTTTAAAACGTTACAAAGTTCAAATTGGCATAATGATTGAAAATCCTTGAACTCATTAGGGATATAGATTTCAAACCCTATCGAAATAGGATGTTGTAATTTGGGACTAGAAGAGTCCTTGGGAATTGAAGCGTCGGTTGATCCGACTTGTGGTTAGTTTTGAATTTTGGGTTTCAGATTTTGAATTGGGTCATGCATGGATAATGGAGGTATTAGATTTATGTTTTCCAGTTAATTAATGGGTGATCTTTATGCTTCGGTAAACTTGCAGATAAAGTCTTGTATGATTCTAGGTATGGTTGGGTTGAATTTGTCGGGTCGTTGGACTGTTAGACATCATGCTATACGTTTCTTGTATATCGTTTGGATGGGCTTGCATGAGCAAGGGAAGCATTATGGTTCATTGGTTAGAAATGTAAGATTGGGAATCTTAGCACCCTGTTAGGTGTCAACTTTACCGCGACAATACTCCGGGAGTGAATTGTTGGGTAGGATATCCACGTTCTTGGTATTACCAGTTGGTTTAGGCGTCAACTTGCCCTTTCGAAGTCAACAAACCGTTGGAAGGTTTGAAAGTATCCCTGTTGTATCAAGAAATCGTTGGCCCTTGATGGTGGGAATTAAAAGAAGGTTAAATGATGGTAATTAAGTATTGAGGTGTTTAGGTTCCTCGTTGTATTAAAAATCTTAATAAGGGAATGTTCTGAGGATGAGAATAGATCGGGGTGAGTGATAGCCAGATCTGCATTAACCAGCTACCTAAAGAGCGTATTGGTACGCCTCAAAGGGACGACGTTGTCAATATCAAGAACGATCATTAAGAATTATGGGAATTCTTTGAAGGTTGATGTCGAACTTTGGTTTGGATTCGGAAGCATGTTCGGTTAAAGTGTATTGGCCGGTGTGAAATCAGGGTTGCAGGCTGCTCTTGAGGCAGTAAGTGTCATCCAAGGTTGGGAGACAACTGTAGTTTTGTGGGTAAGGACCACTTTAGTAAGTTGAATGCTCACTCGGATGTAAGTATGATGTCCCCAATGGGACACTTACCGTGAGGACCAGCATAGAGTATGGAGTTAGTTTTGGCTAGCGGAGTATGGGCAATCTACTCTGCGGTTAACGTTTCATGGGAATCTAGATTTCGAGGACGAAATCATTCTAAGGTTGGGAGGATTGTAACACCCGGATTTTTGCTTAGTAAGTTTTCCGTTCATCTCCAGCCATCTCCTCACCTTTCGTCTATCTTTTAGGGTGAATTATGTTGTTCTTTCAAGCCTTAATACAACACATGCGAAAATCTCGAGTTTTGGACATTTTTGGGCTTCGGTACATGTGGCGCAAGAGTGACTCGCTATAGTGACATGTGTCACTATCGCGTGGCACAATCACCGGAGGCGTACCACCCGTGGTACAATCTCCGCGAGAGTGCCCTCGCGATAGTGACAATGTCACTATCGCGTGGCAAGGTCGTCGTCGGGGTCTGTTTGGTTAAAATTCAGATTTTTAGCCCCTTTCTCATTTCTAACTCACCCATTTCATTTAGTTCTCTCCCTCTCAACCTCCCCCTCCCAAGAACCGAACCCTAACCCATTTTGGAGCTTTTCCCCTCTAAAGAAAGTGTTTCTTCATCATCTAGCTAGTGGGATCTTGAACCACAAAAACCTCCATCTTCATCTTCCTCCTCAAGGTCAACGACTGAGAGCTCGGGTTGAAGAGTTGGATTGGGTGTCCTCGGAAAATCTCGTCATCTAGAATGGTAAGATTTCTTGTTATATTGTTATAAATGCTCCATTGATGTTTCCCTAGTATTTGGGTGCTCAAACCTCAGAACTGAGGGTTTTTGGGGAAACTAGGATTTTGATCTTGTTGGGGATTTTTAGTAAATAAGGTTTGGGGAATGTTTCTAAATGGTTAAGTATGGATATTTATGGTTTGGAATGTATGGATCTAGGTTTTGGAAGTTTTCGGCTTGAGGATTCAAGTGCCCTTCAAAGGAGCTCGAGGGGAGGGGTAAAATCTAGATTTAGCCTAAATCTATCAAGGTGAGTTCAAGTTGATTTGTGAAAATGGTGTACATGCCAAAATACCTATTTTAAAGTGTTTACATGTTTTATATGGAATTGTTAACTGCTAATCATCTGATAAGTTTTGGTTATTTGGAAGTATTCAATTTTATAAACTTATCAAACACCCACATTTAGGATTTGATCATTTTGATAAATAAATCATATACTTTGGGTATTTCAATGATTTATTGCATGGAGCATGTTTCCGAGTATAAAAGCATTCTATTGGGTGTCATGGGATGATTTGAAAGAATAAAATGTATAAACCCACTTTGGAAAATGTTTTGTCCCGGTCTAAATCATGTTGAAGTCATTTGGGTATATTGAAGCATGGGTTGCATTATTTCGGGTCGTTTACGTTTGATTTCATTTTATGATTTTCAACGTTGGGTCTTTGGGTTTGTGGAGCTCATGGCTCGTTTGGATTTTGTTGGGCTTTGAGGAAACTTGTCCGTTTTATTAGCATTGTAGATCGTTTGGTTATGATTTGCATTTATTGCATCTTATTTGGGAATTACATGTTTTGAATGCGTTAGTTCATTCGTTTTGAGTCATGTAATGTTTCAGCCCCGTCTGCTATGGATCCATTAGCTCTTTTGTTATTTTGACGATGTGGGACGACTAGCCTCTGCACATCGTGGCACGTTAGGCATAGGATGGGATTATAAGTCCTTCCTGCAGTATCTATGGGTGTATACTGAAAGATGTTGAGCTCGATACTTTTATTATTTGTCCAATGATGGAAAGCTAGTTAACCCCCATTGAGGCGCGGTTTGGCTTCTTCAGTATGGTGTAAGTCCTCCGTGCTATTATTTATGGGTGTATTCTGAAAGATGTTGAGCCCGATATTTAATACCAGTTTAACGTAATGTGTGGCTTACTTTGTGCACATCGCATTATGCGGAATCGGATTTCCCCCGTCACCGAAAGGTGTTGTCTTTGGGTTGTCTTTATGTATTTGTTTTCGGTGACATTTTGCTTACATATGTTCATTCAATGTTTTATGGGTTGAGTATTAATCCCTGCCCGTGTTTTGGGGTGTTTTGGGATATGAAGTATTATTTACATTGTCATAAATCGGGAGTCAATTTATATCCACGTTTTGAGTCGAGTTATCTCTCTCTCTTATGCTATAATCATATAAACTGGAGTTTATGCATATTTTGGTCGGTTGATTTATAAAGCTTATTCAAATTCCATTTTTCGAGCATTACCATTATTCTCGTTTTGATCAAGTGTTGGATTTCATTACTTCATGAAAGAACGTTTTGGCGTTGAGGCATCCATTTAAAAAATGCTTATTATTAGTAAATGAGCTACTTTCTTATTTTCTTTAGTAAATCTTTTCAAAGGATCATGATTAAATGTTGCAATACTTTCCCTTATGTTTTTCCTCTATAATCATGATATAAAACTTTTGAACTCACTAGGCGTTAGCCTAACCCTTTTATTTTGTCGGCATGTGCATTAGGTTCCATTCCGGGATTTATCTAGCGGCACTGAGATGAGATGAGTGCTAGTTGGTTACTCGAGGAAGTGGTTAGCTCGTTGAAGTCTTCCGCACTTACATTGGAGATAGCGATCGACATTGGGTTATAGTAACACTCGACTTTAGTCAGTCTTTATGTAGGACTTTATTTATTCGTTGATGGTTCAATTTAGAAATGTACTTCATTTATGGACTATTAGTAAGAGATTTTATTATCCTTGAAGGTATTTTTGAAATTTTTTAATTAGTCGCTCTTTCCAAATTTGAGGGTGTTACAGGTAACGTGGTGCTAGGGGAGAGATTCAAGAGGCTTTATCAACTAGAGACTAGAAAGGAAGATTCGATAGCCGATAAGGGAACTTGGGTAGAAGGTAATTGGAAATGGGTGTGGAGTTAGAGAAGGGAACCGAGAGGTAGGGAGGCGGGGGAACTAGACGAGTTGAAGTACCTCCTTCAACATTGGTCTCCAAAAGTATACATAAAGGATCGTGTCAAATGGATGGAAGGGGGAGGGGGACATGGGTCATTTACGGTTCAAAGTCTCAAGGAAATGTTAGATGAGAGAATGGTGGTGGGAGGGGAACAATATGAGGTTACTAAATGGTCGAAGGCGATTCCAAAGAAAGTGTGCATCTTCTATTGGAAAGCAAAAATAGGAAGGTTACCATGTAGGGAGGTCTTAGGAAAAATGGGGATGGATTTAGACTCGGTGTTATGTCCCAGATGCGAGAAAGAAGTGGAGTCGGTGAATCACGCTCTAGTAAAATGTCAAGAGGTAGCAAAAGTATGGCAAATGGTGCTAAGATGGTGGAATTTCAAGAACGAGAACATCTCGAATTTACAAGACTTAGTGGAGTTGGCACCGAACGACAACGGTTCGAGATTTAAATTCTGGACAGAAACAGTCTGGTGTGTGGCTTACTTGATTTGGATGCATCGAAACCAAATCGTGTTCAAAAATGATAAAAGGAAGATGGCGGATAGATTCGTGGAAATGCAACGGATGAGTTTCGAATGGATTGGCAAACGGTGTCGTGGTACCAATCTCGAATGGATTAGGTGGATGGATGCTCCAGAGGAATGCTCGTGATCGGCTTTCGAACTACGACAGCCTGTAGTGCGCTCATCGGTGGTCTCGAGAAAACATTGGAAGTTTATTGCTCAGGTTGTTGCACTGTTTCGACAGCTGTAATCCTCGGCACATAGGTCCGGTTCTCTAGTCTAAGTTCGGCATTTGATCGTTGGTAATCTAAAGAAATTTTAGAGCTGGCTTGAAGCGGATTCTGTGTGTCGAGGGATCGGTTATAGCAGCTGTTTTAGGCAAATATGCAGATGCTTATGCAGCTGTTTGTTTGTATTTTGATTTCATCCTGTTCCTGTTTTTTTTAAGTTTGTTGCTTTCAAAATTGTGTTAGGCGAATGGTGTTGTTCAATGTTTTAAAACCCGGGTCGACCCGGTCGGTTCAACCGGTTGAACCGGGAACCGGTCGAGAGACCGGGCTAACTATCACCGGGTTTTTGGGGATTTATGGACCGGATCGAACCAGCGGGTTTCTGAGGGAACCGGTTGAACCGGTATAGTTGAACCGTGGTTGACCCCGTTTAACCCGGTTAAAAACAATTTCAATTTTCATATGGAGCGACTAGGGTTAATAACTTATTTTGTTTTGCAAGTTTCTTTTTCCTCGCTTGCTTCGGCTTCCAGACTTCAATCGACTCCATCTACTTCCTCGGTCGCTTCCAGACTTCAAACCACGACGCTCAATCGATTCCATCTACTTCCTCAATCGATTCAATCTGTAAGTTTCAATCGATTCCATTTATTCACTCTCTGTAGTAACTTACACACACACACACTGTTTTCTTCACCTACAACATACAACACACAGAGAGAGAAATAGAGAGAGAGAGAGAGAGAGTTGGTGGGTTTAAAAAGAAGTAAAATGTCAAGAAAGAGACGCTAAAATGGGCGATATCACCAACCAACCAACCCACCTTTTTATATTTGGAAATATTTTTATTTTTATGTTTAATGTTGTTCCACATATGAAAAATGTGCTCAATCTTGTTCATTTCTCCAAGTGTCTATGTGTCTACCACTTGATATGCACTTGTGCATAAAAAAAAATCAACATAATTGCCTATATGCACAAGTGCATATAGCCTACTTCAAATGGTAGCTCAATGTATTCATTAATATTTTTGTTTTAAATGGTCAAAGGACATTTTCAGATCTATATGGAACCTAGAAACAAAGAACCGATGGGAGCACAATCTCAATCTCATTCTTCCGTTCAATCAAATGTAAGAATGAAGACGGATAAAGGATGGGATTATGCAACCCTAGTCGTTGATGAAAAGGTAAGCAAGGGAAGCACAACATACATATGTAATTTTTGTCAAAGAAAGTTCAAAGGTGGCGGGATAAATAGATTTCAGAAACATCTTGTCGGTGTTACCGGTGAGGTTGTATCTTGTAAAAAGGTAACTCCGGAAGTTCGTTTTATGATGCAAGGTATTTTGAAAGAGATAAAGGAAGCGGAGAAGGATAAAGCGGATAAGGGTAGTGGTGATATTACTATCTCGGATGACGATGAAGTTGAGAGTGAATTTCAATTACTAAGCGATCGTGAGCTTGATGCATTTAACACTCCAATGTCTCAAGATCCATGATTTGCTATGAACGTTATGTTTCGTTTTGATATATTTGGATTGATGTAAAACTTGTTATGTGTGTTTTTTTTATAATATTTTTGGATTGATGTAAAACTTCTTATTATGTGTATTTTTAATGTTTTAACTTGTGGACATCAAATTCTTGGTTTTATATATATATATATATATATATGTAGGAAAAAGAAAATTACATAGAATTTCTTGAAACCGGGTCAACCACCCGGTTGAACCGTGACCCGATCACTACACCGGGTCAACTAAAAAACCGGGTTTTAAAACATTGGTGTTGTTTTTCAATGGGTTGTCTGTGTCTTGTAGACCTTCCCATTGGGTCATTGTAAGTGTTGAGTAATATATTGCTTTTCAAAAAAAAATCATAATATATATGTCAATTGCATTGTAACACCCCGATTTTCAAAAGGTATCACTTCAAGATAATACAGAAACCGATATATCAAGGAAAAATAAGATATTTAATCTTGGACTTGAATCCTAGATTTTATAGACTAGATGGATGAAGGATTCAATTACGAGTCCAACGGTTCTTTCCGGAGCGAAAACGGAGCTATAACGAAGAAGTTATGGTCAAAACAGTGAACAAGAAGAAAATCGGGGGAAACAGTGCATCTCGCGACTTACACGCGACTTGCACTAGCGGCATAAGTCGCGAAATGCACCTGGTCGAGCTTAAAACCCGATTTTCAGCCCCAAACTTCTTTACTTCATATCTTTCTCATCCTAGCTCCGATTTGGGTGATTCAAAGTGCTACGGTTTCGTTTTTGAGAGCTCTTCAAGGATCTAGCAAGAGATTGGAGGTCTATTGGAGTATACAAGAGTATTTTGTGGTGGTAAGCTCCTCATCCCTCCCTCTTCATCTTCTTCACCCAAGTTTTTTAGGGTTTCATCCACCCTTTGTGCTTCTTTTCATAGATTGGAGGTTTGTAACCAATTTGGTGAACTAGAAGTGTTTTGGTTGGTGGATTCAAGCTTGGGTTAAGGTAATCTTCTATTCTCTTCAGTTATGGAACTTAGGGTTTCGGTATTAGTTGAGGTATTCATGTATATGGTTTGGGAAACGATTCTTTGTGGTTGATTATGTTTATTTATGGTTGAATATGTATGGATTTAGGTTTTTGGAAGTTTTGTCTTGAGAATCCAAGTGTTCTTCAAAGGAGCTCTAGTTGGGGAAAAATCTAGATTTAGCCTAAATCTAGCAAGGTGAGTTCAAGTTGATTTGTGAAAACGGTGTACATGCCAAAATGCTTATTTTAAAAGTGTTTGTGTTTTACACTAAATTGTTAACTGCTGATAAGTTTTGGTTATTTGGGTATATTTAACTTTATAAACTTATGTAACTCGCATCTTTGAAGTTTTTGGACGTTTTGATAAATAAATCATGTTAACATGTTTCTTTGATGATGTAAGAGATAAATGGAGGTCATTTTATATATTTGTCCATTTGGTGCATACGATTTTATAAACCGTTGGAAAATGCATATCATGGTACTATGAGTCATTTTGGGTATCACGAAGAGAATAAGTTATTTTGGAAAACGTTTGTTTCAACCAACGAAGAGCTTTGGGTTATTTACTCTTGAGTTGTAGTATTTTCATAAATGTTGGTCAAACGTGTTTTGATGTTGTTATTGGCGCCCATTGGAGATTTACGTAATTGTTGGGTCTTTACGTCGGATTTCGGATTTGTCAGGTCTTTGGGACTTTTGTCCGGTTTAATAACCTAAGTGGAGCTTTGGGGTGTGAGTTGCATTTATTGCACTTTATTTTGGAGAATACATGTTTTGGGTGCATGAGTCATTCATCTGGAGTCATGTATTTTAGACAGTGTCGCATTGGATCCATAGGCACGTGAGTCAGTTGTATGTATCGGTGAGGACTCTTGGGATTCTCACCTTGAGAAATAATGTCGTGTTGGCATTGGTGTTGTCCTGGTTGTTTTGCGGAGAGGAACCTTGATGGGTTGTACTCCGGGACCTTGGGTTTGGAGTTTGATGTTCTAATTCTTGTGCACGAGGGTTAGCCATCATGTGTTATCAAGTACGGAGCTGAGGTTCCTATCTTGACTGATAGGGAGTAGGCACTAAGGGTCAGTGGGGACCCCGAGGATGAAACTCCTGTCAGGATCTGATTCTTAACAAGAATAATGAAACTCAGAAACAATATTAAAGAAGTTGCGGAAAAACACTTTAATATTCAAATATCAATGTAACAGTAAAGTAGAAATCACAACTTGTAAACTTTATTGAATGATTAAAGTTACAAACTTTCACACAAAACCTCAATCTTGATGAACAGACTCACCAAGACGAATTCTACTTCTCTAGAACTAGGGTTGTAAACCTTAAGGTTAATTCTCTCTTAAAACAAAAACTCAGAATACTCGTATCCCAACCTATTCTGAATAATTCTATACATATACTGAAAATAAAAGATAACTACAAAACATAAAAGATCTTCAGTATATTCTTTCATAATTATCTTCAACCTTCCATGATTATCTTCAAACCTTGATCTGCTCAACTTACCAAGATTACCACATAAGCAGTATTAAGTTGTAGCAACATTAACACTCTGAGCAGTATTAATCTTTACCAGCAGTAGTAACTATGCTTAGCAGTAGTAATCTTCATCAAGCAGTATTAATTTGGCTCAACAGTATTAACCATGTTGTACTTGCAGTAGTAATCATACTTAAACAAATCTTTAGTTCCCAACAATCTCCCCCTAACTTGACTTTTATAGAAGAGAAGTCAAGTTCTTCAGATGCTCCCAAAACTCCATTGCTCATAATCCTATATCAGGATTCAGCCCCAAACTTTGATTAATAGTTATCTGGATCAAGTATCTTGCCATTGCAGAATCTGGTGCACAACCAAGCTTTTTCTTCAACATAGCATGCAGCTTTAGCCTGCTATGGTTGTAAACTTTATCCACTAAGAAGTATTCAATGTGACTTATATCCATAGCCAGTGCATATACTCCACTTCTTTCATACAGAGTCCAGTTGTTAATGGTTTTGAAAACATTTCTTATAACATGCTGAACTTCTTCTGGCTTGAATAACATGCATAGATATTCCATCACAAGTTTTGTAATTGGTATCCCTGGAGCTTTCAGCTTATCAGCATATAATTTCATCCCCACCTCAAACATTTCCTCTAAATCATATCTGGAGCATACTCTTACAATCTTGGCCCAAGTAGGATACACTTCAAACTTGTCATCTTTCCTCTTAATCCTGATATACTCCTTTCCATCTACTTCCATGGTATCCCAGTGAATAATCTCAGGAGGCTTGACACCAACTGGTTCAGCTGTTATTGGCTCAGGCACTTTTTCCATCACCACCATGTACATATTCACATCATAAGTATAGGATGGTTCTTCCTGAGATTGAGCTTCCTGTTCATCAGACTTAGGTACCCCTTCTTCTTCAGCTACCTTCTGTTCTTTCTCAGCTTCTTCCTCATCCACTCTAGGTTTCTTAGCTGGTTTTCTTCTTGCCATCATTTTTGTTCTTTTCAAAGTTCTCAAACTTTCACCTAGAGTAGCTTCCTTCCTTGGTGATTCTTGATTATCAGGAAAGGGTTTTTGAATTTGAAGGTCATGCCTCTCTTTCATCTTCCTTTCCACTTCAACTCTGGCTTGATCATTTCCTTGTAACTTAGTCGTCTCTGCCTCATACAAACCTTTGATTTGTTCAAATGACATTTTAGTGAACATTTCCATTTTAACTCCCACAGTACCTTTGAGGAAAGTGATCATCTTCTTTCTCTCTTGAGTGCCAAGGTAGGTCTGTGAAGGTTGCCTCTTCTTTGCACCCATTTTGATCATCACAGGCTTCTTTAGAGTTGCAGATTTCTTCTGTGATATCTCTGTTGCCAAACTCTTTTGATATACTTCATTAAGCTCTGCAGCTAGAGCTCTTGCCATCTCCCTATCTTTCTCCACTTGAACTGTTTCTGCTTGCTCAAGTTCTGCCTGAATTTTCTTAGCCAAAGCTTCATCTGACTCAATCAACTTTTGTTTTTTAAGAGGTTGGTCAGATTCCACTATCTTGGTTTTGCCTTTGTCCTTGCTTGCTACCTTATCAGCACAAGCTTTCTTGATAACCTCAGCATTGTCTTTGATAACAACTCCTTTGGTCTTTGAAGTGACCTTAGGAGTGTCATGTTTAGCCTTGATTAATGCTTCAGCTACCTCAATTTCTTCCAAATTGATGTTAAGGAGGTCTGTTAATATCTCTTGAACAATTTCTGCTGCTTCATTTATTTCAGCAGCATTAACTGTTTCTGCTGCTTTGCTTGCTTTAGCAGCATTAACTGTTTCTGCTGCTTTGCTTGCTTTAGCACCATTAACTGTTTCTGTTTCTACTGCTTGTGCCTTATCCCTACTACCACCAGCAAACTCCCCACCATCTCCATGTTTCTCCCCCTTATTCTTTTCATTCTCCATGTTGACCTCAGCTTCTGACTCCCCCTTTTTGTGAGCATCATCCACTGGGTTCCTTCTTCTGAGCACAAATCTTTGTTTCTTCTTCTTTTGAACCACCTTCTTAACCAACTGCTTTAAGGTGTTGATTTCTTCTTGCTGGTTGATGATGACCTTCTTGAGTTCATTTACAACCTTCTTTTGAGAATCCAGTTCAGTTGCCATTTTGGACATGGCAGAAATCAATTCCTGGTAGTCATATCTATCCTCACCTTCTCCAGGAGTGTTACCCCCTTTTGAGGGATCATTGGAATGTTTAATAGGTATCTCCAGCCAGGCTGAAGCACCACCTATTCCCTTGGTTTCTGGGCACCTGGGACCTTTGAATGATTGCTCATTCAAAGTTCCCGTGGGGAAGGTCTTAGTGATGTTACCACTGGCCTCCTCTGTGCTAGCAGGAGTAGTGGCAGCCTTCTCACCCACATGCTCATGCATCTCCTTAGTGAGCACCTCCTTGGGGTTGGGAGACACTCCAGTGGTTTCCCTATGGATATTCTCTAATGGAAAATGCTCCATTAGAGGGCTTTGAGGTTCTGGGTTTGTAGGAGGTACAACAAGGGAAGGAGCCTTGTGTACCTTTCTCTTAGTATACGTTTTGGATATAACTGGGGTTGGCTTAAGAACAAGTGACTGAGGGAGTGATATAGAGGTTGAAGGTTGGGTTTGGCTATCAGTGGGATGGTCTATATAGGGCCTTGACCCTGATGCCATACCTTCTTGGTTGTGGGACACCACCATCATTGTAGAGAACAATGGGGTGTTAACTCCTTCCGAGTCCTTGGCAGACCTTTTCATATTTGAAAATACCTTGCCCTTAGGGATTTTAGGTACATATACCTCATTAAACTGAGGTATATCCGTCAATTCAGTGGTAATAACTGCCTGGACAAATCTTGGATACATATAGAAACTCTTTTTATTATCCAAGTTTGACACAAGGTCTTTTAAAATCATTTGAGAGAAATTATACTTTCTGGAAGTGGACAAGCAGACCAAAGAAAAAGCAATGGTACTACTGAACTGACTCCATCCAGTAGTTTTTCGAGAAATACAGTGCATAAGAGTATGAACAAAGAACGGTCATTGGGGAGAAAAGTTAGCTTTGTAAAATTTGAAAACACCCTGTTGGCCTTCATACCCCATTCTTGTGAGATTGGAAAACAAATTCTCATTAGAGATAGAGGTAATACCTGAGGCATCGTCTAGTCGTAGACAGATGCGAATGACCTCTTCAGAGACTGTCAAGGGTTTGTCACACACCCTTGTCTTGATACACTGCACACCGTTTTCAGTAACAGCGGTGGCATTGGCCCAAAATTGCTTCTGGTGCTCGATGAAAATTTGTGGTGACACTGTAAGAGCATAAGCTATATGACTGGACTTGAGAAAATCAACTATTTGATGGAATCCAGCAGCCTGCTTAGGCTTTGGAAGCATTGCGATCTCATTGTGTTCATCAATAAACGCCATGGATGCCATCGGTCTTGAGGATTCTTGACTGAAACACACTGGTTGCTTGAGAGAAAAGAGTTAGAGAGAAGACGAACAGTATTCAAAGAGTCGTTGTGAGCTTTTTGGCGGGCAAAGAGGGTATTTATTGGATTCAGGAAAGAAGCAGTATTAACCCTAATTTTAGTTAAAGCAGTACTAATCCACTTGCAGTATTAACTGAGAGCAGTAGTAACCAACTAGCAGTATTAACTAACTGGCAGTATTAACTAACTTGCAGTATTAACTAACTGGCAGTATTAACTAACTGGCAGTATTAACTAACTGGCAGTATTAACTAACTAGCGGTATTAACTAACTAGCAGTATTAACACATACCTGAAGTAGTAACTTAGACTAGCAGTAGTAATAATGAACCTGCAGTAGTAATTTTGCACTGGCAGCATTAAAACTGCACTGGCAGCATTAACTATACTTACACTGTTGAAGCTTGTGTTAGTCTGAGCAGGGCCATACACTTCCTGAGAAAGATGATTAGTAGCACCAAAAAAAATAAACAAATAACAGGTATACAAACACTTTTTAAACATAAGCTCATTCAGAGTTGATCATGCCCACACATGTGACCAAGAAAGTGAATCTACCCACATCAAAAGCTTTAGTGAATAGATCAGCAAACTGGTTATCAGTATGCACTTTAGCAATATGAATAAGCTTCTTTTCATTGCAGTCTCTAATAAAGTGATACATGATTTCAATGTGCTTTGTTTTGGAGTGCTTGACTGGATTGTTAACAATGTTAATAGCACTGCTATTGTCAATGAAGATTGGAGTGTGAAGAAAGGTTACCCCATATTCCAGCATTTGATTCTGAATCTATAGAACCTGAGAGCAGCAACTTGCAGTAGCAATGTACTCAACTTATGTTGTGGATAAGGACATTGTGGTTTGCTTCTTATACTGCCAAGATACTACTCTTGCACCCAAAAGCTGACATCCTCCTGAAGTACACTTTCTATCCATATTAGCACCACCCAAGTCACTGTATGAATATGCAATCAAGTCAAAAGTAGATTCATAAGGATACCAAAGACCTAATATGGGTTGCCCTCTTAAGTATCTGAAAATCCTCTTAACAGCTTGAAGATGTGACTGCTTTGGCTTGACTTGGAATCTGGCACACACGTACACTGGGAACATGATATCTGGTCTTGAGGTTGTGAGATACATGAGAGATCCAATCATTGATCTATAAAGATGGACATCAACATCCTCCCCCTCAAGATCAGCAGTGATCTGTTTGTGTGTTTCCATTCGTGTGCTTGCTGGCCTTGAGTCTGATAAACCATACTTATCTAGGATGTCTTTCACATACTTTGATTGACTTATGAAAATCCCATCTTTCTGCTGTTTCACTTGAAGCCCAAGGAAGAAAGTGAGTTCACCCATTGAACTCATTTTGAAGCTCTTGTGCATCAACTCTTCAAAGTCTCTACACATCTGATCTTTTGTGGATCCAAATATGATGTCATCCATATAGATCTGAACAAGTAGGGTGTCCTTCTTACTTATTTTAATGAAAAGGGTCTTATCAATGATTCCCCTGTCAAACCCATTTTCCAAGAGATAGGTAGACAGAGTATCATACCATGCTCTTGGGGCTTGATGTAGACCATAGAGTGCTTTCTTAAGTTTGTATACTCTGTCAGGATATGATGGATTCTCAAATCCAGGGGGCTGACAGACATATACTTCTTCATCAATTGTTCCATATAGAAAGGCACTCTTCACATCCATCTGATATACCTTGAACTTCATCTATGAGGCATAGGCTAGAAACAGCCTAATTGCCTCTACCCGTGCAACTGGAGCAAAAACTTCCTCATAGTCTATGCCTTCTTCCTGAGTGTACCCTTGTGCCACTAGCCTTGCTTTGTTCCTGCTTACTATTCCTCTCTCATCCTTTTTATTTCTGAAAATCCACTTGGTACCAATTGCTCTATGACCTTTTGGAAGGTCCACCAAGTCCCAAACATCTTGCAATTTAAACTGTAGCAACTCTTCTTGCATGGCTTCTATCCAACTTGAATCTTTCATTGCATCATAAGCCTTCTTAGGCTCAATCTGAGATAGAAAGCAAGAGAGTATTGTATGTTGCTGATCCTGCAAATCTTGAAGTCTGCTTTGATTCCTAGTTATCATAGGAGAAGTGATGTCTCCTATTACCAGCTCAGGAGGATGATTCTTCTGAGTTCTTGTCTGATGACTAGGTTCTGCATTAATTCCCACATCTAGATTGGAGTCATTTAAGTCAGCTGAGGGGATCTCATCAGCTACTTCTGGCTCTTCATGCTCTGAATTCTCCTCATCTCTTCTTTCTTCTTCACTCTGAATTGGTTCAGTAACAGTTTCCTTTTCACAGAATTTAACAGGGTCCATTGTTGGTATGGGAAAGATCACAGACTGAGGAATAATATCTTGTACTTGTTCATCCCCTGATCCTCTACTTCCTGATCCTGCATGATCATCACTACTGAAACCCAAAGAGTTAGTTAGTGAATCAATGTCAAATAACCACTGAGGACCTGAACCAATAGGATTTGGTGTGTTCTCATTGCATTTGACATTGTCACTTTCCTCAATTATTCTAGAAGAAGAATTAAATACTCTGTAGGCCTTACTCTGAGATGAGTAACCAACAAGAAAACCACCATCTGCTTTGCTATCAAACTTTCCTAAGTGAGTTTTGGTATTGAGAATGGTACAAGGACACCCAAAAGGTTTGAAAAAACCAATAAATGGTTTTATTTTATTTAAAAGCTCATATGGTGTCTTGTTCTTAGGCTTGACTACTAGAACTCTGTTTTGGACATAGCAAGCAGTATTAACTGCTTCAGCCCAGAAAGTAATTGGAAGTTTTGAATCAGCTAACAGAGATCTAGCAGCCTCAATCAGTGTCATATTCCTTCTCTCAGCAACACCATTTTGTTGTGGAGTCCTAGGAGCACTGTATTACCTCTCAATTCCTTTTTCCTCACAAAAGGTGTTTAGGTCAAGATTTTTAAATTCAGTACCATTATCTGACCTAATGACTTTTACCTTTTGATTTGTTTGGTTTTCAATTCTTAGAATAAAGGATTTGATCAGTCCACTTGTCTCATCCTTAGTCCTTAGAAAATATACCCAAGTAAATCTAGAGTAATCATCAACGATAACTAAGCAGTATGATTTCTTACCTATGCTCATGACATTTGTAGGACCAAACAGATCCATATGCAACAACTGAAGAGAAGAAGAAATTGTATTCAACTCTTTGGACTTATGAGAAGTTTTGTGTTGTTTGCCTTTGAGACAAGCAACACAATGATCATCACATGAAAAGACTTTTGAAGGCAGACCTCTTACAAGGTTGTTTTTAACAAGTTTTTTTAATATTTTAAAGTTCATGTGACACATCCTTCTGTGCCAAAGTGATGATTCATCCAACGAGGCTTTTGAAACAAGACAGTTTAGGGATGAATCATTTGAAAATTTTTCCATATCCAAACAATAGACATTATCCTTTCTAGGAGTTCTTAGTAGTATCATCTTTTCATCAACTACCTTGAATCCAGGAGCAAGGATAATGCATTCTGAATCAGTGAATAATATATTATGCTTTTTGTCACAAACCTGTTATACACTTAACAGGTTGTACCTTAACTGCTCAACATAGTAAACATCTTCAAAGGTCATCTTACCTTTTGTTACATCTCCCTTACCACTAATCTTACCTCCATCTGGAGTATTACCAAAGGCAACATGCCCTCCATCAATTTTCTTGAAATTCTTGAGGCAAGCCATGTTCCCTGTTGTCAGGATCGAATTCTTAACAAGAATTAATTCTCAGAAACTAATATCAAAGAAGTTGCGGAAAAACACTTTGATATTTAATAAAACAGTAATCAAACACAGTATATAATGATCAAACAGTAAACTTGTATTGAATGCTTAAAGCTACAAAATTACACACTCAACCTCAATATTGATGAACAGGCTCACCAATACGAATTCTACTTCTCTAGAATTAGGATCTATGCCTTGAGGTTGATTTCTCTCTTGAAAAATAATTAAAAAAAGTTCTTTTTATCTATTCTAAACATTCTATACATATACTGATAAAAAGATAATTACAAAGAAGAAACAAATCTTCAGTATATCTTCCATGTATATCTTCTAAGTATATCTTCAGTATATCCAGCTGTAGTATTTTCCATCCGGATCTCTTTAGCAGCACTAATAATGCTCAGCAGCATTAACTACATCTAGCAGCATTAACTGCAAGCAGTACTAACTACTAGCAGTACTAACTAGCTAAGCAGTACTAACTTTGTTCAAGCAGTACTAACTTTAACTAGCAGTAGTAATTCTACTAGCAGTAGTAACACTTAGCAGTATTAATCTTCAACTTGTTCTGGCAGTAGTAACTACATTTATACTAGCAGTAGTAACTACACTTAGTAGAATCTTCAGTTCCCAACAATCTCCCCCTAACTTGACTTTTAGAAGAGAAGTCAAGTTCTTCAGATATTCTTCCAGATACTCTTTTTAATGCTCCCAAAACTTCCAAGATTACGCTGCTAAGTCTGGATTCAGTCCCAAACTCTGATTGATTATTCTCTGAATGAGATACTTGGCCATTTCTGAATTTGGTGCACAACCCAACTTCTTCTTTAGCATTGCATGAACCTTCAGTCTGGTGTGATTATATACTCTATCCACTAGGAAGTATTCTGTGTGATTTCTATCCAAAGTCACTGCATATACTCCACTAGTTTCATATAGAGTCCAACTTGTGACTTCTTTAAACACACTCTTGATGACCTGGTCCACTTCTTCAGGTTTGAACATCATGCATAGATACTCCATCACCAGTTTTGTAAGAGAAATTCCTGGAGTATTCAGATGGTCTGCATACAGCTTAATTCCTATGTCAAACATCTCTTCTATATCAGATCTAGAGCATGTTCTGACAATCTTGACCCAAGTGTTGAATACTTCATACTTATCACCCTTCCTCTTGAGTCTGATGTAATCTTTTCCATCCATTGTCAGTACATCCCAGTGAATGATCTCTGGTGGCTTAACTCCAACAGGTTCTGCAGAAATTGGTTCAGGCACTTTGTCCATCACTACCATATATAAGCTTACATCATCTTTGATTGATGACCCTTGCTGGCTTGATGACTCAGGTGCCACTTCTTCTTCAGCAACATTTTGTTCTTCTTCTATTCTAGACTTCTTATCTTTCTTTCTTTTGGCCATCATCTTGGTTCTTTTCAAAGTCTTTTGAACCTGTACTAGAGTAGCTTCCTTCTTCTCATCTTCCTTTTCCCTTTCCATTTCTTTGATTGGAGTTCCCTCTTCACTTTCAGGGAATGGTTGATTCATATCTATATCATTACTCTCCTTGGCCTTCTTTTCAAACTCTACTCTTTTCTTTTCATTGCTCTTCAGATTCCCCATTTCCTTTTCATAGAGCTCTCTGATTTGATCAAAACTCATCTTCACAAACATTTCTTTCTTTACCCCAATTGCACTCCTCAAGAAAGTTATCATTTTGTTTCTTTCCTGAGTGGCAAGGTAAGTTTGTGAAGGTCTTCTTTTCTTTAGACTTGTATTAGCCATCATAGCCTTTCTCAGACTTATAGCCCTTTGTTTAGCCTTTTCAGTTTCAAGCCCCTTTTGATAAGCTTTATTTAGCTCAGCAGCTAAAGCCTTTGCCATTTCCCTGTCCTTCTCCACCTGAGCTCTTTCTTCTTTTTCCATCTCCTTCTGCATTTTCCTTGCTAAAGCTTCATCTGATTCAACCAACCTTTGCTTCTTGATTGGTTGATCAGATTCCACTATCTTTTCTTTTCCCTTATTCTTTGATTCTGCAGCTTTGTCTTTCTGTTCTGATTTTCTGTCTCTCCCTTCATTTATGACCACTCCCTTTGCTTTGGGAGTGTCATTCTTAGCTTTGATTAGCACTTCAGCTACTTCAATTTCTGTTGGTGTTAACTCTGTTACTGCTGCTTGTGAGGTTTCAGCAGCATTAACAGTTTATGCTTCCTTCTCCCCCTCAACTTCAACTCTTTCTTTATCAATCTCCCTTTCCCTTGATGCTTCTTCCATGTTGATCTCCCCCTTTTTGGGAGCATCAGTCTCTGGTTTCCTCTTTCTGAGCACAAATTGTTTCTTCTTCTTTTGCAAAATCAGTTTCCTTACCATTTGCTTCAACTGGATGATTTGTTCTTGTTGTGACAGTACAATGAGTTTTATCTCTTCTATTTCTTTGCCCTGTTTGAGTACATCCATGTTGATGTTGCCCATTGCCTCCATCAATTCATCATAGTTATATCTGTCCTCACCTTCTCCAGGAGTGTTACCCCCTATTGAAGGATCATTGGATCTTTTAGTAGTGGAAGTCTTCTGCCTAGCAGAAGCACTATCCACCCCTGTGGTTTCTTGGCACCAGGGACCTTCAAATGATTGCTCATTCAAAGTTGCCATGGGGGAGGTCTTATTGATGTTACCACTGTCCTCCTCTGTGTTAGCAGGAGTAGTGGCAGCCTCATCACCCATATGCTCTATCTCCTCCTCAGAGAGCACCTCCTTTGGGTTGGGAGACACCCTTGTGGTTTCCCTTTGGATATTCTCTAGGGGAGAATTCTCCCTTAGAGGGCTTAAAGGCTGTGTGGGTGATGGTACAAGAAGGGAAGGAGCCTTCTTTACCTGTTTTCTTTGATAAGTTTGGGTAATTGGAGAGGTTGGTTTTGTAAGAATGGACTGGGGAATTGTTTTTGAGTGAGAAGGTTGGACTTGGCTCGCAGTGGGATGGTCTAATGAGGGCCTTGACCCTGCTGCCATACCTTCAGTGTTTTGGGACACCACCATCATTGTAGAGAACAATGGGGTGTCAACTCCTTCCGAGTCCCCTGCAGATCTTCTCATATTTGAGAAAACCTTGCCTTTTGGGGGTTTAGGTACATATACCCCAACAGGTTGAGGTATATCCGTCAATTCATGGTTAATTACTTCCTGAACAAATCTGGGATACATAAAGAAACTCTTTTTGTTTCCCATATTTGATACAAGATCACTGAAAATCATCTTTGAGAAATTGTACCTTCTGGATGTAGCCAAGCATACCAAAGCATATGCAATTGGACTGCTGAACTCACTCCATCCAGTGGTCTTTTTGGAGATGCAATGCATCAGGGTATGAACAAGAAAACGCCATTGGGGTGAAAACTTTGCTTTTGAGAATTTGAAAACACCCAATTGGCCTCCATACCCCATTCTAGTAAGATTAGAAAACAGTTCATCATTAGAGATAGACATTATACCAGAGGCATCGTCTAGACGTAGACTGATGCGAATGACTTCTTCAGTAACTGTAAGTGAGTGATCACAGATTCTTGTCTTGATCATTTGCACACCATTTTCCACAACAATGGTTGCATTAGCCCAGAACTGCCTTTGGTGCTCAATGTAGATTGTAGGTGATACAGTAAGAGCATGAGCAATGTGGCTCGACTTCAGAAAGTCGACTATCTGATGAAAACCTTCAGCTTGTTTTGGCTTTTGTAGCATCGCAATCTCGTTGTGCTCGTCGATGAATGTCATGGATGCCATTGATCTTAGTGAACACTTGCCTGAAAACTTCGAACTTGAGAGAGAAAAGGTTTTGAGCGCAAGAGAACAGTATGCAAAGAGTCGTTATGAACTTTTAGGCGGGCAAAAAGTATTTATAGTATTCGGAATATAAGCAGTATTAACCTAGAGCAGTATTAACTAACTAGCAGTATTAACCGCGAGCAGTATTAACTAACTAGCAGTATTAACCGCGAGCAGTATTAACTGAACTAGCAGTATTAACTACTAGCAGTATTAACTAACTAGCAGTATTAACCGCGAGCAGTATTAACCACGAGCAGTATTAACTGTACTAGCAGTATTAACTACTAGCAGTATTAACTGAACTAGCAGTATTAACTACTAGCAGTATTAACTATACTTACTCCTTTTAAACTTGCTAAATACTGAGTACGGCTATGCATATCCTGAAAAGAAGATTAGTAACACCAAGAATAAAAATATACAGGTATAAAACCACTTTTTGAGAAGAAGATTATTCAAAGTTTATCATTCCCACACTTGTTACCAAGAAAGTGAATCTACCCACATCAAAAGCTTTAGTGAATAGATCAGCAAACTGATTATCAGTGTGAACTTTGACAACTTGAATAAGTTTCTTTTCATTACAATCTCTTATAAAGTGATACCTGATTTCAATGTGCTTTGTCTTTGAGTGCTTGACTGGATTATTTACAATGCTAATAGCACTGCTGTTGTCAATAAAGATTGGAGTGTGTAGAAAGGTTACCCCATAATCCAGCATCTGATTCTGAATCCATAAGACTTGAGAACAGCAACTTGCAGCTGCTATGTACTCTGCCTCTGTTGTAGATGTGGATACTGTGGTTTGTTTCTTGCACTGCCATGAGACTAGTCTAGCACCCAAAAACTGACATCCTCCAGAAGTAGATTTTCTGTCCAAGTTTGCCCCACCTAGATCACTGTCTGAGTATGCTATTAGGTCAAAAGGTGAGTTATGAGGATACCAAAGTCCCAATCTGGGTTGCCCTTTGAGATATCTGAATATCCTCTTAACAGCTTGAAAGTGAGATTGCTTTGGCCTAACTTGAAATCTTGCACATACACAGACTGGAAACATAATATCTGGCCTTGATGCTGTGAGATACATGAGAGAGCCAATCATGGATCTATAAAGATGCACATCCATATCCTCCCCCTCAAGATCTGCTGTGATCTGCTTGTGTGTTTCCATAGGTGTGCTGGCAGGTTTTGATTCTGAGAACCCAAACTTGGTTAGAATATCCTGCACATACTTGGATTGACATATAAAAATGCCATCTGACTTCTGTTGAACTTGGAGTCCAAGGAAGAAAGTAAGTTCCCCCATGGAACTCATTTTGAACCTTTGATGCATTAAGTCCTCAAACTCCTTGCACATATTGTTTCTTGTAGACCCAAAAATAATGTCATCAACATAGATTTGGACCAGCAAGATATCCTTCTTCTTTCTTTTGATAAATAGAGTCTTATCAATAACTCCTCTTTCAAAGTCATTTTCCAAGAGATAGGATGACAGGGTGTCATACCATGCTCTTGGGGCTTGATGTAGTCCATAAAGTGCTTTCTTTAATTTGTATACTCTGTCTGGATAGCTTGGGTTTTCAAACCCTGGTGGTTGACAGACATATACTTCTTCTTCAATTGACCCATAGAGAAAAGCACTTTTTACATCCATTTGGTAGACTTTGAAGTTCATGTAAGAAGCATAGGCTAGGAATAGTCTGATTGCTTCTATCCTAGCTACAGGTGCAAAAACTTCTTCATAATCTATGCCCTCTTCTTGAGTGTAGCCTTGAGCTACCAGCCTTGCTTTGTTTCTTATAACAATACCTCTTTCATCTCTCTTGTTTCTGAAGATCCATTTTGTGCCAATTGCTCTGTGACCTTTAGGAAGGTCTACTAGATCCCACACATCTTGTAGCTTGAACTGTAACAATTCTTCTTGCATTGCTTCTATCCAGCTAGATTCTTTCATAGCATCATGTGCCTTTTTAGGCTCAAGCTGGGATAGAAAACATGAGAGCACTGTATGCTGTTGATCTTGCATTTCCTGAAGCCTGCTTTGATGTCTAGTCATCATGGGAGAAGAGACATCACCTATTATCAATTGTGGAGGATGATTCTTTTGAACTCTTGTGTTATGACTAGGTTGTACATTCAGTCCATCCTCTAGATTAGAGTCATGCAATTCAACTGAAGTGTCTTCAGATGTCACTTCTGATTCTTGAGTCTCCTCATCTCTAGTGTCTTCTTCACTCTGACTTGGTTCAGTAAATGATTCCTTTTCACAGTCTTCAATTACTGTGGGTATGGGAAAAATCACAGATTTAGATATACTTTCTTGAACTTGTGTGATCTCTGATTCTCCACCACCTGTTCCTGTATACTCATTACTAAATCCAAAAGAGTTAGTTAGTGAATCAATGTCAAATAGCCACTGAGGTCCAGACCCAACAGGATTTGGTGTGTTCTCATTGCATTTGACATTGTCACTCTCTTCAATTATTCTAGAAGAAGAGTTAAAAACTCTGTAGGCCTTACTCTGAGATGAATATCCAACAAGAAATCCATCATCTGCTTTGCTATCAAACTTACCTAAGTGAGATTTGGTATTTAGAATTGTACAAGGACACCCAAAAGATTTGAAGAAACCAATAAAAGGTTTTCTTTGATTTAAAAGCTCATATGGGGTCTTGTTCTTTTGCTTGACCACTAGAACTCTGTTTTGGACATAACAGGCAGTATTAACTGCTTCAGCCCAGAATGTAATTGGCAATTTTGAATCAGCCAACAGAGATCTAGCAGCCTCTATTAGTGTCCTATTTCTCCTTTCAGCAACACCATTCTGTTGAGGAGTTCTAGGAGCACTATATTGTCTCTCAATACCTTTTCCTTCACAAAAAGTGTTTAAATCATGATTTTTAAATTCAGTTCCATTATCTGATCTAATGACTTTTACTCTTTGATTAGTTTGGTTTTCAATTCTTAGAATAAAGGATTTGATAAGACCACTTGTTTCATCCTTAGTCCTTAGAAAATATACCCAAGTAAATCTGGAGTAATCATCAACAATAACCAAGCAGTAAGATTTCTTGCCTATACTCATAACATTTGTAGGACCAAACAGATCCATATGCAATAACTGGAGACAAGAAGAAACAGAATTTAACTCTTTGGTCTTATGAGAAGTTTTGTGTTGTTTGCCTTTAAGACAAGCAACACAATGATCATCACATGAAAAGACTTTTGAAGGTAAACCTCTTACAAGGTTATTTTTAACAAGATTGTTCATAGTCTTGAAATTCATGTGACACATCCTTCTGTGCCAAAGGGAGGATTCATCTATAGAAGCTTTTGAAACAAGACAATTTAAAGATGAATCACTATCAACATTGTCCAAATCAAGACAGTAAACATTGTCCTTCCTTGGAGTTCTAAGTAGTATCATGCTTTCATCAACTACCTTGAACCCTGGAGCAAGAATCATACACTCAGAATTAGTAAATAATATACTATGTTGTTTGTCACAAACCTGTGATACACTTAACAGGTTGTACTTTAATTGATCAACATAGTAGACATCCTCAAATGTCATCTTACCTTTGGTGACATTACCTTTTCCACTTATCTTACCACCAGTAAGATTGTCTCCAAATGCAACATGTCCTCCATTAATTTGCTTGAAATCCTGAAGGCATGACATGTTGCCAGTCATGTGCCTAGAGCAACCACTATCAACATGCCATATGCTCTTTCCCTTGAGCTGTTGGTTGCCCTGCACATTAAATAAATCAATTAGTATGATTGGGGACCCAAGCCAAAGTGATCTTGGGTCTGCCTTTCTCATCAAAGTATTTACATTCCTTTTTAATGAGGTTTTTAAACTCAGAGCACTCTTTATGAGAGTACTTTGTCAATATGATTGGCTTAGCAGAATTAATACTGGAAGCAGTACTAACCTTAGAAGTACTAACAGAGTTAGCAGTACTAACAGGTGTAGCAGTACTAACAGGTTTAGCAGCATTAACATTGTTAGCAGTAGTATTACTTCTAGCAGCACTATCATTGTCAGCAGCACTATTTGTGGTAGCAGTACTAACAGTTTTAGTGCTTTTAGGAATCCACATATTGACACTTTCTTTAACAGAATACTTTTTCTTCATGTGGCTTTTAGTTTTAACAGTTTTCTTAGCCACATGGTTCTTTTCAATTTTCTTATAATCAAAGGATTTTTGCATGGATCTTTGGAAATTCATTCTTTGGTTCATAGGATTGAAATAACAGAATTTTGCAAGATGATTCAATTTGCCACAGATAAAACAAGGTTTTGGTCTATTGATTTTGCTCAGATCAACCCCTTGTTTATGTGCCCATTGATTATTCCAGTTTCTTTGATTTCCCCTCCTTTTGTCCTGTTTTTGGGGTTCATTCTTCTTACAAGTACACTGTTTGCAAGGACCTGGATTCACAACTGTGGTCTGTTTATAATGGACCTTACCAGACTTTTCCTCTGTCTTTTCTATGTTCTTGGATTTGATCCAAGCCCTTCCACAATCCTCATTGGTGATAATGTTGTTTTCTATAGAAGTCTCACCACTCACCTTGTTATTCTTACTCTTGCCAACCTCTTTCTCAGTCTTATCCTCAACAATTACCTCATCTAAGGGATCTATTTCAGTGGCTCCCTCAGGCAAGTCCTTCCTATCTTTGGTGTCTAACAGGTCTGAAGTAGGAGGAATGTAATTGTTGTTATATGGTGGAGGTGTGGCATTATACCCAATTCCTCTTCTTAATTTATCATGAATCTGATTTTGCAGTAAGGAGTCCATTGCTTTAGAAGCATTGGAAAACTTTTCTACATCAAGCTTAACCTTGGTTAACTCCTCTTTCAGTTTTTCACTCTCCTCTTTAGATTTGGTCAGTTTAAGTTCTAAATCCTTTTTCTCCCACTGCCAGTAATTAGTGTCATATGAGTGTTGTAGTTCATTGGCTTGAAAACCTTTAATTTGATCTTCAAATCTCTCTACTATCCTCACATAGTCTTTTATATCCTTTTCTAGTCTCTTCAGGTCATCACTCATCTTCTGATTGTGATCCCTGTACCTTTTAACAGTGTCTATGCAAGTTTTAGAACAGAGATTAGAACTTACCTCAGATGGGAGATCAGATACTTTAGCCATAAGAGCTTGATTCTGAATAGCTTCTTCTGCTTGATCACTCCAATCAAACCCCATTCCTTGTTGAGAAACAAGGGCTTGAGCAGAGTTTCTGTTGTTATTGAAGCTTCCAGATTGAGCTTGTTGATGGTTGTTGTTGTGAGACATTCCACTTCTGCATTCTCTAGCAAAATGTCCCTTCAGATGGCATTTGTAGCATTCTACCTTTGATTTATCAAACCCTGCTCCATCTTCTCTTCTTTGTGAGAAGTTGTTTCTTCCAGTCCTCTTAATAAACTTTTTAACCCTCATGGAGAGCATGGCCATCTGCCATTCCATCTCTTCCAGATCATCAGGATGAAGTTGATCTAAGTCGTCATTGATCAAAGAAGAATTTCCATGATTAGAAAGAAGAGCTTCAAATACATAATCATTGCCTTTATCTAGATTTGATCCATTAGCAGCATTAACTGATTCAGAGTTAGCAGTAGAATCAATTGATGCTGATAGGAGTGCAGCATTATGAACATATCCAGAAGGCTTCTTCTTTGCCTCCACCTCAGCTTCAAATACTCTAAGATCATTGTACAGATCATCAAGTTCTTTGTCTTCCAACTGATCATTCTGTCTGAATGACACAGTGTACATGGTCCATTCATCTCCAAGGGACCTTAAGAACTTTCTGTTCACATCATCTTGATCAATCTGTACTCCCATAGTAGCTAGTTCACCAATTAGTTTATTAAACCTGTCAAAAGTTTGAGTCATGGACTCATTCTTAGTTGAGATGAAGTTTTCATACTGTTGTTTTAAGATTGCCTTTTGATTTCTCTTGGTACTTTTAGTACCTGAGAATCTCTTCTCTAGAGCATTCCAGAGCATCTGTGCATCAGTACAATTGCAGAATTGGTGTTGATACTCATTTGGAATGGCCAAGAGCAGTGTGCTCAAGGCTTTCATCTCTGTCTGTCTTGATTTCCTGTCTGTATCTGTCTTTGGAGGAGTTCTTTTGCCATCTTCACCAATCTTTCCTCCATCAGATGGGCCATTCTCAATGATGTCCCACATGGAGTAATCTGTGAGGAGAATATATTGCTTGATTCTGATTTTCCACATGTCAAATTCATTGGATCTGAGCATTGGAACTTTTGAGACCAAAGTACTGCTTGATTCTGTAAGATTTTCCATGATGAATAACTGTTTCTGAGAGAATTTTGCTCTGATACCACTTGTCCGGATCGAATTCTTAACAAGAATTAATTCTCAGAAACTAATATCAAAGAAGTTGCGGAAAAACACTTTGATATTTAATAAAACAGTAATCAAACACAGTATATAATGATCAAACAGTAAACTTGTATTGAATGCTTAAAGCTACAAAATTACACACTCAACCTCAATATTGATGAACAGGCTCACCAATACGAATTCTACTTCTCTAGAATTAGGATCTATGCCTTGAGGTTGATTTCTCTCTTGAAAAATAATTAAAAAAAGTTCTTTTTATCTATTCTAAACATTCTATACATATACTGATAAAAAGATAATTACAAAGAATAAACAAATCTTCAGTATATCTTCCATGTATATCTTCTAAGTATATCTTCAGTATATCCAGCTGTAGTATTTTCCATCCGGATCTCTTTAGCAGCACTAATAATGCTCAGCAGCATTAACTACATCTAGCAGCATTAACTGCAAGCAGTACTAACTACTAGCAGTACTAACTAGCTAAGCAGTACTAACTTTGTTCAAGCAGTACTAACTTTAACTAGCAGTAGTAATTCTACTAGCAGTAGTAACACTTAGCAGTATTAATCTTCAACTTGTTCTGGCAGTAGTAACTACATTTATACTAGCAGTAGTAACTACACTTAGTAGAATCTTCAGTTCCCAACACCTGTCATGTGCCTAGAGCAACCACTATCAACATGTCAAATGCTCTTTCCCTTGAGCTGTTGGTTGCCCTGCACATAAGATAAATCAATTAGTATTGACTGGGAACCCAAGCCAAAGTGTTCTTGGGCCTCCCTTTCTCATCAAAGTACTTACACTCCTTTTTGATGAGATTTTTAAATATAGAATACTCTTTACTAGAGTACTTTGTCAAGATGATTGGTCTAGAAGCACAAACACTAGAAGCAGTACTAATTTTAGAAGTACTAACAGAGTTAGCAACACTAACATGTTTAGCAGTACTAACCTTGTTTGAAGCATTAACAGAGATAGCAGTATTAACATCTGAAGAAGTACTAACAATGTTAGCTTTAGAAGTACTAATACTCTCAGCAGCACTAACATTGATAGCAACAGTATTGCTTCTGGCAGTACTATCTTTGTCAGCAGCACTATTTGTGGTAGCAGTACTAACAGTTTTAGTGCTTTTGGGAACCCACATCTTGACACTCTCTTTTACAGTCTTTTTCTTCATGTGGATTTTAGATTTAACAGGTTTTTTAGCCACATGGTTCCTTTTAACCTTCCTATAACCAAAGGGTTTTTGCACAGATCTTTGAAAATTTATCCTTTGGTTAATAGGATTAAAATAACAGTGCTTGGCAAGATGGTTCATTTTGCCACATATGAAACAAGGTTTTGGTCTGATGATTCTACTCAAATCAACTCCTTGTTTCTAAGCCCACTGATTATTCCAATTTCTTTGATTGCCCCTCCTTTTATCATGCTTTAAGGGTTCAGACTTATTACCTGCACACTGTTTGCAAAGAACATGATTCACAACTGTATTCTGCTTGTAATGGACCTTTTTAGACTTTCCCTCAGTCTTCTCTACGCCATCAGATTTGACCCAATCCCTTCCACCACCCTCATTGGTAAGAATGTTATTTTCTAAGGGAATCTCACCACTCACAGTATTATCCTTACTCTTACCAGCTTCTTTCTCAGTCTTGTCCTTAACAACTACTTTATCTAAAGGATCTATCTTAGTGGCTCCCTCATGCAAGTCCTTCCTATCCTTGGTCTCTAGCAAGTCTGATTTAGGAGGGATATAGTTGTTGTTGTATGGTGGTGGTGTGGTATTGTACCCAATTCCTGGTTTAAGCTTATCATGGATTTGGACCTTTAGAATTGAATCCATGGCTTTAGAAGCATATGAAAACTTTTCCACATCTAGCTTAACCTTGGCTAGCTCTCCTCTCAACTTTTCATTCTCCTCCCTAGACTTTGTCAGTTGGATTTCTAGATCATTTTTCTCCCACTTCCAGTAATTTGTATCATATGTGTGTTGAAGTTCATTAGCTTGGAAACCTTTAATTTGTTCCTCAAACCTCTCAACAATATTCACATAGTCTTTTCTATCCTTTTCTAACCTCTTAAGGTCATCACTCATACTTTGGTTGTGATCCCTGTACCTTTTAACATTGTCTATACAAGTTTGAGAACAGAGATTAGAAAGTACCTCAGTTGGGAGATCTGATACCTCTGCCATGAGAGCTTGATTTTGGATGGTCTCTTCTGCTTGATCACTCCAGTCAAACCCCATTCCTTGTTGAGAAACAAGAGCTTGAGCAGAGTTTCTGTTCTGGTTGAAGCTTCCAGTCTGAGCTTGTTGGTGGTTGTTATGAGACACTCCACTTCTGCATTCCCTGGCAAAGTGTCCCTTCATGTGACACTTGTAGCACTCCACCTTTGACTTATCAAAGCCTGCTTCATCTTCTCTTCTTTGGGAGAAGTTGTTCCTCCCAGTCCTCTTGATGAACTTCTTCACCCTCATAGAAAGCATGGCCATCTGCCATTTAATATCCATCTCTTTAAGATCATCAGGATGAAGCTGTTCCAAGTCATCATTGATTAAAGAAGAGTTACCATGGCTGGAAAGAAAGGCTTCAAAAACGGATTCATTGCCTTTTTCTTGATTTACTCCACTGGCAGCATTAACTGATTCAGGGTTAGCAGTAGAATCAGTTGATGCTGATAGGAGTGCAGCATTATGAACATATCCATTAGGTTTCTTCTTTGCTTCCACTTCAGATTCAAACACTCTCAGATCATTGTACAGATCATCCAGTTCCATTTCTTCCAATTGGTCATTCTGTCTGAATGAAACAGTGTACATGGTCCATTCATCTCCAAGAGATCTGAGGAACTTTCGGTTGACATCATCTTGTTCCATATGGACTCCAACAGTAGCCAACTCACCAATTAACTTATTGAATCTATCAAAAGTTTGAGTCATAGACTCCTTCTTTGAAGATGTAAAATTCTCATATTGCTGCTTGAGAATATCCCTTTGATTCCTCTTAGTGCTCTTGGTGCCAGCAAATCTCTTTTCTAAAGAATTACATAGAATCTGAGCATCAGTGCAGTGGTGAAACTGATGTTGATACTCATTAGGAATGGCCAAAAGCAGGGTGCTTAAGGCTTTCATCTCCAATTGTCTCACTTTCTTCTCAGCATCAGTTTTTGGAGGTGGTCTTCTTCCATCTTGTCCAATTTTACCTTCAGCAGAGGGACCATTCTCAACAATGTCCCATATAGAAAAGTCTATAAGGAGGATGTACTGTTTGATCCTAATTTTCCACATGTCAAACTCATTAGGTTTGAGCATGGGAACCTTTGAAACAAGAGTACTGTTTGATTCAACTGTGTTGTCCATGATGAATGAAGGTTTCTGAGAATACTAGGCTCTGATACCACTTGTCAGGATCTGATTCTTAACAAGAATAATGAAACTCATAAACAATATTAAAGAAGTTGCGGAAAAACACTTTAATATTCAAATATCAATGTAACAATAAAGTAGAAATCACAACTTGTAAACTTTATTGAATGATAAAAGTTACAAACTTTCACACAAAACCTCAATCTTGATGAACAGACTCACCAAGACGAATTCTACTTCTCTAGAACTAGGGTTGTAAACCTTAAGGTTAATTCTTTCTTAAAACAAAAACTCAGAATACTCGTATCCTAACCTATTCTGAATAATTCTATACATATACTGAAAATAAAAGATAACTACAAAACATAAAAGATCTTCAGTATATTCTTTCATAGTTATCTTCAACCTTCCATGATTATCTTCAAAACTTGATCTGCTCAACTTACCAAGATTATCACATAAGCAGTATTAAGTTGTAGCAGCATTAACACTCTGAGCAGTATTAATCTTTACCAGCAGTAGTAACTATGCTTAGCAGTATTAATCTTCATCAAGCAGTATTAATTTGGCTCAGCAGTATTAAGCATGTTGTACTTGCAGTAGTAATCATACTTAAACAAATCTTTAGTTCCCAACAACTCCCTAGAGACCGAACAGACAATAAGATCGCGTATCCTTGAGGTGTAGCTCGGCAGAGCAGGCAATAAGGGATATGGTGTGGTGGAGACTTGAAATATAGTCATGACTGGAGGTGTAGCTCGGCAGAGCAGGCAATACGGTCACGATCTGAGGTGTAGTTCAACAACATAGTTATGTGGTTTAACTTTGTGTTCCACCACGTACAATGGAATCGGGTATCCCCCGTCACCGGAAGGTGCTATTTGGGTATATTATTGTGTCATTTTATTATCCATGTTTTCGGTGACGTTTTACTTATGGGGACATGTTTACTCAAGATTTAAGGGTTGCGTTTTATGACATCCACGTTTGAAGGATTTCGAGAAGTAAAGTTTTATTTCATATTTTTATAAATTAAGAGTTTTGCTTATTATTCACGTTTTGGTTGAGTTTGGGATTAAAGTGGTTTTTAAGAGAGAAGGTTCAGGTTGGGTTCTTTGTTCTAAAGATGTACTTTTGAAAAATGGTGTCGTTTGTTATTTAAAGTAAATATGTCAGAAAGTCTGTGATTTAAACTACTTTATTTCCCTTTTTCAAATATATTTATTTCATGTTGTAAACTCTTGAACTCACTAGGCGTTAGCCTAACCTTTTTATTTGTCGGCATGTGCATCAGGTTCCGGTTGGGGGAAGAGGTTCTAGCTTTTTGGTGAAGTGTTGAGTGCTTAGAGTTTGTGCAAGGGTGAGTAGCTTGATGAAGTCTTCCGCATTAGTCGTTGATAAGAGCAACTGTTTCTTTGGGGTTTTAGTAACACCCGACTATGATTGTCTTTCTGCGAGACTTGACATTTTAGTTATTAAAGTTAAATCCAATATTCTTTTGAGGTGTCTCAAGTGATGATTGTAAAATAGATTATATCCTTTTTGTTGTATAATTTGGAAGTTTTAAATTAGTTGCTCTGTTCATTTTCGAGGGTGTTACAAGTTGGTATCAGAACTTAAGTTTGAGAGAATTAGGTATTGATCGTAGGATGCCTAGACTCAAACTAGCGTTTTTATAAGTGATTGTAAGTGATGTTGCACGTTAGGAACCTTAAGATAAGATATTTTGGAGTTGATCGAGTCGCTAGAAACGGGAAACTTGTCGAGGGTCGCAAGGATGAGCATGTACGGTACGTTCACAATGGCACCTGGCCAGTATCGTGGTGAACCTACATGTTACATGTGTATACTTGAACTACCTTGGTATGCTGACCGTTGGGGTAGTAAGGAAGTTTCTAAGCGAGTAATTTAAGTAAGGATTGATGGTTATAGCAATGTTACTTTGGGATGATAGTTAAGCGCGTTGAATGCACTAAGTTGACCACTTTGAGTCGGACCTATTGGTCGGATTAGAACCACAGGTGTGTTAATTGGCTCTATTTCAAGAAGGAATTGTAAGGAGAACCGATGAAATCATGATCACCTAAAGATGTTTGAACATCCGGATGATATTAGTATGGCGGAAAAAATTGAGGAATGTGATTTCGAGGTATCGAGTGCCGACTAAATCCATGCACGACATTTATTTCTAAAATGAGTTTGCATTATTTGTTCCTCATGTTTTCAAAGCATAAAGTGAGTTATATTACGAAATCTTGGTAAGATGTTTAGCATTCATCAAATTTTAAACCATGAGTTTAAACATGCACGAAATTGTGTTGTTGTTCGTGGTTACAAATATTTTTGTTTATTGGAAATCCCTTCATCCTCGTTGTGGGTCTAACTCTATTTTTGGATATTATAAGATCCGTATTTTTATGTCATTTTGGGTATTGGACAAATAACTGTATAATTTTTAACTTTAACATTGGATCTCCTCCATGTATGTTAAGGTTTTAAAGGAAGAGTTGTCCCCATGTTCTTGAGTCAGAATTTTATGAAGGATTTGGTTTGTGTGAGTCGTGTTTAATTTTATGGGTATAGTTTTGCGGCATTTGGGGTGTGTAAGTGTACTTTGAGATGCGTGGGTTTTAATTTCATCGCGTGTAAATTAAAACGTTTATTGGGCGTCGTGTCTCATCAAAGTCGTGTTGAAAATGGTCATTTTATCTTACGAGGTGGTTTTAGAATTTTGACATTTTAGACTTATTGTTGTTTTATACTTTTATGTTGGGGAATGAAAATTTTGACGCCGCTTGCTTTAAGCAATAATGGGATTTATGAAAATTCAGTCGGGTTTTATTGTGTCCTATTTTACGACATTTTGCGTCGCATAAATAAGTTTTGGAATGTGTATGCATGCTTTATTGTGTACGTCAATTTATAGGTTCTGTTAATAAATGTCGTCCCATGTGCTCTTTTGGGAAGTTTCAAAACCTTATGTCTTTCTCTTTCGGGTTATAAAATTGTTAATCGCGGTACGCTTTTTGCATTTGGATTTAAATTATACTGTTGATGTGAGTAAGCATATAAACGACTTATATTATCTCAGTTATTGATTTTACTGTTAGAAATTTTCCGCAATGCATTAAGCGAGTTAGCGGTATTCATGTCGTTGTAGTTATTATTTTGGTCAAATGTGTTCATCGGTACGGCTCAAAGTTTTAAACTCGATTTGGAATTTAATTGCTTTCTCATCGTTCTACCGAGCTTTGAGGAATAAACTGATACATATGGGGTTTGTGTAGAATTTTATGCCATAACGTTTTTGGTTAGAGAAGAAACATTTTAAAGATAAAAATTGTGAAGTTCTCATTTAGGGTTATACAAACAGTTATTGCACGTGTTGTGGTGCAGGAATTAATTTATAGTGTAAATTTTGTTGCACACCTGTTGTTACCATTTTATTTACGAAAATGTTGATCAAACAAATTTTGGAAATGGTTTTATACGTGTAGCGTCGGTGATCAATTTTCAACCTATCGAGTGATCGGTAGTGGATTTTACCGCACAAAGCAATTGTTATAAAGCTTGTGTATTTGAAAGTTTCATAAAGGTTTAAATTGGCATAGTTGTTGAAAACATTGAACTCATTAGGCCTATAGATTTAAACCCCTGTCGTGAAAGGAGTTGTAATTAAGGAAATAAGGAGTCCTTGGGAAATGAAGCGTCGGATTATCCGATCCGTGGTCAGTCCGAATTTTGGATTCCAATTTATGAATCGGTGCACGCACGAATAATTGAAGTAGTAGAATTGTGTATTTTCCTAGATATTTAAGTGGTGATATTTCTGCTTCGGTAAACCTTCGGGATAAATCTTTGGGTGGTTGCTTGACTTCGGTAGGATAGGAGCCGATGGGTCAGATGTGTACCATCCGGGTGAGTCTTAAGTAATAAGGAAATTATGGTGATTCGTTTGTCGGAATTTAGTATCATGATAGGTGTCAACTTTGAATCATCGGTGTAAAATATGGAAGGAAATTTTATGGTGGTATATTCACAGTTGAGGTGTAAAAGTTTTGAACATAAGTGTCGACCTTCGATTTGAGGATAATAACCATTGGGATGCTTCATTATACTTCCGATGAAACCGGTGCGTCAGCAATTTAAGTGGTAACCTTGAGAAGATTAGATGATGGAAATTAGGAATCGATCATTGGTAATTCTGTAACCAACAAGGTTTCACTGATTCGTCGACCGATGCTTGACCGCACTCTGGGAATTGGGTAACCGTGTAGTTGGGGTAATTCGTTGTCCACCAATGTCGTGTCGCGTCAATTGAGGAACGGATCGAAGGTTATGAGTGGATCAAAACTAACTAGTGTTAGGAAATATCGTCAAGGAAGGGGACGATGAATCCTTTATAATATGGATTATCGATGATTTGGGTTTAGAATGTCGAGGTAAACCTTAAGTAGAAATCGACTATTGAGGAGACCTTAATGGGACGGAATTAAATGCCTAAGGAATGAGTTCGCTTGGGAGCATTCTTGGTGGAACTATTCTTGAGGGGATATGTGCAACCCAAGGTTGGGAGACAACCGAGATCTTAAGGATAAGAAAGTGGTTGATAAGGACTCGATGTTCGTCTCGTCATCGGTAAAATACATCGGACCGTGAAATGGAGTTGTGATTGTTTTCGTACACGGAGCAAGGTATCGTGTAGGCATTCCTTTTGGGTAGAGAACCGAGTGACCTCACTAAGGGAGACGTTGGGTGTTTGATCGGTGCCAGATTTCGAGGACGAAATCTCTTTCAAGGTTGGGAGGATTGTAACACCCCGATTTTCGAAAGGTATCACTTCAAGATAATACAGAAACCGATATATCAAGGAAAAATAAGATATTTAATCTTGGACTTGAATCCTAGATTTTATAGTCTAGATGGATGAAGGATTCAATTACGAGTCCAACGGTTCTTTCCGGAGCAAAAACGGAGTTATAACGAAGAAGTTATGGCCAAAACAGTGAACAAGAAGAAAACCGGGGGAAACAGTGCATCTCGCGACTTACGCGCAACTTGCACTAGCGGCATAAGTCGCAAAATGCACCTGGTCGAGCTTAAAACCCGACTTTCAGCCCCAAGCTTCTTTTCTTCATATCTTTCTCATCCTATCTCCGATTTGGGTGATTCAAAGTGCTACGGTTTCATTTTTGAGAGCTCTTCAAGGATCTAGCAAGAGATTGGAGGTCTATTGGAGTATACAAGAGTATTTTGTGGTGGTAAGCTCCTCATCCCTCCCTCTTCATCTTCTTCACCCAAGTTTTCTAGGGTTTCATCCACCCTTTGTGCTTCTTTTCATAGATTGGAGGTTTGTAACCATTTTGGTGAACTAGAAGTGTTTTGGTTGGTGGATTCAAGCTTGGGTTAAGGTAATCTTCTATTCTCTTCAGTTATGGAATGTAACGACCGTTAATGTTAAATCTCAGTCATGTATATTTTGGGTGTGGAAATGTTAGCTAAAGCAACTTGAGGGGCCTTTTGGGGCAAAAGTCAAAATTCATGGAGATAGATCATTATTACCCTAAATTCTTTCTCATTTCCCTGGTGGGTGGCGGCTGGCAAAGAAAAAAAAGGGATGAACAAGAGAGCAATCTGTATTTTTGGTGCAATCGAGAGAAATTGAAGAGGAATCAAGAATCGTAGGTTTCTACATTAAGGTAATCTCTTTCTAACATCTCTTCTTTGCAAACTACTTTGATTCAAGTTAGAATGGGGCTCTTTATTTTTTTTAGGATCTGATAAGATTGGTGAAATTGGTGTTCATGTGGAATCCTATTTGATTAAAGGGAGTATTTCGATTTGGGGTATTAGCATAGTACTGTTAATTAGTTTTTGGTTTAGGGAGGATTTCAAGAGGGTTAGATGTCTCGACATTTCCTCTTGTCGTCAAGGAGTCGGGATTGCTACCCTCGGTCACGTGTTGCGACGAGTGTGCGCCTAACTGGGAGACCCTTCCCAGGGAGGCTAAAATCTCGACCGTCTGAGAGAGGTTCACCCGGGGGACTCTCTCTTTTCGGGGCTGTTTGTTTGAGCCACAACCGGGACTACCCGAGAGTGACAACCGGGAGCTGGGGAGCCGGGAAGTGAGATCGTTGGGCTCGATTATAGGCTGAATGCCATGCGAAATGAGAGTAGGTCCAATGGTTCAAAATTAAACATTTAGAGATTAATCTTGTCTTGTGTAACTGAATTTGTAGGAGTCCCTCGCGTCAAGTAGAACTTCTGGTGAATCGATTCTTGCAATCAGGTGAGTTTCTGACTTCTCAACCTTTTAACTTTTTAATGACTTTAAATTGAAATTGGGGTAAATGAGAACAAGTTGTTAACTAAGATTATTTTGTAAAATGTTCTCGTACGTTTGACTGCTTATTTTGCACTTTATATGAATTTATGCGTTAAATGTATCACTCGAGAAATATTGAAATTACGGTGATCACGGAAATCTCACGATTCCAATGTGCGTGGAATTCGTTTCTTGCACATATGGACGGGGAGTTTGCTTGGGCCCCGATGTGAGCGGGGAGTCTGCTTGGGCCCCGATACGAGAGGGGAGTTTACTTGGGCCCCGATCGTGGTTGTGCACATGGTGATGGCAAACTGAAACACAACTGATCATTGTGTATTCCGTTTTGGAACGCAGCCAGGAAGTTAAATTTTGTTAAAATGGTTGTATTTATTTAAATTTCTTGGATTCTTATTTATCATAAATTGTTGCAACTATTATTGTTTATTCAATCTTAACGCTTGTCATGAATTCACTAAACCTTAAGGTCTAACTCTCGTTTTTCATATTTCCAAACCCTTTTTCAGTGAAAGAAAGGTGTAGAAGCAAGAGAGCGGATTTCGGATAGAAGGCATCAATGTTGGCATTAGAAGTTTGTCCGATCTTAGAGATTCTCGGCTGTATATTAGACTTTCGCTGTTAAATTGTTTTCCTTGTATTTTTCGATCTGATTACGTTGGGATCCCTTGAAGGGGAGGTTATTTTTATTATACATCCGGTTTTAGATTTTGGGTTGTTATAAATGGTATCAGAGCCATAGTTTAAGAGATTTAGGTGACCGGGAGGGCCTAAACTTAAGCTGTCAACCTAGAAACACAGCCGAGATATAGGATGCTTGTAGAAATTCCACTCTAGAGGCGCTAATGATAAGGTATCAAGGACTGTCATGTAAGGTAAAGTTGGGATTACACCTGGCCAGTGTAATTACAAATTTACAAGTACATGTATGAGCTTAAATGACCTTACCACACTGGGTGGGGTGAGTGCTTCTTTGTGTGTCTTTAGCAGTTGATGTCATGTCGAGAAGACTAATAAATGTAGGAGTGCGGGTTAAGTTATAATCTTGCAAGTGTTTGACAAAGATTTGATGGGTTGGGTGAGAATAATGTAGAGTAATTGTCGATACTTCTAGGAAGGAGTTGTGTTTGAAGTGTCGGTGGACCAAACAAAAGTAGAACTTTTGGGGTTCAATAAAGAAGTTGTTTAAGACTTTATGCTTGGCGTTTTATGTGAAGTCTCATGTCTAAGTCATTGAGGTGATAATGAGTTTACTGTCAGGATCGAATTCTCAACAAGAATTATGAATACTCAGAAACAATATCAAAGAAGTTGCGGAATAACACTTTGATATTCAATAAAACAGTAAACAAACAGTATATGATTAACAACTTGCAAACTTGTATTAAAATCACAAGATTACACACTCAGCCTCAATCTTGAAGAACAAGCTCTTTCAAGACGAATTCTACTTCTCTAGAATTAGGAACTATGCCTTGAGGTTGATTCTCTCTAGAACTAAAAACTTTAGAATTAAATCTGTAAAAACTATTTTTAAACAATTCTGTCAAATCTATACATATACTGAACAAAAAGATAATTACAAATAAATAAAATATCTTCAGTATATCTTCCATGAATATCTTCAGAATATCCTTGTTTATCACGATCTCTTCATCATTATCTTCACATTACCTTATAAGCAGCATTAAGTCTTGGCAGCATTAACTACTAAGCAGCACTAACCACTAGCAGTACTAACTAGCTAAGCAGTACTAACTTTGTTCAAGCAGCACTAACTTTGACTAGCAGTATTAACTACTAGCAGTAGTAATACTCAGCAGTATTAACTTTGGAGTCTTCTAGCAGTAGTAATTCTGAACTAGCAGCATTAAATACTTGAGTTATTTCTCAGTTCCCAACAATCTCCCCCTAACTTGACTTTTAGGAAGAGAAGTCAAGTTCTTCAGATTTTCTTCAAGATGCTCCCAAAACTCTATCATAGCCTAAATTCCAGTGTTTGCATCCAACCCCAAACTCTGATTAATTGTTCTTTGGATCAAATATTTAGCCATTTCTGAATATGGAACACATACTAGCTTCTTCTTCAGCATGGCATGAAGCTTTAATCTGTTATGGTTATATACTCTATCCACTAGAAAGTATTCAGTGTGATTTAAATCCAAAGTCACTGCATATACTCCACTAGTTTCATATAGAGTCCACTTGTTGACTGATTTGAACACATTCTTGATCACATGCTTTACTTCATCAGGCTTGAACATCATATACAGATACTCCATCACCAGTTTTGTAATTGAAATCCCTGAAGCCTTCAGTATATCTACATACAACTTCATTCCTATCTCAAACATTTCTTCAAGATCTGACCTAGAGCATGTTCTGACAATCTTGACCCAAGTGTTGAATACCTCATACTTATCATCCTTCCTCTTGAGTCTAATGTACTCCTTTCCATCCAATGTCAATGTATCCCAGTGAATAACTTCAGGAGGCTTTATACCAACAGGTTCTGCTGAAATTGGTTCAGGAACTTTGTCCATCACTACCATGTACATCTTTAAATCATCAGTACTTGAAGATTCTTTCTTTTCAGATGACCCTTCTTCTTCAGCAACCTTATCAGCCTCTCCTTCAGCTATTCTAGACTTCTTGATTGACTTTCTCCTTGCCATCATCTTGGTTCTCTTTAAAGTCCTTAGACTTTCACCCAGAGTGGCTTCTTTCTTTGATGGTGTTTCCTGTCCATCTGGAAAGGGCTTTTGTATCAGAAAGTCATTGCTTTCTTTCATCCTCTTCTCCATCTCCACCCTTGCAGTTTCATTCCCCTGAAGCTTTAACATCTCTGAATCATACAGCTCTTTAATCTTCTCAAAAGACATCTTGGAAAACATCTCCTTTCTAACTCCTACGGCACCTTTGAGAAATATAATCATCTTGTTTCTCTCTTGGGTACCAAGGAATGTCTTTGAGGGTTTTCTCTTCTTTGCAGCTGTTTTTACTACCACCGATTTCTTCAGAATTTCAGCTTTCTTCTGTGCAATTTCAGTTGCCAGGCTTTGTTGATAGGCTTCATTTAGTTCAGCAGCTAGAGCCTTTGCCATCTCCCTGTCCTTTTCAACCTGAACTCTTTCTTCCTTTTCAATGTCATCCTGCATCTTCCTGGCTAAGGCTTCATCTGATTCAACCAACCTTTGTTTTTTGACTGGTTGATCAGATTCCACCATCTTTGCTTTTCCTTTGTCTTTGTTCATTGCCTTCTTACTGTTATCTTTCTTGATCACTTCACCTTGTTCTTTGATGATTACTCCTTTGGTCTTTGAAGTGACCTTGGGAGTATCATTCTTGGCTTTAAGTAAGGTTTCTGCAATCTCAAGATCTGTTAATACTTCTTTCACTGTTTCTGCTGCTTTACTTGAACTAGCAGTATTAATGGTTTCTACTGCTTGCTCTGTTGTTACTGCTGCTTCTTGTGTTTCTATTTGCACTGATTCTCTTTCTGTTTCTGCTTCCTGCTCCCCCTCAACATCAAATTTCTCCCCCTCACTACCATATTTCATGTTGATCTCCCCCTTTTTGGGAGCATCATTTTCAGACTTCCTTCTCCTTAGCACAAATTGTCTCTTCTTCTTTTTCTGTACTAGCTTCATCACCAATTTCTTGAGTTTGGTAATCTGCACTTGTTGGGACAAGATTACCAATTTCATTTCTTCAATTTCGTTCCCTTGTTTGAGAACATCTAGATTGATGTTGCCCATTGTTTCCATCAATTCATAGTAAGAATATCTGTCCTCACCCTCTCCAGAATTGTTACCTTCTTTTGAAGGATCATTGGATCTTTTTGTAGTGGAAGTCTTCTGCCTAACAGAAGCACTGTCCACCCCCTTGGTTTCTTGGCACCAGGGACCTTTGAATGATTGCTCATTCAAAGTTTCCATGGGGGAGGTCTTATTTATGTTACCACTGTCCTTCTCTGTGCTAGCAGAAGTAGTGGCAGCCTCAGTACCCATATGCTCAACCTCCTCCTCAGAGAGCACCTCCTTGGGGTTGGGAGACACCCCTGTGGTTTCCCTATGGATATTCTCTAAGGGAGAATTCTCCCTTAGAGAGCTAGTAGGCTTAGTGGTTGTTGGTACAAGAAGGGAAGGAGCCTTCTTTACCTGTTTCCTTTTGTAAGTATGGGTGATTGGTGAAGTTGGTTTTTCAAGAAGAGACTGGGGAATTGATTTAGAGTGGGAAGGTTGGGATTGGCTAGCAGTGGGTTGGTCTAATGGGGGCCTTGACCCTGCTGCCATACCTTCATCAGTTTGGGACACCACCATCATTGTAGAGAACAATGGGGTGTCAACTCCTTCCGAGTCCAGAGGGGATCTTTTCATGTTTGAAAAGACCTTACCTTTGGGAATTTTGGGTACATATACCCCATCAAAATGAGGTATATCCGTCAATTCATGGTTAATAACTTCTTGGACAAACCTGGGGTACATATAAAAGCTCTTTTTGCTTCCCAGGTTTGAGACAAGATCAGTAAAAATCATTTGTGAAAAATTATACTTTCTGGCAGTGGCTAAGCATACCAAAGCATAAGCAATGGTGCTACTGAACTCACTCCATCCAGTAGTCTTTTTGGATATACAGTGCATGAGGATATGGACAAAGAAACGCCATTGGGGTGAAAATTTGGCTTTTGAGAACTTGAACACCCCCAATGGGCCTCCATACCCCATTCTTGTAAGAGTAGAAAACAGTTCATCATTAGAGATAGAAGTTATACCAGAGGCATCGTCTAGACGTAGACTGATGCGAAGTACCTCTTCAGTAACTGTCAAGGGTTTGTCACACACCCTTGTTTTGATCATTTGCGCACCATTCTCAGTAACACTGGTGGCATTTGCCCAGAATTGCCTCTGATGCTCTATGAAGATGGTAGGAGATAGAGTGAGAGCATGGGCAATATGGCTTGACTTCAGAAAGTCGACTATCTGGTGAAAACCTTCAGCTTGTTTTGGCTTTTGGAGCATCGCTATTTCATTGTGTTCGTCTATGAACGCCATGGATGCCATTGACCTTGAAGATTCTTGCCTGAAAACTTTGAACTTGAGAGAGAAAGGGTTTAGAGCGCAAGTGAACAGTATGCAAAGAGTCGTTATGAGCTTTTAGGCGGGCAAAGAGTATTTATAGTATTCGGGACATAAGCAGTATTAACCTAGAGCAGTATTAACTACTAGCAGTATTAACTGAAAGCAGTATTAACCACTAGCAGTATTAACTGAAAGCAGTATTAACTACTAGCAGTATTAACTGAAAGCAGTATTAACTGAAAGCAGTATTAACTGAAAGCAGTATTAACCACTAGCAGTATTAACTGAAAGCAGTATTAACTACTAGCAGTATTAACTGAAAGCAGTATTAACTGAAAGCAGTATTAACTACTAGCAGTATTAACTGAAAGCAGTATTAACTGAAAGCAGTATTAACCACTAGCAGTATTAACTGAAAGCAGTATTAACTACTAGCAGTATTAACTGAAAGCAGTATTAACTGAAAGCAGTATTAACTGAAAGCAGTATTAACTGAAAGCAGTATTAACTACTAGCAGTATTAACTGAAAGCAGTATTAACCACTAGCAGTATTAACTGAAAGTAGTATTAACTAATAGCAGTATTAACTGAAAGCAGTATTAACCACTAGCAGTATTAACTGAAAGCAGTATTAACTACTAGCAGTATTAACTAAACACTGGCAGTATTAATAATATACTGGCAGTATTAATAATGCACTGGCAGTATTAATAATACTTACTCTTTTCAACTTATGATGAACTGAGGACTGCTATGAAGTCCCTGAAAAGAAAGATTAGGACCACCAAGAATACATAATATACAGGTATTGAACCACTTTTTGAGAAGGAGTTTATTCAGAGTTGATCATTCCCACACTGGTTACCAAGAAAGTGAATCTACCCACATCAAAGGCTTTGGTGAATAGATCAGCAAACTGGTTGTCAGTATGAACCTTTACAACTTGAATAAATTTCTTTTCATTACAGTCTCTTATGAAGTGATACCTGATTTCAATGTGCTTTGTTTTTTAGTGCTTGACAGGATTATTCACAATGCTAATAGCACTGCTGTTATCAATAAAAATTGGAGTGTGTAGAAAGGTTACCCCATAGTCCAGCATTTGATTTTGAATCCATAAGACTTGAGAACAGCAACTTGCAGCTGCTATGTACTCTGCCTCTGTTGTAGATGTGGACACTGTGGTTTGTTTCTTGCACTGCCAAGACACTAGTCTTGCACCCAAAAACTGACATCCTCCAGAAGTAGATTTTCTGTACAAGTTTGCTCCACCTAGATCACTATCTGAGTATGCAAGTAGGTCAAAGGATGAGTCATGAGGATACCAAAGTCCCAATCTGGGTTGCCCTTTGAGATATCTGAATATCCTCTTTACAGCTTGATAGTGAGATTGCTTTGGCCTAACTTGGAATCTTGCACATACACAGACTGGAAACATTATATCTGGCCTAGAGGCTGTAAGATACATGAGAGAGCCAATCATGGATCTATAATGATGAACATCCATATCCTCCCCCTCAAGATCTGCTGTTATCTGCTTGTATGTCTCCATAGGTGTGCTGGCAGGTTTTGAATCTGAGAAACCAAACTTGGTTAGAATGTCCAGCACATACTTGGACTGACAGATAAAGATTCCATCTGACTTCTGTTGAACTTGGAGTCCAAGGAAAAAGGTAAGTTCCCCCATGGAACTCATTTTGAACCTTTGATGCATTAGTTCCTCAAACTCCTTGCACATGTTGTCTCTTGTGGATCCAAAAATGATATCATCAACATAGATTTGAACCAGCAAGATATCCTTCTTCTTTCTTTTGATAAATAGAGTCTTATCAATGATTCCTCTTTTAAAACCATTTTCCAAGAGATAGGATGATAGAGTGTCATACCATGCTCTTGGAGCTTGATGCAATCCATAAAGTGCTTTCTTCAATTTGTATACCCTGTCTGGATAGCTTGGGTTTTCAAACCCTGGTGGTTGACAGACATATACTTCTTCTTCAATTGAGCCATAAAGAAATGCACTTTTCACATCCATTTGATAGACTTTGAATTTCATATAAGAAGCATAAGCCAGGAATAATCTAATTCCTTCTATCCTGGCCACAGGTGCAAATACTTCATCATAGTCTATTCCCTCTTCTTGTGTATACCCTTGAGCCACCAACCTTGCTTTATTCCTTATCACAATACCTTTTTCATCTCTCTTATTCCTAAAGACCCATTTTGTTCCTATTGCTCTTTGGCCTTTAGGAAGGTCTACCAGATCCCAAACATCTTGCAGCTTGAATTGCAGTAGCTCTTCTTGCATTGCTTCTATCCAACTGGATTCTTTCATAGCATCATGTGCCTTCTTAGGCTCAAGCTGGGATAAAAAGTAAGAAAGCACTGTATGCTGTTCATCTTGCAATTCTTGTAGCCTGCTTTGATTTCTAGTCATCATAGGAGAGGATATATCTCCTATTACCAGTTGTGGAGGATGATTCTTTTGAATTCTGGTGTGATGATTAGGTTCTTCATTAAGTCTCACCTCTAGATTTGAGTCATTCAACTCAACTGAGGTGTTTCAGCAGTTACTTCTGATTCTTTATTGACTTGAGTCTCCTCATCTCTACTTTCTTCTTCACTCTGACTGGATTCAGTAGATGGTTCCTTTTCACAGTCTTCAACAGGATCCACTGTGGGTATGGGAAAGATCACAGATTGAGATAAGCTGTCTTGAACTTGTGTAGTTCCTGATCCTCCACTCCCTGAACCTGCATAATCATCACTACTGACACCAAAAGAGTTAGTTAGTGAATCAATGTCAAATAGCCACTGAGGACCAGACCCAATTGGATTTGGTATGTTCTCATTGCATTTGACATTGTCACTTTCTTCAATTATTCTAGAAGAAGAGTTAAAGACTCTGTAAGCCTTACTCTGAGATGAGTAACCAACAAGAAATCCATCATCTGCTTTGCTATCAAACTTACCTAAGTGAGATTTGGTACTGAGAATAGTACAAGGACACCCAAAAGGTTTGAAAAATCCAATAAATGGTTTTCTTTTATTTAAAAGCTCATATGGAGTCTTGTTCTTTGGCTTGACTACTAGAACTCTGTTTTAGACATAACAAGCAGTATTAACTGCTTCAGCCCAGAAGGTAATTGGCAATTTTGAATCAGCCAACAGAGATCTAGCAGCCTCTATTAGTGTCCTATTTCTCCTCTCAGCAACTCCATTCTGTTGAGGAGTCCTAGGGGCACTATATTGTCTCTCAATGCCTTTCTCTTCACAAAAGGTGTTTAGATCAAGATTTTTAAATTCAGTCCCATTATCTGATCTAATGACTTTTACTTTTTGATTAGTTTGGTTTTCAATTCTTAGGATAAAGGATTTGATCAATCCACTTGTCTCATCCTTAGTCCTTAGAAAATATACCCAAGTAAATCTGGAGTAATCATCAACAATAACCAAGCAGTAAGATTTCTTGCCTATACTCATAACATTTGTAGGACCAAACAGATCCATATGCAGTAATTGGAGACAAGAAGAAATAGAATTTAACTCTTTGGTCTTATGAGAAGTTTTGTGTTGTTTGCCTTTAAGACAAGCAACACAATGATCATCACATGAAAAGACTTTTGAAGGTAAACCTCTTACAAGGTTGTTTTTAACAAGTTTGTTCATAGTCTTGAAATTCATGTGACACATCCTTCTGTGCCATAGAGAGGATTCATCCACAGAAGCTTTTGAAACAAGACAGTTCAGGGATGAATCACTATCAATATTGTCCATATCTAGACAATAAACATTGTCCTTTCTTGGAGTTCTAAGTAGTATCATGCTTTCATCAACTACTTTGAACCCTGGAGCAAGGATCATACACTCTGTGTTTGTAAATAATATGCTATGTTGTTTGTCACAAACCTGTGATACACTTAACAGGTTGTACTTCAATTGATCAACATAGTAGACATCCTCAAATGTCATCTTACCTTTTGTGACATTACCTTTGCCACTTATTTTACCACCAGTAAGATCATTTCCAAAAGCAACATGTCCTCCATTGATATGCTTGAAATCCTGAAGGCATGACATGTTGCCTGTCATGTGCCTAGAGCAACCACTATCAACATGCCAAATGCTCTTTCCCTTAAGCTGTTGGTTGCCCTGCACATTAGATAAATCAGTTAGTTTGAATTAGGAACCCAAGCCAAAGTGGTCTTGGGTACCCCTTTCTCATCAAAATATTTGCATTCTTTCTTGACAAGATTTTTAAACTTTGATTCCTCATTTCTGGAGTACTTTGTCACAATGATAGGCTTGGAAACACATTTGCTAGAAGTAGTACTGGTTTTAGAAGTACTAACTGCATTAGCAGCACTTGCATGCTTAGCAGTACTAACCTTATTAGAAGTAGTAACTGTTTTAGCAGCAGTAACTGTGTTAGCAGTATTCATCTTTGAGAAAGTACTAACAGTATTAGCAGCATTAAAATTTTCAGCAGTACTAACACTGATAGCAGCAGTAATGCTTCTAGCAGCACTATCTCTGTCAGCAGCACTAACAGTTTTAGTGCTTTTAGGCACCCACATTTTAATACTTTCAATCAAAACCTTTTTCTTTATGGGGCCTTTGTTTTCAACAGGTTTCTTCACCACATGTTTCTTTCCAGCCTTCCTATAACCAACAGGTTTTTGCACAAATCTTTGAAAGTTCATTTGTTGGTTAATAGGGTTAAAGTAACAGTACTTAGCCAAATGGTTTAACTTTCCACATATGAAACAAGGCTTTGGTCTATTGATTTTACTTAGATCAATGCCTTGTTTTTGTGCCCATTGGTTGTTCCAGTTTCTTTGATTTCCCCTTGGTTTATCATGCTTTTGGGGCTTAGAAGTATTGCATGCACACTGCTTGCAAGGGATAGGGTTCACAACAGTGGTCTGCTTATAATAAACCTTCTTATTCTTTCCCTCAGTCTTCTCTATCTCATTGGACTTGATCCATTGCTTTCCACATCCCTCATTTGTGATTATGTGATTTTCTATAGGAATCTCACCACTCACAGTGTTGTCTTTATCCTTGACACCTTCTTTCTCAGTTTTATCCTTAACAACTACTTCATCTAAGGGATCTATCTCAGTGGCTCCCTTAGGTAGGTCCTTCCTATCCTTTGTTTCTAACAAATCTGAACTAGGAGGGATGTAGTTGTTGTTATAGGGTGGTGGTGTGGCATTGTACCCTATTCCTCTTCTAAGTTTGTCATGGATTTGAGTTTGGAGCAAAGAGTCCATTGCTTTAGAAACATTGGAAAATTTCTCAATATCCAGCTTGGCTTTCTCAAACTCTCTCTTTATCTTCTCATTCTCTTCTTTGGATCTGGTCAATTGAAGTTCTAAGTCATTCTTCTCCCATTTCCAGTAGTTTGTGTCATAAGAGTGTTGTAGCTCATTGGCTTGAAAACCCTTAATTTGCTCTTCAAATCTCTCAACTATCCTGACATAATCTTTTATGTCCTTTTCCAATCTCTTAAGATTATCACTCATGTTCTGATTGTGATCCCTATACCTCTTAACAGTGTTAATGCAATTTTGAGAACAAAGATTGGAAGTTACCTTTGTTGGGAGATCGGACACCTCTGCCATTAGGGCTTGGTTCTGGATGGCCTCTTCAGCTTGATCACTCCAATCAAACCCCATGCCTTGTTGAGAGACAAGGGCTTGAGCAGAGTTTCTGTTACTATTGAAGCTTCTAGATTGAGCTTGTTGGTGGTTATTGTTTTGAGGCATTCCACTTCTGCATTCTCTAGCAAAGTGTCCCTTCTGATGACATTTATAGCATTCCACATTTGACTTGTCAAAACCTGCTCCATCTTCTCTTCTTTGTGAGAAGTTGTTCCTTCCAGTTCTTTTGATGAACTTCTTAACTCTCATAGAGAGCATGGCCATCTGCCATTTAATGTCCATCTCTTCAAGATCATCTGGATGGAGTTGTTCCAAGTCATCATTAATGAGAGAAGAGTTTCCATGACTTGCTAGAAAGGCTTCAAATACAGTTTCATTGCCTTTCTCTAGATTTGCTCCATTAGCAGCACTAACTGATTCAGAGTTGGAAGTAGAATCAGTTGATGCTGAAAGGAGTGCAGCATTGTGAACATACCCAGAAGGCCTCTTCTTAGCCTCTACCTCATATTCAAAAACTCTTAGATCATTATATAGATCATCAAGTTCCTTTTCTTCCAGTTGATCATTCTGTCTGAAAGCCACAGTATACATGGTCCATTCATCACTCAGGGACCTTAGAAACTTTCTGTTCAGATCATCTTGATCAATTTGTACTCCCACTGTAGCAAGTTCACCAATAAGCTTGTTGAACCTGTCAAAAGTTTGAGTCATGGACTCATTCTTGGTTGACATAAAGTTCTCATATTGTTGCTTCAGAATGGCTTTCTGATTTCTCTTGGTACTTTTGGTACCTGAGAATCTCTTCTCTAGAGCATTCCAGAGCATCTCTGCATCAGTGCAGTTGCAAAACTGATGTTAATATTCATTGGGGATGGCCAAGAGCAAAGTGCTCAAGGCTTTCATCTCTGTCTGTCTAGCCTTTCTTTCTGCATCAGTTTTTGGTGGAGTTCTCTTTCCATCTGCACCAATCTTACCTGCTTCAGAAGGACCATTCTCTATGATATCCCACATAGAATAGTCAGTGAGGAGTATGTACTGCTTGATTCTGATCTTCCACATATCGAATTCATTGGGTCTGAGCATTGGTACCTTTGAAACCAGAGTACTGTTTGATTCTGCAAAGTTTTCCATGATGAAAGAATAGATGTTTCTGAGAGAACAGGCTCTGATACCACTTGTCAGGATCGAATTCTCAACAAGAATTATGAATACTCAGAAACAATATCAAAGAAGTTGCGGAATAACACTTTGATATTCAATAAAACAGTAAACAAACAGTATATGATTAACAACTTGCAAACTTGTATTAAAATCACAAGATTACACACTCAACCTCAATCTTGAAGAACAAGCTCTTTCAAGACGAATTCTACTTCTCTAGAATTAGGAACTATGCCTTGAGGTTGATTCTCTCTAGAACTAAAAACTTTAGAATTAAATCTGTAAAAACTATTTTTAAACAATTCTGTCAAATCTATACATATACTGAACAAAAAGATAATTACAAATAAATAAAATATCTTCAGTATATCTTCCATGAATATCTTCAGAATATCCTTGTTTATCACGATCTCTTCATCATTATCTTCACATTACCTTATAAGCAGCATTAAGTCTTGGCAGCATTAACTACTAAGCAGCACTAACCACTAGCAGTACTAACTAGCTAAGCAGTACTAACTTTGTTCAAGCAGCACTAACTTTGACTAGCAGTATTAACTACTAGCAGTAGTAATACTCAGCAGTATTAACTTTGGAGTCTTCTAGCAGTAGTAATTCTGAACTAGCAGCATTAAATACTTGAGTTATTTCTCAGTTCCCAACAATCTCCCCCTAACTTGACTTTTAGGAAGAGAAGTCAAGTTCTTCAGATTTTCTTCAAGATGCTCCCAAAACTCTATCATAGCCTAAATTCCAGTGTTTGCATCCAACCCCAAACTCTGATTAATTGTTCTTTGGATCAAATATTTAGCCATTTCTGAATCTGGAACACATACTAGCTTCTTCTTCATCATGGCATGAAGCTTTAATCTGCTATGGTTATATACTCTATCCACTAGAAAGTATTCAGTGTGATTTAAATCCAAAGTCACTGCATATACTCCACTAGTTTCATATAGAGTCCACTTGTTGACTGATTTGAACACATTCTTGATCACATGCTTTACTTCATCAGGCTTGAACATCATATACAGATACTCCATCACCAGTTTTGTAATTGAAATCCCTGAAGCCTTCAGTATATCTGCATACAACTTCATTCCTATCTCAAACATTTCTTCAAGATCTGACCTAGAGCATGTTCTGACAATCTTGACCCAAGTGTTGAATACCTCATACTTATCATCCTTCCTCTTGAGTCTAATGTACTCCTTTCCATCCAATGTCAATGTATCCCAGTGAATAACTTCAGGAGGCTTTATACCAACAGGTTCTGCTGAAATTGGTTCAGGAACTTTGTCCATCACTACCATGTACATGTTTAAATCATCAGTACTTGAAGATTCTTTCTTTTCAGATGACCCTTCTTCTTCAGCAACCTTATCAGCCTCTCCTTCAGCTATTCTAGGCTTCTTGATTGACTTTCTCCTTGCCATCATCTTGGTTCTCTTTAAAGTCCTTAGACTTTCACCCAGAGTGGCTTCTTTCTTTGATGGTGTTTCCTGTTCATCTGGAAAGGGCTTTTGTATCAGAAAGTCATTGCTTTCTTTCATCCTCTTCTCCATCTCCACCCTTGCAGTTTCATTCCCCTGAAGCTTTAACATCTCTGAATCATACAGCTCTTTAATCTTCTCAAAAGACATCTTGGAGAACATCTCCTTTCTAACTCCTACAGCACCTTTGAGAAATATAATCATCTTGTTTCTCTCTTAGGTACCAAGGAATGTCTTTGAGGGTTTTCTCTTCTTTGCAGCTGTTTTTACTACCACCGATTTCTTCAGAATTTCAGCTTTCTTCTGTGCAATTTCAGTTGTCAGGCTTTGTTGATAGGCTTCATTTAGTTCAGTAGCTAGAGCCTTTGCCATCTCCCTGTCCTTTTCAACCTGAACTCTTTCTTCCTTTTCAATGTCATCCTGCATCTTCCTGACTAAGGCTTCATCTGATTCAACCAACCTTTGCTTTTTGACTGGTTGATCAGATTCCACCATCTTTGCTTTTCCTTTGTCTTTGTTCATTGCCTTCTTACTGTTATCTTTCTTGATCACTTCACCTTGTTCTTTGATGATTACTCATTTGGTCTTTGAAGTGACCTTGGGAGTATCATTCTTGGCTTTAAGTAAGGTTTCTGCAATCTCAAGATCTGTTAATACTTCTTTCACTGTTTCTACTGCTTTACTTGAACTAGCAGTATTAATGGTTTCTACTGCTTGCTCTGTTGTTACTGCTGCTTCTTGTGTTTCTATTTGCACTGATTCTCTTTCTGTTTCTGCTTCCTGCTCCCCCTCAACATCAAATTTCTCCCCCTCACTACCATATTTCATGTTGATCTCCCCCTTTTTGGGAGCATCATTTTCAGACTTCCTTCTCCTTAGCACAAATTGTCTCTTCTTCTTTTTCTGTACTAGCTTCATCACCAATTTCTTGAGTTTGGTAATCTGCACTTGTTGGGACAAGATTACCAATTTCATTTCTTCAATTTCGTTCCCTTGTTTGAGAACATCTAGATTGATGTTGCCCATTGTTTCCATCAATTCATAGTAAGAATATATGTCCTCACCCTCTCCAGAATTGTTACCTTCTTTTGAAGGATCATTGGATCTTTTTGTAGTGGAAGTCTTCTGCCTAGCAGAAGCACTATCCACCCCCTTGGTTTCTTGGCACCAGGGACCTTTGAATGATTGCTCATTCAAAGTTGCCATGGGGGAGGTTATTTTTATTATACATCCGGTTTTAGATCTGATTACGTTGGGATCCCTTGAAGGGGAGGTTATTTTTATTATACATCCGGTTTTAGATTTTGGGTTGTTATATGGAAGTTAGGGTTTCGATATTAGTTGAGGTATTCATGTATATGGTTTGGGGAACGATTCTTTGTGGTTGATTATGTTTATTTATGGTTGAATATGTATGGATTTAGGTTTTTGGAAGTTTTGTCTTGAGAATCCAAGTGTTTTTCAAAGGAGCTCTAGTTGGGGAAAATCTAGATTTAGCCTAAATCTAGCAAGGTGAGTTCAAGTTGATTTGTGAAAACGGTGTACATGACAAAATGCTTATTTTAAAAGTGTTTGTGTTTTACACTAAATTGTTAACTGCTGATAAGTTTTAGTTATTTGGGTATATTTAACTTTATAAACTTATGTAACTCGCATCTTTGAAGTTTTTGGACGTTTTGATAAATAAATCATGTTAACATGTTTCTTTGATGATGTAAGAGATAAATGGAGGTCATTTTATATATTTGTCCATTTGGTGCATACGATTTTATAAACCGTTGGAAAATGCATATCATGGTACTATGAGTCATTTTGGGTATCGCGAAGAGAATAAGTTCTTTTGGAAAACATTTGTTTCAACCAACGAAGAGCTTTGGGTTATTTACTCTTGAGTCGTAGTATTTTCATAAATGTTGGTCAAACTTGTTTTGATGTTGTTATTGGCGCCCATTGGAGATTTACGTAATTGTTAGGTCTTTACGTCGGATTTCGGATTTGTCAGGTCTTTGGGACTTTTGTCCGGTTTAATAACCTAAGTGGAGCTTTGGGGTGTGAGTTGCATTTATTGCACTTTATTTTGGAGAATACATGTTTTAGGTGTGTGAGTCATTCATCTGGAGTCATGTATTTTAAACAGTATCGCATTGGATCCATAGGCACGTGAGTCAGTTGTACGTATCGGTGAGGACTCTTGGGATTCTCACCTTGAGAAATAATGTCGTGTTGGCATTGGTGTTGTCCCGGTTGTTTTGCGGAGATGAACCTTTATGGGTTGTACTCCGGGACCTTGGGTTTGGAGTTTGATGTTCTAATTCTTGTGCACGAGGGTTAGACATCATGTGTTATCAAGTACGGAGCTGAGGTTCCTATCTTGACTGATAGGGAGTAGGCACTAAGGGTCAGTGAGGACCCTGAGGATGAAACTCCCTAGAGACCGAACAGGCAATAAGATCGCGTATCCTTGAGGTGTAGCTCGGCAGAGCAGGCAATAAGGGATACGGTGTGGTGGAGACTTGAAATATAGTCATGACTGGAGGTGTAGCTCGGCAGATCAGGCAATACGGTCACGATCTGAGGTGTAGTTCGACAACATAGTTATGTGGTTTAACTTTGTGTTCCGCCATGTACAATGGAATCGGGTATCCCCGTCACCGGAAGGTGCTATTTGGGTATTTTATTGTGTCATTTTATTATCCATGTTTTCGATGACGTTTTACTTATGGGGAATTGTTTACTCAAGATTTATGGGTTGCGTTTTATGACATCCACGTTTGAAGGATTTCGAGAAGTAAAGTTTTATTTCATATTTTTATAAATTAAGAGTTTTGCTTATTATTCACGTTTTGGTTGAGTTTGGGATTAAAGTGGTCTTTAAGAGAGAAGATTCATGTTGGGTTCTTTGTTCTAAAGATGTACTTTTGAAAAATGGTGTCGTTTGTTATTTAAAGTAAATATGTCAGAAAGTCTGTGATTTAAACTACTTTATTTCCCTTTTTCAAATATATTTATTTCATGTTGTAAACTCTTGAACTCACTAGGCGTTAGCCTAACCTTTTTATTTGTCGGCATGTGCATCAGGTTCCGGTTGGGGGAAGAGGTTCTAGCTTTTTGGTGAAGTGTTGAGTGCTTAGAGTTTGTGCAAGGGTGAGTAGCTTGATGAAGTCTTCCGCGTTAGTCGTTGATAAGAGCAACTGTTTCTTTGGGGTTTTAGTAACACCCGACTATGATTGTCTTTCTGCGATACTTGACCTTTTAGTTGTTAAAGTTAAATTTAATATTCTTTTGAGGTGTCTCAAGTGATGATTGTAAAATAGATTATATCCTTTTTGTTGTATAATTTGGAAGTTTTAAATTAGTTGCTCTGTTCATTTTCGAGGGTGTTACATGCATGTTTTATTTTAGGTATGTTATTGTGTTTTCATTTATTAAAAGTATTAACCTTTTAAATAAGTTTGAAACATAAAACGAAATTTAATGTAAATACAAATATTATATGTAAAATCACTAAACTAAAATACATGGATATCAAACTTGAAGGACCATTTTATAATTAAAAATAGTACAACATCAAATTCATTTAGATGTTAAAGGAATATAGAACACCAAATTTGATGTTATATTATTCACCCATACTAAAATGGGTGTTGTTATCCTTATCCTCTCCTTACTCATAAAACCCCTAATACCCCCCATCTTACCCACATACCCCTTATAGGAAGGAGGTATAAATAAAATTCACCTATAATATAAGTATTTTAAAGCATTGGGTTGGAGATAACCCCGTAACATCACCAACAAATTCCCTATAAAATTCAAAATCTCTAAAAATGAGTTATGTCCAATCATTCCATACAACTACTTTATTTGAATGATTCAACTGCCCAATTAAAGTAATACATATTCTCTTCTAAATTTTAGTACTTGTTTTGATAACTAAAGTGATATTTCTCTCCATCAACGTTAAAAGTTTTGGAGAATTTTTTTAGTTTTCTCTTGTTTTTTCAAATTTTAGGAAAATATTTTTAAACAAAATCTCATTTTTCAATTTAATAACCAACCGTTAAAATTGTTTGGGTCTAATAAGAAATTGTAGGGAAAAAAGTAAAATATATTGAAAAAAAAAAAAAAAAAGATTTATATTTATAGTTTCTAAAACATTTATTCTCTATCATCTTTGTTTCAAGATCAAATATATTGATTGGGTAGAATTCACAATATAATTATAAGAGTAAAATCTATATTTCAAGAGAGTATTTTAAGAAGAGATGTGAGGTTTCCTCATCTTCCCATATTTTCTTCAATTTTTGGATCATCCTAAAACCATTTTTGGTCAAGTATCAAGCCCAATGATATGATGTTAGTTCCATATCTGAAAGCCGAACGTCGAGCTTACTAGTTTGCCTGATTTATACAACAATATAGACCAATGAACCATATTATGAGGTTTTAATTTGACTTAAGAGCCGTTTACCCAAACACTTGCCTGGGTAAAATTCAACGGTATCACTTATCTTATCGGGTAAGATTTAGTCCATTAAAACGACATCGTATGCAAAAATTTACCCGGTAAGCGCTAACCGGGTAGGAGTCATCGCCCACTCTTACCGGGTAAGACTTTTGATCATTGTTGTTGCTCTTACCGGGTAAAATTATTAGTCATAGCCATATTCATCGATTAAGGTAAAATATAATATAACTTGGTAAGCGCTTACCCAGGTAAGCATTTGGTAAACGGCCCCTTAGTCTTTGACAATGCTACAAAACAATACCTTACCTGATTTATTGAATCCCTCCATTGATACCTCAACTTGCACAAAATCAAGCAGGACATCTCGATTGTTCACTTATTATTATCATTATATGCTTAAAGTCGATACATAAACACATTTTCATAATCCTGCCATTACTACTACTACAACTTAAATCACATCCCAAACATAACCATTCTAATTACTTGATCCCATACCACCTTAGAAACCATGAATCTTGATATGATCCTTCTTCACTATGCCCGCCTATACCAATCAAACAACAATTGCCCACATATATAACCCATTATTAAGTGAAACTCATAACCCAAAACCACTAACATCTAAATATCATTCAGGGTAATTTAACTTCAATTGTCGAAAATATTACCTGAGTAAGAAAGCTGGAGACATTCTTTCTCTGATCACCTTGAAGTTGAATGACCTTTAAACAACATGAAACATGTGAGAATGACAGATCAACCAACATCATGAAAAGCTTGTCAGAATAGTAAGCAAACCTGGCCTAGTTCAGGGTCCTGGACAACAGTTCCATTGCAGCAAAACTCCTTCTTCAGGTCCTTGAGAATCTTATTGTAGCTAAAATCTTTTTTCAGCCCCTGGACAGTAGTCAAGCTTTTACGACCATTTCGCTGCTGCACACGAATATGGACGTACTCTTTTGACCCAGCACCAGAGTCCTCAGCATTAGCTTCTGCAAACGGATCTACACAAACAAAAACAAAAGAAAATTTCATTACTCTTCCCCTCTTACTGCTGAGCAGGGCCTGGCATAGACTTATTTCCAAAACAAACCATCCTTGGGAAGATTTAGATCTCAAAGACATACAGGTAAATAAAACTTCCCATCCTTGAATAATAATAATAATACGATGAAATCAGAAGTATGACCATTCCCTTCAGCAAAGTGAATATAAAGAGGAAATCACTGCTTGCAATCTCACCCTGTCCAGGATGAAAGGTACTCACCAAAAGCAGTAGGAATCTGGATGTCGAGTTCAGACATGAAAATTAGCTGATAAAGTGGAATGGCAACCGAAGATTCCCTTCACAAGAGTATTGCTTGGATCTGAAACAAAAGTACACTTGTAAAAACAAAGAGGGGCTTGCTTTTGTCATATTAGAAACAGATTAGAGAGCAGATCGTTAGAGCCCATGAAGAATTAAACTTATGGTATTGTGTGAACCTTAAGAGAGCATCAACAATTTTCAAAATAAAATCATATCACTATCAACAAACTTATCAAGGTCTTCAACTTTGTTTTTGAAAATAAAAACTCAAAAATGCTAATTACATTTGTGTTAGTAATGGCTTGTTGATTATCACATTTTAAGACAGAAACCATCAGAACAAACCCACTAGAAACTCAGACCCAACTTTAAGTTACATGTCTAAAACCGGTGGCAGCTGCGAAGTGACACGGGATAAAAACTACACCTAAGCATCTTCTACTTGCTACCAGCAAGATCATACAAAATAATAATAATAATACTGTATTGTGCAGCATCAGGTGCTAACAATTATTTGATACCACTACTTTTTTATTAGTCAACAAAAATTAAGATAAAGATCAACCAACCGCATACCCCAAATGAAAAAAAATAATAAGAAGAAAATAATTAAATTCCAGAAGTGGCAAAAGAATACAAAAATATAGCATGCTCCACAACAACCTATTTGCTTAACAAGTAGCCTATGCAGCTATGTTAGCATACATTCCTGTAATATGGTTAAACCAACTATAAAACGACTATTAGGGAAAGTTGTATTTCAATAGCTCTAGCTCTTTACACAAATACTACTACTAGTTTGCAACAGAAGAAATTAAACACTCGTAACAGAAATTAATATTCCCCTTGATTTGCATAGACGCCATGAAAATCTGATAAGGATAAAACTGAAGTATGCTGGAATGTATATGAGGTAACTATTACTATAGAAGTTTTGGTATCTTTATCATCATCTACCTATGCTAGAGAATTACTATATCCTTTGTTAGGAATAGGATGATGAAGAATTTCATATGTACATGTTTTAATTGCCAATATTGATCATAGGTTGATCGAATAAAATAGTTGATTGTGTGAAAAAATCATGGGATTGCTGGTGCGATGTTCAAGATAACAAAAGCTCCCCAGATATTCAAGAGTAATCAAAATGTTTATTTAACCACCCATTATATAGACAAAGAATCAATAAATATAAAGATATTAACCACCCATTAATTATATAGACAAAGAATCAATATCAAAATATAGAGTAATCAATCAATCAGGGGGGAAAAGACCTAAAACACATATAGAATCAAATAAACAACTTAAGCGTTCTACATAGGGATGAAAAAATAAGAGTTAGGAAGAAGAAGAAGAAGAAGAAGAAGAAGAAGACAAACAATAGGTGAAGAGGATTGCAGTTAATTTTTTACAAAAAAGATGGTGTGGTAGACAAAGGATAATCATACCTGACCGACGATTAGGGTTTTGAATGAAGAGCAACGGACAAATCCAAGCAGACGATTTATTTCAAGAAGGAAAAAGGCTACTGATTGATTGATTGATTTCTTCATCTTTATTTATAGAATAGAATAGAATAGGAAGTAAATTACATTGCTAGTCCCTGGGCTATTTTACCCTCTCCCAGTTTTATCATTTCATTTTTCTAGCTAATAAATAAAATTCATATCCACCACCGTTAAAGAAAAAACATAATAGAACGAGATAATGAATCTGTAATTCTCATTAATCAAATATTCTTTAAATAGGGATGAGTTACAAGTAGATATTCCAGTTCTAATCTAATTCTGATATACTTATCTCTATTATCATATCTTTTAGACGATGACACATTTATCCTACAACAACCACATATATTTTGTTTAATTTCCAATTTACTCACTGATATACTTATAAAAAACCAACAACAAAATGATTTTGTAAAAAAGTATCATCCTACTTACTTATCATTTTATTAATGATGATAATATTATTCAATACATTCAAGCATAAAACATTTTCTTTTTAGTCTTGGTTTAATTTTTGGCATATATACCTAATTGATTATTGCCTAAATTGCCATATCACACTGTCCCGTTGTTGACTTACACTGGATTCCACCATAGTTGTTGAGTTACCATTAGAAACTGAACCTAAAGCATATGTAGTTGTTGGAGATGGGTCAAGAACTTATCCTCTCCAAGTCATGAAGCCGGTGCATTTTCATTGGTTGTAGGGTTTTATTTAGGTTTAAGCTTGTTCTTAATGTTTTTGAAGTTTGTAGGGAGAAGATGCATATTCAAGAAAAAGAGGAAAAATAATTAAAACCCATTAAAATGTTGGAAAATGGCAACAAAAAAAGGCCTCGAGTTAAACAGAGCTATTAGACGACTATTTGGTCCAGGGATCAAACCTTAAAAATTTCGTATACCCATTGATGTTCTATGTAATAAATGAAGTATAAGGGCCTAATACCATAGGGATCAAATCCATAATTTACTCAATTTTATATTTAAAATTGAAATGTAATTTATTTTATTTTATTTTATTTTTATTGATGAATTTCTTTTGGATAATGAAATATTATATCATTAGAGTTCACAGATTATAATGTATCTAAGATGTTTATCAGTTGGTTAATTGTTAGTTCTTTATGAAGTTTAAAAGGTTTTAAAAACTTGTACACATGAAGTAATTACATGCATTCATCATTATTTTTATCCAAAAGCATTTTATCATTCAAACTAAAATAAATTATATTGTTGTTTTTAAATCTAAAATATTCAAACGATGATATGACCTTAAATTAAATAAATTATAAAGAAACTTTAAAATTTGTGATTGGCATCTCTAGCAAGTGGATATACGTAAGTTTATGACTGACTTTGAGATAGGAAAGGACTAGTACTTTCCCAAAATAAAGGGCACATGAGGTTGTGTTTTGTGTTCCATCTTATAAATAAAATGATTAATTAATTCCTCGATTGAGAGTTAATCTTGTAACGTAGCATTTCATTCATGGCTCATGGTTTGATGATTCATACTTCTGTATTCATCGTTTCAAATTATGTGATGTCATTTTTGCTATTGTAAGACAATAGAAACAAAAACAGTTGGTTGTGGTGTCAAAGAATATTGGGTGCTCTATTTATGGAATAACAAGAATGATTCAATTCTTGTGTACTAGTTGATCAAATATAAATACCCATGCACCAGCAGAAATAGAGTACACACGTCGATCCAAATGGCAATAAGAGCAAGCGAATTACAAGTGGTTGCAATTGTCCTTGTTGCGAGCATATCATTAGTACTTGCGGTGAAGGGTTCAACCCGAATAAATTGTGGTGAGCAGATCAAGCAACAACCAATGCAATATTGCCACATGTTCCTGTCTAGGTTCGAGACTACGGGGGTAGAAGACGAGCAGAAGCAAGAAGGATCGCTTCTGCAACGATGTTGTGAACAACTTGGAAAGTTGGATAAGGGGTGTCGATGCAGAGAAATAAGAGATTTTGTGCATGTACAACAAGAAGGTGGAGGATGGGATGCTTCACGCATGAAACGACTATTGGTAGAAGCCCCAAATCTGCCAAACAAATGCAAAGTAGGACCTGTGTTGTGCCATATATAATTAAGAGTAAACTACGATTTTCGTCCCTGTGGTTTGTTGTTTGTAACGATTTTCGTCCCTGGTCTTTAAAAATTGCTTTTTTGGTCCTCATGGTTTCCTTTATATCGCCCTTTTCGTCCCTAAGACTAATGCTGTTAAAAAAGTTTATTAAGTTATGGGTATTTTAGTCTTTTAACCTTTTATTAACTTTTCAATTAATTTTAAAAACATATAAGATATAAATTATTATTATTATAATATATATATATATATATATATATATATATATATATATATATATACTCATGATCTTCTTCCCCAACACATTCCAACATATTTCAAAGCATATTTCTTCACCTGCTATTGTGCTTCTATGGCTTGCAAGTTGCAATAGATCCTCAAAGAGATGAACTACTAGGTAACCACTTGATTTTATCATCAAAACAACAAGTCAATAAACACCCAACACCCCTCTCTCTCTCTCTCTGCAGCCGTCCCCTCCCCTCCCATCTTCCCGACGACTTGCTTCTCGGCAGCCCCTCTCGAGCTCTCCTCCGTCGGCCCATCCATCTCCTGCCCTCCATTGACAGGTGCTTTCAGAAATTTGCAGGTGGGTTTTTTTTTCCATCCATCATTTTTGCAGGTGGGTTTTTTTTTCTTCCATCCATATTTTTGCAGGTGGGTTTTTTTTCTTTCCATCCATATTTTTGCAGGTGGGTTTCATCTTCATCTTCCCCCACCACCGCCATCTACATCTACATCTACATCTCCATCTTCCAACCATCAACATCTTCCTTTTTTTTTCCAATCATCTTCATTTTCCACCATCCCAAAGGGAAATTGAGAAAATGAGCAAATTTTGATATGAGTTTTGTTGGTATGAACTCGCAGAGGGGGATACAAGTAATTGAAAATGTACTGATTTTGAGCTTGAAGCTTATGGTCAAGAATCTGGATAAGTTTTGTTTTTGAATTGTAAGCTCTAATTTTGAGATGGAGAGGAAGTTGGCGCCGTTAACAAGAGATGAGGGTGGTTCTAGTTCACCGAGAATGTGGAAGGGACGATGATGATGACGGTTCAGATTTTGGTTAATAGAGAGGACATGGACAAAGCAATGATCGTGGTTGGTTGCGCCGATGAACTTGGTTGCGCCGGTAAAAGGAGAGGTGGATACGGGAAACTAGGGAAGGGTCTACAGGTTTATTTATGTGGGTTTGAATAATATATATATATATAATATATATATATATATAATTTAACTTTTTATTTAATAGTAAAAAATATGAAAAATAAAGAAATCAAAAAAAGATAAAATATATTGTTATTAATTTTTAATATAAAATAAGATAAAATAGTAAAAGACTAAAATATCCCTTTTTTAACAGACTGTTTGGATGGAGTTAGTATGAGGGATGGAAAAAGAAACAAAGTATAAACCATAAGGACAAAAAAAGCAGGTTTTAAAGACCAAAGACGAAAATCGTTATAAACATCAAACCATAAGAACGAAAATTGTAGTTTACTCTATAATTAATTATGCACCTAGTTGATCTTTTTCAACTTCACTTGCAACATCTTTTAGTTGATATATAGACTAATGATATAATAAAATAAGACTGTATGATATAAGTATCCTTTCTGTTGGGAAACATCAATAAACTTTTGTATGATATTAATTGTCAGGTGACTTGGTGAAACTAGAATGGTCCAAAAATCATTCGATTATATTAGAACCAAATGCTTGATTAAAATTGGATAAATAATTACTGAATTGGATCAGTCCAATGACCATTCAATTAATAATATTTTTACAATGTATTTGTTAATATAATAAATGTCAATATTGTTAAAAAAGATAAAATATAAAATAACAAAACCTTCAATGAAAATCAAAATTTCAAAAATCAAAACTCTAAATCTAAATAAAATTCTACTACCGCACCACAACTTCCCATTCTCTATATATAGGGGGTTTAAGGAAATTAGAAATATATATGAATAATCGGTTAAAATAGTGGATTAAAATCTTAACATTCAAATCGATTAAAGCCCCTAAATGTAACACCATGTACGGATTAAAACCTAAAGACAAAAAATTGTATACATATTTTAAAGACAAGCATGAAAGTCATGGTTGTGTATTCGTCATATTAAAATAATGTAGAATGTTGAACTTCATATTTATAATATCAATGGAATTTGGCTCAACTAGTCTCTAACTGTAATGAATAGTTCAAAATTACGTGTTTTATTTATTTTTATCTGTTTTAATAAAAAGATTGTAACAAACCAAAATATGATGTAGGTTTTTAGATACACGTTATAGAGTGAAAGACTCGTGTTGGTGTTATAATTCCTTGTTAAAAGAGAATTTCGTCCATTTTATTTTAAGTATACAAAAAAATTTGTCCAAGTTACTGTCGGTGAACGTGAACTTAAGGAAGAAAGATAAGCCTAAAACTAGTATTGAAACCGGGTCAAGGCCCATATTTGGTTGAAACCCACACCCCAAGCAAACAATTACGTCATTCTCCTATGCTAATATATCCTAATCTCCAACTCTATTATATTATTAGCCTTCGTTGCACCTTAATATAGATTAGGGTTCTCATTAGTTCTTGTTGCCACAATATATGAATTGGTAGCCTTGTGTGAGGAAAACAAGAGAACAAGTATTTGATAGGATTTACATAACGTAAGAACAATTGTAGCATTGTGGTTTATTAGGGAACTGCGTTTTAAGTCTTTATGTTGAAAATCCCTTATATGCATCATAATAGTTTTGAAATGTCGAATGTCTTTATTCTAAAATTGAGCTTCCATGTTGTATTGTGACTAGTGTTACATATGAAATACAATCATGATTCCGAGAAATCTAGCATCCCAAACTCAATATGATTCTAGAAGCAACATCTTCATTGTTAGCATCAATTTCTATTGTGAACTTTCTTTTAAGTTCTTTCGAATAACTTAGTTCTAATAAATGGGGATGGTTGCACTTCAAATTTAAATAATTGATGTTGTTGTCTGAATGAGCACAAGTCTACCAACAAGAAATAATGATCTGGCTAGACGGTACACATGTTTGGCTAGAATTCTACTTGTAACTTCTCTTTAAGCCTATTCATACAAACTCATGTAGGGTTTGTGATATCAATTGGTGGCAGCCTGGCAAGTAAGCCTAAAAAAGTGGTATTACACTAAAACTTTATTAACAAAATTTGCCCACATTTCCAAGTGTCGATGAAGACGGAAATCACATGGATCAGAGATGTGCTTAAAGGCGGTGATGCATTCGAGATACATGTGAAACTTCTTAAATAAGTTTCAGAGGAGTATCCATACAAAGATGACGAGTATCATGTTTTCTTTAATCTTTAGTAATGTATGTATGTTATGATTTTCGTATTTCATGGTTTGTGATAATAGGCCTTTAGTACTAAGTTATGTATTTTGTTATGTTATAACCTATTTCGTCTAGTGTTATTGTAATTGAAGACTTGGATTAAAACTATTATTATCACAAATGGTTGACGTTTGATCAAGAAATTCTTAAAGTCTTTGGTTCCATTATGTCAATGGATAGTTTGGTTCCCTTGATTTACTCTTTAGAATGACAAAAGGTTGATTTTGAGTGTCCTCACTCACCTCGCCACACAAGGGGTCACAAAAACAGGGATGGGTGAATATAGTGTGATTTTGGGAACCCGCATTAATTTATGGTTGCTATAGGGTACGACAAAACCTTCACGTATATCATTCCCTATTATGTTATGATTTTATTTATGTTTTATATTTTGGAATTGATTATATGTTAGAACATTTTCACATTAATTATTTATAGGTATGAATGAATACAATTGGCAAGGTAAAAACGTCTTTTTAGGGAGTGATGAGACACATAATTAGCCATAACATGGTAACGTTTGATACAAAGATGTTGCTAGTAAATTATTGTGAGGACTCCCAATAAATGTCCACAAATGCCTCTTAGCAAAGCAAATTCTGGACATAAATACCTTATTCTATTTTATTCTCCTCCTATTTTCATTATTCCACAATTTATACCTTTTTCATCCCCCCCAAAAATTTCATTGAATTTCCCTTTTCCCGATCTAAAACATTTGATCTACAAATTTCGGTGCTATATCATACCAAACTTGGTTAACCATGGGGTTTTATTGTCGTAAAGGTGAGTTGCCACCCTGCATTTTCACAAGATTCGAATATGCTCCACCAGACAGAGATAGAAGATCAGAATGAGACCCTTGCTCTGCCACCTTCCCATCTTGAATCACAGCAATGGATACACATTTTTGTATTGTGGAGAGACGGTGAGCCACCACGATACATGTCCGTCCATTCATCATCTTCTCCAATGCTTCTTGAACTAAGCTTTCTGATACAGTATCAAGAGCACTAGTTGCCTCATCCAACAGTAGAATAGCAGGGTTCTTGAGAATTGCTCGAGACAATGCTATTCTTTGTTTTTGGCCTCCTGATAATTGCACACCCCTTTCTCCACAATATGTTTCATACCCATCTTTCATTCCACTGCCATCAACAAGTAGTACAAGGTTAGCCATGTCTTTACCAAAACTACTAGAGTTTCTATTTAAGATACTAATATTTTTAATGACATTGCTCATAAACATGTCTTAGGCTACCGTTCTATTATTGTTCTACAACAGGCTCAACGGTTGTTTGCTTTTCACAAAAGTGGAGGTGTCGGATTTGAATAACTTTTACGATTTATTCAATGATGGTTTTGGATTGAATGAAGTTTGTACCTTATGAATTCATGAGCATTGGCAAGCAATGCAGCATTCCTGATCTCATATTCTTTAGCACTTGTTTTCCCGTAAGCAATGTTTTCACGGATGGTACCTGCAAAAAGAGTTGGCTCTTGACTCACTAAACCTATATGCGACCTCAATGCTCTTAAGTTATACTCCTTTATGTCTCGTTCGTCAATACATACTGCACCCTTCAATGGGTCATAAAACCTCTCTATCATCCCAATGATGGTAGATTTACCAGATCCACTTGGCCCCACAAGTGCGACTGAAGTTCCTTGGTTTATTTTGAGGTTTAATCCTTTGAAGACCATATGATTTGGTCTAGAAGGATAAGCAAAGAACACATTTCTCAGCTCCACACGACCCCTTATGTTCCTTTTTATAGAATCATGTCCCTGTGAAGTATTTGGATCGATCTCACTTTTCTTGTCGAGAATTGCAAATACTGAACTAACGGCATTACTTCCTCTTGATATATCTTTAGTCATGCTACCTGCATCTGCTATGGTATATGCTGTGAACAACAACACCAGAAATGCTTGAAAAAGCTTCTCTGGAGCTATTAATCCTTGTGTTAATAGTCGACCACCGTACCAATATGCCAAGGCAGTTGAAGCTGTCGCCATAAACTGGGAGCTAAAAAGCCCTACCCCAGAATAATATGATTGTCTGATACTCTCTTTTTTAGGGCCTTCTAATGTGTCCTTGAAGAGACTAACCACCCTTCTTTGCGAAGAGAAGGCAGTTATTGTTCTATGGTTGATGACGGCTTCACTTGCTAGTTGGCTTCCTTCCTTTTGAGCCTTTTGAGATTTTTCCGACAAACTCTTCATTAAGACACTTCTAGCATAGAAACTTCCAATAAGGAATGGTTGTGCAGCCATCAACACAAGTGCCAACCTCCATGAGAGTACTAGCCCTAACACATAAGCAAAGACGGCCCCAAAAAATGCTTGGGTTAGTAATGACAAACGGTCTCCTACAAGTGAACGGACCATGTTAGCTTCGGATGATAAACGTGCACAAATGGCTGCACTTGTGTTCTCATCTTGATCATACCAACCAATCTCAAAAGTTAAGAGCTTCTCAAGCAGTTTCTTTCGTATTCTCGTGGTCAGCTTCTCTCCCATCACAGCAAAGCTGTAATGTTGGATGAGACTGGAGATGAAGTTGAAAACTCCAAGACCTAAGAACACAAACGAGTAGATTCTTGTGTGATCCACAATGGAGGATTTGTCGGATTGGAAGTAAACATGGATAACACCGCCTACACAGTATGCATTGATGGGTTGAACAGCACCGGAGCCTATGGCTCCTAAGCATCCCCATAGGGTTGTTCCCCACTCGGGTGCATTCATCTTCAACAAACGGAATTGGGAAGGAGACGAATGAGATAGTTTCCTCAAGTTATCTTCTTCATTACTATTATAAGAGGCGTTGAATTGAATGGAATAGGGTGTGGTAATGGAGAATACTGGGCTAAATGGATTCAACGTTGGGGTGTTAGGTGCACTCGATCTCACGCTTATTGGACTGGCTAAAATTGGCATTTTGTGGGGACTTTGGAAACTATTAGATATGTCCATGACTTCATTTCCTGTAGCTGATTGTTGCGACTGCACCATTTTGAAGTACTCACCACCACCATAATCCTTTTTGCCATTCATTTGCATCAGCTCAACATGTGAACCTGATTCAACTACTTTCCCTGCATGAAGTACACATATCATATCGGTTTTCCTAATTGTTGACAGGCGGTGCGCAATTACCACAGTTGTTCTCCCAACAGAAGCCTGGTCAATGGCTTTCTGCACGACTCGTTCAGACTCTACATCAAGTGCACTTGTTGCTTCGTCAAGGAGCAAGATTTTAGGATCTCTTATTAGTGCTCGAGCAATTGCAATCCGCTGCTTTTGCCCTCCAGACAGTTGAATTCCAAATTGCCCAACCTGTAAGTAATATAATACCTTATTATCAATTCAATTCCCATAGATAAATGAAGAAGATAAAGGTTTGAGCTTTGAGGCCAATCATTTAAATCTTACATTAGTTTCATACCCATCTGGAAACTTAACAATGAAGTCATGTGCATTTGCATCCTTGGCCGCTGCTACAACATCATCAAAAGATGCCCCTTCCTTCCCAAACAATATGTTCTCTTTGATAGAAGTTGCAAACAAAATTGGCTCTTGATTCACCAGACCCATTTGGGATCTCAACCATTTGAGATGAAGTTTATTTATCTTGTGTCCATCCAACAAAATTTCACCTTCTATTGGATCATAAAACCTTAGAATAAGTGACATAATTGTTGACTTCCCTGAACCGCTACCTCCAACAAGACCGACAGTCTTACCAGCCGGTATCATAAGATCCAACCCTTGTAGAATAGGGGAATCAGGCCTCGAAGGATAGCTAAAGTAGATTCCTTTAAACTCAATTTTCCCTCTCACATATGATAGAGCCTTTCCTTTCTTATCTTCAGAGTCAATGGTTGGATTTCTGTCGATCATCTCATTGATTCGAGTAGCAGCACCTTTTGACTCTGCAATGGCAGTAAGATTTGGGAGTGCAGTCAATATGTTCCTACAAGATTGAAAAGAGTCTTGAGTTATAAGTTCAAATATATATATATATATATATATACATTATATAATTATAGAGGGAGGATCATGTGAGAAGCAAACTAATTTGCAAGAAGACGAGAAGGAATGTGGGTCACATAATTTATTAATTAAAAAAACCATAAATAAAAAATAAAAAAGAGTTTTAGAAATTAAGATAATTATCATTTTAAATTGGATAAATCCTTAAAATTCTCATTATATTTTTTAGATTTATTTATTTTGTAATTTCAATATTTATTAATTTTTTTTCTAAATATACTTTTGATAAAAAAAATCACAATTTTAACCAAATATCACACGTGATATATTATATGAATATTTATGCATATCACATATCATATTATTACATGTGATAATTGTATATATTTTAGTTAATCATATGTGATTATGTATACTTCTATTTATAAATCTTTTTGTGATGCAAATATTATCACATGTGATAATTGTATATATTTTTGTTAATCGTATGTGATTATGTATACTTCTATTTATAGATCTTTTTGTGATGTAAATATTATCACATGTGATAATTGTATATATTTTAGTTAATCATATGTAATTATGTATATTTATATTTATAGATCTTTTTATGATGTAAATAATATCACATGTGATTATGCGTCATTTATATTCAGACATATATTATCATATGTGATATTTACAAAAATTCACCTAGTGGGATCATATGTGATACATAATAATATATCACATGTTAAACGAAGTTAATCACATTTGATTCAAAACGTAAATCTAAAAAATAGAGAAAAAATGATGAAATAAATAATGAATTAGTTATGGATATCACATGTGATATTTGATGAAAATTATGATTTTATCTATAAAATAATTATATAAAATTGATAAAAAAAATTATGAATTTATTAAAATTAAAAAATAAATAAAATTAAAAAATATTATGAGATTTTTAAGGATCTATCCAATTCAAATTGTAATTATCCTAATTTTTAAAAAATTAATTTATTCATGCTATTTTTTAATTAATAAATTATGTGGCTCTTATTCCTTCTCCCCTTCTCGCAAATTGACTACCTTCTCGTTTGAACATGCCCCTATAATTATATATATATATATATATATATATATATATATATAGAAAGAGGTGTGGTGGTTAGATAGCTCACAATCCTCCCATGAGCACATTAAATCCAGCAACGAAAACATCACCACCCTTTTCACCATGTTTAGTGACGAGAATAGATCCAACCCAAGCTTGGAACGCCCAACTAACGTAGATTATCCCCATGCTTCCCAACATGAGTCCTCTAGCAAACCCTTGCTTTATTCCTAGTTCCATGGTGGTTTGAAGTGCGTTGCTGAAGTTAATGATGGTTTGATGCTCGCCAACATAGGAATAGACGGTTCTTATGGAGGAAATCGCTTGTTCTGCAATAGTACCAGCAGTAGCATATGATGCAATCATAAGCATTCCTACATCCATCATGAGCTTACCGAATCCGAGGGCAGGTACAAGGAACATTATTGAGAATGGGAGGGCAGCCAAGGTAAGTCTCCAAGATAGCGTAAACGCGAATATGTGGCAGAAGAAGAAGGATGACAAGTAGGCGATAGTGTCTGGTATCTTCTCACCGATGGTAACTTGAATTGCGTTGGAATCAGCGGAGATGGTTGAAACAACTTGGTACGTGGTAGAGGAAGCATCAACTTGTTGGGTGTCGAAAAAGGCGACATCTTGTTTAAGGACAGATTTGAGGTAGTTGAGTCTCATTCGAGAAGTTTGTCTTTCTGCAGTTCTTGCCCAACAAAGTCCTTCTGCAAACACAAGAAAATAAATTAAAGTAGGGGTAATGGAAGTAATTATTAATGAAAATAAGTACGTACCAACAAAGGCGGATAGACCAACTGAAATCGCAACATAGAGCAACCTGAGCGAATACTGAAATGTATGTTTTAGTAATTGATTAGGAATGGAGTGAAATAGCTTTAATGGAATATTAGTAGGTACCTTATCAACAATTGAAGAAGTGACGATAGCTTTTGGATCTCCATACTGGTTGATGACACCGCTAAGAACATACATCATCAAGGGGATTTGCAACCCATCTCCAATGCTTCCCAACGTTCCCCAAAACATGAAAAACTTATCCAATCCATCCGCATACCTAAATATTCCATATTTTTCATTCTTGTTTCCCATTTCTATAATTTCAATTTATGATTGATCGGTTGATTATTCACCACTTAAACTTATATACATACACAAAGTGCATCTTTTGCGACTCCTAAAAGAGACAAAGGCAGCCGGCCTAGACATCTCTTGATTTTGTCTATGACAACTTTCTTTAATTATTATAGTAAGTTGACATTGTGTGTGTTTTGTTTGTTTCTTCATATCACAATAACTTTGTGTTGGTTAATTTGCTGGATGTCGGCCTTGGTTTTTTGGATCTTTGACGACGCCCACAATTAACTACATACAACAAAAACCTCCTTAATATTGTATTCTTTCTAACTTTAAGATTTGAAAATTAAGATCTAAACTCCTCTTTATATCAACCAATTTTAACAAAGAGACATAATCTCTAAAAAGTTAAAATGTTTTTACACATAAACCAAACAAACCTTGGTTCTTAAAATAAAGGGGCATTCACACTATATATTTAAGAGAATGAAGTAGAATATCATCTTTTTATACTATGTTTTTTTTAAAGACAACTATGGTTTTCTTATGAAACAAAACTAAAATCTAAAATCATCCTTCTCTCCATTTCAAAGGGGAATTGGATGACACCGTATGCATCGACAACCTCTATCGAGCTCGTATTGATCATTTATTCCTTCTTTGCAAGATGAACGACACGTTTGCTGGGGGGTATTAGGGGTAGGGAGTGGAAATTATTAATGTTGGTTGGTTCATTTATAAAGAAAATGACTACTTAAGATTGGATAATGATTCGGTCTTTACGTAAATCAAAGAAAACATGAGAATTCTTATTCCTTAAAACAAACCACATGTTCCATAAGTTTTCATGTGTACTTGATGAGATTAGGTGAACACCAAATGTATGAAATCGTTAATAACTTCTTTTTAATTACAAAAAGTTGTATTTTCTTATACAAAAAGTATACTATATTTCATCAATTGAATTAAAAATTGAGCTTTAATTAGAAAAAGGAACCACAACAATATTATAGATTATAACCATTTGTGATATTTATATTATTAAATCAAATGTTGTATCTTTAGTTAAAAGTGTTGTAATGAAACAAATAGCAAAAAGCAGGGGGTGTTATGTAATAATTAAAATCACAAGGGTGCATCCATAAAAGTAAATTAAATCTAGGGTTTTGATCAGTAGCAGTAGCAGTGGAAGGGAAGCAGTGAGTGAATGACGAACAAGACGACTTTAGGGTGCGAACCAGCGGTGGGATCATTAATCCCCTCCAAGAAGAGGGATTACAGAGTCACCAACCGCTTACAGGAAGGCAAGCGTCCAATTTATGCCGTCGTTTTCAACTTCATCGACTCTCGTTATTACAACGTCTTTGCCACCGTTGGTGGTAATCGCGTAAGCCTCTTTCATCTTCTTCTTTTATTAATTCAACAATCATTCATTTATTATGCACACGGAAAAAAGTGAATGAATTCATGTTTCTAGGTTACGGTATACCAATGCCTTGAAGGTGGCGTTATTGCTGTACTGCAGTCTTACATTGATGAAGATGTAAGATACATACACATATATATTCTATATATTGATGTGAGAAATATATAAGCATATATGAACAAAACCTGGATTTCCATGTGCATTCTAGATCAGAAGGACGAGTCTTTCTACACTGTGAGCTGGGCGTGTGATGCTGATGGGACACCATTGCTAGTAGCTGGAGGAATTAATGGTGTAATCCGTGTCATTGATGCTGGCAATGAGAAGATACACAAGGTTAACTTTTTATGCCTTTGCTGCCTGTTTGCACTCATTGTGGACTGCAAATAAGAATTGTAGGAACCTATGTTGTTTCCTAATGGCCTCTCTTAGTTATTAGTAGGCTTTTGGACATGAGTTGTTTCTCTATTCCATAGCTCTATAACCATCGTTATGTACTGCAGAGTTTCGTTGGTCACGGGGACTCGGTAAACGAAATTAGAACACAAGCACTAAGACCTTCCCTCGTGCTTTCTGCAAGTAAAGTAAGTGTCATGTCAATTCTAATATTTTACCCCCTCCCCCCCTGAAATGTGTATTTGCCTTATGCCTTTCAAAACAAAACTTACATGCTTGAATCTGAATAGGATGAATCTGTTCGCTTGTGGAATGTACAAACTGGAATATGCATTTTGATATTTGCTGGAGCTGGTGGTCATCGAAATGAAGTGTTAAGTGTGGTTAGTGTATAGGCTGCGATCAGATATAGTTCATTCTTATTAGATAAATACTTCAAATATTTTTCACTGTTTTGTAAGTTTTGTTTTTAATTATCTTTACTATTAACAAAGTAGAATGAGGTTGATTTTTGTTTCAGGATTTTCATCCTTCAGACATATATCGTATTGCCAGTTGTGGTATGGATAACACTGTGAAGATCTGGTCGATGAAAGGTATAATTGGCTGTTAATTCAGTTGCTATTAGTGTTTTCAAACCTTCATGGCACTGTATAGCGTGTAACTTATATTTTGACTCCTACCGATGGTCTGGCTCACCGTTGCATTCCATATTCCTGAAAGATGTGCCAACTGTTGAAGTCAAATTGATTTCCATCTTAAAAGTTGATATTAATTCCATATTTTCGTGAATTTTTTTGATAACTAAATCAAACTTATGAGCACTGTCTCATGTCAGAAGAAGTTGTGGTATCAAATTTAAAATCTACATTTTTTTTGACTTGAAAATTAAAGTGTACTAATTTTGGGATGGAGACTATATTGGATCATACAGTCTGGACGATAGTCATAAGCAACAGATTATCAAAGACAGTTATGGGAGGGGACATCTAAGGATAAAAAAACACAAGTGGTCGACGGAATGCTGATACGCTGGGCCTGGTGACACTCTGAGACAAACTAAATAGGTTTTATTAATGAGCATATATATATGTACATCTCGTTTGGAGAGCAATATAATGTTTTCTTTTATACAGAAATACCGGTAAATCAAGAGGTGCCACCGAGTAGTATGCATGAGATTACCTCTTGAGGCGTTGAAGAGAAAAATCTCTAGGGTTTGCAAGTCTTTTCATGGATAAGTTACTTAACATCAGTTAATGCTATGATGTGAATGGTGGCTAGATATCCTAATTAATTGAGCAATAAGCTCTTTTTACCATTGAATATAATTAGCATGAATGAAGAACCGTCTGCCTACGTTAGAGAGGTGGGCCAACAGTTTTCCTGTTTCTCACATCCTTGTAAAATTTTAGCATCATTTTGCGTGATCAGTAATTTCGCTACAAGTTGAAAATGGCCATGTTTTTTCTCTTTGCATAATTGCAAGCAGAAACCGCTTGTAGAACATCTAATGATGGTGAAAGGGAAGTACATGATCCTCTTTGAATGGCATTGACCTTCTTGCAGAGTTCTGGACGTATGTTGAGAGGTCTTTTACATGGGAGGGACTTCCTTCACAATTTCCTACAAAATATGTGCAATTTCCGGTTAGAACTTTTTTTCACCTTATTTCTATCAATATAGTTTGTTTTTCTTTAAATGGGCATTTGTCTCTATTCTAATCTGAACTCAACATTTTCAGGTATTAATTGCTTCAATCCATACAAATTATGTCGACTGCATTAGGTGGCTTGGTGATTTCATACTATCCAAGGTGAAATGACTGCCTCATACAATTAGCGCCCATAGGAAATTGAGTTTATTGTTTACAGGAAAAAAGACGAATGCAAATCTGGTCGGCTATGGTTTTTTTTATCAGTAATTAAGCACATGAGGCATGACAAGGGTTTTACGCTATTTGATACACTTGTAGCACGCCTCATAATAAAGTGTGCTTCAAGTGCATCATGACATATTGCAAAATTGGGGGTTTGGTAAATATTAAAGGCTTGAGTTTACACTAGACCTCTCTTTTATTGCATATAAGTTCTCATTGAGGTTTCGTCTACTATACCTGACCCGTGAACTTTCTTTAATTACAATTTTTGTATAAAACTTGGAATGTTTAAATGTGGTTTTGTTGTTGACTAGCTTATCGTGTTAATTCTTTTTATAACCTCGAATTATCTTTATTGATGTTTACAATTTTTATCTTGTTATTATTAGCATTCCTGCTCATTTTGCTTTCCGGAAAAGGACACATTATTTGCCATGGTAATATTAGACTTGCTGCAGAATATCTGCTGTGTGGTTTTGTACATATATTCAAAATTTAAGTAATAAAGGAAAAAAAGATATGATCACTAGAGAAAATCCTAAGCAGTTTTTAAGTTGCCTGCAGTATTCCCTATTAAAGTTCATTTTGTGTCACTTTTCCAGAGCGTTGATAATGAGTTCATATTGTGGGAGCCAAAGATGAAAGAGCAGTCTCCAGGAGAGGTTTGATATTTCTCTTCATCAGTCTTTGAAGAGTTGATTCACGATACAAGAGATATGCTATGTTACCTCATTTGCTGGTTAATGGTGCTTCATAGGATAAATCTTGTTTTCAGGGCACAGTAGATATCCTTCAGAAATATCCGGTTCCCGAGTGTGACATTTGGTTTATAAAGCTTTCCTGTGATTTCCATTACAATACAGCAGCTATAGGTATGATAATGTCTTTACTGCTCAGGTGTAGTGTTTTTAAACCGATGCATCACTAAAGAAATCCATTGGGGCACTTAGTAAAATTTCTAATGATGTTGCTCTTGAGGCTCATATACTCCAGGCAACAGGGAAGGGAAAATATTTGTATGGGAATTGCAGACTAGCCCCCCTTCTCTCATTGCAAGGTTTGCCTGTTTCAGTATATATTGTCATATTTTTAAATTATTTAATGTGAATTATCTAAAAGATTGATTTGTGTGTCAGGTTATCTCACGTTCAGTCCAAATCCCCCATCAGGCAAACTGCCATGTCGTTTGATGGAAGGTGAAGATGCCTTTTCTGTTTTGTAATATCGTTGTCGTACATATGTCGCCTTCTAGTCTGTTTTGTTTAGCCCTTTTTCGTTGTAAATTTCAGCACAATACTGAGTTGCTGTGAAGACGGAACCATTTGGCGTTGGGATACAGTTGCAACCTCGTAGCTTGACCGACCATGTTGTACCTTGCTTGTATAGTGGTTGATGAAGCAATCTTGGCTACATACAATATTTTGAGCATAAATATATACATAAAAGTAAACGACTCTTTTAGAGTGTGCAAATGCTGCCTATGTGCATGGTGTTTTGGTTAGGAAGAATTTATAGGAATATTTGGAACATCAATGATGTTTGTTTCGTTTGGTTTCTTCGATATCACTCGTATGGTCTTTTGGGGAAGATGTCTGCATGGGTTTATGAGGATGGTCCAGATCTGGGTTCTAACTCTAAACCTTTTTATCTGCCTTCAATAAAACTTAGGATTAATTCACGTACAGTTTTACGTTTACATGTAGAATTGATATGGTTTCTAATGCCTACTTTAAAAATGTTTACATGAATTTGTTTTTTAAAAGGAAAAATCCAGAACCAAAAAAGCTGAAAATGCCAGCCAACTTTATACAAAACCGTGTCCATACATTTGGACAATCAAATCCAAATCCAATGCACTGCTCTGCTCTGCTCTGCTGTGTTTGGCTTCCTTTTTGCTTAAAACCGCAACACCCCCCCCCCCCCCCCCCCCCCCACACCAAAAAAAAAAAAACCAAATTCAACCTGGCCCTTGTAAAAGCATATTACAAGCCCTATAAACTATAATCTCGCAAATTTATCACTGTTCATACAAAACTTCCGACCACCAGACTTTGGCACAAGTGCTGCTATATTTTTATATATATGTAATTATATACATTAATTAATGAATGCAGAACTACGTGACCAGGGACTGTATTATCCCCAAATTGTACAACCGCAACGTAGAAGGCAGAATTATACTCGAGTCCGCAACTTTGACAACAATCTCTGCATACTCTCTAGTTTCTGAGCCAGTTGTTCTACGCTACGATGGTGTGGCTTGGAAGATTCAGAACTGCTTAATTCATCAGCAAGAGCTGCACAATTTGTCTGTGAATCTAATAATGCAACCTCAAGTGAAGTTAATGTTGAATTGAAGGATGAAGGACATTGGTTATCTGAAGTTGTTACGGAAGACAGACTAGAAGCATTACTATCTCTCTGCAGGTTTTTTGGTGAAAATATCTTGTCAAAGCCTTCACTTCCTGCAGGTTTTCAGTTGCATGAGTTCCACATCATGTGTGTAGTGCATATAGGTAGCTAACAGACCAGACCAGACCAAACTTGAAAGTAGGGTCTGGGGGTGGGATGTACGCAAACCTGTCCTCTACACCAAAGAATAGAGCGGCTGATTTCATGAATACCTCCGCCAGTGCAAGAGTGTAAGCAAAAACGTAAAGGGAACAAAGACTACCACATATTATGCACAGAAACGGTAAGAAAAAGTGAAGCACAGTTACATTGAAACATGAAAAGGTAAGAGAAAGGAAGGCTAGGCAAAGCACACAAAGAGAAGGTAAGGTAGGTAGCTTAACAGTCTAGGAGCTCGAAAATGGACAAGAACTTTACACTTTTCTATACAATAAAAGATGTGTGCATCACAACTTAAGTTGTTCCTTTTTAAAATATAGTTAGACAAGAACAATGACAAAGCCGACCTCCATTCCCCTAGGAAGCCATATATGCAGCACCAATCTCGTTCTTATTTAAAGCATGGACGCAAGTAATTTCGAGTCAAGAAACCTTGTTCTGTTTTCAGCTTATTTTTGTTTCATGTACAACATACTCACACATTCTGTTGCATTGTGTCTTATATATATAAAAAAAGAAATATTACCAAGGTTGCTTAGTTGATCCATTGTTGTCTGACCAACTGATCCTTCTAGCTTCAACACCCGCAAAACCCCAGCAGTTATCCTCCCCATGGAATCAACTTCTGACTTACATAGTTGAGCAACATGTTGGAGCTCATCTTTGCTTACAATTGCCTCAACCTACAGGGTAACAATCATCACTACACATATTTGATTACATAAAATAGCAATCAATACTGTATAAGCAAGCAAGTTACAAGTAATCACCGGATGTTTCACACAGAATTTTAAATTTTCGACAACCCACTTATTGGCACCATCATCTTCAGATAACACTACGTCAGCTTCAAGATCTACCCCACCATGTGACTCGACAGTTTGCTTGTGCCCCCCGTTTGTGGCTACAATTCCCTTCTGCTGCTGGGGTTTCAACGTCTTCAAGCCTTCAACACCGACCTACAAGCACATAAAAGTAAATTAAATTCTTTACCTCACATAGAATATAGCAGCAAAGCCTTTTCAGGGTCTCACAGGGGAGTCTTAACATTCTATAGTTTAGTATTCCCATTTAATCATCACTTTGTACTCCCCTGCAAATTAAGCATATCCATTCCAGCATAAGGAAAGATTGAGGATCAAATTGAGGTACAAGTGGCAACTTTTGGACATTAAGATGTTTATTCACAAGAAAATGTGATATAAAATCTTCATCATATTCATATCCACAGTTTTATGTGCTTTTAGCATGTTTAAATTTTTGTATCAACACTATAATATATATGAATAAACAAAGCTAAAAATATAGCAATGAAGCAAATGCCCACCGTCACTGATTCAACAGGATACTTCTGTGCTCCAGGCAAATTCTTTTTGCCATTCACCATGTTATTTTTGCTGCTGTTTGCTTTAACTTTAAGACTCTCAAAAGTTGTGTGCCAACACCTCTCTTCTCTGTAAGAATCATCAGAACTGTAGAACCACCATCTTTCTGCCATTTCTGCACCCTCCAATGCAAACAACCAGTCCTTCAATTCTAGTGATATATCCACATCATCCGGTGCACCCAAGTGCAAGTAGCCACTATGCTTCTCCTCCTCCATGCTTTCACCTGAGAGGGGAAACAAGGGGATTTTTTTTCAGAACACAAGTGTAGATAACTTCTTTGACAATTGAAATAAATGGATGTTAGAAAGTAGAAACCATTATTTAAAGGGCAGCTTACTTTTACAATTCTCCCTGAAATCCTCAACAAGTAGAGGTGATGCTTTGAAAAGTTTTGACAATGGCCCAGCAGATAAATGCTCCAAACCCTTGGAGAGCCCAACCCCTGGGCCACCGTCTGGTCCTAGAATGCCAAAGCGGTGGAGCAGAGCTTCAGCATAATTCATTCCTCCTGCAAGGCGTACACCCGCAATACAAGCTGACACACTTAAACTATGACACTCTGTATCCTGTGCATTATACGGAATAACATGCACCATGCGTAAATTCAAAAATGGAATTGAAACAGCACTGTCATTTGCTTGATAATTCCTTCGGTTTTGCACCCAAAAGACAGCTCTCAATTTAGGGTAGCCATTCGGAACAGGAAGAAAATCAGCGGTAGCATTTGGCATTACACCATTTGCATGTATAGAGCTTCTCTCAGTCTCTGCACACTCCACCTGAACTTTGTCCCACCGTAAAGTTGATGAAATGGCCATGGCACCACCCAAGGTTCTATGGGTAACTTCCATGAACAGATCTTCCCCGACAAATTGAACTAGAGGCATTCCCTGAATGTTCATGGAGGAAGATTCTAGAAATGTTAGCTTTAGGTCTTTAACTGCTAAGCTAACAGCAGTATCACCAGGAACCTTTTCGATCAGACTTCCATCACAAGATTCATGCTTCACCATTTTCTTATGTTTATTTCTTCCAACCATGGCCATCTTCTCACTGACCATACCAAAGTAGGCATAGAGATCCAACACAAAAAATAGTTGCTCAACCGAGGTGTTGGACAGATATTGTGCACAAGCGACTCCTACTCTAACAACACCCCCTGGGGGAGGGACATCTATTAAAGGGCTCCCATCTGCTGTTACCATTGCTACCTGAATGCAAGCATCTTTAATCTCAACACAACTCCACAATTCTGAGTGTGAAAGAGAACCACCAGCTCCTTTCGAGTTATTACATGTTTCCAGAGACAGACTAAGGAGAGAAGCTCCGGTTGTCCATTTTTTCTGGCTGGCATCAATGGGTTGCCCCTTCCATAGACAGAAGCATGCTGGGTCTTTATCAAGATTGAGCAGTTTCAGCCTCAGGGAAGGTGACTCATAAAAGAATAAGTTCTCAATATGAAGCCTTGCTCCAGTAAAGGAGCTCTCATATATAGGGTAGTTGTCACATGAAGGAGAGTTAGACTTTTGGTTTTCCAGTGGAACAGTGATATCTAATCCTTTCACATTTATTTCAAGGGAGTTCACAGAGAAATCTAGCGAAATATCACCATGATTAATCAGAATTCCATCAGCTAGTAAGGACGATATTCTTAGACAGGACTCTTCTTGAAGATGTATCTGAAAATGAGCGATGGTATTTCAGAATTCACACAAAAAGAATGTTAAGTGGTTTATATGTCATGATACATAATGAAGTACCATAAGAGGCTGGCAGTTGATGACAGTTTGTGAACAAAAGGATGGTGGAGTTGGCGAGGGCATAAACTGAAGACAATGGAGGGACATGAGTGGAGCATGGTCACTTAATTTCCATTGCTGATCCCCTAATGGATATATTGGTGGACAGAAATCCTTTCCTGCTCAAATAACAATGGAAGACATCAATCTTTAGCTGAGCAATCTAGTATATGCATATCAATAGCCAATACATTTTGCAAAAAAAATATATACCAAAATCAGGAATGTGTAGTAGTTCCTCTGCAGCATCCTGCATAGATGGTTGCACTAATGCACATGGTGGACGAGAGGAAGTATCCCTGAATTTATTCACCGTTAAAACCCAATTGAAAGTTATCATCTTAACAACAATAAGAACTATAGTGCACAGCCCAACCATGTAGAGAATAGTAATAAATGACTGAATTATATGGTTTTAATATTCAAGAGGTAGTAGGTGTAAGAGTGTCACTTGATATTTGGAATAATGAGGCACAATACAAATAAGTAATGCTAATGTCACGATCAAAGCAACTAGGATAAGATAATATTCTGGGTAAATTACAAATTCGTCCCTGAACTATCACTCAAATTGCAAGGATGAGTTTGTCAGCAATAAAATACAAGATCCATCCACAATGCAAGCAGTACATGCTTAATGTCCCTGGCTTTGAAACCATTAAAGCAAGCCCGTTAAGTCAAGGAAGAATTTGTAATATCAACTTCATAAGAAAAACCGTCTCCTTCTGATGCTAATAGATCCATCCTTGCAATTTGAGTGATGGTCAAGGACAATTTTTGAAGTTTACCCTAACAATTTTCTCAATCACAGTTCTAGTTAAACCTGCAACAGTCATAAAACTTAGTGACACGAAACAAAAGCACGAAATTTCTGACCAAGAGATGCGAAAGTTATCATAAACTTGAGATGGTGCAAACATGCAAAAGCTGAACAATGTATAAAAGAATCACCAATTCTTCAAATTACGTGCCAGTCAGTAGCTAATAACATCATGAGAAAGTAAATTAGACATGAAGGCATTATACCGCAGAAATAGTCCACCAACCATCACCCGAGTTAAGCATTTGGCAGTTTCTCCATCAGAAAGGCTGGCCTGCAAGAGCATATTGAATCTGAAATTTGAATCTAGAAGAAACAATTCTTCCCACTTATACAAGCTAACTAGGATATACAACATGACAGTCTAGGAATGACATAAACACACAGCAGTGGACACAATTGTTTTGAGTGCAATGGGAAGCTACCCGAGAGAAGAGAAGTGACTGCATCAAAAGTTCTAACTGGAAGTCTGCAAGTAAAATTAGAGTCATTAGCAACTATCGATAATCATGTTCACCTTTTTCTAATTGAAATGGAAGTTATTATATACATAGAGCGGATGATAAAAAGTACCACCAGTACTAGATAAATATATCTATATAATTGTCTATGACGAGAAAGAAGAAGAAAAATTCCTCCAAGCAAAAGATGGATTGGATAAACTGTAAGAAGTCACAAACCCGTATCCTTGATGCAAAAAAATATATGGTCCACCATAATGGAGACTAGTGTACGCCCTGCAGCTTCCGCTGATCGCTGCCAGAAGAGGGAGTTGCTTATATCCCATATCATAGTGCTCTAAACAATTTGCAAACTAATTAACAATAATAAAAAAGAAATCCAACCTCTTGAGCATTTGGATTCACATCTCCTCTATTTAGACAAACGTACAATCCCGTAAAGAAGCGAAGAAGAGCTCGCAGCCCTGCTCATGTTATGTTATTGCAATGCAAGACAATTCAAAACACAGTAATGGATTAGCAACAAAGCACAAACAGGGAGCCATCTACTGACCTGGTTCACTCAAAGCTGGGCACACGGCTTCAGTGATATGTAACTGGAGTTCCAAGCCTAGTGGACTATTAAGCTCTGTCCTTTGTATGGTAATCTGATCATAGAATCAAAGGTAGGTATATGCAATTCAGATGATAATTCCCGGGAAGAGAACATCCTTATAGCTACATCAAAGTTCACAGGCAATCAATTAAGAGGATTAAGTTTTGTATTACATAAGCTTCTCCAGATATTCCTTCAAGGAACCGCTCCCCACCAAAGAATACCCTCTTTGCACCATCATCATCCTTAAACGCACCTTCAGAAAATGCTGCAAACATGTCAGGGTGAGGCAGGAGGTCGATGGATAGATGCTCCCATTCAAGCTTCTGGTGACCAAAAAATAAGTATTATAAGTAAAATATAAGTGAAATATACAGAAATGAGTAGCAAGAAAGACAAAAAGTAGAAAACAGTAATCACTTTCAGAAACTTCCAAGGTCGCAATAACGGGACCAGGTAAGTGGCAATTCGAGAGCGTGGACATCACTCCACAAGATCCTTCATTGTTCTAAGTAGGGCTTTAGTTACCTGATGGGCATTTTACATTCTGAGACGCATGCATGCACGAGGCACAAGGCAAATGCAAGGATAGATGATATTGGGTCACAAGACGTCACAACCGCAAAAAGGGCAGAAACTCATACCTACAACTAATTAGATGCTAGCAGTGTGGATGCATGATCCTTTTATACTGAGAAGCGAGGCCTTGGTAGCACCAGATATGTACTAACACGAACATAACCTAACCTATCAAAAACAGTAAAAAAACAGAACAATTTGAAAAGAAGGTAACTAGGAAAAATTACCTTGAACACATAGATGAACTTCTTGTCATTTGAAAAGTCCCTTGCTTCCTTAAGGTTTACAACCTGCAATAGCGAACCTCCAATTAATTATTTAATGGATCAAAGCAATTAACCAAAAATAAAGAGAAAAACATTAAACTGGGAGCAGGTTTATAAGATAAACCTGCCAATTCTCGTTTGTGGTATAAAGCAAGAGGTTGCGGATAGTAATAGATGCCATTGGTGATGCCCTGGTACACGAGAACACATATACAGAGTAGCATGTGACATATGTGTAGGCATTAGAAAAAAGTAAAGATACTCAGACCAGAAAGAGGGACTGTATGTTGGTTGATGTAGACAACATTCTGCATTATACTATAACATAACCTCAGTAGATAAAAAGTAGCCATAACCCATAGTGTTTCATTAATATACACCAGATTAGCTTACACGCATGACAATAAGCATCATCATAAGTCAATTCTTAAAGAGCTATAACCATCAAATATAGAAAGAAAAAAAGGGGGTTCCTGTCCTGACTGATAAGAGACCAAAAGACTTGTGGTGAATTACGGGACAGAATGTTCGGTTAAAATAACATGCACACAAATGCAAATGTTGAGGTGGATGTGTGGCCACACAAGGAAGACCAGACCAAAACGTACCCACTATTTCCCACGGTCCCATCCGAAAGTAGGGCTGGAGAGGGGCTAGGATGTATGCATATTTTACCTCTACCCGATTCAACCCGACTTACCACTGTTACAATTTAGCCTGTAATAAGATGTAATAAGATGTAATAAGCATTTATTATTTGGTGGACTTGCCATCCTTCACAAAGTATGGAATCTCAGTGTTCGAACAAAAATATATGCTTGATCTTCTTCAAGAGACAAGGATGTTGAGATGCAAACCCGCAAATACTCCCATGGATTTGGCCGGCAAACAGGAGGAAATACCATAAGCTAGTTGGCAAGTTGATCTATTTAAGCCATACATGACCAGATATTGGATTCCCAGTAAGCATGGTCAAGATATTGGATCCACATTTAGCATGGTGAGCAAATTCAAGAACAACTCGAACAAGAGACATCTAGAAACAGTCTACTGAATAAACTTCGGTACGAAAAGAGAACCCAAGAAGAGAACTTTATTCCAAGAAGTTCAAAGAGGGACGTAGAAATGTACACATGTTGATCGTGGAGGCTCCTCAACCAACAGAAGATCAACAACAGGTTATCGCATATATGCTTGGGGGTCACTTGGTGCACTAAGAAACAATCTATAGTTGCAATGCGCCATGACATGTGTAAGGCATTTGGCTAGAGAAGATGTAGTAAGAGATTACTTGGTTCGGGAACAGGGACGATGAAGTTGCTACGTGACAATAAGGCAACAATTGGTATTGCAAAAAATCATGTGCACCATGACAAGAGCAGCATGTGGAGACCAACCACCATTTTACAGAAGAGAAGACAGAGGAAGAAATCATCAAGCTAACCCTTGCAAGAGACATCTTTGATGGGTTAACATCCAAGTTGCGCTTGATTGACATTCATGCCCCAACTTGAGGGGGGTGTAGAATATTTTCTTATTATAAATATTTGGTCATTTGAGCCAGATTTGTCTCCTTGATCCAGGGCGATTAGGTTGCTAGTTTAGTTGGATTAGTTCTCCATGTATCAACCCAACATTCGCTCCTTATTTGGTGAGATACTCATCATCTATAAATAGTGCATCCTATGGTTGTACAATGTAAGAAATTCAATAAAGAATTCTTCAAGGGTAGTCGGAGATGTGAACAAGTGGAATATCCCAATATGTGGATCTTAAGGTAGGAGTGAGGAAGGATGTTTTTCAAGTCCCAAAGCCATAGTGGCTAGGAAAGTTTGCCACATAATAGTTTCTACCGAGTTCCATTTTTTTAACCTACCTCAACTACTTAGGAGATATGGTTTATTGATGTCAATTTGTCTTTGTTCATGTGTTCCAAAATCCACACAAACAGTTTCTATTTATGTAGGCATTCTAATTGGAAATGGTCTGAACTAAGCTCACCTCCATATCAATAATTGATCCAAGAACAACTCATACAATCTCTATTTAGGGAATGTTATAAAAGTGGAGTTGCACATGAAACCGAGTTCAATCATGGAGCTTCAACTTAACCTCCTCTCTTTTACTTGTCTGCCCCATATTAGAGGATGCAAGAACTCAGTTGGGATCCCTTGTGTAAAGAGCAGACGGTAGATTATCATAGAGGCATATTAGGCAGAAGGGAGTTGAGAGTCAGAAATGTACCAAGTTGCTCCTCCGCGACGTCTAGCACCCCCATGAGTCTCAAGTAAAAGATTGACAGTCCGTACTTCTAATGTCATTCCGTCAGCAATCTGAAAAAAAAAAACTGTCAGTGCTGGGGTCCATAGAAGCCTTAATGAAACAGTTAAAAGCTACAATTATAGTAATTAACTGCAAGTGACTAGCCCAGGACCCTACACAAATGAAACCCGGCTTAAAACTATCACCAATACTGATACACTGTGGATGTTAAGTACAAAGTTCAATTGTGGATGCAAACGGACAAGAGACTCCCGAAGTTTATGAATGATGGAAAAAGATGTAATAGCCTTCAATATTGCAGTAAGAAAGTACAAAGGCGCTAGAAGAAAGTAGCTTCTTATCATTGCAAGAATGACATCTGCAAACTAACCACCAATCTAAAAGGGAAACCTCCTTTACTATGTTGGAAATTAAAATGTAAGCTTCATGAATTTTATCAACTAGTTCTCAAATAGTGGCATTCTCATCATAAAATATTTTCTAGTTGTTGTTCCATCCAACTAGAAATCATTTACTTTTACTTATGGTCACTTAACTTCCTAAATGTTCTTCCCTTGGCTGCTTCATTGGTGTAGGCTGAAAATTAACTAACGTAATGTCATAATCAAACTGCTCTCTTGAGGTGACATTGTGACTATGTTTTAGCTTCATTCATCTCAGGGACAAATGGATAATCTCTTCCCCTGCGCTAAGCATTGAACATTCAATGGAAGCAATTGTTCAGATATCATGCTTATAGTGCCTTCTGCTTGTTTTCAAATACATATACAGCTATAATTTGACAATTAAATTGGTCTAGAAACAAAAGACAATTGGCAACAACCGCAATAAACAGCTGACAGCTGCATCATAGGAAGAGACTAACCTTGTCCGCAAATCCATACCCGCTGCTTTTTGCAGGACTGGATGGCGTCTGTGCACTTGAAGAAATAAACACGGAGAATAGTAAGTTGAGAAATTGTAGTGGAGATTTATTTACTGTCAAGATCATGTGTTGGCATCAAACTGACAGTTACCTGTCTGTGCTCTTATATGCATCCAAATCGTCATTTTCCTCCAATACCAAATCGAGCTTATCGATTTGCACAACAATCGGTTCAACTTGTACATTGCTCAAATAAGGGAGCTTCGAAAGCAAAGCCAACAGATGAAATTAGATACATGTATGTGTGTGTGTGTGTGAAGAAAGTAAATCTAGCAGATGATATCTATTGCAATCCTTCCTCGAAGGAAATTGAGATGATAAGTCATTGAACGATAAGTTACGTACAATAATCTCTAACTTGCCGACTTTAGCGGTGGTAACATTCAATGCCGGCGGCAATCCAAGACTGGCGTGCAACGCATCACCGTTTATATCTAGGAAATTGAAATCCGTGAGTGAAACGGTTGGATCGAAGTAGGAAATCTAGAAATGCAATACCGAATTGTGGGATCTATTAGCAGAATTGCGAAGTAGTAACCTAAATTGGATAGCTGAACAGTCCTTCCTTGTAACTTGAACTGATCTCTGGTGAAAGATTTAAGCCAGTACTTGAGAGTATATTCCAGCGCCCTGGCCAGTATCGACTCCATGAAAACAAGTTCCGGTGGAGGCCACCGGAGAAGATACAGAGAGCGAGTAAAAGGAATGAGGATCAATCAGCAGCTGGTTTTTGTTTTTGGAGATGATCTTGTCTTTGGTCTCTCGGGGGTCTAAAAATTTACTACTACTGCTTTACTTTACTTTTCATCATCGTTTATATACAAATTAATTAAAACGTTGTTAGAAATCCTTTATTAGAAAGTAAAGTTAACATCTTTAATTAAACAATAAGTATTCAATTAAAAATCAAATATTTTAGATCGGTGTTTTCCCCAAATAAAAACTAATATCTAGTTGTTTACATGCAATGACGGATCTAAGATTTTGTATATTGGGGGCACGTAGATTAAAGGTCCACAAAGTCGATCGATGTGTTTTTAGCATAATTCCACGGTTTTGAGAGATTTTTAAAATTTTTTGGTTGATTTTAAAGTTTTTTGTGGATTTCGAGAGACTTTTTTTTTTTGATTGATTTTGAGATACTCATTTGATTTTTATTTTGTTGGTGGGGGCATGGACGAAAAACCAATGGGTTAGAGATCCTCAATTTTTTTTAACCTTGGAAAAAATGTTTTGTTTTTCCTTTAGTGGGGGCCATCCCCACCATTATAATGCTCCATCAGCCCCTGTTTACATACATATAAACTTGTGTCGTAGGATTATGTGTCATCATCAAAAGAAAATGATTGATATAATATTTTCCTAGTATTAGAATTTACCATAATAAATGTTTCATTTTCTTTGTAAACACCTCCCTATTTAAAGGGCTTATGATTAATGAGAATTACAGACTTCTTCTCTCTGTCTTATTGTTATTCTCACCATATTGTTGTTCTATTTGTTTTTCTCTTTAATACGTTATCAGCACGTAGCTCGTTTGCGCTGTCGCTCCCTCAAATCGTTTCCGCCGCTATTAAACGCTTGTTCTATTCGCAATCTACCAGCATTAGAAGGTCTGTTTTTCCAATATTGCAATTCAAGTAAGTATTTCTACAAAGACTTACAATTTTTTTGTCTATAAATATGATTACTCGTGATTAACCTTTTAACCATGATCATGCTTATATGCTTCAGTTTTTATTTTATTTTTCTTATTCTTATTAGTTTGTGGTCGCCGATCAATTTTAACAAACATAAAAATGGTTCTGGCAATTTGCAAGGTTGTAACCAATTACTTTCAAAATCTTTTTATTTTTTTAATGGTGATATGATTTTTTTGATAATAGTAATTGATCGTTATTTAATTTGATTTGAAATCAATAACTTTTTTGGGACTATGCAACTTTAGAATTGTTGTAAAAAAAACAATTAGTAAAAAAAATCGTATTCTTCAATTAAATTTTCACAGATGTAGCTCACCGTATGTACTTGAAATATGATTTGTATTTAGCTTCTATTAAATTGGTTTTATTTATCAATTTTATTAAATATTTATTATATTAATTTATTGTGTTTTAATACGGAATGATAGCTTTTATGTATATGATAGATTTATAATTTTGAATTTATTTTTATTTTTTATTTATGATTATTCAATTAGTTTAAACATGTTTAGATGGTTAGTTTCCTTATATAATGTTATTATTTATTTATGTCTACAATTTGATGGTATCTTTAAAATTAGACTAATATATTATTGTGGGATATGCTAATTAATTATTATTTGAATATGATAGTTAATTTATTTAACTTGGCTTGCCATTTTTAATTTAATTATATGGGTTATTTAATAATCTAGTTGTTTTTTTTAAACCAACTATATATGGATATGTAAATACGTTCCTATTATTTATATTGTAATATTCAAATATTATATTAATATTTAAGTATATTTAAAGTCTCTTGAATTCTTAGTAGTTATATTTGTAATTGTTAAAATGTTTTGTAGTTTATTCATTTTGACATTGAATGATTTATAAAATTTAATATATAAATTTAAATGTTTATCTTGAGTTTCTACTCATAATTCTTAATTCTGTAATTAAATTTTAGAAGTTACACTTCTAACCTCTATATTTTGGTATCTTACCAAAAGCTCCAAAAATACTATTAAGGTATTAAAATTGGCTTTATATGTCACTCTCATAGTCTTTATGGCCTCATGTCAAATGTTCTATAATTAATAATTTTATATTTAAATTAAATAAATCTCAAAATATCGATTGGATTTTGTCAAACGGGTGTAAATAGCCCTAAGGTTTGTAGGGACTTAAGAAATCCATGTGATTCCTCTACTACCTGGAAATCCAATAGATTGAGTGATTTGTTTTCGCAAATTGAAATATTGATGAAGTATTATCAATAAAATCAAAGCATACAAAAATCCAATATGGTTATGATAATGAAATTTCATACATAAAATAATAATTATAACCACAATCCACTGTCTTATAAAAAAGAAAATCATATATTATCCCTTATATACGTAAATGGTTGAATCAACTTATCCCAAAATCAACGTCGTAAACTCAAAAGAATCTGAGTATCATAAATGAGTATATAAACCTCCTTTTGAAAAGGTACAAGAAAATATCTAAAGTCCATCAACTCCCCAATTGACTCTAAAACCAACCTCTTGAAAAGGTACAAACAAATACCCTCATGTTTTGAGACAATATATAAATCCTAACTTTCATAGGAATACTTTTACTATAAACCCCCAAAGAACCGTGGGATGTTCCGAAAGGGAGAATCGGAAGTATTCATGAAATATGTACTTCCCGAACTAATCGTATAGTGGAATGAAACTCACTTATTCGATTATAAAAAGATAATTGATTTCAACAAAGAAATGTTATATCCAAAACGCGTCTCAATCTCTGTGGCAAGGAACTCGCAGAAGATGAGATGATTCCTAACATTATTTTCACCTTTCATATATAAGTAAATATCAATATAAGTTGGAATGTAACCTTTAGACAAACTCATCAACCTACTGCAAGTGGTTGAGAGACATAACAAGGTTTTTTCGAATAACACCACATATATCGGGACAAAGAAAATTTCCGATATCAATAATGAAAGCGTTAGAGGTAGAAACAACTCCAAAGGATTGTGAGTTAAAAACAATTTCACACATGTGACATTTATGCACCATGTGGACGAGACCCTAGAAAGGGTCAGGGTCTTGGTAAGAGTCAGAAATGATTTTTCAAAACCTAGAGTAGGGATACAACTACTACCCCAGGTGATAATGGACAATCAAATAAGAAATGCACTAAAAAATGCTTCTATCAAAAAGGGAACAAGTTGAAAATGAACTATAACATATTAATTTAATATTTAATATTGATTAAGCATATGTTTCTTTGAAAATTAATTTTAAGTATTAAAATTAATTTCTCTTCTAAGTAATCGAATATGTAACCATTATAGATGTAAAGAAATACATCGTAACAAATGCAAAAAATTTAATATTCTCCGTTCCGTGTAGGAATGTATCGAGGAGAATTGATTTTTTTTACCTCTCACACAATCTAAAATGATAGACAAATACTTATTTTATAACTAATTCAACCGAAATACTTAGACGATGAACTGTCATTTTCTTGTTGGTATAAGATCAATAGGAACCTTGTAAAGATATTCGTATCAAATGGAAATTATAATGAGCATATATACATAAGTTCTAATGAATTTAAAAGTAAACATATATCATGGAAACTATGTGTCAAACTACCTAGTAGATTATTGAGTCACCGAAACATTTTTGTCACCAATAAAGAACTTTAGGGAAATGACACATATATGTTTCGACATGACCATGTGGGACACCATGGTTATGACATAGTGATCCGTGTATTGCAAAATACACATAGACACATTCTCTTTCGAGTGATAGTCAAAACGAGGCAAATTGAAACTGTTGACTTCTGCAGCATAAGAAACAACATTGCCATCATAATATGCCCTCTCGAATACCTAAAACTTTTGTATATACCCTAATCCTTAGCCAAGACAGGAATGAGATCATCCTAAAGCTAAGGACATAATACAAAAATATTCCATTGTTACAACGAATACAAGGTGATATTTATTGACATAAACATCCAGAATGCGGGCCATTAAAACTTTATGGTTTTGGTTTCGACACGATAAACGTATGTCATATTATTGTCCACGTGAAATACTGCACTCCTAGCACTAGCTATACGTTTAAGGGCTCACCACCCTGATTATTCATCAAGTCTACATGACTTGGAATGCTGGAGAATTTACATCATAAGAATTTGATGTTAATTGCATATGTATGAGGATCAATGTAGAGTTTCCTATACCCCATGTGTATATATAAAATGGTCTCATAGAAGTTGTTATCAAAAGAATATGATGACATCTAGGGTATTAGTAATGCGCACCAATTTACCCACATCTACCTGGGGTTATGCAATTATTATATGCAGTTTTTTTCGTTTTTAGACCCATTGCTTGCTAACCAACCTCATGCGTACCAGTTGGTAACTGGATATAAGCCTGATACTTTACATTTACTCATGTTTGATTATATGTGCCAATTGCGCCCCCACAGCGCATCAAAATGGGTCCTTAAAGACGATTTGGTATATGTTGGATATGAATCCCCAACAATTATCCGTTAATCAGAATATTTGACTAGTGATATCTTTACCACTAGATTTGCGGGTTGTCACTTTAATGAGACAATCATCCCGTCGTTAGGGGGAGATAGGAAAAATGATTTTCCATGGGAACGACAGGAAGTTTCATTAAATATTCCCACTCTGTCTCATTTTGATCCCCAAAACTTCACAACGTAATGTTGAATTCCAAACGAATCAGACTCGATATTGATACGTTTAATGTTATTCCAGAAGTGACAAGATCACATATACGAGCTGCAAATATACTCGCAAGGTTAAAGTCTCCAAACAAGGGCACAACGTCACTGGAAAGTGCGTTGCAATCACACATGGTGGAGGTGTGGTTGAGGGCGTAGCTCCCAAACGGAAATGGGGGAAGCTACTTGGTTCGATAGATACTCATCTAAAGGAAGAGAAGAGTAAGGCACAACTATTTGTCATCAATACATAAACCTCTATGAGGTTGTCTCTGATTAAACTATGTCTATGAATCATTACCGGAGGACGCTCCAAAGTTAATATTGATTCCAGAGAATAAAGAAATTTCAAATGAATTATGAGAGTACATATGAGTCGATGGACAGATCATACATACTCATTGATGATATATTTCACATATATTGTTGCTTATGAGATGATAGAGCACATTGACATCGAACCATGCTCAGTTGAAAAATATCAACAAAGAGCAAATTGGTCTAAATAAGCAATCCAGGAGAATCATATTATTTGACAAATGAACAGGTATTTGGTTTGGTAGTGCTAACCCACCAAGTGTAAAGCCTGTAAGACATAGATAAATCATTTGTCGTAAAGCGTAATGAGAATAATCAAGTCATAATGTATGAGACTCTCCTTTGGCGCAAGGTTTCTCACAACGCCTGGATTGACCACGAGAAGACTTACTCTCCCGTGATGGACATTATAATGTTATGCTAATTAATTAGCCTAGTAGTTTCTGAAGGACTGGAAATGCAGCTCATGGATGTGGTTAATACATATCTCTATGGGGATCTAGATTCAAAAATATAAAAGTGATTGATGGCATTACATTACCAAAATCAAGTAACTCTAAACCACGAAGTGCGTTTGCAATAAAATTGAAACACTCACTTTATAGATTAAAACAATCTATGCGGATGTGGTATAACTAGGGGTGTAAATGAGTCGAGCTTTTAACGAGCTACTTGAGATCGTTTATCTCGAGCTCGAGCTTAATTATTCTCGAGCTCGAGTCGATCTTGAACACAAAATAGAACTTGTTTAACTTATCGAGTTGAGCTTTATAATACCAATGTTCGACTCGGCTCGTTCGAAAACTCGATTCAATTTTTCGAGTCGAGTCGAGTCGAGCCATTCGAGCATACCCTATTTCGAGCCAAGCATGCTCATATATTTATTAATCATATAATTAAAATATAAAAATTATCGAGCTCGAGCCGATAAACGAGTTAATCGATCGCGAATTTAAACCCATAAACGAGCATCGAGCTCGATAACTCAAAAAATATTCGAGCTCGAGCTCGAGCCCTACATTGAAAAGTTAATCGAGCTCGAGTCGAGCTCGACCCCAATACTAATTTTTTGAGCTCGGCTCGATTAACCTACTACTCGACTCGACTCGGCTCGTTTACACCCCTAGGTATAACCCCCTAAGTGAACACTTGATTGGGAAATGATATATAAGAACTATGAATTGTGCCCTTGCGTACTTATGTAGAAAAACAAGTTCTAGATTTTCCAAGTAGCTTTATATGTCGATGTTATGAACATAATAAGCACTCTTGATGAAATAAGAGAAACCACAAGCAACTTGAAATCTAAATTTGAGATAAAATCTTGGGAAAACTTGGGTTTGTCTAGCTATTTGAGCCAGGACACCGAGTTTGTGAAATATTCACCGATCGCATATGTCTAGAAAATAATCAGGCAATTTAATATGGACAAAGCGCATCCGGTTAGCACTCCCATGATTGGTCAAAGTGTTGGATATAAGGAATTGTCCATTTCGTCTAAAGGATGGTGACGAAAAAGTGTTGGGAGCTGGAATTCCCTATATAAGTACAATATAAGCATTATCGTACTTAGCACAATACACTTGACTTTATATTCTATTTCTCAGTGAACTTGTTAGCTAGATTTAGCTCAGCGCCAACGCAACGTCATTTTGAATGATATAAAGTAAATATTTTAGAACCATTGACATGGGCTTATACTTTCCCTGTAGAAATAAAAATGAGATTGATAATGAAAATTCAATACCTACTTAGAATCTAAGCAGCAAAAGTACTAGCTCTTATAGAAAAACACCAAACAACCTCTTGGTATGTCTTTGCTAATATTAGGTATTTGTTTGACACATACAAAGGTTGTTCTCAAATTGGATAAGGAATTACCACTGGGAATACGCCGATTGCTTGGAAGTAAGCTAAGCAAACCCTTGTAACTACCTCCTTGAACTAACCCAATAATATTACTCTCCATGAGATAATGTATATGATTAAGGACTATCATTACATATATTAGAGGAGTTAGTAATTTTGGGTTCAACCAGTATCCAATTTGCATATATGGAAATAATGCATCATGTATCGAAGAAATGAACATAAGATACATCAAGGGTGATAACACAAAGCATATTCTGCTTAAGTCTTATACAATCAACAATAAGAAAACTCTCCTCGAGATTCAATTGAATCAAGTAAGATGCCAGGAGAACATTACATATTTTACCAAATCATTACCTAAATCCATATATTGGGAAACATGTAGAAAGTAAACGCAAATGTTTTCCAAACTCCCTGGATTAATGCACGAATCAGGGGGAGTAGTAGACAAAAGGGGGAGTCTAATATATTTGTGATATTGGAATGTTGTGCTCTTTCCTTAACCAAGGTTTTATTTTTCCCATTGGGTTTTGTTCCTTGGTGTAAGGTTTTAGTGAGACAACTGTTTATATACCATCATATTTTCCTAACTCTCTCGATTAATGTACGAATCTAAGAGAAAACTAGATTGAAGGAAAAGTCTATATATTGCAAAAAACTAGTGCGTTGTACTCTTTCCTTCGTCAGACTTTTATTTTTTCCCACTGGGTTTTTATTTTGACGTAAGGTTTTAACGAGGAAACAATTGTGCACCATCACTCCTTTGACTCGGCACAAGGGGGAGTGTTGTAGTATTATGTGTCATCATCAAAAGGAAGTGATTGATATAATATTTTCCTAGTATTAGAATTTACCATAATAAATGTTTCATTTTCTTTGTAAACACCTCCCTATTTAAAGGGCTTATGATTAATGAGAATTACAGACTTCTTCTCTCTGTCTTATTGTTATTCTCACCATATTGTTGTTCTATTTGTTTTTCCCTTTAATAACTTGCATTTATCATCAATTTTAGGGCTCATTTGTTATTACTTTAAAAATAAGTGTAAACAATAAACGCTAAAATATATATTCTAAGAGAAGTTACAATAAAATGGATGTATGTGTAATTGGGATAAAAATCTTGTCCTAAATTATCATGTCTCATTCATGTCCATTAATGGCATGAATACACTTCATCGATGAGATGATATAAACTTGAATTAAATTTAAAAAATATATAAAATTCGATGTGTCTTAATTTCATTGGTCGAACATGAATGAGACATGGGATTTTGAGACAAGCGATTTTTATTCGTGTAATTGTGTATATATAATTAAAGTACCGTAAAACATTTGTTATAAAAAAGACATGGGTACAATAGAAAGGTATCAAGTTTTTTTTACTATATTTTGTATCAATCAACTATAATTGGTACATAAAATTTTATATTGTGTATTAACTAATTGTAACTGATACATAAAATCTTATATTATGTATTAACCAATAAGAACGTGTTTCGTAGGTAAGGTTATCGAGAGGAGCGTTATTATGGTGAAAAATGAAAATAAGAAGGTTAAAATTTGTTGTATTATCAATTAATTAAATTAACAAGTAATTAAATAAGTCGGTACCATAGTACATAACTTTAAAACCACGTATCAACCAAGTTTGCATACTTAATATAACATTACCAACCGACTTAAATTGGTACTATTTAATTGATACAACTTATACACATATTGGTTGGTTTGGTTTCATATAAAATTGACACCCTTAAAAAAACTTACTTTAAAAAAAATGTAAAACTAGCCTAGAGTGTATGAATTCATGTTTTCAAATTGATTATTATGAATTCAAAAATCATAATCGAATTAATTTAATAATAGAAAATCATAATCAAAATCGATGTTACCAAATATAAGAAAACTAATTATATTTTTGCACATTATCATTTTTGCAAATCATATCATCATTTTTGCACATCTAAACATCTACCAATATGTTTCTTTTTTCTTTTAAAGTGTTTCTAACCGAGCATGAATTGAAAAATATTAAAGTTATGACCTTGAACTGATTAACTGAAGCCATCATGAAAACGAAAATGTTTGCACATTGTTCACAACATAACGACACAGAATCAACAATTTAAGTAGTGACTTTCCTCCGCCCTCCATTTTGTCATGGGTGATTCTAATGAACCCCTCAACATTGTATTTGAACATTGCTCCTACTAATTCCTCGTTAATCACATCAACATCAAAATCAAACCAAACAAAAATGACCCAATAAGTCCCACTTGAAAGTAGGGTATGGGGGGTGAGATGTGCATAAACTTGACCTCTAACACAAAATTAGTAAAGTAATTGCTTCACCGAAAACCCATGGCTTGTGCAAAAGCGTAAGCAAGCAGTTAGAAAGAATAAATACTAGTATGAGGTGGGCAAAACATGAGAAAAATAAGTAAGAAAAAGTAATGATATGGTACAATGAAAATATAGGAAAAAGGCAAGGAAAGGAAAACCCAAGTTGGACAAATAAAGGACAAAACACATCCCTAGCCTAAGTTGTCAACCTGCAACAAGCGTCAATATCAAGTTTCTCTTTTTAGAAATTTAACCTAAACGAGATTCACATAGCAACACCCTAAAACAAGAAGAAGGATGAACAAAAATATATTTGAATGCACCGGGTATTCCTTTATCAATATTCAAATATTAATGATATAACTAACATGCATCTAATTTGCCAACGTACATATAGATGGTAAGGAAAGGAAGCAGACATAGACAACCCAATCACAACATGTCATTTCTATTGCCAATTAAACATAAAAGAAAAGTGGTCACAACCATGTAACAGATTCTTTCTTTTCAACTTGTAATGCACTTGAGCATACATATTATATAAGACATTAGTATATGAAAAGAAAACAAGGATTATAAACATAGATCTCAACATCTTTAATCAGACCTCACCATCCTTTCCTCATCTCAGGTAGCAAATCCTGAAGCATGCCTTTCAACAATTCTCGTATTCACTAGCATTAAACAACACAATTGACCAATATTAACTTGTACCTCTTAAAATATACACAATTTCGTGCTTGTACTGTTATGAACCAAAAAGAACAATTGATAAAACACTGAACGAATATGCGAAAACCACAGCCACAGGTTCGATTCACTCACAAAAAAATCTATACTAGCTTGTTCGAGAGGCTAGTCTCTCCTATTAGAACTCTCTAATTTCTGCCTACCTCTCACAAAAGACACGCATCCAATTTAAAGGAACCCACACTGCCCTAATAAAAGGAAAATCCCAAACTACCCATATTTAAAAGGAAAATCCCAAACTTCCCATATTTAACAAAATTACCCAATATGCACTCCTTTCCAAATCTCACGCTTAATTCCCTTATTTCTTGTTATGCTGGCGTGGCCCTCTCTTTCGGCTATAAGTAAACACCACTGGGGGCGTAACATTACCCCGCCCCCAAAGATTCACCTTGTCCTCAAGGTGAAAATCCGGAAACGCGCGTTGCATGGTTGCAAAATCCTCCCATGTAGCTTCAAAATCAGGACGGTGTTGCCATTTAAGTAATACCTCGAGACGTTGACCGTCTTTAGCATCCACCGTCCGGACATCGAGAACGGCCTCTGGAATGACTTCCATTTCCAACTCCTCGTTTAGCTGTGGGGGTAACGAGGGTGAAGCTGCATGAAACCCGATAGCCTTTTTAAGTTGGGAGATGTGAAACACGGGATGTATCTGAGCCGTCTCGGGCAACTGGAGTTTGTAAGCCACATCCCCTATTCGCTTAATGATCTGGAAAGGCCCATAAAAACATTCAGCAAGCTTCTGAAAGGGCCGTAATGCGACTGACCGTTGTCGGTATGACTGTAGTTTGAGAAACACCCAATCCCCGACCTCGAAGTTGATCGCCCTTCTACATTTATCCGCTGCCTGTTTCATGATCTGTTGGGCCCGCATTAGATGGGACCGGAGTTCATCTAAAACTGCGTCACGGTCCAGCAACTGTTCTGCCAACGATGACACCCCCGTTTCTCCCGTTAAGCCACGACACAGACGAGGTGGATCACGACCATACAGAGCCTTAAATGGAGTGCACTTTGTAGACGAATGGAAGGATGTGTTGTACCAGAATTCGGCCCACGATAACCACTTAACCCAGTTGCGAGGATTACCATGCGTGAAACAACGAAGATACGTTTCGACCGTCTTATTGACAATCTCCGACTGGCCATCCGTTTGTGGGTGGTACGCGGTACTTCGTAGCAATGTAGTTCCTTGTAGTCGAAACAATTCGCGCCAAAAATGGCTCATGAACACCTTATCGCGATCGGAAACGATTGACGACGGAAACCCTTGTAAGCGAACCACGTATTTCACAAATAACTCCGCAACGGAGGCTGCAGTATAGGGGTGCTTGAGGGATAAAAAATGAGCGTATTTGGTTAGACGATCGACTACCACCAACACCGTATCAAACCCTTTTGAGCGGGGTAATCCCTCTATGAAGTCCATACTAATATCGTCCCAAACTTGAGTCGGAATAGGCAGGGGTTGGAGGAGACCTGCTGGATGTGTGTTTGCTGATTTCTGTTGTTGGCAAACTGAACAGGCTTGCACATACCGCTGAACCGCGCGCCGTATTCCCACCCAAAACCAGTCTGTTGCCAATCGTTGATATGTTTTCAATTCTCCCGCATGGCCCCCGATAACTGAATCATGGTATACCCGTAACAACTCCGCAATCAGATACGAGTTGTGGGGAATTACCCTTCTACCCTTAAAAAATAGGCGTCCCTGCTGTATTGAAAACCCCAAATCGGTCTTGCCTTCACTTTCGATGTCGTGCATCACTTTGGTAATAAAAGGATCCGCAAGAATTTCCTTATCTATTCCTTTTACATTCATCGTCCAAGTAGATACGAGTGAGTTGAAACCTGCTAAGGATTCTCTCGATAAGGCATCTGCGACTCGGTTTGTGGCCCCGGTTTTGTATTGAATTTCAAAATCAAATCCCATCAACTTACACATCCATTTCTGATAGTCCACCCCCACTTCCCGTTGTTCCATAAGGAACTTTAAACTACGTTGATCTGTCCGAATCAAGAAGTGTCTCCCGATAAGGTAGTGGCGCCACTTGAGTACCGCAAGGACGATAACCATCAACTCCTTCTCATAAATAGGTTTCATGCGATTTCTCATCCCTAGTACTTGGCTAAAATACGCAATGGGATGGTTGTTTTGTAGAAGTACCGCTCCCAATCCAAATCCAGATGCATCTGCCTCCACGATAAATAGTTGGTTAAAATTCGGCATAGCCAACACCGGGGCCCGAGTCAAGGCGGCTTTCAGCTGTTGGAATGATTCTGTCGCTTCCTTTGACCACCCAAAACAATCCTTACGTAGTTGATCGGTGCGTGGGGCTTCCATCCGAGCATATCCGGCGATAAATCGCCGGTAATATCCTGCCAAACCCAAAAATCCTCGTAATTCCCTCACGATTTTAGGTTGAGGCCACTCCACTATTGCTTTGATCTTCTCGGGCTCAACCGCCACACCAGTAACTGAAATTACATGTTCGAGATAACCTAATTCTTTTTTTCCAAACTCACACTTCTTGGGATTAACATAGAATTGATGTTCAGCCAGCTTTTGTATGACGACGGCCACATGTTCGACATGTTGTTTTTCATTTCGACTATATATCAAAATGTCGTCGAAGAAAACTAGAACGAACTTCCATAGGTATGGACGGAAAATGTCGTTCATTGCGGACTGGAATGTGGTCGGGGCGTTAGTGAGGCCAAAAGGCATCACTAAGAACTGATAATGCCCTTCGTGGGTCCGAAATGCGGTCTTACAAATGTCTTCCTCCTTTACCCGAATCTGGTGATAACCTGATTTGAGGTCTAGCTTAGAAAACACCTGGGATCCTTGCAATTCGTCAAATAACTCATCGATAACCGGTATTGGATATTTATCGGGCACCGTCGCTTTGTTCAAAGCTCGATAATCCACACAGAAGCGCCAGGAACCGTCTTTCTTCTTTACCAACAACACTAGACTGGAAAAGGGGCCGTTTGATGGTTGTATAATCCCAGCGTCCAACATCTCCCTAACTAGATGTTCGATCTCGGTCTTTTGCGCTTGCGGGTATTGGTAAGGTCGAACCGATACAGGACCCATTCCATCCTTCAACACAATGGAATGTTCCCTATCTCTCTTCGGTGGTAAAGTATTTGGCCACTCGAACACCTCCTTATACGATTGAAGAGTTGTTTGTAAAAACGGCGGAATCGGGTTCGTATCGTCTACCTTCACCCTCTCTACCTGGTTTAACTGGACTAAGTAACCTCCTCCTTGAGTGGCTATCGTTCTCAACATGTTTTTGAAGGTAACTTTCGACCGTTCTAATGTCGGATCCCCTGTTAACGTCACTGGTACGCCATTAATCTGGAACTTCATAATCTGCGTCTTCCAATTAGTTGATACCGTGCCCAATTTCTCCAACCATTGGACCCCTAAAATCACATCGGAATTTCCTAATGTGAGAGGAAGGAAATCTTCGGTAATCTCTACCCCTTGGATGGATAAACGAACCCCCTGGCATTCTCCCTGTCCTCTAACAGATTATCCATTCCCTAATGAAACACCAAACTCCTTGGTGTTGTTCATGGCAAGGCCCAAACGATGAACCACCGAGGGAGAAATAAAATTATGCGTTTCTCCTGGATCGATCATCACAATCACTTCTGAGCCATGCATCTCCCCTTTCATCTTCAACGTTTTTGGATTGGTGATCCCCATCACAGAATTTAAACAAATCTCTGAATGTTGAATTTCAGCAAATTCGTTTTCCCCTTCACAGATGTCATCTTCCTCATTAATTAGCAGAACACTCAACTCTTTCCTCTTACATCGATGGCCCAAACTCCATTTATCATCACATCTGAAACAAAGGCCCTTCTCCCTCTTGTTTTGCAGTTCCTTATCCGTCAATCGTCGAATTTCTCCGATCGGTTTGGCGCTGGTCGATCCCGAAAACGAGTGAGTCGGCCCTGACAACGTTGCTGGAACAGTGCGGCCTGGGATAGTTGTTGTCATTGATGGTAACGGTGTCGATTTTGCGAAAGAGGAACCCAGGTTATACGAACTCGCAGCTCTCGCTGTTGATTTCACCGTGCCGAATCTGATTTTTTCCTCCAGTTTGATCGCTAAATCCATAGCCTGATCTAGGTTGTTGGGGCCCTATTACACGCAACTCAGCCCGTAGCTCGGGTTTAAGCCCATTTATAAAATGGCCCAATGTTATTTCATCAGATACATTTGTCAAAGGGGACACTAACTCAATGAACCGCTTCTGGTAATCCAACACCGACCCCTCTTGAATCAGGGCCAACCATTGTTCGTGCAAAGATCCCGCGCACGATGGACGGAATTGTCTGAGTATGATCGATTTCATATCCTCCCATCGAATGATTGGTCGACGTCTATGCTCCCATTGGTACCATAGAAGGGCGTCTCCTTCAAACGCCACCACAACGGCTTCCAATTTCTCAGATTCAGTAAGTTTGTAAAACGAGAAATACCTCTCAGCACGAATTATCCATCCGTCAGGTTGATTTCCATCAAAGAGGGGCATATCCAGTTTTCTGAACCGCCAATTTGATCCTCCTTGGTACGTAGATCCAAACGGTTTCTCTCTTCCACTTTCTGGACTCCCCGTTTTCCCTGGCGGTGAAGTTCCAGAGAACGATCCTTTTTGTTCTGATAAGGCAGCCTTCATCTCTTCCCTCATAGAAGCGTGTAACTGCAAATTCTCAGCCGCTAATTCCGAAAATTGCATGGAAATAATTTCACCGAGTTGTTGTTGTAACTTCTGCTGTCAATCAGCCAAAGATGCCCTCATTCCGGCGACATCTTCCTCTACCGACTCCACACACTGAGTTACCGGGTCCGGTCGTGGTGCCATGAACAGGGATCGATTGCTCTGATACCACTTTGTTATGAACCAAAAAGAACAATTGATAAAACACTGAACGAATATGCGAAAACCACAGCCACAGGTTCGATTCACTCACAAAAAAATCTATACTAGCTTGTTCGAGAGGCTAGTCTCTCCTATTAGAACTCTCTAATTTCTGCCTACCTCTCACAAAAGACACGCATCCAATTTAAAGGAACCCACACTGCCCTAATAAAAGGAAAATCCCAAACTACCCATATTTAAAAGGAAAATCCCAAACTTCCCATATTTAACAAAATTACCCAATATGCACTCCTTTCCAAATCTTACGCTTAATTCCCTTATTTCTTGTTATGCTGGCGTGGCCCTCTCTTTCGGCTATAAGTAAACACCACTGGGGGCGTAACATGTACATAGGGTGTGTGACAGGTGTCGAGCCCGACAAATAATAAAATCCTATTACCTCGAATTACAACCTAAATTGCAATAGTGGCAAGTAGGGTTGATTCCACAGGGATTGGATGTGAACGGTGTCAATTTCTACGCTTTAAAAAAGGGGGGGGGGGGGTGGATTGAGAGAACTAAACTAAACATGAAATTTAAAACAAAAAACAAATAATTAAAAATTAGCAACGAGTTTAAATCATTGACCGGACCGTGTATCATAGACTTGTTCTTAAAAGATTTTTCTCATTTTATTCCAGAAAGGCTATGAGTATCGATACGCACCGACACTCTGTTTGTCCGTAAAATTAAACTAGCATGAGACGCTCAATAAACTAGTTCCTAACCAGCTAATTAAGTCTAGTTACGAACATAGACTCAACTGCTAATTGCATTAGGCTTAGACAAACGCCATTCCTAGCCAATGAACGGGCACCGTTCATTTAGACTAGATTAAGCAAACCCACGACACTAAAATTAATCAGACACCCAATCAATCGAAGTATTGTTTGCTACTAAAATATAATTGAGAACAATTACGGATTCAAAACTCTATATAGCAATTCACAATTAGACTAAATTATTCAAGGGTACCGACTTAAATAATTAACCCAACAATGATAATCGAATAAATCAAAGTTTGCATAAATGGAAATCAAATGATATGAAAAGGTTCAACAAGTCTCAACACAATTCAAACCAAATGATTATAAACTCATTGCTCGATTGAAAAAGATTGAAGACGGAAACAAATGTTAAACCCTAAAATCTAAAATTACCTAATGGATTAAAGAAATACCAAAGCTTTCCCAAAATCGTCTTCTTCTCCTTTCTTTAATTTCTCGTGCGGTTTCTTCCCATCGATCTACTCCTTTCTAAATGGTTCCTTTGCCGGTTCCAATAGAACTCGTCCCCCCTTGTTGAAATCAAATCCGCCCCCCAAAACCCCACGCCACTGCCCTTCTTTTCTTCCCCGGCCTGCGAATATGGGCTGAGAAAATCCAATCTGTTTTCTTTGTGGGCTGGACCATAAACAAACAAACAACATGCAACTTAATTAATTAAATAAACATTTTTTTTCTTTTTTTTTTCTACCTACAAAAACACACACACGACACAACTTGAATAAAAAAAAACTATTTTGCTTTTCTTTTAGACTATTGCAAACTTTTATAATAATTTTTTTTTCTTTTTCATTTTAATTTAAAAATAAACGATAAAATACTAAACTCAAATTATAAGGGGTACTTTAAGCATCCAATTGATACTAATTGTATGGTAATTTTGACGTAAAAATGTACAAAATTGTCGTTTATCAAATTCCCCCACGCTTAGATCATTGTCCGTCCCGGCATTGACTTAAGTTAGCACGTATGGGAAAAGAATTGAATCAAATGAGAACGTTAACACATATAGCATTTCATGAACTCGAGATTTTTAACTTAGCATCAATTATAGGGCATACTCAATCAAAAAGACACAAGCTAATCTTTAGAATATGGGATGATTATAACAACACTTAATTCACTCCTTTGGGTTAAAGTGTATCGCTCCAACCGTCAATATACTAGTATGTTCTTACCATAAGTTTGAAATGTCTCTCACTCTCCACTACTTGATAAAATACATGCATATAAATCAAAAGGACTTTGATGGGTGTAATGAAAAATAAGGCTTTGGGTAAGGTAGGGATATATTTTGGGAAATAGTGACTAAAAACCTCACACCAATGGAGAAACCGACTATTCAAGCATAAAACTCTCTTTACAAAGGGATTTCTATATTTATATTTTGAAGCACAATTCCCTTTTTGACGATAAGGCATAGAGATGAAACACTTATAAGCAACCATATCATCAATTTCCGTCGTCTTATTTTATTTATTTATTGACGACACATTTTTTTTTCTCTATCGGTTTTTTTTTTCTTTTTTTTCATTTTCAATTTTTTTTCTTTTCTTTCCCAACATGTAACTTCTTACTTTCGAGCACATAGGGATACCGAGACACTCCATTGGTGGTTGGTTGGGTGAGTCGTGTTTGGATTGGCTTATGATGTGGGTGACAAAGAAATTAGGTTAAGGCTCAAAGTGGTGTGCAAAGAGGTAATCATAGCATAACGGTAGGCTTAAGGCTATTGGGTTAACAAAAAATGAGCAAACGATGACCTTTGTCATATTTATTAGCATGTAATTATCATGTAGTCTTAAGGAGAGACAAATCAAGTTCTAGAGATACATAACTAGGCATGACATAATCACACAAGAAATGAAATTGAGACTAATATCAAGTGTTTAGTCTAATAGGCTCAAAGTCTCACGGTGTTAAAGTTGTTCAAGAGATTAGCAAGAGTCTAACTTTGACCGACTTATTACCACTAATCGACTCTAAGTGCTATCAATCAAATTTAATCATGCTACACATGCATCCAAACTCTATGTCATCAACAATTTAACTCATAAAAACATGCTTACACGTCGCCAAAATGGACAACGATCCACATTTAAGCACAAAAATTCAAAAAAATTTGACCCTCAAAATTAAAATTAGCCCAATTCATGCATATATTAACCCACCCCCACACTTAATTCATACATTGTCCTCAATGTATGCAATATGGTTAGCACACTCGAAAACATTAAAAAGCAAGGGGAAACAGTAAACTCCCCTGATTGGCGAGTGGCCTGCAATGTATGAACTAGCGAGGTGAATGCATCCATTTAAGCTCCATGTCGGGAATAGGAACACCTGAAAAATATAAAAAAGAGCTTAGATAACGATAGGGAAAACTATAAAAAGAAAAAAAATTAAAAACAAATTCATAAATTAAAAACCCATGGGTTGCCTCCCATGTAGCGCCTTTCTTTTACGTCTTTGGCTAGACGCCTTCCACAATCTATCCGGTGTCCAATAAGTCTATGCCCCATACATGCTTCTTCTCTACATATTGGGGCTCCTTGAAGTCCGTCCGGATTTCAAGTGTAGTGCCTTTGCATTCTGGTGATACTTCTATTTGTAGGTCGGCAAAGGCATCATCACTCGGGGTCACCTTCTTATCTTCAATCATCGGTTCTTCAAGCTTTGTGAAGGTTCCCCAAATATCTACGCATTCCTCCTCTTCCTTGATGAGATCAACTATTGGCATACAGGGCCGTGCCTGGGGGAGGGCGGGCCGGGCGTACGCCCAGGGCCCACGAGAAATAGGGGCCCAATTTTTTTTAATATATAGTAGTAGTAAAAATATAGTAAAATAAAAGAGACAAATTATTTTAGTATCTAATAAATAATTTCGTATTATATTAGGCCATGTATTAATTAATTACATTGGAAAAGAAAATATGATAAAACTTAATTGGTTGTATATTTTATAGTATTGTTTATTGTTTCTCTAAGTTTTTTATTTAGTACCAAAGTCTAAAACCACTTGTCTAAAAATCTTTGATATATTTTTCATCATTCATCTCCCATTTGTCCTATTAGAAATCCAAAATCTAATGGGCCCCAAAGAATTTTGTATTATATTAAGGACCCAAACATATATTAATTAATTACATTGGAAAAAAAATATGTAAAATGTTAATTGGTCGTTTATTTTATAGTATTGCTTATTGTTTTCTTTAAGATTTTTTCGTCTAATATCAAAGTCTAAAATTACGTATCTAGAAAATATTGATATATTATCCATCATCCATCTCGCACTGACTCTTTTAATTATTTCATTCGTATGAATTCTATATTTGTATTATAATATAATAGTTTTTGTGTTAGTAACTAAGAGAGTGCCCTCATACCTTTTGAAAAAAAATACCAACCATATGAGACGGTTCAACTTATATCTATACCATTGTTTTTTCAAACATTATTGACTCTTTATTACCTAATACCGAGTATATGAATCTTAAGTACTAACATATCTCTAAAACAACAATAAAATCTTAAGATATAACTGGATTTTGATTCTAAGAGATGATCCCGAAAAAGTTTGTTTAAACCGCTAAAAGTTTAAACCGGAGATAAAAACTCAAGTGATTTATATTGATTTATATAGAGTATTACTCCGATTAGTCAACATTTTGACCCAAAATTATGTCGTTATATATATATAGGGTTGGGTTCAAATGAGACCAACCTGTTTTCGTGAGATCGGTGAGACCAGAAAATAACGTTAAAACTTCACAGTGATTCATTGTGAAGGAACGAAAAACAGCAAACCTTCACAACAAAAACACTGTGAAGGTTTACCTTTACAATACCTTTACAGTGTTTCGATGTGAAAGTTTAGTGTTATTTTTGTGGTCTCACGGGTCTCACGAAAATAGTCTGGTCTCACATGATCTCAAGTCTCTCTCTCTCTCTCTATATATATATATATGTACATCATAAGGATGTTTTTGTCTGTGGAACAGATTAACGATGCTATGTAAAAATGATATGACAGATAATATTAATTTTTTTGTAATGGTATCCTAGGTTATGCCTAGACTAATCCCTTGGCAAATTATGGCTGTAAGACATCAGCCGATTAAACCTCAGTGGCCACAATTGTTGTGTACGCCTGGATTCGAACCTAGGCAGATGGGATATTCCACCACATCCCCAGGGCCTTAACCAGTACGCCACAACTCTTGTGGTTCAGATAATATTGATTTAAAAATAATTATCGATTGATTTTACATCTCGGCGTACTTGAAAAAACGATTTTATATGAATTATTAGTATTTCTTGAATTCATTTAATTTCTTATGATAAAAACAATATATTAAGATTTTTTCCCATAGTTATCTAGGACCCTTTTCTAATTATCGCCCAGGGCCTATAAAATGTCAGGAACGGACCTGTTGGCATATGAAAAGGAGGAGTCACCACCATCGGATTCTGAATTACAACATCTTCTCCCTTGGTTTCACCGACATGTGAACTAGATGTACTTAAGACCACTTCTTCGTCATCTTCTTCGATGAAGCTCTCTATTTTCCACTTATCAGCCACCCCTAGCTCTTCATCTTGATCTTCCCACCGGCTTTGAGAAGATATATATGCACTAATCTGATCCTTCAGACTCTGAATTTGAGCCCTTGTCTCCTCCTGGAACTTGAATGTTTCCTGCTGAAATGAATATAATTGCGTGTTAAGGGCTATTAATTGAACCATCTTCTCAAGAGACATACCTGAGTTCTCAGAATAGTGTTGTGTTGTCGGTGGTGTTGGTTCATAGCTAGGAAATGAATGCCCTTGCCACCCGTACTCATTCGGATTTGGATGGTCTTGCCATCCCGGACAGTAGGTGCTTGAGTACGAGTTGAAAAAAATCTTGGGTCGGCTCAAAGGCACTTTGGCCCGAACTTGGAAATCCTCCATAATTGTAGGCTGGCTCGGTGTTGCAGTGGAAAGTTGGGAGTGGGTCAATTGAATAAGCATGTTGAGCATTTGTCCCGAACATTCCCAACGGTGGTGCCTTTGTACAAGCTATCTGCTTCACAATATCAGTTAAATCTAAAATTTTCGACTCAAGGGAGGAAAGATGTACCTCAATTGGATCGCATCCCATGGTGGTGTATCGTGACCCGTAATCATATGAATGATACGCCATGATAAATATAAGAAACACTTAAAAACAACTTGGCGTTAGGCACACGATTAGCTTACAATAAGAAACTAATTTTAAAGACTAAAAAAAAATAACAATAAATAAAGCATAAAAACTAACAACAATCAACGTTGCCAATCCCCGGCAACGGCGCCAAAAATTTGACAGGTGTCGAGCCCGACAAATAATAAAATCCTATTACCTCGAATTACAACCTAAATTGCAATAGTGGCAAGTAGGGTCGATTCCACAGGGGATTGGATGTGAACGGTGTAAATTTCTATGCTTTAAAAAAAAGGGGAAGGTTGGATTGAGAGAACTAAACTAAACATGAAATTTAAAACAGAAAACAAATAATTAAAAATTAACGAGTTTAAATCATTGACCGGACCGTGTATCATAGACTTGTTCTTAAAAGATTTTTCTCATTTTATTCCAGAAAGGCTATGAGTATCGATACGCACCGACACTCTGTTTGTCCGTAAAATTAAACTAGCATGAGACGCTCAATAAACTAGTTCCTAACCAGCTAGTTAAGTCTAGTTACGAACATAGAATCAACTGCTAATTGCATTAGGCTTAGACAAACGCCATTCCTAGCCAATGAACGGACGCCGTCCATTTAGACTAGATTAAGCAAACCCACGACACTAAAATTAATCAGACGCCCAATCAATCGAAGTATCGTTTGCTACTAAAATAGAATTGAGAACAATTACGGATTCAAAACTCTATATAGCAATTCACAATTAGACTAAATTATTCAAGGGTACCGACTTAAATAATTAACCCAACAATGATAATCGAATAAATCAAAGTTTGCATAAATGGAAATCAAATGATATGAAAAGGTTCAACAAGTCTCAACACAATCCGAGCCAAATGATTATAAACTCATTGCTCGATTGAAAAAGATTGAAGACGGAAACAAATGTTAAACCCTAAAATCTAAAATTATCTAATGGATTAAAGAAATACCAAAGCTTTCCCAAAATCGTCTTCTTCTCCTTTCTTTAATTTCTCGTGCGGTTTCTTCCCATCGATCTACTCCTTTCCAAACGGTTCCTTCGCCGGTTCCAATAGAACTCGTCCCCCCTTGTTGAAATCGAATCCGCCCCCCAAAACCCCACACCACTGCCCTTCTTTTCTTCCCCGGCCTGCGAATGTGGGCTAAGAAAATCCAATCTGTTTTCTTTGTGGGTTGGACCATAAACAAACAAACAACATGCAACTTAATTAATTAAATAAACATTTTTTTCTTTTTTTTTTCTACCTACAAAAACACACACACGACACAACTTGAATAAAAAAAAACTATTTTGCTTTTCTTTTAGACTATTGCACACTTTTATAATTTTTTTTTCTTTTTCATTTTAATTTAAAAATAAACGATAAAATACTAAACTCAAATTATAAGGGGTACTTTAAGCATCCAATTGATACTAATTGTAGGGTAATTTTGACGTAAAAATGTACAAAATTGGCGTTTATCAGTGTGCAAAAATTCAACCGATCCAATAGGAACCGACCGATCCAATTAGAACCGACCGACCATAATTGGATCGGATCGGATTGAAAATCTCAACATCCAATTTGGATCGGTCGGTTCTTGGATGGCAGTCTAGAACCGACCAAAACCGACTGAACCGAACCGACCAACATCCAATTACCCATCCAATTAACCATTTGATTACCATCCAATTTTCCATCCAACTATCATCCAATTATTTTTTTTGCAGTTTGCTTAAATCTAAATTTGTTTTGTGTTGGTTTTTGAATTTTTATATGTTGGTTTTAACACAAACTAAAAGTAATTAATTAGAACATTGCATTAAATTAACACGTTGGATGGATCCGATCTGATCATCCATTGGATGTCGGGTGGATCCAATCCAATCCAATGGATATCTAATAAGAACATCCAATGGATATCCAATCTGATCAAATAGATATCCAATAAGAACATCCAATGGATGGAACCGAACCGATCCAATCATCCATTGGATTGGAAAAATCCAACATCCAATGGATGATTGGATCGGTTCGGTTCCCCTCACATCCATTGGATGTCAACCGATGAACACCCCTACTTGTACATGTTATAATTACTTGTACTATATTTATGTTTTATAATATACTATAGATTAAAGAAGCCTACTTCATTGATGCTTTCATAAATGTTGTCCAAACTAATAGACAACATACTTAAAAGGGAGACAGAACAAAAAACAATGATGCTCTAAATTATCTTCTAAAATTCTCTTTCTTGAGCAGTTCTCCTGGGGTATGCTTTAAAGTGTTGTCCAAAGAAGCTCTTTACATCATCATTTTCCCATGTTAAATTGTTCCACCACTCGATATCGCCTATAATCTCCTTCAAGCTACGTGCATTTGAGATTGAAAGAGGAAGTTTCTTCAACCCCAAACAACCAGAAACTTCAATCCGTTGCAAGACTGGACAAACTGATGTACCATCACAGATGGTCGCCAAATTCACCATGTTGCTTAGCTCTATCACCCTCAAAACTGGAAGAGTTTTGGCATGCCCTCCTGATTCAATGATTCGACACATATTTTTACAACCACTTACCTTGATTTCTTCAAGCTTTCCAACATGACGAAGCATTGCATAAGAGATGGCTCCTCCTAACATTGGGCAATCCAAAACATGAATGGTTTTCAGATTGCTAAGGCATTTGCCTCTTGGGAGTATAGACTCCACAGTAGTCACTAGATTTTTTAAATGATCCAGAACCAAGTGTCGTAGATTTGGAAACATTTCATGGGAACTACTTTCCTTGTTTATCAAACATGTTATATCATCACAATTTGATATAGTGAGTGATATCAAAGATGATAGGCTAAGCCAGTGTCTCTGGGTCATGCCTACGCACGTTAACATGTACAGGGAACTTGTGTTGTATAGAACATCCCGAAGGTCCTCTTGCAGGAGATCAACTCCTCTAAGAACCAACCTTTTCTCATTGTGTTGGGCTACATGATACTTTGAGTCGAAGCTCCTTGGACTGATATGGATATCAAACCTTCTTAATTTCTTCAGCCAAGAAGATGCGACTGTCGATGCAAGACACTGTACGGAGTCCAACCTTATCTTTAAGACTGAGAGGTTGTCCAATGATAACAGTTCATCAAAAGTTGCTCTTTGATCGACACCCGTCTTCAGGTTCCAATTATAAGCACTAAAGGACATATCTAGAGTCTCGAGACTTGATAACCCTAATATGCTTCCAGCTATGGCTTTCTCTAGGAAGTGTGTGCATGACAGGTTTAATTCTCTCAAACTACATAAACTTCCTAACCCTTTAGGAAGCTCTCTTATTAGGGTGCAAGAAAGGTCAAGAACCAACAGTTTGCCAAGAGCTTTAAGAGATGGAAGCTTCATTAAATTACAACCTTTGAGAAAGAGAGCACGCAGTTCACTCAGGCAAATAAAAGATGGCGGCAAGGCAGTAATTCGAGTTTTGCTTAAATTCAGTACCCTTAGTGACTTGAGATTCTGAAAGAAGTCGTCTGGGATTCTCTTTATTGGATTACCCTGGAGAAACAAGGCAGTCAGCTGAGAACATACAGGAAATTCTTGCAACTTTTCGATCTTGCAACCCATCAAAGAAAACCTTCTAGAGGACTCCTTTGGCAGCTGAGAAAATGGGAGCCCAGATTGACAGTAAAATCCAAATAGTTCCTCTCTCTCAGACAAACGTATGGCTAAATCACGGAAAATGTCATGAATCTTCACAGTTCCTGAACCATCTTGATCAAGTAGGCACGAATCCTTGAGGTGTTCAACCAAAGCGATCCCGTAATTGAATGCTTCTGCAACGCTTTGGTTCTCATTTATTAGGCCATCAGACACCCAACATTGGATTAATTCAGCAACATCTATTGAGAAGTTTGTTGGGTATAAAGAACAATACAAAAAGCATTGCTTAAGAATCTTACTTGGTAAGGAATGATAGCTCATTTCAAGAGGCCGAAAGACCTCTTTCTCAATGTTCTTGAACAAGGGCGATGAGCACTGCCACCAAAGAGCTGTGTTACGCCACAACTCAATTTGTGGCCTGTCCCTCATGGCCTTCCCAAGAGTCTTGATTACTAATGGAAGTCCGTGGCACTCTGCCACAATTTTCCTTGCTGGAGATTCTATCCCATCTAAACCAATGATAGGTCCAACACTATCCTTAAAAAGATCCCAAGCATCTTTTTCATTCATAAGGTTCATCGAAAAAGAAACATCAATGGCCATGTCCCTGCACACATCACGAGATCGAGTGGTTAAAAGAACCTTACAGCAGGGATCCCTTGATGGAATACCCACAACATCCAAGTCAATCTTTTCCCAGACATCATCAAGGATCAATAGGATCTTCCTTCTCAGCTTCAGTCTTCGAAGAATTCTGCTAGCTATATTGTGAGTGGTGTCTCCTGCTTCCACTTTTAAATGAATTCTCTTAGCAATCTGAGATTGAATTGTGCTCAAATCGAATTCCCTGGAGATTTGAACCCAGATGACAATATCAAAATATTTTGGAGAGGAAAAGTATAGCAGATTGCTCAAGTTCTTGACCAATATCGTCTTCCCTATGCCACCCTTCCCCCAAACCGCAATCCTCCTGATATCGTCCCTGTCCAAGATTTCTAAAAGATGCTGCATGTTTGATGCTGCTGTCTGTCCCACGAGTGGTGGCACTGAGATTTCTTCCACTGCTTTTATGGGAGAGTGTCTTTCAGGGGCGACAGTTTCAAAATGAGTATAGTTAAGCTCTTTCACTAGATCGAGTTTCTTTGCCACTGTCCAACATTGTAGGTACCTCTGCACCATCTTAGATCCCCTATCATCAGCATGTTGATCATGCATCTCTAGTAGTGGACGTACATCATCTTCAACTCTAGATACCTTCTTGAGCCATTCATTTACTTGTTCTTTTGGAGTTTTCCCTTCTAGTTTGGCCAAGGTCACATCTTCTTCAATTGACATCTTTTTGTTGGTGAGGTTTGTAATCTCTTCTCGGAGTTGGCGAATGTTTGCTTCACGTTTGGAAAGGGTCTTAATTCTTGAATAGGCGGACTCAAGAAACGTTTTGGCACCATCAACGACAATAGAACCAAGAGCGTCCATGGTATGAAATGGGGGATGAAGGGTTTGTGGGGTTATAAGCTAATAGCAATTCAAGCACTTATGAAGAGAAGAAGATTATGAAGAAAACTTGGTTTTATTGTTTGGTATGAATAAAGTTAAAAGACAACATGTCCTTCCACCACCAATATGATTTGTTCTCTTTCTAAAAACAAAACATTGCCTTAATTTCATCCCCAGAAAATCCTAGGAGACCTTGATTGAAGAAAGTGACCAACTTTGGGAGATACAAAAGAGACAATATTTCCAATACGAGAATTTCCCAGGAAATTACTAATTATATATTTAATATCGTAAAATGATGAATAGCAACAATACGTAAGGATCAATGTGAATCTCTTGTTTGCTATTTTGTTCTTATTTTGTTTGAGGAAAAGATAAAAAATTGTAGAGACAAAAACTTATGTACACCAACAAGAATGCAACTATACAAGATTACAAGGATCATGCATGCAACCTACACCTTCTTCATACGTTGCAATACCAATCCATATGGAACATTTAATATCGAAAACTTAAACCCTAACATAGCCAAAATATATAGAATGGCGATACAATTTCCTTCGATTACAAAACAAAAAATGTAGGGAAGGATTGCAACTAAGTCTATTGTAGCAATGAAATTAAACAAAGTAAATAATCGAAGAGGAATCAAATGCATAGTACAGTTCGTAGAGAAAATTTCACCTTTGACTGAAACAACAAGTAGCCCGCCATTACCGTAACCAATATTTTGCAATCGGCAATTCGATTTATGTGTCCAGGTACCATTTGTTAATGAATGCATTTATATAATAATAGTAATCTATACTATATTATAAAAACGGAATAAAAAACTCTTAATTACTACTTATAAAACATAAGGTACTACCATTTTATGCATACATTTCAAAAATCTCTTAATCACAATTTAGTATGCATAAGGTACAACTCATTTGAAAAAAATTCAAACTTTACTTTTTCACTACCTTCTATATTCAAGTTTTTTCCCTTCCATTTGGGATTTCTCCAAAAGAAGAAAAGTTATTTAGTTGCTCAAATTAACATATTTCTTTAATTATGATAGTATATGTATTTTCTTCATGTATACAAGTTTTTAAAACCTTTTGAATTCTATAAAACTAACTAATAATGAACCTATATATATGTTTAGATAAAAAATAATACTATCCAACATTATATTTGTTATTTTTACATATTCTATATTTCAGTATTTTGAAAAAATATTATCATTCGTTAGATATCGCTGATTAATACATGTTTTTTAAATTCAAATATACATTTAACGATTACTTTAATATAATTTTTTAATGTTTCATGATTGAAAAAACTCAAGTTATGCGTTTATCACTACTAATGCTGCATAAATTATAAATATATGATTTACTCCATATATATATTTTTTCTGATAAGCTATTACATTGATTTTTTATTTTCATTTACAATTGCCCACCCCGATGCATTGCACGGGTACACTGTTAGTATTAATATTAATTACAAATGTTTTTTTAGAGAGAGGGAATTACAAATGTATCTTTTACATAACATTCAGATTTTAAGAGAGTATATTTCTTACATAATATCAACATACTTTGATCCTCATCTTTAGGCAATATTTTTTTATTAAAAACATCTTATTAGCTATATAGTTTTTGTATTTTGATTATCGTATCATATTACTCTTTGATGATAAAATTACTCGTTATAACTCCGTTTGAATAAAATAAATAAAATTTTAGTCTTAAAATAAATCATGTTATTATTTTTTAGTATAAAAAATACATTGTATTACAAAGGTCCACATAATAAGTTTGTGGAATATTTTTTACACTATAAATATTTTTTAAGGAAATGGACGGACGGGTTTCTAGATTATCGGGTTAAAAGATTCGACCATTTTAGATATCAACTTTACCCATTCATGAATTGGTGCAATAGAAAAGTTTAGTAGTATATATATATATTAGACATGAACAAGTAAGTAATTTATTCTAAAAAAATATTATATCTTTTACAAACTCTTGCTCAATTGATCGATATTCCTTTTTTATTTAATTAAACGCATACATACTCCTAAAAAGAAGATATCGATCGAAGTTGAAGGATCTCATGGGCCGGGTCAAACAACAAATATAGGCTAATTGGAAGTCAACCCATGTTGTCATTTTCCTATGTGTTACTTTTACTTCAGCCAAAAATAGAACAAACACATGTTCATTTTTTTTTTAATTGAGAATATTTGGATGGTAAATAACTTTAAAGCCAAACAAACCATCACCAAACTCTTTTTCTTCCTTTCTTTTTATTTTTATTCTCTAATTTTATATTTTTAGTGGGGTTTGAATCTTTAATTTCTAAAAAAATTTAAATTTTTCAAAACTTATTATCACATACACTTAAATCAAATAAAATTCTTTCTTGGGTTATATTATATATACTTCTTTTTTAGATATCTAAAATCATCTTCCATTAATTATACATATTCTTGGAAATAACACATAAACAGTTATGAAAAAAAACACACTAAAACTTAAGCAAGCTAAAGGTTAGGTAGAAGATGGGAAAACCTCAACAACATTGAATATATAAGGCATTTCACCATGCATCTTCCCAATCAACCATTCCCTTTGTTTTACACAAAACCGACGAAAACCCGGACCCAAAGGTGTTTTAAACGCTTTCGGTTTTGATGAAAATGCAATTACATATATCTCCAAGTTTACGACATGTTACCTTGTTGCCCGGGAAAGGTGTGAGGGAGTTGATAAAACTTAAGGTTGCGTCTCGCAGGTTATCTTACAAGACGCTTTTCTATTCACTTTTGTTATTCACGTTCCTTCTTCGATTTATCTACGTCTTCACTACTGTTGACACCATTCATGATCACCCCAAATGCTCCACCATTGGTATGTATCCTACTTTTTCTCCTCCTAACCTCTCTAAAAAACACAAACACATCCATATATACAACTTATATATATATATATATATATATACCTGGCTGCAGGTTGTTTGGGGGAAAAACTATCACCCAAGATATTAGGGGGGAGGAACCTTCAATCGGCTTCAGCTGTAATATACCAAACAACCCATGCATATATATATATATCTTTATTTGTACATGTTTGTTATATGAATTATGAGGCTAAGTTGTTAATTTGGTTTCTGAAAGGTCCCACAAGTAATATATCAAATCTTGGAGGACCCATCCAGCCAAGATGAGATCATAGACATTCCTCAAACTTTGGAAGAATTCCTTACTAGTATGAAAGGCAGCAATAGACCAGATGCAAAGACCTTTGCCACCAAGCTTAAATCCATGGTATGTATGTATGTATGTATGTATGTGTTAATCCAACATATATATATAGATCAAGATATGATAAGAATCCTGACATAGTTACATACGATTGTGTTTGATTTGTTTTCTTAGGTAACACTTCTTGAACAGAGGAGTAGGACTGCAAAAATCAAAGAATACCTGTACCGGCACGTTGCCTCGACTGGCATACCGAAACAGCTCCACTGCCTTGCCCTACGGCTAGCCCACGAGCACGCCACCAATGCTGATGCTCGACTCCAGCTCCCCTTGCCTGAGCTTGTTCCCGCCCTTGTTGACAACTCCTACTTCCACTTTGTTCTTGCATCGGATAACATCCTTGCAGCATCCGTTGTAGCAACATCTCTAGTTTACAATGCGTTACGACCTGAAAAGGTGGTGATTCACATAATCACAGATAGAAAGACTTACTCTCCTATGCAGGCATGGTTCTCATTGCACTCTTTGGCACCTGCGGTGATCGAGCTCAAAGCATTGCACCATTTTGATTGGTTTGCAAAGGGAAAGGTCCCAGTTTTGGAGGCCATGGCGAAAGATCAAAGGGTTCGAGCTGGGTTTAGAGGCGGCTCATCAGCTATTGTGGCTAATAACACCGAAAAACCTAATGTGATTGCTGCAAAGTTGCAAGCCATGAGTCCCAAATACAACTCACTTATGAACCATGTTCGAATTTATCTGCCTCAGGTGAATAAATAATCTTTAGCACAAGAAATTAATTAAGAATTCGTAAAATTAAATAAATGGTTATGTGTGCAGATGTTTCCAAGTCTTAAGAAGGTGGTGTTCCTAGACGACGACCTTGTGGTTCAATCTGATCTATCACCTCTGTGGGAGATCGACATGAAGGGAAAAGTGAACGGAGCTGTTGAAACATGTAGGGGCGGTGATAAGTTTGTAATGTCAAAGCGGTTCAAGAGCTACTTGAACTTTTCTCATCCCTTGATATCAAAGAATTTTGATGCAAATGAATGTGCTTGGGCCTATGGAATGAACATATTTGATCTTGAAGCTTGGAGAAAGACAAACATAACACAAAATTACCATTACTGGATTCAAGAGGTCAGTGATTCGACACAAAAACAGAACACATGTACACAAGGTTTGACTCTTTGTTTGTTTGTTTGTTTGTGATGCAGAACTTGAAAACAGATTTAAGTTTGTGGCAACTAGGAACATTACCTCCAGGTTTGATAGCTTTCCATGGTGAAGTGCACGTTATCGATCCATTCTGGCACATGTTGGGCCTCGGATACCAAGAGAATACAAGCGTAGCAGATGTCCAACGTGCTGCTGTCCTTCATTTCAATGGGCGAGCGAAACCTTGGCTAGATATAGCATTTCCAAAGCTTCGAACGCTATGGACCAAGTATATCAACTTCTCAGATAAGTTCATCAAGTCCTGTCGCATTACAGCATCTTAACAAGGGCAAGGACCACCAATTTCAATCTTTTGGGCTTTTTTTGGTATGTTACATGTGTATTATATTCATAAGGTTTTGCATTTTGTTGCTTCAATGATGGATTTTTTTTTTCATTTATTAGCCCCTTTGGCTTTTCCCAATGTCAACCAACATTTGTGGTGGGGTTCCAATCAACTTCTGTTAGCGCACATCATCAGGCCATAGTCTTGGCATTTTCTCTTTAGAGTCTTTTTTTCTTTTTAAGGTGCATATCATCAAACAGTTGGACTGCAAGTTGTGAGAACAGATATCAATATGCAACCACTTTTACTTTCTTGTGTTTGAAGGAGGAAGCAAGCATAAGAGGATGATGACAGGACAATGGCTCACCAAATGGGAACAAACAGCATGTTTCTGAAAAGCTGAAAATCGACCATTTTTCCTTTGAAAAAGAGAGAAAAAGGCAGGGATGAATTTTATTGGGTCTGTTTGATTAGCATGATCAAGATCCATGCTTTCACATGATCCAAGAGGAATCGAGTAACAAAGTCACACCCATTAACAAAGATACCACATGGAGAGTATAATAATACCATCATATATGTTTATACAAACAGAAACCTAATAGAGTGTGTCATACATGAATGACAAACTGCAATGGATTAGGCGACTGGAGGGTGAAGCACATGATCCTGTGAGGTGTCGACGGCGGCAGGTGGCATGAACTGCCACATGGCCATTCCTGGGTAACTGATCACTGGAACCAACTTATTTCCGACTGCTTGGCCTCGCGCAAATGCAGCAGCGGGAATTGTAGGTGGAGTAGCCATGAAGCTAGGCTGTGCAGCATTCACTGTGTTTGCTTGTTGCTCAAGCTTCTCCTTCTCCATCTTCAGCCTTTGCTTCTCATCACGAAGTTCGTTCTTCTCAGCCTACACAAACTCAGATCCGATAAGAAACACGAATGAATTGTTGAATGGAAAAGGTGTATATATATATAGGTGATCAAAGGATCACCTTGAGCTCCTTAATTTTCTCCTGAAGTTCTAAACTAGAATCTTTCAACTTCTGGGCTTCTCGTCGTAATTGAGTCACCATTCGAACAGCATCAACTAAAATAGCAGCCTTATCAATTTTAGGGGGTCTCCCAGGCTCAAGAATTGAAGCCAATTCAACAAACCTAAAAGGTAGTCAGTCCATAAGTGCTAACATATGAGAGACGAGACATAAGAGAGAAAATGGTATACTTGTCGTTTAGCTTATCCCTCCTCAATTTCTCTCGGCATGCTTTGCTACTTGTACCACTGCAAGATTCAGGCCTTCCCCTGTTGTACACAAGTAATGACAGGCTCAAAAAATGAAACAAAGTTCCTCATCAATCATTAGTTGCATTAAAGTGAAATACAATCCTAGCTATATAAACCCTTTTAACAAAAAACCAGAATCCAAATTATAGTGCTTTTTCGATCTTCTTCAGTTGTTTGTGGTGCATGGAAAAGCAAGCATTAAAGTGAAATACAATCTCTATATAAAATGTAAAGATTGTTTCATTTTGTTTACACATCCTTTCACAACTATCCACATAGATAAACATACATAAAATTTAAGAAGGAAGAAATAGTTACCGCTTTTTTGGTCTAGAATCATTATGACCATCTGAATCCACAATTGAGCCATCGAGTTCCGCACTAGAAGCAAATCAGAGCAGGAATGTGAAAGTTGAAAGAGGAAACGGTAGAGATAGAGATGCATATTCAATTGGTGCATCACAAATTAGCATGTAAAGACTTCAGTTGGGCTAGAAAACTGTAGTAACTATAAAAGAGGGCATTGTAGCAGAGCCGAATAAGCAGAAAAATTACAATTAAGCTGAGGTAATGCCAGGGATCACAGACACAGTCTCTCTACTTGTTGGGGGGTAGAGGTACTCGGTGGGATTTACGGGATGCTTTTGTTTGGTTTTCTGAGATTGTATGAGTGCTAATCTAGACTTGACATGTGGAAAATCGGTTGAATGTTATACCCATTTCATGTTTAAAGTAGGTGAGAGACATGATAAGAGCATTCATACAAAGAGTTGGGTGATCTACAAAGCCCACATGAAATAAAAAGTCACATGAATCTCTTTCTATCTCCCATAAATTGCATCTACGAATCAACAGAAGCCAAATTAATGGAAACAATGAGTAGTTGGTCAACGCCATGAAAGCTCTACCAACAATCAACACCAAAGTAGTGAAAGATTATCAAGAGCAATCTATAAAAAAAAACATGTGTTGCAGGAGTCTGGTAAAGTAAGAGTGAGCATAACCCCAGCCTAGAAGCCTTGCTGTATGATTAAGAAGCAACCCCCCCTTTTTTCCCAAAAAAAAAAAAAATCGTAATGAAACCACATGGTTGGATTCTTGATCCATAGCATAGATGAAATTCCCTAAATTTTGAAAAGAATTCAGGAAATTATTAGTATATAGGTAGAGAGAGCATTAATTAAGCAAGAGAAGAGTACCTACCTAGGGTTGGAAGTGAAGGTGGGTTGGATAGGCCAAGTGAATCCAGAAGCAGCAGGAAGGGTGGTGAAATTAGCATCAGGAACTTGAATATCTTCAATCAATCCATACTCGTAGATCCAATTGGTGTTCTCCGGAGAAACCATTGTGTAAACAAACAACACAACACAACAAAACAAGTGAGTGAATGAATGAATTGAAGTGGGATTTGTTATTCTTCTTTCTTTCTTGAAGAGAAAATGGAGAATCGAAGGAAGGGAATAATTGGTTGATGTTTGGATTTGATTTTATTATTATTATTCGTCCACTATGGTGTATGGAGAGTGGTTCTGCCTGCCTGCGTCACCAAGCACACATCAACATAACACACTTGTTTTTTGGTTTCGAACTCATTCCAATATAAAGGTGAAATCTTTTCAACAAATTCTTTAACACCAACAATAATAAGATGATGATTCTTTACATTTTTCTTTAAACCCCCTAATTAATATACTATATCTTGCAAACATCATCATTCCACATAATTATTCTTTTTTCTTTACGTGTCTTATTATGAAAAAGACACATAGTATGTGTGGTAATACCCTCACTGAACTATCAAACAAATATCATCGAGTGAACAACAAGTACAAATCGAAACATCAAGTAGCTAGCTAGCTATCAATCATTGTTACAAAGCACCCCATGTATTCTTTCTTTCCCTCTCTCTCTCCCCTCTATACATACACATTACAGTTAGAACTTACAAAGTTAAATAATTCCAAATACTACAATTATATGTAGGAGGAGAGTTAGCCATAGCTCAGTCGAGGCTCCAAATATCTCATGGAGGTTTGGCGTCGTGGGATGCTGATCTCGCAAGCATTCACTCTTGCAGCAAACCGAAGAGAACAAAGTGACTCGTTCACCGACGATGGTGCCGGAGATACGTTTACCACCATTAGCGTCTTCGAATCCCCACCTAAACAAGGCTGGTTTTCACCATACAACATCATCATCAGCAAGTTTCACACCCACCAATAAAATCTAGTATATATCATATATATATACCTGGAGAAGATATGTAAGCTTTGAGTTCCTGAAAGGTATATGCTCTTCCTTCTTTGCAAGCGCAAATATAACATCACTTAATGATGACAGACTCTTGTTGATGGCCTAATACAAAAGATTTCAATCAAAAATCTTTATTTTCCAATAAACAACTACAAGTTGTTGTTGCATACCTGAGTTTCTTTTAGACGATCCCCCGTGGAACCACTTTTGGAAAGACGTTCACTGCCAGCAAGGTCGATAAGGTTGAGAACCCCTTGTACGTGTTGCTCCATGCTCTAAAAACTAAACCTCATCAGCAACCGTATTAATCAAATCAAGCACCCGAAAGCCATAAATCATCCTTACCTCATTAACACCTGATATCCTCAAAGTGAAGACAAAGTGACTTCTTGAAGACTGCTCATTCATTTGAGTCTTACCCACAGACCTATATTTCAAACAAACCGTTTTACCATCTATATTCTTGCAAGAAACATACTGCTACTGCCCTTTTTAATATCTATATACCTGCTTTGTGCAGCTCGGTTTAACAAAAACGAAACTTCTCGACTGCTACGAACATCCACAATCGTCAAATCCGAAACATTGGTGTTGCCGTTCGCATCATGTTTTATTGCATACTGCTTATTACCACTATCTGTGGAACAAGCTTTGTTTGATGATAACAAATCGCGAATATTCTCGTTGTATATCTCCAGCATCGAAACCTACAACAATTGTTCAGAAACCATGCCAGGATCCAAATACAACAGATACGAGATTCAATTGCGCACCTGCATTTCGTACTTCCACCCTTGTTCTAAAAGCTTTTGTCGGGACTCGAATATTTGTTCCAAAGAACGGGGTATTAGTCCTTTCTCGTCATAGCTTCCTGGCGTGCCCATCATCGTATGTGTCTTCCCAGATCCTGTTTGACCATATGCAAAGATGCAAACCTACACAAGTAATCAACTCTGATTAATGCGCTCTTTCCTTTGCATTTGACAGAGAGGTGGTTTCCGTTTCATTAAATTTTAGAGTTATTGACTTTTCGAACCATCCTCCTTGGTAATTCGGTTGCAGACTAACCATCATTTTTACAAACAAAAAAAAGAACCATGTAGTTTGCAACTTTTTGTATAAGATCACTCATTCTTGCAAACAATGGTTTGTTTGTAACGAAACACCAAGTGCAATGGTCCAAATAGTCAATAATCCTACTTAAATCTTACATTGAATACTCGAAATAAAAAAAAGTGTTGGTGTTAAATTAGTAATGAAACCCAAAAAAGCCTTAAAAGGATACCTAAATTATTGGAATTCTGAAGTAAATTGAGGAGAAAAAAGGTTGCAATCACCTTATAACCATCGAGTGCACTTTGTACAAGCTGTGATATCTCTACAAACACCTCTTCTTGTGATGATTGAGGCGTAAATACCTTGTCAAACATGAAAGGATGGCTTTGCCCTTTTCCATAAAAGAAAATAGTAGCAACATAAGAGCCAAACACATGATAAAGAAAGCAGGTATGCAAAACCAAATCATAGTTTTAACCAAAAAAAATTCCACAAATACGGATAGATGTAAGAGACAATTAACATGATAAAGAAAGCAAGTATGCAAACCAATTCCAAGTAAGATATATACCATGTTGTACCAATTCAATGCCACGACCAAGAGTTTCAATTGTCGTAGGAAAAGATATGATCTTTGTTTCATAATCAACACCTTCATCCAACAAGAGGGGCCGGACTCTGCAGAAAACTCGAATGTTTCCTTTTAATTCCTGTCACAAGAAGTACTTCATTGGTAAGAGTTGTATGGTAGTAATGATATGTTTATAAAGCAGGAAAAAAATGAACATACCAATATTGTATTATGCAACTTTTTCCGTAAGGCTTCTCCTTCAACCACTTTCAATTCTGCCTCATCCACACGAATTTGTAACTCAGAATTAAGTCTCTTCTGTTCTTCGTATCCGGTTCTTGTCTCCAATGATGATAAATCAGATATCTACAATGAATCAAATATTAGTCTAAAATCAGACCAACAAATCTATAAAACAAAATGGTTACCTCCAATTTCTTCTCTGCAATAGCAAGCTGCTCCTGCAGTCTTCTTATTGTCTCACTTTGCAAAGTACATGTTGCCTAAAAAGGACACCAAGGATAAGTATAGCACAAGTTATATGATATATATATTAAAAGAAGATGATGATGGGTGTCTAATAACCTCGAGCTGAATTGATTTTGACGTTAGGTCGCCCAACTCAGCTGCTGACTTTCCGGTACACTCCTTATATTGCAACACTTCTGCTGTTAAATCTTGCACTAGTAAAAGCTGGCGATCACGATCTTCTCTCACTTGATGCAAATCCCCTCTCAAACATCCAACTTCACTAGATAAAGCTTCTTTTAGCTTCATTGACTCTTCTAAACTTGCCTACAAACCATCACTCAGAAGTTCAGCTAAGATAAGCAAAAGACTGCAAGTTTTTACATGAGAATTGAATGACTGACTTTGGTAGAAGCCAACTGATCCTGCTGAGAAGCATGGTAGCCTCTCAAGTTACTGAGGTTTTCCGTTAAAGCAGCCTTCTCTCGCTCCACGGTCTTAAGGGTGTCACTAGTTTGATTAAGTTCCGTCTGGAGCTTACTGTTGTATTGTTGTAAGCTCGTGTTGTACTCCTGCAACCTCTTGTACATATCATTGATCGATATTATCTGGAATAAATCCATGTTGAGGTTGTTAGGTTATACATAAGAAGAAAACAGATAGAAAAATGATATCAGAATTCTTGGATTTAGATCCACCTTCTGATTAGCACTTGAACTCTCTCTCAGAGATTTTTCAAGATCTTCCTTGAGGGAGGCTTGTGATCTCTCGGCAGACATTCTTGCATCCTTTTCTTTCATTAATGTTTCAATTGCAGCCTGAAATCAAGATCAACCATCAACACCTCCTTGCCCAATAACTTAATAATAATAACTCAAGATGCTTGATCCCAATCGTACCAACTTATCAGTTTCTTCTTTCATGAATTTCTCTTGTAAAACGGAGTAATTGTTTCGCAACTCCACTATTATTGAGTTCAGTTCTTCTTCCTTTGCATTCATGAGCATTTCTAGATACCAATTCAAGAACCCATCTTTATCACATGAATCAAAATTGGGGATAATTAAATAGAAAGATTGAATTGAATCTATATTGTTTACCCATGTCATTGGATTTCTTTTCTGCTGATTCAAAAAGCTTTTTAAGCTTCTCGTGCTCAAAAGAAAGCTCCCCTTCAAATTCTTGGAACCATCTTACACACATCCGAAGTTTTTTTATATACTCCATCATTATGTCGCATTTTTCCTATTAAAAGAAATTAAACATTACATAAAAGACGAGTATTTAATTTAATTACATAGATAGATAGAGAAAGTGAGGAAGTAACAAGAAGAACCTTGAGATTGAATTTATCCTTGGTTCTGATCTTGACATTCAACAATGCCTCAACCTCTTCTCTTGTGAAGTCAATCCCTCCACAATCGGAACCAGCAATGCTACCAGGTCCACTCGGATCTTGGCCGCCATTCACAACCGAAAAAGCTTGCCGTGGTGTCACTGGTGTTCTGCTACCATTAGCCGTCCCCACCATTCTTTCCGATCTTTAACACAGTCTCATCAAAACCCAAAACTATTTTCTTGGATCTTCTTCTTCTCCCTTCTTGAAATGAAAACCCAGAAACTATTTTCCTTTTAAATTTTTTTAAAAAAGAAAAAAAAGAAAAGAAAGGGTAAAAAACAAAGAAGGGGTTTTTGTTGGTCAGAAAGAAATGTGAGAGTGAGAGGAGGTTGTGCCTGTGCTTGTGCCGGTGGTGATGGTGATGGTGGGTCCGTGAATTGGAATCAAAGCCATAAGTTTGCAATCAGGACCGTTGCTTTTATTTGCAGTCAAGGGTAAACGATGGTAATCAGATTCAAAACTTGATTTTAATCTTTTCAAATTTAAAAAACTGAGTATTTAATGAAATCCAAGAAAGAAAGATAAATTTATTATTAGTAAAAGATTTCTTTAACCTTTTTCCTCTCTTGGGTTTTGTTTTGTTTTGTATACAAAATACAATGGTGGAGTTAGGTGTGGTCTTTCACTGCTCCCTCCATTCAAAAGAGAGCAAGGTAAAATTGCAGTAAATGTGAAACGAGAGTTGGAAAATATATATATATATATATATATATATAATTATTAGGTACATTTGATATACCCACCACACCAAACACTGTTATCAGTTATCACTTTTTCATTTTTAAATAAATATATCATTTTTATTCTTTAATTACTTGGAAAATAATTATTTTATTCGCCTCAGATCCTGGATATTTTTTAGGGAATTGATTAAAATAACGTAACATGAAAAATCAGTGCCCAATATGGTTCAAATCTTGTCATTTTTGCCAAAATACCTCATATGTCCGCGTTTTTTAAAAAAACGCGGGGTTGCACTATTTGGGTCCGCGTGTTGGTAAAAACGCGGGTATGGTCCGCGTTTGGTGCTAAAACGAGGCTCGTTTTAGCACAAAACGCGGACCATACCGGCGTTTTTACCAACACGCGGACCCAAATAAAAAAACGCGATAAAAAACGCGGACATATGAGGTATTTTGATAAAAATGACAAGATTTGGGGCATATTGGGCACTAATTTTTTATGTTAGGGTATTTTAATTAAATTCCCTATTTTTAATTCAAATGTAACTATGGCATACATATTTGTATTTATTTTCTTAACTTATGTTTTAAGTTGATGGTAAATTGTATGAAAATAAAGAATACTTTCATTTCATTCATATTTTAGTTTTATTTGTCATAATTATCTAATAAATTAATTGTTGGTTGATAAAAAATTTATTAAAATAATATTCTACATGATGTATGAAACATTATAAGAAACTACATTTACTAAATTACTTTTTATAATTAATACAAGATTTAATGGCACTGTTTTGAGTTGTATTTTATTAGAAAACATTTTAACCATTTGGCTATATGCCAAATTCTTCAATTAAATTAGTCAAAATTATCCATTTATTCGAGCATGTGGAGTAATTAAATGTGTGTTTTATTGGTCAAAATAAATGTTATGTTTATATTACAAGACATGTTATTAGAAGGTGTAAAAGTCTTGAATTTTGTTTTCTGTCTCTCATATCGATTTGTTTTATGCCGTAAAACTTCTTTCGTTTCAATGGGTTTTAAAATATGCCAAAAATTTCAGCATTCCATGGATTAAGTGATATAGAGGCAAGGTCTTGTTGGTTAATTCCTTATTGTCGTTGGGATTTTCTCGTTGTTTTAGTTGTCGTGTTATTAGCTAATGGTCTATCAACTGACGGGTTATCAGTTGATAAGTGTTCTCCATTAGTTTTGAAAATGCTCATTTTGTAACCATCTATTACTTAGGGCACGTTTGGTTCGCATAATGGAATTTGATGGAATTTGAATCCATCGAAAGAATTTGACTTTGGAGAAAATGGAATGGAATTTGATCACGCGTTTGATTAGTAAGAGTTCAATTCCTTCACTTAAGGCAAAGAATGATGAAGTCCTTACATTTTGAAATTCATTGGAATTGGAAGGATTTCATTGTTTTTATTCCGTGAACCAAACATAGGTTTAGAATTTGGTCAATGGAATTGGTCATTCCAATTTCTTTCAATTCTATGAATCAAACAGTTTTCAACAATTATTTCCATTCAATGGAGAGTTATTTGTGACATTAATATATGAATCCTCTATGTTTAAAATGTAACATTTTTTTTTATCAAAATCCAATAAATTTGGGTTGAAATATAACTTAAAGAATACCAATTCTTACAGAATCTCAAGTCTTATCTAGATCTTTATAAGTTTATGTTAAATTGGCAGTCTATCAATAAAACACCAATTGTTAGAAAGGTGATTGCACTTAGAGTGAATTGGTTGATCAAAACAACTCAATCGATCTTATTGAAAGCAGAAATAGGCTCTTATAAAGAGCACTTATAGACCAGAAAAAAAAGGAAAATAACAGACCCACTACTCAAGTCAGTTAAGTGGAGTACGTGGGTATAGCCCAACCAGACTACAACGCGAAAATCGAAAACTAAGGAAGAATCAGTAAAATACTAACTGGTCCTAAAAATAAGGAAACTCTACTAGGTCAATATTGACTTATTCTCTTCAGTTTATATACTATTTTTTTAGGGGATTGCTATTCATACCCCTTCCTTACTCACAAACCCCTCCTATCTCACTCACATCTCATCTCCCTCCTACCTTACTCACATATCCCCTACAGGAGGGGTATGAATAGAATTCACCTTGCTTTATATCTCGAAATTCTTCCACAAAACTATCTCATCGTTCGTCAATGTTTTTTTATATTTGTTTGTGAAAAAATAACAAGTAATTAATTTATTAAATATAGTTATAAAATATGATCGTCAAAATTGTTTTAAACATATTTAATGCACTGTGTACGAACTTTGACGCGTTTTGACTGGTTTTTAGCTATATTTCTCTATTTTATCCAATTAATTCGTTAGATTTGAAATATAATAGAAATTGATCATTTTTGTACAAACAAAATAATATTAAATATAACTTCACATGGTGGAGATTATTTTAATCTAAATGATAGAATATTTAAATATTGGATTTCTTGCCGCAGGGTTAGAAGATCATACTTAGTAGAGTAAATTTTATGTTTGGTCCGCGTGCTTTTATATTGTAAATTTGTCATTGTAGTTTATATTTTTGTTCGATATTAGTCCCTTCCACTGGTAGAGGTAAACTTCGTCTGTTAACATGGAACCCTACACCAATACACGATCATTTATTTCTCAACACATGAACCTTCGCCACACACACCGGACAGGCGATTGGACATATTTTGTCGCTGAAGATCCCTTCTCCTTCCTCATATGGCTCTGCAACGATGCCCCTTCGAACATCCTAACACCTTGACTACAACTCCGACGCCTTGATTGCACCGACGTCCTCCTATGTGCCAATTTATGCATCACCACAATCCTACTTCCCCCTACATACCAACATGAATTAGATTTTTTTAGTTGGGTTTGTGATTTTAGAGTTTTGATTCACTACTCAACTCTACCTTTGAAAACCCATTCCTTCAAAAACTTCAAGATGCTTAGGTTTTGATTCAAGAACTCCAACCTTCCATTACTTCACTGCCACTTTGATGTAGATGAGGTCAAACATATAGAATCAAGGCGAATCAAAGTGTAAGATCCCACATTGGTTGGGGAGGGAAACAAAAGTTGTCTTATAAGGGACTGGATACCTTCTATACTATAAGCGTTATAAAACCGTGAGTCCAGGTGTGTGGACAAAGTAGACAATATCTGGTAAGGTTATCCTGGGATGTTACAGATGGTATCAGAGCGGGGAGCCGGACTAGTGTGCCCACATTGGTTGGGGAGGGGAATGAAAGTTGCCTTATAAGGGACTGGAAACCTCCTCTATCAGACGTGTTTTAAAATCGTGAGTCCAGGTGTGTGGACAAAGCGGACAATATCTGGTATGGTTGGCCTAGGATGTTACAGATGGTATCAGAGACGGGAACCGAACTAGTGTGCCAGCAAGGACGTTGGGCTCCCAAGGGGGGTGGATTGTAATATCCCACATTGGTTGGGGAGGGGAACGAAAGTTGTCTTATAAGGGACTGGATAACTCCTATACTAGACGTGTTTTAAAACCGTGAGTCCAAGTGTGTGGACAAAGCGGACAATATCTGGTACGGTTAGCCTGGGATGTTACAGTCACCGGCAAGGTTGCCCAAAGGCTGACCGGTGCCGTTTTCTCTGATTTTCTAGTCCGATAGCTCAACCCAACAGTTCAAAGTCTCGAGGTAGGTTCTGAAACTACAAGTCTTTTACAAAAAATCAAAATGCAAACCCTAAATACTTACCTGGATTTTTCTCAGTGTTACAATGGTTCACGAAACGGTTCCCTGAACGTTCGGTTCGTTTACAACTCTACTCCTGGGACCCCCACCTCTCGGGACGTCCCTTCCAGAAATCCACTCTACCGGTCTCCCCGATTCCCCTCTCTCAGGACCCCGTCTCTCGGGGTTTTGGTGCATTCCGAGTGAAATTCCACTGAGACTTGGGTGATTATTTTTCCCAGATGTTGGGGGGTTTTGCACGAATCAAAAGGGAAATCCTTCCCAAGAAGAAACTCATACAAAACCTCCCAATTAAAGAACAAATAATAAAATCCATTTTTATTAGCTTTCTAACCAAGGGGGTGAACAATCTAGAAAGAACTCAGACAAAATTTATCCTCCCCCAATAGAATCTAAAGCTCCCTAATCAAGATTCCACCCAAAATTGAGATAAGAGATAGGATTAGGATTACCTTGATGAGGGTTAGGAGTTGAGACTTCTTCTCCAAGTGATCTTCCTTGATTTCTTCCACTTGCCACACACAACCGCACAATGAAATTCTTCCTGATTTCTTTAGCCTCCCAAAGTCGAGAAAGAGTAAGGGGTTGTTTGTTTTTAAAAAAAAAAAACTTTTAATGACTCTTAAGTCTGAATCATTCAGACCTTTTTACACACCATCTCTTATTAATCATAAATAAAATAAGACTTCAGACTTTAGACCTCTTAAAAAACAAACGGAACCTAAGAGGGTAGGCATATTAGGGTTTTAATCCCTATTTCCAATATTTACAACTTGGACCCTAAGCTTTGGGCTTTTTAACAAATTCACCTACACCCATCCTTAACAAATTGATATTGGATATTACATCTTGGATGCACATTAGGATGGAGTGCACCGAGATGCATCAAATCAATTCCCGTATCAAACGCGATTAATGAGGTGGGGGTGAGATTAAAAGTGATCAAGAGTCTAGATCCTTTCTTATCTTCTCACCTCAGGGACGGACACAAATTTTTTTTTCATACGGTGGCACAATATAATATAGATAAAAATAATTACAAAATGCATGATTTTTAATTTTTATCGACGTGTTACCAACTTCAATATCGTCTTATGTGTTTTTAGCATAATTCCACCATTTAAAGGGATTTTTATCAAGGGATTTTTATCGAGGGACTTTTTCAGTATTTTGGGTTGATTTCAAGAATTTTTTTTAGTTGATTACAAGGTATGATTGCATCTTCTTGAACTTTTGAATATCATACAATGACAGCTTTTAAAACGATACAGTTGCAGCTTTTATAAACATAACATTTTTAATCTTTTGGCGGAGAGATAATACGGTGGCACGTGTTATCGGTAGCCCTTCTTTAGGTCCGTCCATGTCTCACCTTAACTATTTTTCTCACATAATCATTCGTCTTAAATTAGATTAGTAATACATATGTTGATTAATTTGGTTATGTATGAATTTAAAAACTTTTTAAGAAGAAAATATTTTTGTATGTTGTAGTTAGAGTTTGAGCGAGGGGAAGAGATGCAGATGCTTAGCGTGTAGCATCCCAGCAAAGTGTCCTCCATCATACTTGACCTAATTTTGCCTTTTCACTGTCACCACTTTCATTTAATAAAATAAAGCTCTCAAAATCCATTTTTATAAATAAATTTATGTATTAATTATAACTATAAAAATTATACTGTTAAAAATAATTTAAATAAAAGCTTTGAGATTCTTGACTCGTTTCATTTTTATTCAAATTTTATAACTCATTGACAAATTGAAATTATCCAAAAATATGTTAAAATTTTATATATATATATATATATATATATATATATATATTATAGAGTAAATTACGGATTTGGTCCTCGTGGTTTGTCGATTTTTACGGATTTCGTCCCTAAACTTCATTAATTATGGATTTGGTACCAATAGTATGCAATTTCTGTTGGATTTGGTCCTTAGGCCTAACATCCATCAACCAGGTCCGTTAGTGTCGAGGGTACAATAGTCTTTTTCCATTTTTCTTTATTTTAATTTTTCCAAATCCGTAATTTACTCATAAAAGAGCAAAAACAATCCAAATCAAACTCAAAAACCAAAAACTTAAATCAAACCCATATTTAAAATCCAAATCCTAAATCAAACCCAAACATATTCCTGGGTAAGCAAATCCTCAAACCAAAAACCAATATTTTTTTCTTGAATATTGATGAAACACATTCCTGGGTAAACAAACATAGGAACCAGATTTGAGAGAAGAGAGAGAGAAGAGAAAGGATAGAGATCTGAGAGAAAAGAGAGAGATCGAGACAACAGATCTGTTAGAAGAGAGAGAGAGAGAGAAAACAGAGAAGAGAGAGAGATAGAGAACCGTTGAACCCTTGGTCGGCGACCTCGTCTTCTCCGACGAGTTGCGTCTTCTCTCGATCTCGATCTCAGATCTCTCTCTCTCTCTCTTCTCTTTTTAAGTGGGTTTGATTTTGGTTATTGAAATTGAATATGAGTTTAATTTAGGTTTTTGATTTTTAAATGTAGGTTGATTTAGTTTTTAAATTTGGGTTTGATTTAGGCTTCTAAATTTTGGGTTTGATTTAGGATTTGGTTTTTAAATATGGGTTTGATTTAATTTTTGGTTTTTGAGTTTGATTTGGGTTTTAAAATCTTGGTTTTTGATGTTCATCAACATTCATGTTCTTGGTTGTTCATCTTTTATAAGTAAATTACGGATTTGAAAAAATTAAAATAAAGAAAAATAGAAAAAAGACTATTGTACCCTCGACACTAACGGACTTGGTTGACGGATGTTAGGCCGAATGACCAAATCCAACAGAAATTACATACCACTGGTACCAAATCCATAATTAATGAAGTTTAGGGACGAAATCCGTAAAAATCGACAAACCACGAGGACCAAATCCATAATTTACTCTATATGAGTATATTATATTGTATTGGCGTAAAGATGAATGAAGGAAGGAAATGAATGGCTTTGGTGAGAAGCAACCTGAAATGCTTTTTTTTCACAATTCCATACCACTCGGCCACTAAAAGAATCATTCCCAAATCATATCTAAATTATTATTCTTTCTTTATTAATTATACTATAAGAGCATCTCCAACAGCTTCTCTAAAATGGAGAAAATGAATATTTTAGGTATTTTTGTGCTCCAACAGATTCTCCAAATCTTTCTCCAAAATGGAGAAAGTAGGAGAGAGAGTGTAATTTTCTCTAAATATGAAGAGCTCTCCAAAATCTCCATAAATGATTATCATGAGAGAGAAATTGTTTTTTTATTATATTATACCAATAAGATTTCTTCAAATGAGATGGGTATGAGAGATAAATAATATTTTATTAGATTTATACAATATTTTAATATTATAGGTAATGATTTCATCAAAGCCCTTGTAGTCCAACGGTCGGTAACATTCTTTTGGGGGGGGGGGGGAGTGGATGACATCCCTGTCTACCCGGGTTCGATTCCTAGGGGGAACGGGTGGCGATACCCCAGTCCATGGGTCGGCCTTCGGGTTGGGCATGGGCGAGGCTATGGATCGGTAACGGTCCATGGTCGCGAGGATTAGTCGGGTGCCCGTATGGATCCCGAATACCTCGTCGACTTCGGTCGGGGCGGGTGTGTGCGTTTAAGCTGTCGTTCAAAAAAAAAGTAATGATTTCATCTCCAAAATGGATAATCTGTTAAAGATGGATGTAAATTTTTATGTAGATTTTGACTTTTAATTCTCCATTTTGGAGAAATTTTGAAGATACTGTTGGAGATGCTCTAATACTTCCGATTCGCAATTATTTTACAGTAAGTTTTATTATGCTAATAAAATCAGGCATTCATTCATCCTTGTTATTTTTCATTCACAATGTGCTTTTTGGAAGGTTTTTGAGAGGTTTTTTAAAAAGCAAAAACCTTATTTTGAGGTTTTTTTACATAATAGAGAGATTTTTCACTTGATGTTTTTCGTGAGGTTTTCGTCATGTCGTAACCGCACGCCTGCTTTTCATAGGTTTTCGTATTTAACCAGTTATAACTTTATAGAATTTTATAAAAGTTTAGTATTTAATCAGTTTTATTTATTAATATATTTAAAGTAATCATATTTAAATAAAATTATAAAATAAATAATATAAATAAATACATAATGAAAGTAATTATATTTTTATATATTTAAATTAACATCTCAAATTTGACATATTTATACAATGCTAACAAATTTCTTAATAACCCAATTTAAATTTTTGGTTATACATACTTTTAAGTTGAACATTTTTTAATTTTTATTTTACATACTTTTTATACAATTTTTATATATTTCTTGATAACCTAATTTTTATTTTTTTATTGTACATACTTTTACAACAACTTTTTTCTTTAATTTTTCTTATATATTTTTTAGAATAATTTTTGTACATTTCTTACTATAAAAAAATAGTAACTTACCTAGCTAGATTTTTACGTTCAAACGAACTTCATCATCAACTTCATTCCAACTTGGTCGAGCATATTTGGTCTCTTATTGATCATGAATGAAAAGCTTATATTTCAAGTATTGTAATATAGAGTATTGTTTAATTTCAAGTATTGTTTGATTTAGTTTTATTTAAGTGGTTAATTGTTTTATAATAAGAAATTTATATATAATATATATTGTATTAAAATATTTAAAAAAATTATATAAAATAAATACATAATTAAATTAATAATATTTTCTCGATATAAATAAATTATATTTGTATGAATTTTAATGTATTTATTTTTATAAATAATAATATAAATGATATAAAGTTAAAATGGTGGAACACTGAAACCCTAAATAGTTTGAAAAAACAATGAAAAAGCTTGGATGAGATTTTTCACATTATGAAAATATATTGAGATTTTTAAGTTATTGAGATGACAACAATATGTAACAAAAAACTATGAAAAGCCTAAATGAAAAAACCACACATTGTGAATGCTCTTAAAGTCGTTTCCAAAATTATAGCGTAAAAACAATGTTTGTTTGACTATAAAAATGAAGTCTTTCCAAATATAAATAGCATCTCTCAAGTATTAATCTATACTATATTATAAAAGAGACATAAAAAAACTTTTAATTATAATATTTTAAGTACAAAATACAACTAATTAAAGTCAATTACTTAATTTACAATTTCATAATACATTGGTACAACTTATCCAAGCACAATATATCACATCATCATCTATTTGTGGAATGAATACTCATTTATTAATATAAATATTTGTTTTTTTATATTTAACGGATGATTTGATCAATATTATCTACTATTATCAATATTTATTTTTTATATTTATTGGACGATTTGATCAATATTACTATTATCAATATTTATTTTTTATTTTATGATTTGCTCTTAATATATCTATATCTATATTAGTTATAATCTCATAACTAATATATCTATACTATATTATAAAAACATGCATTGGTCTAATAAATATATTAAAAAAAACAGGTAGTTTATCTCATAATGTTTATCCTGTATTTAATATGTTTATTTGCAGTTAGTTATACAAATAAAAACATGAGACTTTAATAAGTTATAATTATGTTTCATTAACTTGTAATTTTGAATTTTAATTAATATATCTATACTATATTATAAAACATTTAAGCTAAACTCTTAAAAACTAATTTTTACGCATTAGGTACCACTTATTAATACATATTACTTAAAATCCAAAAGTACAAATTGATTAAACATAAATACAGCTTATAAAAGCTCAATGTTTGAAATCGTGTAACTAACTGCAGATAAGCACTTATTTTTATTTACTAAAATATCTAAAAATTTTAACTATTGATATAACTAACCGATAAATATAAGAAAATTCGAGATAAATCACCTTATTTTTATTTTTTATTGAAGTATGTTATCCTTTTAATTTTAAATATAAAATATCTTAAATATAGTTATCATTTAAATTAAACATTTTTTGACCCGTAACAAAAAAATTTATTATTATTTTTTATAAAAAACCATTATTAAACTAAACTAAAAAATATATTTGTTTTAAATCTAGGTTTCTCAAAATCGTAAAATAAAATAAAAAAAGACTAACAAAAAGTATGAATAATGATCGAGAGTTCGGGTTCTAGATTTCAGAAACCCGCTGCATTGCGAGGGTACATTTCTAGTAACATTAAAAGAATATTTATGTTTATCATCAAAGTCATTAAAAATTTTATACATAAGAAAGAAATATGACATCATTCTTAGGGGTTGTTTATTTTTTTAAAAGATACTTTTTAGTGACTTTTAAATCTGAATCGTTTACCTTTTTATATTCAGATGGTTTGTTTGTTTTCCATTTTTCAGAATCTTTTAACTCTTAAATACATCTGAAATAAAAAGTGGTGACCTAACTTCTTAAGACCTCTTACGTTGTCTCATTTCATATGTTCTACTTTCTCTCAAAACGCCTCCAAGCGTTACAAAAACAAACAATTTTACTGATTCAGATTTCAGACTTCTACACCACCTCTTATTAATCAGAAGTAAAAATAAGACTTCAGACTTCAGACCTCTTAAAAAACAAATGCCACCTTAATGTAATAATATTTTTTTTATAAATACTTTATTTTCTTAAAAAAAATCCAATAATATATCATTTAATTGATATGTAACATTTTTTTTACCATGAGAAAGTAGTTACATAACTCTTTTTATGTAACAACCAGATTTCAAAAATGGCTAAAATATAGCATTACAACCCAAATGGTCCTAAAAAAAATTTAATGCATAAATCTCAACTCAAAAGCCACAATGGTAATATATGACTACAACCGAGATAAACTAGGTCTGCCTGACTTCGAGCTTCCTCCAAATCTCTATCACGACATCGCCTCCCATAATTCCCTTGAACGAACTTCTAACCAATCCCTTACCTGAAAATGATTTTAATTTTGAAAAACGAGGGTTAGACCATTAGGTCTAGTGAGTTCCTTCTAAAACGGTTATCCAAGCCACAACAAAATATGACGAGATATATAAAAGCATTTATAAACAAATTCAACTTCATCGGACATCACACAAACAATCCACGCTGATGGCACACACTGAAGTCACGTATAAGTGACAACGTGTCTGGCTCACACTGCCTTTATCTGGGACACACCCCCAATGGCATAGAACGGGACACACCCCCGGTATGAGCATAGGCGGGACACACCTCCCGACTTATGCCAAAGACTTATCACCAACAATGTATGCATACATTTAAAAACATCTGACACAAAAGGTAAATCACGCATTTTAGTAAACTGCTCATATAATATAACAAATGCATCAACAACGCTTTTGGTTAGAGGAACTCACATGTGGTTCTTGCTCACTTCTTCGCACTTACGCTCCCGAAAACCTAAGATATTCAAACCGAAGGTAAAAATCTCCCCTAATGCAAATAAAGAGATTTTGGACCCCCCCCCGGGTCGGCCTCCTCGATACCCGGGTTCAGTCTTCCCGACCTCCTCGGATCCCGACCTTCCCGGCCTCCCTGGATCCTTGGACTTCTTCCAGCCTCCCCGAGCGTTGGCCTTCTGGTCTCCCCGGATCCTTGGCCTTCTCCCGGCCTCCCCGGGAGTCGGCCTTTGCCTTATCCTATTTCTACCAAAACCCATCACTAGGTTCTGGTTACGAACGAGGAAAGCTCCCCTTATACCCAAAACTTGATTTAATACCGCCTCAATTAGTTAACTCAAAGGTGGTCTAGATACTTAATCATTCAAAAATTGAAAACCAAACAACATTAACAACTTTTAACAAAAACCATCCATAGTTTAGTCCCCTTATGATTCTAAAGCTCTCCGAACATGAAGCCAATCAAGAAATTGAAGACTAAAGGTGAAAATGATGATTACCTTGATAAGAAATTGACAAGAAACCTCATCTATGCTATCCCCTTTTCTTGATTCCTCCCAATCTTGATTGCCACCAAACTTCTCTCTCTGGTTTCTCTTAGTCGCCAACTATGAGAAATGAATTAGGGAATAACTAACACCCTCAAATCTGGAAATAGCAACTAATTTAAAATTTTCTAAATACATCAATAATTGTTTCATCTACAATCATAATTTAAGGATTAACCTCAATACACACATTCATTCTATACATACAATCTATGATAAGGATGGGTGCTACTAAACCCAACAACAGTTACTATCTCCAACCTGCAGAAGACTTCACCAACTACTTACTCTTGTATAAAGCTAAGACTCAACTCTTCATAGCACTGCTAGAACCAAACCCCCGACAGGAACCTGATGCACATGCCGACAAATAAAAAGGGTTAGGCTTAACGCCTAGTGAGCTCAAGAGTTTTAACATGAATGAATATATCTTTAAAAGTAAGGAATTCAGTTCAAATCCGGATCTTTCGAAATGGTTTACTTTATAAATGGAAACGACACATTTTCCCATAACATGCATTTTTAAAGACAATGCTCCCAAACACACATTCTTTATAAAACAATGCAACCCATATCTCACCCAAAAATGGGATTATAATTCGATACTCAAATTTGTGAAAATGTAAATAATACTTCATATCCCAAAACACCTAAAACTCGGGTGGGACATAATACTCGACCCTTAAATAACGGAAAACAATCCATATAGATATGATACGCCATTAAAACATGGAACTGAAACTTAATACTCACGCGACCATAAAATGGAATGAAATCCAAATATTAAAGCATGGACAATTAAATATCTAAAATACAGCGGACCGACAACGGGGGATACCCGTATCCGTTGAGAGCGGAGGAACACAAAAGTATGCCACTCAAACAACGTTGATCGTATGACACTTCACGACACGCTAGCCCAAGTGCCCCTACGACCTTTTGACAAGTTCACCAAAAGAGACAGTTGACCTTGGTGGTCGTTACAAAGAAATCCACTCCAAAAGGCTCGGCACACCGGGGACTACAACTAAAGAAATTCCCCAAATGGCGGAGGTCACAGTACTCACCTCCCATGCAACACTATCCAGACTCAACCCTCCTAGTGCCTCCTTGTCAAGTTTTTGGTCATAAAACATGAATCCCGGGGTCCAACCCCGTACCACCCAATTGACCATCAAATAAGACTAACTTACGTGCCTATGGATCCAATGCAACACAGTCTAAGATTACATGACTACACATGAATGACTAAAGCACTCGAGCCTGTAATTATCAATAATATGCAATAAAATGCATTAAGATGTAAATCGTAATTTGGACTCTAAATCGAGCAATTAAAACCGGACAAATGTCCTCAATACTCTTTAAGTCGACACCGAGAGCTAAAATGCTCAAAATCCATTTGACCGACAATTAACGTTCCCCAAATAATGAAATGTCTTTAAACAACGTTTATGAAGACACATACCTCAAAGACGTGATTAACCCAAAACTCAACGCGTATTGGGACCAAAGATTTTCCAAAGGGTTTATGAATGCAAATACACCAAAATGCATATCACATAAAATAGACTTCGTTTGTACAAAAATCATCAAAGATGCATAAATTATAAAATAGATTTTACTTGTACAAAATCACCAAGAATGCGTAAATCATGCTATTTAGTTGTTGAAATATTCAAAACCCAATATGAGCATTTTAGGAGGTTAAAACAACCCAAGTTCACCAAATATGAAAACTTATTAAAATACTCACACACTGACAAATACCAAGTAAAACATACTTTTACTTCAAAATACACATTTTGGCATGTACACCGTTTTAATAAATCAACTTGAACTCGCCTTGCTAGATTTAGGCTAAATCTAGATTTCCCCCACTTTGAGCTCCTTTGAAGAAACTTGAATCTTCAAGGTCAAAACTTCCATAACCTAGATCCACAAGTATCCAACCGTAAATAACTATATTCAACCATATAGAAACATTCCCCAAACACTTAGCATCAAAATCTCCATTTTGGGTAAAACCCTAATTTTGACCCAAAACTCCCAAAAATCTTCCAAACCGAAATTAGAGAAATCAAACACTAGGAAACCATCAATGGAGCATTTATAACTTATTTCACGGTTTAGAAATGGAAGGGATACACTTACCACTTAGGTTTTGATGAAAACCTAGAAAACCTAGAAAACCCAAAAATAAGCTTGAGGTTGAAGATGAAGATGGAGATGGTGAGTCCTTGACCATAGCTTTCAATCCTACCACTTGTTGATGTTTCACCTCCACAAAATCCAAGGATTTGAGCCAAAATAAGTTAGGGGTTAAAGGGGGAAGAAGGAAAACGGTTTGGGAGAGAGTAGAAGAAGTTTGGATGAGAAGAAATGAGGAAAATGGCTGAATTTCGCGACTTAACAGCAGTCTGCCCACTTTGGGCGACTTTGCCATGCGACAATGCCCAGGGCATTGTCCCTGGTTCTCCCAGCTTTCTTCTCGTTCACTGCTTCGCCCATAACTTCTTCGTTATAGCTCCGTTTTTGCTCCGGAAAGGACCGTTGGACTCGTAATTGAATCATTTATCCATCAAGACTATAAAATCTAGGATTCAAGTCCAAAATCATATGTCTTATTTTTCCCTTTAAAGCTACTGATTTCTGTATTAACTTGAAATGATGCTTCTCGAAATTCGGGGTGTTACAGTTAGGGTTTAATCCCTTTTTTATTAGAATTTACAAATCAACCCTCGAACTTTGGGCTTTCACGAAAGTTCAGTTACTCTCCAAATCTATACAATTAAAACCCGGTTATTACATTTTATGTTTCGATGACAATACATATCTTTTATTTCTATTTTCTATTTTATAAATATATTTTTAATAATATGTCAAATTTAACCTATCTCAACCAACATATAAATAAAAAATAAGAGTATTAAAATACACCCTTTTCAAACTACATTTCTTAGATTCACCTTTCGTTGTATAATTTTTATATTTAAAACCATATCAAAATATATTCCATTTTTATGAACTCTACAATTTTATTTACCATGATTTTTGGTATTTTTAACTTAATTAATATGTGAGATTAATGCAAAATAAATTATTAGTCCATATATCTCATACCATATCTTATAAAGAATGTGAAAGATATGTTTGATTTAATCTATACTATATTATAAAGCATGCATAAAAAACTCTTAAAAACAAGTTATAATGCACAAAATACCGTTAAATAAAGCGAATTACTTAAAATCCAACTTACTAATGCTTGGGTACAAATTGTAATGCACAGTACCACATCGTCCCACTATAATCTTAACAAACATCCCTAGAATCTCTCCGCTACAGCAGATCGTGTGCCATTTTGATCACAACCCCCGCTCAAAGTGATAATCTTTCTCCAAACCCTAGACTACTTCTGAATAATGATTCTTCCCCTTTGTCTTCGATCAAAGCTTTTAATACATCGCATGGATGTCTCTCATCTCCGGTGAATGTCTGGTGACTCTCTCATCTTCGGTGAATGTCTGGAACCAATTACAGGCATCGATGCTTTAAAAATCAATCGCTCTCTCATTCCAAAGTGATGCTTCAGAATCGATTGATTTCCCCAAAGAGATTTCTTCATCGCTCAATTGCTTCATACACCATTGACGTTATTTAGTCTATATCACCTTTGTTCCAATTTGGTCGATTTACCATCAGTACAAGAAATGGCATATTACATGTTGGTAAGTAGTACTCTGGTTTCTCGTATTTTGCATCGAGGTTGTTCTAGCGACTCATACAGTGAGATTTAACCTTTACGTAGCAATCTTTATTGTTGTTAAATCTTTTGTGCCGAAATGATGAATTGCAATAATATGTTTCTTTATTGTTAGCTTGATTTACTGTTGGATCTGTTGGCAACATCATTATACACCTTGTAGACATTACCGTTGCTCCAAGACTGACGATTCAAGCTTCTCTACTAGAATCGATTATGATATTATCATATTAGTAGTAAGGTTAGGGTTATCAATCCTTTTGCTCTGATAACGGTTAGGTTCCTTTTTGCTTTCTTGAATTTTTTATATTGTATCAGTTTGCTTTCTTAAAATCGATTGCTTTCTTGGAACTTCTATGATTTCTCTATCAAGGGTAGAACAGGTTATATCGATTCTTCCCCTTTGTTTTCTTTTTGTTGCTTCTATCGATCTTAAGTTTCATGTTTTTATGGATTGTTTAGTTTCATTTACAGTGGAAACTAGAAAAGGAAGAAGCTGGATAAACAAGAAAATCCACCCCATGGATATCTTTCAGTTGAAGGAAAGATGCCCCACCTAATGGAAGACTATGTTTTTGCAGAATTCGGGCAGATGGACGGCAATGAACTGTGATTGTTTGCAGTATTCGATGGTCATTTAAGCCAAGAAGTTTTCCATCCCACCACCTTAATGGCAATATGGTACAGGGGAGGTTGATATTTGATCTAGCCTGTGTTGTTACCTACATGGGACTATTTTGGTTTCTTATACCGATTAGCATGGCCCTCTTGGTAGAATGTGTTTTCTTAGAAAATTTGGCTTTAATGGATTCTGTCTTTGGGGAGTTATAAGGTTGGACATTGGCCCAACAGATTTGGTGTAACACCCGTGATTTTGGTTAACCCTTAATTCACCCTTATCCAGTTAAGCCGTGGTTATAGATCTTATCCAAATGGTGTTTGTGGGTTTTGAATTTCGGACCGAGAGCACGTCGGGTCGAAAAGTCGGAATTTTGACCTTCGGAGGGACTTGGGCGACTATGCCCGCGATTGTGACAGAATGTCACTCTCGCGGGGCATAATCGCGGGAGATGTACCGCGGCCCTCCCCCTTCAGGCGACTATGCCCTTGGCATAGTCGCGTGGCACTATCGCCGACGGCCCCTGGTCGTTTTTAAGCAGCTTTGAGCAACCCCTCTTCATTTATCTCAACCCCCTTTCACCCTTTTTCTCTCTACAAACCGAACCCCAAACCCTAAAATCGGTTTTATGCATCCAAGACACCAAATCTATTATGTTCCAAGTGTTCCTCTTTCCACCCATCAAAGATTGGAAGCTATGGTCAAGAATCTTCATCTTCACCTTCAACCTCAACCTCAAGTCCATTTTGGGTTTTCTAGGTTTTCGTCAAAACCTAAGTGGTAAGTATGTTCTTTCCATTTCCAAACCTTGTAATAAGTTATAATTGCTCCATCGATGTTTCCCTAGTATTTGGCTTATCAAATCTCAGACTTGTTAGTTTTGGGAGAAACTAGGGTTTTGATCTCGTTGGGGATTTTGGTGTATTATGTTTGGGGAATGTTTCTTTATGGTTGGATGTGGTTATTTACGGTTGAAAATGTGTGGATCTAGGTTTTGAGAGCTCGAGTTGAAGAGTTGGATTGGGTGTCCTCGGAAAGTCTCATCATCAAAAAGGGTTTTGGAAGCTCTCGGCTTGAGAATTCAAGTGGCCTTCAAAATAGCTCGTTGGGTGAAATCTAGATTTAGCCTAAATCTAGCGAGGTGAGTTCAAGTTGATTTGTGAAAACGGTGTACATGCCAAAATGTGTATTTTAAAGTGTTTTACATGAAATGGTTAACTGCTGATAAGTTTTGAGTATTTAGAAGTAAAATATGTTTTACTTAGTTATTTGTCAAAGTGTGAGTATTTTGATAAGTTTTCTTACTTAGTAAACTTGGGTTGTGTTAACCTCTTAAAATGTTTCTATTGGGTTTTGAACGTTTCCAACAACTAAATAACATGAATTACGTATTCTTGGTGATTTTGTACAAGTAAGGTCTATTTTATGAGTTATACGTCTTTGACGATTTTGTACAAGTAAAGTCTAATTCACGTTATATGCATTTGGTGTATTTGCATTCATAAACACTTTGGAAATCTTGAGTCCCATCTCGTATGGAGTTTTGGGTAAATCTAGTGTTTGAAGTACGTGTCTTCATAAACGTTAATTTAAGACATTTCACTATTTTGGAGACCGGTAATTATTGGTCAAACAGATTTTGAGCTCTTTAGTTCAGTTTTGGCTTAAACGAGTCGTGTGGACATTTGTCCGGATTTTTAACCGTCATGGGTTTTGGATATGATGACACTTAATTTGTGTCATTGGTGAGTTACATGTTTTGGGAGCTTTGGTCTTTCAATTGGAGTCATGTAACGTTAGACAGTGTGTAATGGATCCATAGGCACGTGAGTCAGTCTGTCTTGGATGGTCAATTGGGTATTGCGGGGTTGAACTTCGGTACCTATGTTTTATGACCGGAAACTTTACAAGTGATCGCTATGAGGGTTGAGTCGGCTAGTGCTACCGGATTAGTAGGCGCTAGGACCTCCGCCGCTTGAAGTAATGCCTGGGAGGTAGTCTTTAAGTGTGCCGGGCCTTCGGGATGGAGTTCTTCGGAATGATCCATCAAGGTCAACTGACTTGGGGCGACACTTGTAAAGAATTCGTAGGGATACCGGGCTGGGATGTCAGGAGGTGTCATGCGATTAACGTTGTTTGGGTGGTATACTTTTGTGTTCCCTCCACCCTCAACGGATACGGGTTTCCCCCGTTGTTGGCTATCAGTGTGTTAAATATAAGAACGTCTTATGTTATTATCATTGGTTCCTTACGGTCGCGTGAGTATTGGACCAAGTGTCCATGTTTTCGGACGTACGGTATATGTGGTTTTGATAATGATTCATGGGTCGAGCATTCTGTCCCGCCCGCGTTTTGGGTACTTTGGGTTATAAATGGTTATTCATGTTTTTACCAAATAAGTGTCGAACTATGATCCCGTTTGGGTGAGTTATGCGTTGCGCGTTATATAAGAAATGTGTGTTTTGGGAGCTTTGCCTTAAAAGTGCATATTATGGGGAAATGTGTCGTTTCCATTTTTAAGCGTAATATTTCGAAGGACCTTGCTTTAAATTGAATTCTTTTCTTTTAAAGATATATACTTATGTTAAAACTCTTGAGCTCACTAGGCGTTAAACCTAACTTTTTTATTTGTCGGCATGTGCATCAGGTTTCAAGGTTGAGAGTTGGTTCTAGCAATCCTGTGAAGAGTAAAGCCTTAGCTAGATCCGAAAGTAAGTATTCGGTGAAGTCTTCCGAATTATGGAGATAGTGACTATGCATGGGTATTAGTAGCACACGTCCCTTATAGTCTGTATATATATATATATATATATATATATATATATATATATATATATATATATATAAGATGGTATACGTGTATTGTAGCTAAATCTGAATTCGTGATTGTAGATGATTCATTTATCGATGTATTTAGAAAATTTTAAATAAGCTGCTATTTCCATATTTGAGGGTGTTACATTTGGCGTATATTTGAAATTTAAAATGTTTTCTTGATTTTGTGGTGAATTTTTTTTTCGATTTTCAGTTTTTGTTTGATACATTGAAGGATCTTACCACATCTTTCCATTGGGCATACCATTTGTTTGGGTTGCCTGAAAGAGATCGAACAACATCATTGGTTGAAGCAACTTTGATGCCCCAAACATATCGAAACAAAATGGTCAGCGGCGGATTAGTGGGCTGCCCGTGGATGCCCGATACCCCCGGGGAGGCGTGCGTGCGTGAGTTTGTGGTAGTCGTTCGTTGGTTCGATGCCGCTATGCCTTCCAAAAAAAATGGTAAACTTCCATTTTCAATTCGAAAATGTGTATGAAGTTTACACCTTACCGACCAAAAGTCATTTCTTTATGTGTATGACTTTCCAAATTAATCAATGTATTGCAACAGTGCACTTATGTGAAAATTTTAGTTTCTAAAAACTATTCTATGTTGTGATATTACCAATAACAATTCTTGTATTTCTGTAGGTGTTTGGGGATGATCTTCAAGTGTTTTTTGTGTTTAAGAATCCTTATTTCTCGCCTTTCTTTCTGTAAGTTACCCATTTTTGTCTTTAATATTCCTTAGTTTTTGTCTTTCGTTCTGTAAATTACTCATTTGTGGTTTTTATGGGTTTGTGGACATTGTTTTATTTTGAGTGCAAATAAGTAATTTGGTAGGGTTGTTGTAACAACCTAAAAATTCACTCCCAAACATGACATGACATAAAACCAAAACCAAGGGTTTACAATAGCAAAACAAAGTATTTAACAACGGAAGTCTTGACTACAACCGAGAGTTTATACTATAAAAGTCAAATGAACTAAACTAAGCCTTCACTAGAGTCCCTAACAGCTCTACACCTTCACTAGAGTCACTATAAAAGTATAACTAGAGTTTATACTGAAAATGGGTTTTTAGGATTGAAAGAGGGTTAGACCGTAAGGTCTAGTGAATTCCTGACAAGCATTTAAAAATCCAAGAAGTATAATTAAATACCACAATTTTAATAAAAATTAACGTCCATGCTGCATTCCCAAAGCGGGATACACAACGATCAGTTGCATCCCATTTTCCCGTCACCTTATGCACATCCACGATCGGGGCCCAAGCAGACTCCCCGCTCACATCGGGCCCCAAGCAGACTCCCCGTCCACAGGTGCAGGAAACAAATTCCACGCACATTGGAATTGTGAGATTTTCGCGATCACCGCAATTTCAACATTTCCCAAATTATACATATAGTGCAGAAATGCATATATTTTGCAAAATAAACAGTTAAACTTACGAGTACATTTTACAAAATAAAATTTAGTTAACCAGACGTTCTCATTTATCCCAATTTCAGTTTCAAGACATTTCAAAAAGGAAGGTTAAGAGGTTGAGAAGTCAGAAACTCACCTGCTCGTGAAAGTGACCCACTTAAATTAATATCGATCACCTACAAATGATTAACGAACAAAAGAAAATAATCACTAAAAAGGAACTTACCAGAAAATGAAATTGCAGTTCTAAAACTAACCCCAGACTCAAAACGCCCGGATTCTCCCGGGGTCACGGTCGACCGGGACTCCCCCGGGTTCACCCCCCGGTTCCCCCGGTCCCCCCAGTTCCCGGTGCCAACCGGGTCTCCCCCGGTTCCCGGCGCCACTCGGTCCCCGGTCCTCGGTGCTACCGGGCCTCCCCCGGTTCCCGGCACCTCCCGGTTCCCGGCTGCAATTTTGGTTTCAAAAACCCCATCCCCGATTCTTCGAAGGAAACAGTTCCAATACAGGCTCTAATTAAACTCAACCATCTTAAACTACTTGACAAAGGAATTTACGCTGAATCAACAATAAACCCCTTCCAAAACTACACCCAATATCCTGATTTAAATCCCAAGATCAAAACAATTAACCCTAAAATCTAATATCAGACATCCACAATCCAAATCCAAAACCCAAAAGCAGATGCATAAATAATTCAATGGGGCGATAGAGATGAAAACTAACCTTTTAATGACGATTCCTCTTAGATTCCACTTACCCCTAGGATCGATTTCCCCAAAACCTTGCCCTTGCTCCTTCGGTCGCCGCCTTCAAACCCAAACGCAGAAAGAATAAAAAGAAGATTTTAGGGATTTGTCCCTTTAAATATTTACCCCAAATTACACTTTTAGCCCCTCAAATTCCAAGTTTTAACAAATGATAACTCATGACTTTACAAATTCAAACTTTTCACGAAAGGTCCTTACAGCTGTGTACTTGAATATTGATTACTGCTTGGACATGGGAATGGGGTTTTTACAATAAATATTATGTCAACTTGTTTGTGGTTTTTGTTTCAGTCCACAAAATACCCGACATGTGTACTATTTAGTCTATATCACCTTTGTTCCAATTTGGTCGATTTACCATCAGTACAAGAAATGGCATATTACATGCTGGTAAGTAGTACTCTGGTTTCCCGCATTTTGCATCGAGGTTGTTCTAGCGACTCATACAGTGAGATTTAACCTTTACGTAGTGGTAGCTAATTATTGTGTACTGCACAGCGGGGGCACAATATTACCCAGTGAGAGCACAAGTATATACCTTTACTAGAATCGCTACAAGTAATATAATGGTACAAGTACCGAGTATCGTATCCACAGGGACTGACTTACTGAGAAACAGAGATTTTCATGAACTTCTTGCACAAGTTTCGAGTGTGAGAAAAATATTTGTTTGGTGATTGATTAACGCTAAGAGTACGAAATAAAATTTATAATTAAGAAATGGGTACGGGTGTAAGCTTTTCTTGAGATGGACGTAGTGACAAATGGTTAGGCCTTTTGTAGTACGGAATGTCTATAAAAATCCCGATCTCTCGAAAGTGAATTTTTAGAGACCGGTCATACAAAATGCCCATAAAGTGTCCATCATTACCAACTGTTAAGTCTGATTTTATAGTAATCATTGTATTTATAGGTTTGGTCAAATACTGTGTTTAGTTGTCTTAATCTGTGTTGTATTGACCAAGGGTATTTAAGTCCCTTTGGTCTTTGTTGTTTGGAAGACTTTCAAGCACATTAATCAGAATACTTACTTTGCACTACTTTGTCTCTCTCTATCTACTTTCTCTCTCTAGGATTTAGAGATCTTGGATTCACACCAACTATTAATCTTGCTGATTTAATTACGTTGATAAAAATCAAGTTCTACCGGTGCGGAGATTTACACCCAAATCTCTTTGTGATATAAATCTCCTCCGACGTTTGAACCGCAATAAATCATGCAAAACCCGTATCTCTACGTGATTATTAAAGACTTTCTCAAATCTTTGTGCATCCCTTAAGCCGTATTTTGAATCCGCCCCTCTCGAGGTCTAGATTTAATATTAACACTTCAAAGTGATCGGCTTATCAACGTTGAGTTTAAGTCTCGACTTAAGTGACCAAACTTAAGAGCTAGTAACGATGGCCACACCCAAGTGTTGCCTACTAGTCTCAAGTTGGCTCACACCCTTACCCAAAAGATGGTTAGTTCTTAATAAAATGCATAATAATAAAAGACATAATAATAAAATGCATAATAATAAAAGACATAATAAAAGGCATAATAATAAAGAGCATATAAATAATAAAAGACTTGGACATAATAAAAGACGTAAAGGAAGAAAGGAAATACTTGTTACTCTATTTGCATAAAATTAAAATTAAGCTACAGACATGCCCACAGCGGGAAACCGAGGGCAGAAACGAAAATACAAGAAATTAAATGCTTAAAATTAAATGCAACCTTCCCAACTCTAAAACTCTTCCAAAGAGAGAGTAAATAGAACTGGAGAATGTTGAGATGTTTTTAAATGTTGAACTAACTACCTATTTATACTAAAAAGCTAGGCTTTTACCCAATGGGTAATACCTAAAAGTTAAAGAGTTAATAACCATTGGGTAAAAGAGTACAATGATTGAAGATTCCTCCAGCTAGCATCCACCTTCTTATTTCCAGATATTTTCCAGCCTTGAATACTGCAATATCCCCAGAATACGAATACAAATACGCAGTAAATACCGTATGTATCCTCGGGTGCCCTCGGAGGGCAGACAATGCCCACAGTCCCATAAAAACGAGATTTTCTTGACAAAACCGCTTCCTTTGGTGTTTTCATCATATTTGAAAACTTTAATGAACAAAAGAAAGAGATGGAAGCAAAAGTGGCTAGAAAGGTGAATAAAATGAAGGAAAAAGACAACAAATAACACTAAAAAATGAGGGTTATCACGTAACAATCTTTATTGTTGTTAGCTCGAGGGACCAATTCCATAACAAAATGCATACCTGGAGGGTCATCATATAATTTTTGAAGATAAATGACCAATTTCGTAACAATCGTCAAACGTGAGAGACCAGATCCGTAATTTACTCTTTTTACTATTAAAAACTTTTCTTTTTTCTTAAAAGACAACATAATATTAAAAAACTGTTTACTATTAAAAATTATGAGCATCTCCAATAGCATTGTTAAAATAGAAAAAAAAAATTTGTTTTGCTATTATTCTCCAACAACATTGCTATATTGTTTGTTAAAATAGAGAATCATGAAAAAATCTCTAAATATAGAGAATTCTCTATAATTCTTTAAATATAAGATAGAAATATTATTTATTTCATCCCATCAATGAGATTTTTATTATTTTATATCAAGTTATTTTTTTTAAAGTGTATTGAGATGATAAATTAGAGAATATTATAATAATATAAGTTGTTCTAGAATTTCTAAAATACCAAATCTGTTGGAGTTGAATGTAATACATTTTAGAGATTTTCACTTTTAATTAGAAAAATTATAGGAAAGTTGTTGGAGATGTTTTAAAAGAATAAGCCCCAATGATAATGTATTGTTCATATAAAGTTTTTTCTTCAAATTTTATGTATTCATATCGAGAATCAAAATCAAATAAATAACATTATTTGAGAATCATTTTACATTTATTTTTTGTCAACCTTATACATCACGACAAATTGTTTAGAAATGATATAATTACGGTAAATTTATATTCGAGAAACATACTTAAAGGTTTATCTTTGATTTTCTTTTAAAATATCTTATGTTATAAGTGAGTACATATTTTAAAATGCATTTTTCATAATAATTTTTTTTAATTACAGATTTTCAAATAAATAATTTATAAATTATTGACTATTGGTTTATGTTCTAAAAGTGAAAATTAAATGAAAGTATATTTTTTATGCAAATTTCTGCAATATATTATGAACATGATTTTGATATGGCATTTTAAGCAAAATTCCATGTAAAATACATAACAACGTATTTGCATTTAGTATATATATAAAAAAATTATTACAATATTATTTGTCACTCTCAACAAAGATAAGAAATCATATATATTGGTTTAATGTTATGCCTATCTATTTAAAGTATTCTGGTAATTAAATGCCTCAAGTGTTATGAACAAAATTATGTAAAATTAAAGTCTGCAATAAATTCAATTTAATTACATTTATTTTGTTCTTTGAATCTGATGTTTTTAACTCATGTGTTTGTTTTAATTAGTTTAATAAGAAGGATTAGATATGACATATATATATATATATATATATATGATTCTAGTTCGTAAGAAACAACATTTTTGTTCCTTTCAGGAAATGGGTTTGGCCATTCATGGTTTCTTGTGCTTCCATGAATTTTAACAAAGACCTCCAGTTTGATACATTTACGTTTATTCTATTGTTAAATACAAATCAAAATATTCAACTTTTTGTGTCTTATGAGTAGAGGTGGTGAAATGGACATGTCACAAACCAATCATTTAACAAGTCAAAATAAGTTCAAGTCAAAACATGTCATTTTTTAGTATATAATAAAACGAGTCCAAGTTGACCCGTCAATATTTTTCGTTCTCAATCTTATAAATGGTTAACGTATTAAATATGACCATAAAAACCATATTCTTACATGTTTTTTTTTAGTAAAAATGAATTTATGAGCACGTTTGAATTCATTATAAACCGTGCCACATATTTCCATTAGTTATTTTCTATATATACTAGGCATATACCTGCGCGATGCAACGGAATGTAAGTAAAGAACGAACAATTAATACTACTTTCTTATAGACATTTAATCAATAATCAATCATGACCTAAAAATCACAACTTATGAAATCTAAACCTATAAAGATATTCAATAATTAGTTTATATTACAATTATTGATGAAAAAAATTATAATGATATAATTTATAATAAGAATGAAACGTATTTTACGATTATGTATTTTTAATGTGCTAATGGTGGAAAAATAAATAAAACGTATGGATAGAAAACAAATTAATTCGTAGATATTCATGATATTTAATAGTACGGTTAAATTAAAAAATATTCAATATTGGGCTCGTTTTGAAGATATTGAGGAGACGATTATAATGGTATAATTTGTAGAAAAATGAACGTATTTTTCATTGCATTTTTGTTCATATACGATTATTTGTGTTAATATGATAATGGTGTAAAATGAAAAAGTAAGGATATAAAGTAAATTAAATAAGTCATTGTAAGAGTGGTAAATGTAACATTGTAAGAGTGATAAATGTTATTGTACAAAAGATTGTCCAATAACCGTTTTAGTAGTATAGATAATTCGTATATATTATGATATTTAATAGTATGGTTAAATTAAAAAATATTCAATATTGGGCTCGTTTTGAAGGTATTGACGAGACGATTATAATGATATAATTTGTAAAAAAGGAAACGTATTTTTTCATTGCATTTTTGTTCATATACGATTATTTGTGTTAATATGATAACGGTGTAAAATGAAAAATGAAAAAAATAAGGGATATAAAATAAATTAAATAAGTAATTGTAAGGGTGGTAAATGTAACATTATATGGGTAGTAAATGTTATTGTACAAAAGATTGTACCGTATAACCGTTTTAGAATTTTCATATATAGTATAGATATATATAATTTACTTATCTAATCAAATATATCATAATCAAATTGATCCATTTCCTTGCCACCACCACTTTTCATGTTGCAATGAAGCAAAAGTAACCAACCACATAAACAAATATGATCCATAATGATGATCTTCAAAGACTATTATAAGTATTTAAAGTTTCAACAATATTTAGAAACCGTTTAATTTACTTATAAGGAGATATAAAACCAACAAAATTCAATTTACTAAGAGGTTTTTATTATTTGCTTATTGTCCTTTACCAAGTAAGAGACGTTTGTCCGAACAGATATATTATTTACCAAGTCTTTTTTGCTGGTCTATTATGATGATAGACTCGTACTGAATCAACGATTAGTATGGATCCAAGTTCAACATTTACCCAATTTTTTCGGATAATCGACCCCTAAGAAAAGTATTAGACACATTTTATATAATAACGTCAGGGTCATTTTTATTATTATTTTTTTGAAGTTAAATGGCACGTCCTCATAATTCGGAGGTACAAAATACATAACTGAAAAAATGAAATGTTTGTAGTTATTACGTGAGGCCCAAAAAGGATAATGGAGATGCAGGGTATCGATCCCCGTACCTCTCGCATGCTAAGCGAGCGCTCTACGATTTGAGCTACATCCCCTTTTATGTTTTTATTAATTTTTTTTGTGCAAGTTATTTAATATATATATATATATATATATATAACTTACAAATCGTGAATGACAAAATAAAGAGGGGATGAATACTGCGAATTGATGCAATATTGTCAGAATATGGTTCTTCTGTGCTCACTTGCTAATTCACGTAGTTAATTTGTCTCCATCTCAGTAGCTAGCTAGGAAACCTCACTTCTTAATTACATGCTAAATTCATCCATATATAATATAATATAATATAATATAATATATACCTTCAATAATTTCATATAGTACGACTTCCTATTCAATTCCCCACTTTCTAAGATACAACTAATTATGATGTCGCACTAGTCTTTGATCTTCAGGTTTTCTAGTTTCCAGAAATTAAAAAAAAAAAAAAAAAATTGGCAAAATCAAACTTCATCATCATTTTATCAACTACAATTTGATTTAAAGAAAACAAAAAGTCGTTTCTTTGCCTCGTGTTTTAAGATATCCAAGGGTAGTTTCTTGACATTTGGCAAATGTAATTTCTGATAGACCATTTTACAAGTCATAGTGTGTGTTTAGAAGGGGAAATTGGAAGGAAAAAAGAAAAGAAAAGAAGTTTTTACCCTTTTTTGCATGTGGTTTTTTGTTGTATTACAACTAGTAATAAGACATCATATCAAGAGTCATCCATGATTTTATTAATGTCTTTTATGAAATGTGCGTGTAGTCATGTAGTTGGTGTGTTTAATTACGAAAGCAAAACCTGTGTTTGATATATATCAAGCAGTAGTCGCTGATGATGCAGACTCACCCTCGTTTCCTCGACAATACTCCAATGGAGTAGGAGTAGTACTCTTTGGAAGTCTAATGTCCAAAACTGTCTCATTCTTCACATACACCTCCATTTTGCTCCAATCTGTGTTGTCGGGCAATTCTAGCCTCCGAACAAACCCATGTTCCCACCACTTGCCACTTCTCCAGCCCCTTGTTTTTGATTCTCCATGTGTCTTCCATACCCCACTAATTTCTATAACCTTTCCATTCTCAACATGAATTACAAGGCTGCTTTTTTCTATTTCTGTAGCAATCAAACAAGCTAATCAAGGGATATTGTTCTTAGTTAATTATTATTAGCATCTCTTAACATATTATAAAAGTAGTACTAAGTAGAACCAGAAAACATTATTTGGTTCTTGATCATTCATCAGGAAATATGTTGTTGTTTATGAAAATTTCTAGTTAGTCAACATATATATATATATATATATATGTGTGTGTGTGTGTGTGTTGGTGTTTGGTATATAGTCGTTGTTGTTAATATATATATATATATATATATATATAAATGAAGAGGGGAAGAGACTTACTTGGTAGTTCTGAATTTAGAATACAACACGCATCTGTTTGAAACCAATGGACACAAGGGTTTTGAAGATGAGATAACAATACACTCGGTTCAAATTCCCATAGCGGAAAGGCATCTGATGGATCAAAGAATTTTTTAAACAATAATGGACCAAACAATGATTTATCACCAAAAACCTTATGCACGATTGGACCCCCTTTCGCCATAAATGTAGCAAAAACATCTTCCTTGAGAGGAACACGCCATTTATTTGGAGATTGGTCTTCTGATGCAACCTCAACTTGTATGCTAGTCATTAATTATAAAAAGAAAGAAAGAAATTGTAGCAAAGTTGAAGTTTAGATGTTGAGCTTTCATATAGTTTTAAAAGTTATAAGAAAAAAAGGAGAGAACATATCCCCCCATTGGAATATATGGAAAACTGTAAAGTTGATTGTAGGAATATTTGGTTTTCCAGATATTTCATAAAGAATTTTTTAGCAAATGATAGTAGGACATCTTAATTAATTCAGAAGTTATATATAAAAATCATTTGGATCACATAATTTTCACTTATATTACTCATATGATCATAAGAACCAACGAATCTATTTCCTTAGTGGCCTTTGTCTTTTAGAACAACATTTTCTTATGTTTTTAGTGGGCTCTCTAAAGGTGTGGTTTTAGCGTCGAGTTTTATAGCTACTTTTTTGCAATCTTAGATTCTTTATCAAAGGTAGATAGTCGATAGAACTAATATGGATGTCATCTTAATTCAATCTAGCTAGATTTGATCTATTTCTTTAACAAACAAACAAACAATGATTCATTTATGTTGATTAATAATCTAGCTAGCTAGGTTATGGTGGGATTAATTATTGTTTTTGCCTTAATTATGTGGTCTTAGCACTTGGTTTGTAAAGATCTAGTTGAAAGATTTACTTTCAATTTTGTAGAAATCATAAGAAGCATTCTTTCTAAATGCATGTAACTAATTAGGATCAAAGTGTTGTAGTCAATTAATACTAGAATATTTTGTCTTTGCAATTTAGTAGGAAGGGTAATGACAAATCATTGGGGGAGCAGGTGGGATTGTGATCCAACAGGAAGTTCTGAATTTATTAAATCAATTAAATAATATCTACTTCATATTTAAAAAATAATTCTAAATAAGAACTGTTACATAATTCATAATTTTATGGTATTAAGATTGATTTTTATGTAATTTTTAAATAAATAATTAGTTGTATATCATAGGATAACTATAATATATTTAAACCATGTAAACAATAGGTTTTTTTTAGAAGATGGAGGAGTATTGGTATTATTATTATTATTATTATTAGAGTGAATTACATAAATGGTCCCTCGTGAATGCTTGGATTTCACTAATCGTTCCTCCAGTTCTGAAAGTACATTGGTGGTCCCTAAAAGCGAGTTTTGGAGCCCAAATTCGTCCCTGACTCTAACGCCATTAAGGCATGCTCCGTTAAGTGGTCATGTGCCCCTCACGTGAGGGGAAATTTGGTCTTTTTATATCTGATCTTTAATGACTTTTTTTTATTGTACATGTTTCAATGCATTTTGTACAAGTACAAACCCAAAGAGATAAAAAAACATAAATTATAATTGCTATGTCATTATTACTCAAGTCAATTCTCCTGGTAACTTTTCCGGCCAACTTTTCTGATCATCTTCTCCGACCAACTTTTCTGGCCATCATGAACACACAAATCTCACATAAACATAAGTGAACACAACCTTAACCCATATTTGGAAAACAATATCAACAACCCAAATGAAATTTATACAATCAAATATGTTAACAACTTTTTTACAAACAAATTTATATCAAATTTATGTAATTTATATCTTACTTTATTTAATACAAAACTGACAAATTTATAACCCAAATCACAACAGTAAGCTGATATCCCTAAAATAAAAATCCTAAACTGAACTCCCTACAATCAACCCTAAAATCAAAAATCAAAACTGAAAATCCTAAAACCAAACTGTATATACATATGTGCTTCTTGCCTCCCTCTTTTTCTCACCAAAAGTTCACCAAGAGTCAAAAGATCAAACCACCACTAACCGGAACCCTTCTCCTCCGCCGTCGCCGGAGCTTCACGACCACCATGACCGCCGAAGACGACTGCAACCACCACCATGATGACGAACGCCGGAGCTTTACAACCACCATGACAAACGCCGAAGACGTGCAACCCTCAAAACCTCACTTCACCCTCCAAGACGTCACTCTCTACTCCTTCAATATCTACACCGCCGCCACCACCGTCACCTCCAACCTCCAAATCACATCTCCTCCCACGGTGGTGGTGGTTGGTTGTTGCGTTTTGCTGCAATGGTTGTTGGGTTTTGCTGAGATGATGAAGTCTTGAAGGGAAAGGGAACAAATGCATAGGGGAGAGAGAGGGAGACGTAAGAGAGAAGATGAGAGGGTTTCTTGGGAGGGGTTATTATATTGACAAAATTAATTATTAATTTAATTTTGTTTTTAAAGAATATTATAAATAAGGTGAAAAAGACCAAAATGCCCCTCACATGAGGGGCACATGGCCCCTCTAACAGAACTTTTCAAACGACGTTAGCATATGAGACGAATTTTGGCTCCAAAACTCGCTTTTAGGGACCACCAATGTACTTTCAGAACTGGAGGGACGATTAGTGAAATCCATGCATTCACGAGGGACCATTTATGTAATTCACTCTTATTATTATTCCATAGGATAGGAGGATATTTCCATAACGATCAACTATCTTCATCATCGACCCAAATCGTTAGGTTTTTGTGCATTCCTAAACCAGAAGACTATGTATGATTTATCCCTCAAAAACCTGCTCCACGCCTTCTTTCCGACTCATGGAATTTTTCTTTCTCATAATCCATGCCTGAAGATATACATAATAATATATACATTCATCAAAATTCAATTTTTTGTTTTATGAAAATCATACCTGCATTTCTTTCCAACATACGATTCAATCATTTTATTCGTCTCGTTTCTAGGTTTTCTAGAATTATTGCGGATTGAATTTTATTTGACACGTTAAACAAAATCTTGAGTGTTGGTCGTTCGTTGATGATCATTGCTTTCTGGTCAAATTGGGCTCGTCATTTATTCGCAATTGCTGATATAAGAAACAATTAATGGGATGGGAGCTGAAGGGATGGTCTCATTCATAGCACTTGTTGTTGTTCTACTAATTTTCCCTTTGACAGCAACAATGGTTTCAGAAAGCCACACAGATGCACAACAACAACTTCCACTAACCAATTTGGAGGGGACAATGGATGAGGAATCGGTACTAATCTCTTCTTACTCATATATTTTGAGCTTACTATATAATTTCCAACAACTTTAGTTGTAATTAATAGTATATGGTTATTGGAGTTGATTACTTTCAGCCCACCCACCACCAAGTGTTTGTTGTTTTGCTTTATGGAGGGAATTTGTTATTTTTGAATCCCCTGGGGTGGCATTAGAAGAATGTTAATTGAGATCTGGCTAGATGCAGGTTCAACTATTGTCGACCAATTGTTTAGTGGAAGCTCTTGAATCCAGTGACATTGATTTGGAAAAAGAAAGATTATTGACCATCCAGGATCCCGGTGTTAAGACAAGTGTAGTAGTAGCTAACAACAATATTCATTTTCCTGTTTCTTCTTTAGAAGATAGACAACATATTCGAAGGTGGAATGGTGGTGGTCCTCCTATAAGACGCAGGTTGGCTCAAGTAAACGCCCCTCATTCTCATTCTGAGACTCACTTTAATGATAACGAAGAAGAAGATGAACATGATGGTCCTTCCTTGGTGGAAGATATAGAACCGATTCCATTTACTGTTTCTAAAGCGGAGACGGGTGGGGGTGGAATCGACAATACAACAATTATTATTGTTGTTGTTTCTACTTCAACTGTCACATTTCTTCTTGCTACCCTGCTATTTTGTTGGTATACTAGGACTTTTGGTGGGGGACAAAATGATGAAAGGCCTCTTCTCAGCTTAAGTAGGAGTGAGTGCTTCAATGCTATTATTTCTTTCATCATTCAACCTTGTATTCATTTTGGTTTTTCTAATGTTGATTTCATGTTTCAGGTGCTTCACAAAAATCTTCATACTCTATCAAAGATTCTGGTGATCAATCATTGGGTACCAACTCAGACCCACAGAAAAAAGATCCCTCAAGTGTATCATTAGCCTTCGCGTCAGAGCTTCCTCCAGGAAGTTTGAGTGCTTCTGGAATACCTCCACTGAAGCCTCCACCGGGAAGGGCTGAATCGACATTAAAGCCTCCACCTGGAAGGACAGATCTGTCTATACACCCTCCATCTGCCAATAGTGCTTCAACTCCGCCTCGATCGCCTGCTGCAGTTCCACCCCTAGCTCCAGCTGCAGCTCCTTCCCCTCCTCCCCTACGAGCTCCTTCAGCTAGACGTCCACCACCGCCTCCTCCACCATCTGGAGGAGCACCTCCACCGCCTCCTCCCCTGAAGGAAGGTCCACGGCCACCACCTCCTCCAGGTGGTGGTAGAGCTCCACCTCGACCACCTGGTGGAGGCTTTAAAACTTCCCGCCATACATTTGGACCAGGTGACCCCGATGCTGATGATTCTAACAAAGCTAAGCTAAAGCCCTTCTTCTGGGATAAGGTTATGGCAACCCCTGATCAAGCAATGGTTTGGCATCAGATTAGAGCAGGATCATTCCAGTAAGTTATACATCACAAAATTCCGATTTAGTCAAGCTTCCGAAATATAATGTTTCTTAATGAACAGGTTCAATGAAGAAATGATAGAAAACTTATTTGGCTATAATGCCGCCGATAAAAATAAAGGCAACACCAAGAAGAGTTCAACATCACAAGATCCCTCTTCGCATTTTGTTCAGATTATTGATTCAAAGAAGGCCCAAAATTTGTCTATTCTTCTAAAAGCACTGAATGTGACAACAAATGAAGTTTGTGATGCGCTTAAAGAAGGTAATTCTTTCCTCACTTGGAATCATTATTAGCTCCAACTTCATCTCCGCTGTTTGCATAGGAAATTTAGTCAGTGTTATAGTTGTGCTTTTAGTTCTTTAAAGAAACAAACACAAGAACTTGAAAAGGTTTATTTTTTCATTCAAGTTCTTATGGCAAGGCTTGCAATGCCAACGCTTTATATGCTTAGACAACTTACATATAATAGTATACAGTCTCGTAAACATTAAACATACATGCTTCAGTTATCCATATATTTACAAGTTTTTGGTTTTCTACTTCTTTCCTCTCCTCTTTCCTAATGAAGAAGAGCACTAGCAGTACTTGTCTTCTCTGCTTGTGTTGAATGCATGTCTTCTCTGCTTGTTGTTTCTTATTCAGTTTTCCTCATTATTCATAGTCTTGTTCATGTGATTATAGAATATATCATCCAAATAGAGTTTGTTCAACTTGATATGGACTTAAAAACTTTCATGATGATGCTTCTTTGTTAAGCTATTTTGTCAAAACCAGACCAAACAGAGGGGGGGGGGGGTCTAGGCAGACCTTTCCTCTGTCTCAAGACACAAATAGACTGTTTTCCAAGAAAACCCACAGCTTGCGAAGAGGGTAAGTAAAACAAATAGAACGCACAACTGAAAACCACATATTATGGGGGGAAAGGTTCTTTTTTCTAAGACAGAATTATAAAGGAATGGAAAGATCCTACCTAGCTAAACATCACACCAAAAAACTCCTATCCCTATCAGAAGATACCGCAAATATATCTAAAGACTCTCAACCCTCCCTCCATTAGCAGTCCTACAAGCAATCAACTACCCTTCTCCACCACCTCTAAGAACTCTTATCTGAGGTCATGCCCGTCTTCCGCATCCAAATTTTAGTTATTTTTTGTTTAAAACGTGTGTCCGGTAAATACATGTCTGTTGCATCCAAACTTTAGTATTTTTGGGAATGCGAATCCGCACACCCTTTTCCATGCTTCCTAGATTCTATGCGAAAAACTGTTGGATAACAATGAACTATCAACCACACTTTAAAAAGTCACGTTGTCTATATATCCCTCAAAGTTTGTGGAGACATTTATCTTATGACCGTGTTCATGAACTCAAAAAGCATCCTCATGTGTTGTGATTGTGTTGTTATTTTTGTTTCCTAGAAACAGTTTGATTTTATGTAATTTGTTATGATTGCTAATTAGGAAATGAGCTCCCCGTAGAACTTATTCAAACATTGTTGAAGATGGCACCAACTGGAGAGGAAGAACTGAAGCTAAGGCTGTATAACGGGGATCTTTCTCGCCTTGGAACTGCAGAGCGGTTTCTAAAAAGATTGGTTGAAATACCGTTTGCTTTTAAAAGGCTCGAGTCTTTGCTTTTTATGTGCACGCTTCAAGACGAGGAAGAAATCATTAAGGAGTCCTTCCAAACTTTAGAGGTACAACTTTATGAAAGGCTTCAAAAATATTTATTTTCTTGTCTAATTTTCACTTACTTGAACGGACAGGCTGCTTGCTTACAACTTAGGAAAAGCCGATTGTTCCTCAAACTTTTGGAAGCTGTTCTAAAAACAGGGAATCGTATGAATGATGGAACTTTCCGTGGGAGTGCACAAGCATTCAAACTTGACACACTCTTGAAGCTTTCAGATGTGAAGGGTGTTGATGGGAAAACGACTCTTTTGCATTTTGTAGTACTGGAGATCATTCGTGCAGAAGGTATTAGAGCTGCGAAAACAGCCCGGGAGACCAAGAGTTCCTCCAGCTTTAAAACCGATGATCTTCTTGAAGAAGCAACTACTCATTCTTGTCAAGGAGATACAGATGAATACTATTGCACCCTTGGTCTTCAGGTGGTGTCCAGGTTGAGTAGTGAGCTCGAGGATGTCAAGAAAGCAGCCATTCTTGATGCTGAAGGGTTGAGTGGTACAGTCTCCAAATTTGGTCTTGCACTTGTAAAAGCTCGTGAGTTCCTAAATACGGATCTCAAGAGCTTAGAAAAAGAAGATGAGGACGAGGAGGAGGATGATGAGGATGAGTTTTCGACGACTTTGTCCAACTTTGTGCAAAGCGCTGAGAAGGATGTCATGTGGATGCTTGAGGAAGAAAAGAGAATAATGGCTCTTGTGAAGAACACAGCAGATTATTTCCATGGACAAGCCGGGAAGGATGAGGGATTGCGATTATTTATCATAGTTCGTGATTTCCTCATAATTTTAGATAAAGTGTGCAAAGAGGTTAAAGCCATGCCTCTAAGGCCGCCGCCTAAGACGACATCGACAAGAGGTGTTTCATCATCTAAGGCGATAGAGACAAAAGATGCTTCATCATCTAGGACGGTGGAGATGAACGATGATGTTTCATCACCTAGGACAACACAGACAAATGATGTTAAGACGACCCCTATAACACAGGAAACAGAGGATCTGCAACAAGAACCTAAGGATTCGCAACATGAGACTCAAGAATCCCAGGACTTGCAACATGAGACACATAAAGCTGAGGATATGCAACATGAGACACAGGAAATTGTGAATTCACGACGTGAGAAACAGGAAATTGATGATTTACAGGAAACGGAATCATCATACAAGATACAGAAAACTGATGATTGGCAACATGAAACAAAGGAAATCAATTATTTACCTCATGAGATACAGGAAAGGAAAACGACATACCAGCCACAGGAAGTTGACGATTCACTACATGAGACGCAGCAGGAAGATGATGATATAGAACCCAAGACACATGAAGATGATTTACGACATGAGACATTGGAACCTGATGATTCACAATCTAAGATGGAAGAAGATGATGTTTCACAACCAAAAACATGGGAAACTGATGATTTGAAACATGAGATGCATAAAACTGATTATTTGCGACATGAAACGCAGGAACCTGATGATTCAGGGACCAAGACAGAGGAAGATGATGATTCGCAACCTAAGACACATGAACAACTTCTTCCTGCCATTGCAAAGAGACGGGTGGATGGTTTTAGTTCTAGCTCAAGTTCAGACCAGGACTAATCCATAGTTTATGTCTGATATACCAGGTATTTCGGTTCCACACTTACCCTTCTATCTGTTTTAATTTGTTGTTAGTTACAACTATACGCCATTCCACCGATAAAAACAAAATTTTCTACAGCGATCATCTTTCTAAAAGACAACTCACATTTCCAAATGTAGTCAGTATCACAATTGTCTTCCAAGAAGATCTAAATTTTAGGATTTGCATCTTGGCACCATTCTTTATGTCTACCTCACTGCATAGCTAAGGATATGTTTGGAAACATAAAACTAGCGTCACAATTCAGACACCATCTAGAACAGACTAAAACATAAAAATGCTATCTTTTATCCTGAACATGACAAGTGAATTAATAATATCATGCATAAGCATTAGGAAAGATTGTCTTTAAACTCTGTCTTTCTGATATTGCCTTGGGCATACTCTTGATGAATTAAGGTTCTGGTTGGAACAAAAAAGGAGTTGATATATCGACTCTTTACTCAAACCATAGCCGCTATTTGATAGAAAGATGGGCTGCAAGAGAGTTCAAACTTTTTGATCACATGATTGATGATAACCGTGCCATTTTGCATACCAAAAGGAACCTGATCAGTGGCGAATGTTGATTTTTGATGAACCTTCATCGGCAACAGGTACAGAATGTTTGTATTTTTTTGGTTAGGAAATGGAGGAGAGGCTAGTGAGCAGGTCCCTTGTCGCTGTACCATTTGTTAGAGCAAAGAACAACATAATCTTTTTTGCTGTAAATTGATGTAAATCTCAATACAAACCCGCTTCAATCTTTTATGTATGTATTGTTCAATGGATGCTGAAATTGTAAGCTTATAGCAAATGCCTGAAAATGCTTGTACCAAACTTGTTATATCTATCTTTCTTTTTTTTTCTTTTTTTTTTTCTCATTATAAACGACTAATCATAGGAGCCCAAGTCGAGAGTTGTCATTAAACAAAACAACCTTTATTATGTATGGATTTGAATGTGTATCCATTTGTTGGTAATTACATGGAATTCAAATGTGGGGTTGTAAGAGGTTGTACATATATGTTACTAAACTGGAAATATGAATTTTAACGGTTCATTTGTATGCAGCATGTGACAAGACTGATATACAAGAACTTGATCTCTCACATTTGGCATAATATTTATTATACCCGGATAGGACCTAAATGGGACACAAAAATAGATGAACAAAAATCTAGCAGAAGAAGAATGATCAATTGTTAAACTACCGTATGAATTTAAAACCTTAAACCTTTCGAAATACTTTCACCGTCCATCCAGTTTGGTCACGTTTTGTTCCTTTTACAAACCAAATGCACATTAGCAAAATGTTTTAGAAGTTATGAATCAACAAATCATACCAATAAGGATTTTCAACATGTAAGTTTTATGTTGATAACTAAAAGTATGCAAAAACAACCTTTACCAGTTAGTGCCTTGGATCATCTTTGGCATTAGTACCCCTACACAACTATGTGAAATTCCAATGAGACCAATATCCTGTCAATCTAAAACCATTTATCTGTCAACTATGAATTTTATTTCACAAAGTTTTATTACCAAAATCTAAACCAAAAAAAAAAACCAAATTTGGATAGAATTACACAATCCCAAACACAGATCCAGTTTTGGATAAGAAAGATCTAGGTAGATATAGTATATGATTGAATTGGAACAACATAGAAGTAATGGAACTAAATTTTGAAACATATGAACGCATTCTCTAAATGAAACATCATCATCTGTGATGAAATTCCCAGAAACCCAATTCACAAGGAGGAAGAAAAAGGAAAGCGGCAAAAAGAAGAAAGGTAAGAAACCATAAATCACATGTACATCTCTATTCGTCATCAACAGATGGCTTCGAAGAACCACCGGTTTTCTTGGGCAGAAGCAGGTTGTGGATGTTAGGCATAACACCGCCATTAGCGATTGTGAGTCGTTTTCTTGTTGTCCCTTGCTGCATTTCCAGCCAACTCAAGTACCTACACAACATGAATAATCAGTGAACCCTAAAAAGTTAAAATAAAATTGGTTGTGAGAAATTTGGTTGCATATATAGTGGTTTTTGCATTTGGGCCAATAAAATTGAACTACACGGATTGTAAGTTAGGAAGGAGCGCTGGATTGAAAAACGATCAGACCAGCTTGAGATTTAAATAATGCTTTGGTTTGGTGGACAACAAATAAATATGGGCATGGAAATCCATATAATCTAATTCTTTCATTCAAGATCATTAATTAGATCAAGCAACGATTATTTTGCACCTGCAACTCTAATATATATATATATATATATATATATATATACGTACCTTGATTATTTACCTTATTCTTTAATTTTTGCATTATATAAACATACAAAAGTTTTGTTACTTGCATGCTTTAATAAATACAAAAATTACATTTCTTATATGTTTCATTATGATTAACAGGACCTCCTTGCACTTACTCATTCCCTTGCTTAAAATTATTGTAGTTATGTGGACTTGTTCTTGCTTCAAAAGCTCTCATTTTTCATTGATAACTTGATGGTTTCTAAATTTTTTTTTTCCTAAATATTACTTTAATGTAAAACCAAGTGATTCCCGATATATAACCGAAATCAACGAATAACTTCAAATCTACATCTAAGTTTAAATTGAAATCGAAATCTTCACAAGAATCTATAAACCAACAATATGAAACCTTCAAATCCAAATCTTCAATCAAATCGAAATATAAGGAGCCGACGATTTAGGTTGGGTCGATATTCTGGAAAAACAAAATCAAGTCATCTTGTAAGCAAACACAAAAGAAAGCATTCATTTTGTAAACACACAGTAACCATGGAAATCGATTTCGACCGCAAAGCATAGAGAAGCCATGGAAATCGTACATGAAACTCGAATCCCATGGAAGATGAAACTGAAATTAAAATAAAAAACCATCGTACCTGGAGAAATCGAGATGGAGGTGATAAGAATCCTGGAAGATGGATAAATCGAGATGGGGCTTGGAAGATGAAGAATCTGGAGCCATGGAGGGATGAAGAATCTGGAACAGGTCATGAATAATGGAGGCGTGTAAGTTTTAAGAGGGTAATATTGTAATTTTGCTATTTAGTCCCTATGTTGTTCCCTATTTTGGTGGAACAAATTTTTTTAAGTTTTATCCTATGTTCCATGTTGTCCCATCTGATTTTTGTTTCATGGTATGTCAAACACGAGACCATTTTTTTTTGTCTCGTCCCATTCAGTCTGCATACCAAATGCACTTTGAACAACCTTTACAAATTAACCCAATTTTCTAGTGTTATAAAAGGTCTATCATGATACTTTTTTTTTTTTTTTTTTTTTTTGCAATAATCTTATTCAAAAACTACACCTCGATATTAAAATTTTGTAATAATTATTTATTGGCATAACTATGATAAAACATTATAGCAGTAGTTGTCGTTGTTGTAAGTGTCAAATATGGACCACCACATGTAGGTCCAAAAACAATGCTTGAATCCATAAGTTGATGTGTGTTATGATTTCGTTGCATGTTCCTCGTAAAAGCATAACTTTAAGTATTTAAGAATTCCAGTTCCATTATATAACGTTTAGTTTTTCATATTCATATATACATGCAAGTATTAATGATCAACCTAGTGTACCTTATCTCTATGTATATATGTTTATAATTACAATTGATTAAGTGAATAAACATTTAAAAGCTAATAAACTAGCTTATAAGCAAACAAACAATAATAATAACTAGATACAAATACTTTTAGCACAAATCTCTCTATAATCAGTGTTGTGCTTATGTACTTGATCAAACATAAGCAAATTCCTCTTAAATTGCTAAATCCAACCATCCATTTTAATGAAAACATTCGGCTTAAAATAATCAAATTATACAAGCAACAAAATGGGATCAAAATATATATATATATATATATATATATATATATATATATATATATATATATATATATATATATATATAATGTCTAAATAACATCTATCAACTTAAGATGTAAGGGTAATTTGGTAATTTTATAATCTGTTTGATGGGTTTAAATATATTTGTCATAGTTCTTTGTCAGCATGTACATTATTTCACCATATATATTAAATTTTAATAAATCAATAGAGATGATGTCATGATGACAATTTTTATTCATAATCGTTGTGTTGTTTTTTTTTCTTCGGTAGCCCACAAAATAGTTGACTACGACAAGTCGACCATTTTCAATTCCATCAAGCACTTTATTTTAAAAAAAGCAATATATGAACAATATTTTAATTATTATTCGTTTCAATTTAACAATTATTAGTTTTTTTTTTAAAGTAATATTTGATTTGTTGATGAATAAGAGATGTGTCACATGATTTTTTTTCATACTCAAAATGAAAACCAGAACTTTTGAGGTCTAATCCATCACATTTTACTATAACAAAATGGGTAGGTAAAGAATTCAATTGTGGAAACATACTATTTTATGAAACTTGTTCATTTAATAGGTCTACAATTCTACATAATAATAGATTATTAAACCAAGTTAGTCAACTTAATAAGTTTTATCTTTAATTTTTTTTTGAACGGCAAAAGGAATTTCATTACACAACAAAAACCAAACCAAATCCAATCCAAACCAGAACACAACACTCCATGTTCAAGAACGACCAACAAAAAACTTATGGAAGCAAATTACTAAGCTAAACAAAACCGAGATCGCAACACCTTAGCGGCTGTTAACGAGGGACAAACCCACCACAGGAGCTGCAACCCTACGACACAGACCAACGCAACAGCTCCGTTGTTGTTGTTTCTACTACCATATTTCGAACCCAATCAGCCTCGAACGCCAGCTTCCGCAACCGAGTCTTGTACACTAGCAAATCATGAGCAGAGGTACAAACAATTCCAGGTGCCTACCGCCGCTGTCGCGTCTTGATCACGAGCAGAATCCAAGTCGGTGTTGTTGCTGTCACAGCACCTACTGCAGCCACCAACCATATAGAGCAGTCCGAAACGACTGAAAACTTGTTCGTACAGACCCCAAAGGAAAACAAACCAGATACATCAATCATTCCACGAACAGAACACTGTATTATCTTTAATTGATCGAACGAAATTGAATAACTTAATATGGCTATTATTACTTTTTTAACACAATACATTTTAAAAAGTGTTATACATAACTTTCTTTAAGAAATATAATATAAAACAACTTGTCATATAAAACCCCTTTCTATGCATAGTGTTTATTTTTTGTGTTTTTGTATAACTTTTAGAAATCTGTTTATTTAACGTAAGTCATGGAAAACGAGAAAAAAGGGACGAGAAAGTGTACCAAAAAAATGTTAATAGGTACAACTTTATTTATATACGATTAATATATAATATAAAAACAAAAAAACATGTTTGTCATATAATTATTAAAATAATAATTATTATTAGAGGGGTCCATGGAAATGTGGGTTTTCATACCTTGGAAAGTAAGCAATCGAATCCAATTCCCCTTTTGCATCATATCTTCTACCTTTTTCCCTAACATCTTATATGAACATAGAAACCTGATGTTATTTTAATCCAAGATTATTCATTACTTTAATAAATAATAAAATTTTCAAAATATAATACTCTAATTTAAAAATACATTGATATAATAATAAAAAGACAAAGATATGCATTTTAAATAAAGAAAACAAATGGTTGGAATTGGGACTTGAAACGAAGGTGCAGTCACATCATAATAACGCGTTAGGTCAACGCTTGCCTTCTGCTTCTCATTTTCTATTTTTGCAAAACTGCCCTTTAACTTTTCCTTTTCTGGAATCAACTGCCCTTTGACTATATCTTCAAACACAATTTAATTTACAATTGCCATTCAATGAAATTTCTATATTTATGAGAATTATCTACGTAGTTTTTTTTATTAAAAAAAAAAACAAACTAACTAACTAAAATAAGTAGATTTGAATACCCAAAAATGTGTTATTTTAAATCATGTCGGATTATGGTTATGTATGGCTATCTTACTAATTAGCAAGATATAATTCAAATATTTTTTTTTATGAATTTTGCTCCTCTTCAACCAACATTTTTCATATATTCAACATCAGAACCAGAAACCTATTTACCAATACATATTTATGTGATACTTTTGTATAAAAGAATAGATTAGCTCCCTAGGTTATAAGACATTCTATTCACATAAATATGTATATTTATACTATATTATAAAAAAAAAAACATAAAAAACTCTTAATTACTTAATTTACAATTTTATAATGTCTTCCGATCCAACTGTGTTTTTACTCAAATCTTGAATAACACCAAAAGGATCCAAGAAAAACATACCATATTATTTTAACTAGTATATATTTAACATAAGAACCATGAACACTAATGCCTAGAAGATTTTAATAAACCACAAGGACAAAGAGAATGTAATTTACTCATTGATTTACTATTTTTTATATAGTTCAAATAATATGATACAAAGTTGATGTAATCAACATTAATTGAAAATTATACAACTTTATCTGGTCCTAATTCTTTACGTTCAACGATTATTTTAAAAACAAAAAGTTAATAATTTTTGGAAGAAGTAACCATTAATTTATTTAGAAATTTAATTTAATATATATATATAAGAGACGAGTAAACTACCCACGTGGAAAAGTATATGTGGAACAACCTACCTAAATCCTTTAGTCCATTTCAGCTTTTTTTCACCCTTTTCAAGCCTCCTAGTTTTGATTTTACAAAAAAATTACTCTCCAAAGATAATATATTGCAATATAGAAAAAGGAAATATTTGGAAAAGACCAAAATACTTCTCAAGCTTTTATGCAAAATTATTGTAGGAGTAGTTGATGCGAACAAGTATGTAAGGTAAGGTGGATTAAAGACTCACAAAGTCGTCTGAGGTGTTTTTAGCTAAATTTCTTCGTTTCGAGTAACTTTCTGTAATTGATTTCGAGTACTTTTCTCGATTTTTTTGGTTGATTTCCAACAACTTATTCAGTTTTTTGATTAATGTTTCTTGTGTCTTAGAGTACCTTTCACTTTTTATACCAAATAAATATTTTTAACCTATAATTTTATAAACTATAGGCTTGAGTAAATAGAAAAAGCATACGTGTAATTGACTCGTAATTTAATTTAGAAAATTGACTATTTCAGATCAATAAATTGTTTTTCTCTTGTTTTGATTGAATGTGAAAGTAATGATGTTTTAATCAATTTGGAGCGTGTACAACACTCTCCTCCTGGGACTCGTGGCTGTAAATATCAACAGCAGTATGAAACAGGCAAGAATGTTCTGTTTCTAGGGGCGTGGTCGGTGTAATCACCGTCTCTTCCGTCATCTCCCCCAGCTATATAAGTTCCTCGGCCGCTTCTTTTACCGAATCTCCATCTGTTTCGTTTCATACATACCATGACCCAAAATATAGATACTCTCTTATCTTTCAGATATGGCAACTCACACCTAATCTTTCTTATTCTTTAAGGTACGCCCCCACCAACTTTTTCTTCTTAAATTATCATCATTCATTCTCATCCAAATTCCAACAAGGCTCTATTCAGTTCAAATCAAAGATTTGTCTAAATATACCTACCTGTTTGTTGAATCAAATGCTAAAGAGAAGAAACTTGTGGTTTTCCAAACCTTCAAAATACGGAATTCAAGAGTCGCTTGCTACCTGTTTGTTGAAATGCTCAAGAGAAAAAACTTCTGTTTTTTATTCTTTTCTTTTTCCTATTTTTGTTTTGGTGATTTACTTTATTAAATAAAATCGAGTCAAAGAGTTGATTTTTTTTAAGTTTTGGTTGAATTTAATATATATATATAAAAAGATTTTATAATATTTGCACAATTTATTTTTAAATTCAGACAAGAAATGGTTTCTGAGACCCGTCCGTACCACAGGTGATAAACTTTGATGATTTTTTAGGTATTAGGATTTCTTTATTAGTGTTTGTATGAGGTTTTACATGCTGTGAAACTTAGTTTTCGTTGGCTTTTGTCTTGCACTTTCATGGCTACACTTATTTGGCGGTGTAATATTCGTAGAGAATCTTCTCCGCTAAATAATTTTATCATATTGTTAGGGTTTATATGAATTAGTGGATCTTCTGTTGCTTGTAAATTACTTAATGGGATCGATCTCTAGTTTTATCTGTTTCTTTCTGCTGTTATTACTACTTTTATTCCTGTTCTTAGATGGAGCCTGCTGAAAAATTCACTTGGTATTTTCTACCTGAAAGAATTACTTGAATACAGTTTGCTACAAAGATCATATGTATATTTATGTATGAGAACCTCTGCATCTACCCTTTCAGTTTAATAAAAGTTTGGCAGTTTAAGAAAAAAGTATTTTTAACAAAGATCATATGTATATATTTTTTTTTTGGAAAAGGAAGATCATATGTATATATATATATATATGTACGTGTGCGTGGTGATGAGTAGGGGACAGAATGATTGTTGGGGAATCTGGGTTTTGTGGTTAGTATATACTTGGATAAATTCCTGGATTGTGAATTGGAAATACCTTTCCAAATACTATATTTAGCCCTTTGATATGTCATAGGTTAACACGAAATTAGTAATGGGATAATCCAGAATTTTCATACTCGAATTAAGGCACAAACTTGTGTATATATATTCACCAGATCAATCATTATGTATTTATAAGAGAGATCGATGGTTACAGATGGTTTGATGGTTGATATGTATCTGCATAGCAATTACAACTGCTTACGGATAAGATAATTAACGTGTACAACTGATTCGTCTGAAGAACCATGCCCAGAAGAGAACACACGATCAGGGGATCTGGGCAGAAGGCCAACTGCCCAGAGGCTCTGATCACCATCCTTAGAAGCAATGTTCAAGTTCAGAGGCTCTGGTCCTAAGACTTGGGTGTCGTTTGTTTTTTAAGAGGTCTGAAGTCTTATTTTAGTTATGATTAATAAGAGGTGGTGTGTAAAAATGTCTGAACGATTCAGACTTAAGAGCCATTAAGAGGTTTTTTAAAAAAAACAAACAACCCCTTGGAATCTGAAGCTCCGAGTCCAAAGCCTCTGATCCATACTTCGGCAAATTTTAGCTAAGGAACAACTTCAAGAAGGTTTCCAACCTTCTGAAATTTATCTAAATCTTCCTAAAAATTAAAATTTCTAAGTAAATCTCTTCTCAAAATCCGTAGAGGTTTTGGGGTGCTTCCCCTAGGACCCCACAAGGGGGCTCGGCCCTTTGACCCCCAGCCTAACGGCGATCTAAGGCGATAGAGGCAACATCAACGAGTGCACTCCGCACCTCCTAACCATATTGTTTGCCTTATCACCCTATCGATCTCATGTGAATCAAAATTACAATTACACCAAAACCGATTGATGACACTATAATAAAATGAATTGCTAAAACCATTTTCTTTGCAGTATTTATGCCAAAATATGAGAAAAAAGATCTATTGAAGAATAGGGTTGGATAAAAGCTTTGGACCATTTAGGTTCCTCATAATGAACACTTGGTTAATGGTAAAAGTGGTTATCTAGTACTAGGCTAATTTGCTGGAAATGTTTATCTTGTCCATCAACCTCAAGGCATACTATTAGCACTGTTATAAACAGTTGTACTGTGCCATGAGATTTATGTTCATTTTCGAACGATCCTGCATAGATGGAAGCTATGTACTAGTAATTTGGTAGTTCCTCTGTCGTTTATATATCCTCACTCCTGGGTTTTTTATTTTAGATAGGTTCTAGATTGGACTCTATATAATATTCAATCTCACCTGTTTCTGGTTTAGTACTCTACATGAATCAGGAAGTTTTGCTTATAAATATTCCATTACTATGTCATTGCAGGCGTAATTATTTGCTAAATCCTAAAGTCGGACAGACACATTAGGAGCGTGCAGTTGTTCTTTCACCAAACAATCAAAAAGTAACCTTGAGAACAAGCAGATTATATGCAGCATCTGATGCTTACCATATAGCATGGACTCGGAACAATCTTTCGGATACAGAGCGACTGGTGAAGGTTCATCTTACTACTCTTCTCACCCACAGATCCCCTTGAGGCTGTTTGAATCCTTAAAGTTTGAGGCAAGGGACTCCCCCAACTCTCCTTTCTTAACTCACTTTGATTCAGAGACTTTCACCACATTGAGTGACAGTCAAGAGAAGTACAGCTCTACCTCCGGTGCTAGTCTTTCCCTTGAAGATAGCAGCTCTTTTAACCAGTCGGGATCTTCTGCTTTTGTACAAAGTGGCGGTGTTCATTACATGAAAAATGCTCTTCAGGATATAGAGACTACTCTAATGGCACCAGATGAGGAAGTATCCATGCCCATAAACCCTCCCTCCGGACAAAACAGGTGGCCGCCAGCATCAAGCCAAGGCCCTAGACAGTGGACCCATGAACCTACCAGTTCAAACAAGGTTCAGCCCCAGGCTGTATATAGTCCGAGATATGGTCTATCTGGTGACGGACTTCATGCAGAGAAGCGTCAGAAGTCGATGGAAGAGGCAGGATTACAGGGTGTTCCATTTCCACTGGGTAATAATAATAATGATAATAATAATCTAAAGCAGTTGCTTATCGCATGTGCCAGTGCTCTTGCTGGGAACAAGGTTGACGAGTTTGAGGAATTGGTTGAACGTGCACGGGGTTGTGTGTCTATCAGTGGGGATCCTATCCAGAGGCTAGGCGCTTATATGGTGGAGGGGTTGGTGGCGAGGAGGGAATTATCTGGGAATAACATTTATCGAACCCTCAGGTGCAGGGAGCCTGAAGGGAAGGATTTGCTTTCTTACATGCAAATCTTATACGAAATATGCCCATACTTGAAGTTTGGATACATGGCTGCAAATGGTGCAATAGCAGAGGCTTGTGGAAAGGAAGAGCGAATCCACATCATAGACTTCCAAATAGCTCAAGGGACGCAGTGGATGACTCTTTTACAAGCACTTGCAGCGAGACCTGGAGGTGCACCTCATGTTCGTATCACAGGAATTGATGATCCTGTCTCCAAATACGCCCGTGGAGACAGTTTGGAATTGGTGGGAAAACGTTTGGAGGCAGTATCACAGAAATTCAACATCCGAGTGGAGTTTCAGCCACTTGCAGTTTATGCACCATATGTGACAAAAGAGATGCTTGATGTGAGAGATGGTGAGGCACTGGCAGTGAACTTCCCTCTTCAGCTCCACCACATGGCGGACGAGAGTGTTGATGTGAATAACCCAAGGGACGAGCGTTTGAGAATGGTGAAGTCGCTTTCACCCAAAGTGGTTACTTTGGTGGAGCAAGAATCAAACACAAATACAGCGGCTTTCTTTCCAAGGTTTGTGGAAGCCTTGGATTACTACTCTGCCATGTTTGAGTCGATGGATGCGAGTTTGGGTAGGGATAGGAAAGAAAGGATAAACGTGGAACAACACTGTCTGGCTCGAGACATTGTAAACATCATAGCGTGCGAGGGTAAGGAGAGAGTAGAACGTCATGAACTGTTGGGGAAGTGGAAATCTCGGTTGACGATGGCAGGTTTTAGACAGTATCCCCTGAGCTCATATGTGAATTCAGTGATAAGGAATTTGCTCAAGTGTTACTCGGATCACTATACGTTGGTGGAGAAAGAAGGAGGAGGTATGTTATTGGGATGGAAACACAGAAATCTTATATCAGCATCTGCTTGGCATTGACTCACACAAACAAACAAACAAACAAACAAACAAAGGTAAGGATCATCTCATCACTACCTACCCTAAATAATACTATACTAAGTAACTAACTAGTTGTTGCACTTTTCTTATAAATATTCAGCTCTAGCTTTTGTTTAAACATTTATTTATTTATTATTATTATCTTTTGAATTCATTTTTTCTTTCAAAAATAATTTCAACTTCTTCATACCAAATATATATATATATATATATATATATAACACAAATGGTGATTTTTAATTCCTGGATGCAAGGTTAGAGATCGGGATGAAAGGATAAATATCTTCAACCATATCATGTCATGTAAAATAGATGTTCGGATAATAAAGCATAAATTTTATGACTAAAGGAACCATTTTGGTAGTGCAATATTCGTTGGACATCCAAATTAATTGGTATTCTTTTCTTTCTATCCTGAATTCTTATAGAGCAGCTTTATTTAGGTATAGTTGGTATGGATGGCAGAATGTAGGTGACAAAATAGTTAGGATGAACAAGGGTCGGGTTGATTGGGTTACTTCAAAACATTCCACCATCCGTTTCTAACACGAACAAAAGTCATCCGCCTAAAGAAAGCTCGTTTCCGAACCGTTGTTTTCTAGGGCGTCCATTTGGCGAGGTGCCAAGGCTATAGTTAATTAATCCCGTGGCATTTGCTCGTCCGGACTGACCATGTTGGACTGTCACAAAACTTTGTGTGAGCCTATTCCAACATTAATAAATAGTCTTCCACCAGAAACAACTCGAAAAACCCGTTTCCGTGCCAGAAATTTTCAGTGTTGAGTCCAACAAACGTGCATTGTGCAAGTCGTCAAAACTTGTTCAAATCATGTTGGGTTTCCACAAACTTTCCACACGTAAAAAGTGATTCCAATATAGAAAACTGTTTTCGGACCGCTGTTTTCCAGGGCGTTTGTGCAACCAAAGCTCCAAGGCTATGGTTGTGGAGTTTTCTGGTCTGAACCGACATTGCCACAAAACTTTGTGTGAGGTCTCTTCAACATTAATAAATAGTATTGCAGTAGAAAAGAAGTAATAAACCTCGTGAAAATTTAAAAGGGCCAAGTCGACGTATGAGTAATTTCAATTTTGATTTACTAAAGATATTTTAAAAAATGAAAATATAAACAAGGGAATGAATATAGAGGAGCACACCAATGAATCAGCATACTACTACCCAACCACGAGACGAGGGCCTATGACAAAGGCGTTGGATGATCTCCGATCACCTCTCATCAGACGATGTACATCTAAAAGGCTTTCTTCTTCACCCCCCTCCTCCTTCAATCTTTTTCTTAATTAATTTCACTCTACATTTTATTCATCTCAAACAATAATAATCTCAACTCATTAATTTTGTTTAAGGGAGTCAACGGCGTCTTAGAAAACAAAAGGGAATTAATTGGGTGGAGCAGTTGAACTTTGCCTGTCTTTTTTTTCAAAATTTTAATAAGATTATTTGGTTATTTTTTTTTTTTAATTAAAAAAGTTGCAGATAGATGGGTTTCATCGACTTCATTTTAATTTTTAAAATTTTGAAAAATAATAATCGATTTTTTATTTAGTTAAAAGTTCACCTAGTAAAGTCGATGGTTGAAAACACATTCTGCAGGTGCTGGAATCTTTCCGATTCAAAATTAGGAAGAAAAGGAAGGATCACTAACGATGGTATATATGCATTTTGTTGAACCCTACTCACTTCCATCTCCCCTGGCTACTTCTCCGACTACTCACCGGTGGTTTGTTCTCGCCACCGAACCCATTGGCCCAACCAAACGCCATGTCCACCTTCTACTTCTTCTCCAGCGTCACTTACACATTCCAATCATACCCTCCCTCCTCTTCCTACTTTTCGTCCTCCCCTTCATCTCCGAGTCCCCTTGTTGGTACCTTGCCCTAGATGAGGAAGCTAGCTAACGGTCATGGTATGCAAATCAAAAGGGAAGAAACTGTCACGGGGTCGGTGATAGACGTCACCGTTAACGCGAAGCCGTTTGTTTCTAGTGGTTGTAATCAACTTCACATGCTCAGTCGTGTACTACGGACTAAGCTTGAACGTCGTCAACCTTGAAACCAATCTGTATCTGAACGTGTTACTGAATGCCGCTGCAGAGATACCGGCATATCTTTTGACTGCAATCTTGATAGATAGATTCGGTAGAAAGCCACTTGGAGTTGGAACGCAGTGGGATCTTCTGCATTGTAGGCAGCTTGTTGGGAAGCCAAGGGATGTGGAAGGTGGTGAGGATGGCATGCGGAGTTTTGGGGATATTCGGGATGGCGGGAACTTACAATTTGCTCTTTGTATACGCCATGGAGTTGTTCCCGACAGTGGTGAGAAACGCAGCGCTTGGATGTGCGGCACAATTAGGTGCCCTACTGGCGCCTTTGGTGGTGGTTTTCCGTTTATGGTGTTTGGGGCATGTGGGATGGTGGGGGGATTCTTATACTATACCTGCCGGAAACATTAAACAAGCCTTTGTATGACACCATGAACGGAATGGCAACAAGTTCTCAAGTGAACAACAAAGCTTCCCAACAAAAATGTTTGAAATAGTTATGTAGTATAATTAATTAACCAGGAAGGAAGGAAGGAAAGGACATATACGTTTTTTACAAGAAAAAGGTTATGTATTACATATAGACGATACCTTGTTATATATGTGTTTGATCCACAACCACAACATTAGTCAGCTGCTGGTTATCTCCTAGCTAGCTAGAATATATCTGGGCTATGAGTTGGTTGATTGCATTTCCTCTGGCCTAAAGAAAGCAAACATTACCGTCATTCTTGGGAAAAAGAAGCAAACAATGAAGCGTTAATTCGTTTCAAAGGAAAATTAATATAGAAAGAAATTTAAGTTGTGTACCTTGACTCCAATTGCCATAGCCGTCTTGAGATTCACCATTTCACCTAATTTGAAAGACCCCCCTTTCTTATCTTTCACAAAGATGACAGGTACTTCCCTAGAAGAGGCCAGGCATGACAGGTGCTTTGTAAGCCATCCAGGATTGCAGTCTGTTGCTAAAAGTATGGCCTGTCAGTGTTCAAATATTTATATATATATATATATATATATATATATCTCAGCAAAGAAAAATTAAAGCTACGATATAATTCATCATATATATATAACCTGCAGTTGGAGGGGAATGGCTTTAGCATTACGACTAGTAGCATTTTGTGAAGATCCACTAACCGGTGGCATCCGTTCAAGCACACGGCTCACATCATTGACACCAATACAAAATTGTTGCTGATGAAAAATTATTAAACATCATCAGTCAAAGTTGAAATATACCAACTTAAAAGACTAGTATTTAAGAAAGGAGAAAAATAAAACCTTGAGCCAAATTTTTTGAGGTAGAGATTCATCTGAAAGTCTGGCTAATTTGATTTCTCTAAACCAAAGCTTGAACATGTCAGTGTGTGGGCATGTATGTAGTAAATCCAATCCATTCTACTGCAATGTATATGTATTACCTCTGAATCGAGTTGAGAAGATGATGGAGACTTTCACCTTCATACGAACTAAATGAATGAATACGTAATAGATAAAATCACGGTTAGTAAAGTAAGCATACATTTACCATCAAACAAAACAATGCACTCAGAAGGAAGGCTCCTTAATAATCTAGCAAAGTTGAATGTGGTCGACCCAAGTAATATAAACAAAAACTTACTTTGGCTGTTGAGAAATATAGTCAGTAGAGACCTTTACTAGTGAAGTTTTTTTCATCCGCATCTTGCATTGAACAGCATGCATGCAAAACTCCTTCAACACACAGCAATACTGTTAGTAATACTTACTAGTTGCTTGCAGTAAACAATTAACCCAAGACATACCACCAATTTCTAGAGATACCATTGACCATGAAAGACACGGTTATATGTATTCTATACTGATAAGCTGTGAGGAATAAAGAGACGATTTAATGTAAAATGACCATTTGATAATGTTCTGATTACTGACAAATAATAAGCACGTGAGGGTTAAAATGATATTGTCATTAAGGGGCTGTTTGGTAGATGCTCTTTATGATTTGGTGCAGAATGTAAAACGGTTGTTTGGTAGGTGTCTGAATGATAAAAAAAAATTATCATATACCACAATGCAGATATAGATCTGAACACAACATTACTTATTCAAACAAATAAACATAATATTAGTTGTTCAAATTCTAGATTATACAAAAACAGCAACTGTATAGTACTGTTGTTGTCATGATGAAGATGAGAAGCATCAGCAGCTCTGATCTCAATCATGAACAGCTGCTGTCAAGAAAGCAAATGATACACAACAACAATATATAGCCTATCATCGATTAAAATAATAATAGCAATTAATCCCCAACAGCAATCTTGCACTGGAATTCCTTGACTGAAACATAAACACATGAGCAAAAAAGCTTGACCCTATAATGATTATTAAGAAAAACATGCACATGAGTGTGACCAAATACAAACACTCATTACATGAATGAAACATTATAGTTCCTATGGTTTTCTCTGGTTGATAAAATTCTATACTTGTTTAAAAAATAAAAACCAAAATCAACAGTAAACATTTAACAAATATGGATGATTCACAATTTAAGTTTCTAATTAATAATTGAGGTTTCAGACTCAAAGTATAAACATAATCAAGCATTCATTCACATACGACATACATAAAAAGATGGGTGATTTGGGTAAAATTTAAGAATCTGTAGTTGGAAGCAAAGGGTAGAAGTGAGGGAAATCAATACTAAAACAGAAGCGTGGAAGTGTTAGAAACTGTCGAGGAATCAAAGAACAGTAGTTACCACCGGTTGAGAGATGAGAAGCTGTATGTAGGCGGTGGAAAGCAAGCAAGCGTTTGGTATCAGCACTTTCAGCAGCAGTCACTGCAGGTAGCTTGTCGAGGACGGAGTAAACACATTGGGCCTCCAACTATCAAACCTAAATAATACTATATATATCTGTGGAAGGTTTGGGCTTCTTAATTTGGTTGTTAACAACATTAAAATGATAGATTTTGAGATTCTAAATTTCTTCAGAAAAAAAAATAATTTGGACTAATATTTTGTCCCTATACAATCAATGGACCCTTTTTTTTTATTTATTTATTATATTCCACCAATAAAAAAACCTTGAAATTAAATGTTAATTTAGTCGAAAGAAATAATATTTTTATTAAATATATAAAATATTTGTATTTCCGTTAGAGTGGTGCTTGAGGGATTTGGGATGTTTTTTTTTTGTTTTGTTTGAAAGAGATGGTAGGGAAGGATAAGCACAAACCTTGAGTGTTTGTGAAGGAGAGGTATATATACAATGTTATTGAGGATGGTGAAAGATGGGATTTTAAGGCAATTGCTTCAAGGTTTGCCTAAATCGAAACCTGGCAGAATTCTTCCCATGTTTAACGTGTAATCAAAGTTATAAGATGGTGATGGTTTTGAAGATAGAGATCAATGGTTAACTTGTATATAATAAAACATTCTTTTTTTTTTTATGTCATGTCATAACTATTAATCTCATGTTCACCATTTTAGATTTATATTTATAAATTTTATTATGACATGAAAACTTAGTTGACAAAATACTTGACCAAGTTATCATTAGTACAATAAAAGTAAATTTTGTTTCACATTATTAAATGGTGATTTTAAAAGTTTATTCCTTAAAATATAAATCAACACAAAGTTAGTTTTATTTTGATTCAATTTTTTTAATTAAAATTTTGGTATTTTAAATGTTTTTATTGCAAAAATTGATCAAAGAAGGTTTTGCCATTTAAGTGAAATTTTGAAAAAATAAACTTTACAAAGTTAGTTGAGACATCTCACTTACTTTTCAAAAGTCCCGTATTTTATTAGTGTCGGTTTTCAAATAACTAAAACCTATAGGTGCTTTTAATTTATTTAGTCCAGACGTTCGAATTGCTCCATCTAATTTTCATACTTTGGCCAACAAACTTGTTTAGTTTGTAAAGAAAAACATCTATTACTGGTTTTAAGCATTGTTCTAAAAGGCTTGTCATGGCGACCGTCGCGACTCAAGGCTCGTGTCTGATGCCACGTTAAGCTCGTTGTAATATCCGGATCCGAAATTTTTATTAATTTTGGAAGTTGGGTGAAAAGTGAAGCGAGACCCAAAGTACAGGGGGGTTATTTGAAACTTTGGTTTTATATAACCTAAACCTCAGATATTTGATATCATATCATACTGTATTGTTTGTGTAAACCGACTTAGAGAGAAAAAGAGCAGAGCTTGAGCAGAAGAGTAAACAGAGAAAGGTTGTGAAGGATCGTTCAGTTTTTGTCAAATAAATGTATGATTCTAATTTAATACTTCTATCTGCATGTATTAGTCGGTAAATAGTCTTGTTATTCAAGTTTTTAACCGTGTATTTGATCGATTCAATGATCTGAAGTTTTCTGGGTTCGGACTTTTGAGTCGCCGACTTTGTATGAACTTCGACCGGGAAGAAGGTGTTGACCGGTAAAGTTATTGACCGGTATAACTCTTCGACCGGTATAGAGTTTAGTGTGTTGACCGGTCCGTCGACCGGTGTAATCGACCGATAAAGTGTAATGGACCTGAACCCAGTGTGACCGATATAATGTCGACTGGGACCAAGGTCGACCAGTATGTTGTTTGACCGGTAGGTTATAAGGACCGGTAAAGGTATCGGTCGACCGATAAAGTTGTTGACCGGTATATTACTGTTGACCGGTATGTTGTTGTTGACCGGTATAGTGGCTCGACCGGTGTAGTGAACCGACCGGTGTTTACTAGTGTATGTATTTGACCGGTATTTTGTTAATCGGTCCTAAGAGGTATTGATCAGAGTGGTTTCGACCGAGATAATAGCAGTAGATTGTATTTGATGAGTTTATAGAAAGAAAGAGTGTTAGTTGCAAGTTAGCTTACCTTTGTTTTTAATACCATCGTAGGTGGTGTTAATCGGTAGAAGTCAGAGTTTAATCAAGAAGAATCAGAGGTAAGTCTTTCAAACTAAATCTTTTATGATTTTAGCAGTTATTTGATAAATGTGGGTTTTATATACTGCGCATTTATAGTCTTGCAAGTTATGCAGAATTATTGCAAAAGATTGATTTAATCAGTTTGGCATGTTTATGCTCAGTTTATATAAACTTGTTTTATATATAGTCTGGACTAGGTGTATGCATACATTTGAGTCAGAAGTCTGACCTAAGTCGGGAAGTGATAGTCCCTGGAATCAAGTTCTAATTGCTACAAACAATCAAGATGAGAATCTAAATCACATGTCATTGATGAAATTCAAATTACAAACTTTCTCACTTTCTCTCACTACATTCACTCTCTCTCTCTCTCTAGAATGATATTCTAATCTCCTCTTCTCTGATTCGTGTACATCTGATCACAAAAACAAGAACACAAGGTATTTATACCCTCTACCAATTACAAAGGAAAAACAAAATACAAAGACATTGACTTTTGACATTTTATTACAAAGACTTTGACTTTTAATGAGAGTTGACTTTTCCCACTTTGACTTCTTGAACTTTTGCCTTCAATCTTTATGATCTTGAATCCAACAACTCTGTGCTCTAACAATCTCCCCCTTTGGATCAAGATCATTACTAAAAGATTTAGCAATGCGATCTTCTCTCTTTAAGCTCTGTCAGATTAAGCTCCCCCTTTGATCAACCTTTATCTTCTCTTGTAATCTCCCCTTTGATACAAACATGATATACAAACTCCCCCTTAACACGATGAAATTCTTCATTGATAAACTTTGTCTTCAAAAACATTCATCAATCTTCTAAACGTCTGATCTTTAAACAGAGTAGCATTCTCTCCCAAAGGTTGTAACCAAACCTCTTTTAGACACCAATTTGATTGCTTCAGCAAATTATCTTCAACAAAGAAATTATCTTCAACAAACTGAAATCTTTGAACTCTTTACGTCTTTGAACAACAATCTTCCTTTAACAATCAATTCTTGAACATTTTTCTCTCAACTTTAATATATCTGACTCAAACATTTCTTGTATTCTTCTCCCCCTTTTTGATGATTAGAGCATCAATATCATCAAAACTTTTCTCCAAGAAATGTCATTGACCATTCTGATCTGTCCAAGAGCCTATGATTCTGTTATCCATAGCCAAGTATTCATTTAGATCTTTGCAAATCCAGACAAAATAAGAACATGTAACTCCTGAATCAACAAATGAAACAGTTAAAATGCCTGTCAGTAACACGAAGTCACTTTGTGTAACGAATACACAATATAAAGGAGCTTTTATGATGTTCACTCCCCCAGGACTTCCATCCAATCATCGAAACACCACAAAGGCAATTTCTATGAACGTCATGACAAAGAAACAAATTCTTTCTGTGTTCGTGCATGTGATAGAAAGAATTAAGCACTTGATGATTGCTTGTAGTAGGCTCAAAATTGTGTAAACCACTGAGACAACAGTAGATAAACACAGACTCAATGTGCATGATTGAAGTGCGAAGGTGGGGCAGACTTCCTTCTTTTTCAATATCCAGATTTTCCAAATGAAAACCAGATAGATTATATGTTGCGTCCCCAGAAAATATGAAACTTTTTCTTTTTTAGAAGAAAATGAGTAGATGGTGGGGTTTTATCAAGAGTTGGCATGGGCTAGTTGCCTATTTCAATAACGTTCACCAAAGAGTTGTGAAACGTTAGTAATGTGGCTGCCCGGTTCAGAAAGTAGTTGGTGCAGAGTTTAATATTCTTTTACTCTGTTCTCACACCCTCTTTCTTTTGATCATTAAGCTCACTACTAACCAATCTCTCATTTCCATTTTACCTCGTCACACCCATACTCATTTCTTTATAGACTCCTCACACTCAATTACTAAGGATTAACTTTTTGGGTAGAAATCACTGGTTAACGTGATTCCATAGAAGTTCAGTTAATTCCTAGCACAAAGAACCCATGTAGTCCTAGAAAGCATATGTTTCTCAGATGATGTAACTTTATCAGTTAAAGCTCATATACAAATGTCAGATATGAATATGCTCAGAGATATAATCATGGAAATATGAGCATTTTTAAACACTGAAGTATTTTCAAACAAGTATATTAAATGAATGAACATGAATGCAAAAGACTTGTTTGAAAATCTGACATTGTATGAAAATGATCAGAAATGAATTATATAACAATCAAAGCTTATGGTCAAGAATAATGGATATTGTCTATACGAAACAAAAAATATAGACATTCTTGAAATGACGTTTCGAAATGAAATATCGCTCAAAATTCTTTAAAGTACAAGTGGGGTGTCTTACCATCGAAAAATTGTTTCAATTTAGAGACATGGTAAGAACAATTTGATCAAAAATTAAACCGATGTGTGTGAATACTTGAAAGTATGTAGAAAAGACAATACGCAAGTATTTATCTTTGGAAACACACGGTTTATTAATCATTGAAGCTCAAAATAAAAATGAAAACATTTAAAATCACACTTTCAATTCATGAAATTTGTTTAAGAATCGGGAAGTGGTTTGAACATTTCAGAACATGTTTTCTATATCTGAAAGTTGTCCTTCTTTCAGATACATTTGAGATTAAGATAAGAAATTTACCGTTTCGCACAATCTTAAATCTCACGAAGTCAAGCTTAAGTCAAAATGATATGATCGTGTCATCCTCTCTCATCCTGCAAAAATCTCAAAGTCTAGTCAAAGCAAATTTATTCACAAATTTATTTGAAAAATAAAAGACATAAAGAAGTAAAACCATTAAAGTACGAGTTCTGATCTAAAATAATCAGAAATCATAATTCTTTACTCCCCCTGAAAATATGCATCTGAAATTTGTCAGTAAAAGGCACATGATAGAGATCTACAACTCCTCCTGAAGTGTAGTTCGTCATATCTTCCGAATACATATTTCCAGAAAAATTTATGTACTCCCCCTTGAAGGTTGATTTCCTCTTCTGAGTATCTGAGTACATCTTCTTATCAGCCCGAGAGTAACATCTCTTTTTCATCATTGAAGTACGAGTCCTAAACTTTTGTGTTTAGAAGTCAAACTCCGTTGAAGTACGGGTCCTAAGCTGATGTACTTAGAAGCCTTGGTTCTCTTACTCCCCCTTGACTGTAGGTGCCTGCAACACAAAAGCAGCTTTCAGCTTTGGTACACACTGGTATTTGGGTACATGAATATTAGTTGCAGTTCTTATAGGAGTAATCGAGTAAGAACCATACCAGTAATGATCACTAGCTTTATGAACAAAATCATAAGTACGACAATAAGAACAATACCTCTTTTTAGATAACCTGATCAATTGATCTCTCGAATAAGCAAGATCAGGTTTACCTTTTAGCACTTTGTTCTTCTTTGCATTTGAGGCAGATACAAATGATTTGTTACCTGTCTTCTCTTCCTTCTTTCCTTTCTTTTCTTCCTTCTTCTCATTATTCTTCTCATCTTCAACTGGTTTTACCTTCCAAACCAGCTTCTCTTTTTCATATCTCCTTCTTCTCCTGTGTACCTGAACCATCTATTTTCCGATCATAGAAAATGTTAGTTGTACGAATCTGATCAAATGAATTGACTAACCTTCTTGAAGAAACAGTTTTCAGATGTAAGCTTGAGGCTGTCTTTTTGATGTCAGCTGAATTATTTCTAGGTGTGTGGATTTGTGACTCTGGAGGCGTTTGCTCAGTCACCACCACCTTTGAAACAATCTTTTCAAGCTCTTTAATCTTTGAAGATAGACTGTTCTTTTCTTTGATGTGCAAGTCAATCTCTTTCTTGAATTCAGACTTCGCTTTTTGATCTTTCAATGCAGTTGTAGATAGCTCAGATAGCTTCTCAGTCAGCTTCTTTATCTCTTTCTCAAATATAATTCTTTCTTCTTCAAAGTCTTTTTCAGCATTCTTTTGTCCATCAGATATCTCTTTAAAGAATCCAACATTCTTCTATTCTATGGTCTTTCTTTCCTTTGCAAACTTTTCTCTTTCCAGAATAATTACTTTCTCAAACTCAGAAATCTGTTGAGAAAGCTTTAAACATTTCAGCTCAACTGTCTTCTTTTCGTCAGCACATTTTCTGGAAAACTCGGAGAATTTCTTAACAAACTCTTTCTTTTCTTTCTCAAAAACTGATCTTTCTTCAACAATTTGCAGTTCTAATTGAAATATCTTCTTTTCATTAGCACACCCGGTTAATTCAGAAATCTTAACAATGTGATTTTCTAATTCAGAAATCTTGTTCTTAAACTTAGTGTTTTCAGCTTCCAAAAACAAGACTTTTTCTTCATTAACCCCAGAAGTCTGTTTCAGAAGATCTTCATTAATAGTCTTTAAAGCACTAACTTCTTCTCTCAGTATCTTCCTTTCATCATTGTATTTCTTTGATCTCTTTGAGTAGTAGTCAACTGAGGAAGCAAGATTTTTATTTTCTAATTTGAGCGTGGCAATCTTCTTTTCATCATCATCAGAAAAATATCCCATCTTGAATTATCTGTTACAAAAAGAACTTGAACTTGATCGTTAATCCAAATGAAATCTCAAAAATACAGAAAAACTTGAAATAAAAATTCAGAGATTTTGATCACAATCAGAACTATGTCCCCCTCCGCAGACTTAGCACGGGGGGTCCCGCTACCCGGTTAGCGGGTGGGGTCAAGGGGCAGCGCCCCTAGAGAAATTTTTTCACTATTAAAGGCCATATTACAGTTTTGAAAATATCTCAGAAAAAAATTCTAAGTATGAAAACTCGCAAATCACTGTGGAACTCGCAGAAGCTCAAAACTCGCAGAACACTGAAACTCGCAGATTGTTGAAACTCGCAAGTCGCTGAAACTCGCTGAATGTTGAAACTCGCAAGTGACTATTCTCTTTGAACTCGCTAGTTCCTAAACACGCAAGAAACTATTCACGTTGAAACGCGCTAATAGAGACGTGCACGTTCCCAAAACTCGCTAGGCACTACTTGCGCGTTTGAGCAAACTCGCTAACCATGGCTTACGCGTTCCAACACTTAGAAAAAATTCTTAGATTTTCAAACTCGCAGATGAACGAACTCGCAGACCACTGTTACTGATGAAACTCGCACACTTAGACTTGCGCATTTGTAGAACTCGCTAATAACGCCTTGCGCGTTTTAGACCAAAACTTCAACTTGCTTCGACTTGCGCGTTCTTCCAGATGAACTTGCGCGTTTCGTAGATCTTGCGCGTTCTTCAGTCTGTCGAACAAAAACTTGATTTTTCCATCAGATTTCGATCAAACCTTGTCCAATTGACTTGAAAAATTGTAGGGATGCTCGATTTCAATATTCTAACAGATTACAATTCACGAATTACAGAATCAAACACTCAAAAATACAATTTGATGTATAAAACAGTGCTCAAGAACTCGTGACATAAAACTCAATAAAATCCAAAATTACAAATCTATTACAGTGCAATACTGAAATTAAACCATACAGACTCGATCGAAATCACTAATCACACAAAACCTGATCGATTACAACTTTTAAATCACACTAAAACTCAGAAATCAATCTGGACTTTGATGAACACAGTGTCGAACATTTCCTGATCTGATTTCATAGTTGGATCTGCTCTGATACCAATTGATAGTCCCTGGAATCAAGTTCTAATTGCTACAAACAATCAAGATGAGAATCTAAATCACATGTCATTGATGAAATTCAAATTACAAACTTTCTCACTTTCTCTCACTACATTCACTCTCTCTCTCTCTAGAATGATATTCTAATCTCCTCTTCTCTGATTCGTGTACATCTGATTACAAAAACAAGAACACAAGGTATTTATACCCTCTACCAATTACAAAGGAAAAACAAAATACAAAGACATTGACTTTGACATTTTATTACAAAGACTTTGACTTTTAATGAGAGTTGACTTTTTCCACTTTGACTTCTTGAACTTTTGTCTTCAATCTTTATGATCTTGAATCCAACAATTCTGTGCTCTAACAGGAAGTGTGACCCGTCTGCTCGTACCGGGGAGTGTGGCCCGTTTATGCCATTAGGGTGTGTCCCTAAAATAAGGCAGTGCGAGACAGACATACCATCTTTGACGGAAATGTTGGTCAGTAGCTTAAGGTACGCTTGCGAAGCGTAAAAAGTGGTCAATGATGGCCAGTAGATTGAGTTATGCCTGCGAAGTGTAAAGTATTTTAACTTTTGATTAAAAGAGCAGGTTATGTTTTTGAGATATAAAGCTTTGTTTAAATGTTTTAATTAATATTTGAACTGTTGCAGTAGTGATTGGAGGGGACTCACTAGACCATTGGTCTAACCCTCGCTATTTCAAAATTTTAATCCTGTTTCAGGTTATCGAAAGGTAGCAGGTACAGATAAGGGTAAGGAGAAGATGTAAGCTATTTCCAGGAGATAGAAGACTTCCTGCAATAGTTTATACTTTTTGAACTCAATTGTGTAATAAGTGATAGTTGTAAACCTTGTACTATGAAATGTAAGCCTGGGGCAGTATTTAGACAGAAATGTTATTTTATTATAAATGTTCATGTTGTTACAATAGGTATCAGAGCATTAGTTTAAGGGATTTAGGTGACCAGATTGGGCCTAGACTTAAACTGAGATAGTAGAAGCACAACTGAGTAGTAGGAAGACCGTAGGAAGATAACATTAAGGTTGTAAAGACTAGCATGTAAGGTAAATTTGGAATTCCATCTGGCCAGTGTAATTGTGAATTTACAAGTATATGCTTGTGCTTAAACTGCCGTAATGTGTAGCATGTTAGATTGAATATCTTATGTTTCTTCTTATCAGAAGTATGTCTGAGCGAGTGACAAGGAGTAGGTCTATGCTGAATCCTGAAATGGAGCCAGATAATGAAGTCATTGCCGAAGAGCGAATGACTGCTGTCAACCCGACTGCTATCCAAGGAAAGAGTCGCGGTCGACCTAGAGGTAAGACAGTTCAGAAAGCAACAACCCAGGCAAGGGTTTTCAATGTGGGAACTCGAGGTGGGAAGACGAGTCGTGGTATTCGTCAAGATGAAAGTGTAGAAGTAAGAGTTGAGCAAGAAACTTCTCATCAAGAAAGTTCGGCTTCTGTGAGGGGTCGAAAACAGACAGGAAACCGTGGTGGACGTAGAACGCAAGGTTTTGTTACACAAGAAACCTTCACTGTAGAAATGGGAAAATTACAAGAAACGTTGAACGCTTTATTGGCTCAGCGTACTAATGAAGTTTCGTCAAGTAAAGAAAAGAGTGAAGATAAAGTAGTGACTGAGGTATTAGAATCACCAGTAACTGGAGTGGGTAGTCACCCTCAGTCAAACCCCATTGTATCAGTTAAAGTTGTAGCTGGGAAAGGATGTAGTTTTAAGGAGTTTGCTGCTTGCAAGCCTCCTACTTATAAAGGGGAATGTGATCATGTGATAGCGTTAAGGTGGGTAAAAGGTATGGAGCTAGCGTTTGATACTAGTAAATGTGCGGAAGAAGATAAAGTAGTCTATGCTTTGTCATTGCTGAAAGATGAAGCGGTAATGTGGTGGGATGTGGAATCAGGAGGACAAAGTTCAGTGGTAGCTAAAGAACTTTCTTGGGGTGAGTTTGTGAAAAGATTTAAAGCACAGTTTTTCCCTTTGGCGGCCGTTAAAAAGTTGGAAGAAGAGTTTCTGAGTTTAGAGCAGAAGGGTATGTCAGTTCGAGAATATACCACAAAGTTTATTGAAAAGTCTCGATTTGCAGGAATTTATGTGCCTAATGAAGAAAGACGAGTAGAACGTTTCGTCTTTGGATTGATAAGTGATATTCGAGAATTTGTCTCGAACAAGGAACCGTCTACTTTTCAAGTGGCAGTAAATGCAGCTGAAATGAGAGAGAAAGAAAAGAATAGGCAAGCTACTGAAAGAAGTGGGGATAAAAGAAAATAGGAAGGAACGGTTCGTGACTCCAAACCGTTTAAGTCTTCAAAGTTTGATCAGCGTTCTGTTAATAAGTTTGAAAGTAAGCCCTGTAGCAAGTGTAACCGAAGGCATAAGGGAGAATGTAAAATTGATCAAGAGGGTTGTTATAAATGTGGGAAGGTTGGGCATTTGGCTCGGGATTTCCAGAATTTGAGGTCTTGTTATCAATGTGGATCTCCTGATCATATAAGGACAAATTGCCCACAGTTGAAAAAGGGATCGGTCGGAGGATATGTAGAAAAAGGAAGCGAGAAAAAGGTGGAGTCAGCTAAAGCGAGGGCTAGAGTTTTCAATATGTCAACAGAAGAAGCGGCGGAGATACCTGATGTAGTGACAGGTACTTTCTTTATAGATTCAAATTATGCAAAAGTATTGTTTGATTCAGGCGCAAATCGTTCGTTTGTGTCTCCAAATTTTGTGCATAAATTGAATGAGAAACCTAAGAAGCTTAGGCATGAACTAAAAGTAGAAGTGGTTGATAATAGTCAAATCTTAGTGAAGGAAGTGTATGATGGGAGTAGTATTGTCATCGATGGGAATTCATTTCCACTTCGACTGTACCCGATGGGTATGGGAGAATTTGATGTTATTGTGGGAATGGACTGGTTGGCGTCTAATGATGCTCATATAGTATGCAATAAGAAATTGATTCGTATAGCGCAACCAAGAAAAGAAGAGATAGTAGTGTTTGGAGATCGGAGGGATAGAAAGTCATGCTTGATTTATATGATTAAGGCTAAGAGATGTTTAGTAAAAGGATGTGTGGGGTTCTTAGCTTATGTAATAGATGCTAAGAAGGAAAATAAGGGATTAGAGTCAGTTCCGGTAGTAAGTGAATATCCAGAAGTATTTCCGGAAGACTTAACCACTTTGCCTCCTGATCGGCAAGTGAAATTTCGTATTGATTTAGTACCCGGAGCAGCGCCAGTATTGTTTGTTAAGAAAAAAGACGGGTCTATGAGAATGTGCATAGACTACCGTGAGCTCAATAAGTTGACTATCAAAAATAAGTATCCGCTTCCTAGGATTGACGATCTTTTTGATCAACTTCAAGGAACGAGTTAATTTTCGAAAATAGATCTACGATATAGGTATCACCAGTTGAAGGTGAGGGAGGAGGATGTACCTAAGACTGCATTTCGTACGAGGTACGGACATTATGAGTTTCTAGTTATGCCATTTGGTTTGACCAATGTGCCAGCAACTTTCATGGATCTGATGAATAGAGTGTGTAGTCCGTTTTTAGATAAGTGTGTCATAGTCTTTATAGATGATATACTGATCTATTCACGTTCCAAAGAAGATCATGAAACTCATTTGAGAGCGATTTTAGAATTGCTTAAACGCGAGAAATTGTACGCCAAGTTCTCGAAATGTAAATTTTGGCTGAAAGAAGTTCAGTTTCTAGGTCACGTGGTGTCGAAAGATGGGATTAAGGTTGATCCGGCTAAGATTGAAGCCATTAAAGGGTGGGAAGCACCGAAAACACCTTCAGAAGTAAGAAGTTTTCTAGGATTGGCGGGTTATTATACAAAGTTCATCCATGACTTTTCGAGGATAACCACGCCACTAACAGCGTTAACTAAAAAGAATGTCAAGTTTGTATGGGCGGAGGCTCAGAAAGAAGCGTTCGGTATATTGAAGGAGAGTTTAAGTAGTGCTCCTGTCTTGTCTCTACCCAACGGAACGGAAGGATTCGTAATTTATAGCGGTGCTTCAAAGTTGGGTCTGGGATGTGTGTTAATGCAAGAAGGCAAGGTGATTGCTTACGCATCTCGTCAGTTGAAAGAACATGAAAAGAATTACCCGGCGCATGATTTAGAGTTGGCGGCGGTAGTCTTTGCTTTGAAAATTTGGAGGCATTACCTGTATGGGATCAAGTGTCAGATTTACACAGATCACAAGAGCCTTCAATATCTTTTCAATCAAAAGGAGCTTAATATGAGGCAGCGTAGGTGGATGGAGCTGTTAAGCGATTACGACTGTGATATTCTGTACCATCCAGGCAAGGCCAATGTGGTAGCAGATGCTATAAGTCGTAAGGAGCATGGAGAAATAACAGAAGTTGTGGCTTATCGCGTTGATGTTGTTTCTAATTTCTTAGAAGAAGTTATAAAGTATCAAGAAGAAGCAGCGCCAAAGGAAAATTTGAAAAGTGAAAGAATAGTAGGAATTGTTAACTCGTTAGTAGTTGACAATCGCGGAGTAAAGTGTTTCAATAATAGAGTATGGATTCCAAAGACAGGAGATCTGAGGCATAAATTGTTGGAAGAAGCGCATAGATCCCGTTACTCAGTACATTCGGGAACCAACAAGATGTATAGAGATCTGAAACAAAGCTATTGGTGGCCAGGTTTAAAGAAAGATATTGCTCACTTTGTTGAACGATGTCTGACATGTTTGAAAGTTAAAGCTGAGCATCAGAGACCTTATGGGGAGCTTCAGTCGTTAGAAATTCCAGTTTGGAAGTGGGACGAGATTATGATGGATCTTGTTACTGGGTTACCGCGATCACCTAAGGGGCATGATGCTATTTGGGTGATAGTGGATAGACTCACAAGTCAGCTCACTTCCTACCGATCAAGGAGACGTACTCATTAGAGAAATTGGCTCGATTGTATATCGACGAAATAGTAACCAGACATGGAGTACCGTCGTCCATTGTGTCCGACAGGGATGCTCGTTTTACATCAGTTTTCTGGAGAAGTTTGCAAAGGGAATTAGGCTCTCAACTTAAGCTGAGTACGACCTATCATCCGCAAACTGATGGCCAGAGTGAGAGAACTACTCAGACATTGGAAGATATGCTTCGGGCATGTGTTATTGATTTTAAAGGTTCGTGGGTAATTCATTTGCCGTTGATTGAATTTTCCTACAACAATAGTTATCATGCTAGCATACAAGCGGCCCGTTCGAAGCACTGTATGGTCGTAAATGTAGAACACCTTTATGTTGGAATGAGGTGGGTGAACGACAGCTAGTGGGACCAGAAATTGTACAGGTGACAGCTGATAAAGTCGACCAAATTCGAGCAAGATTAAAGATTGCTCAAGATCGTCAGAAAATGTATGCTGATAAGCGAAGGAAACCGATAGAGTTTCAGATAGGAGACAAGGTAATGTTGAAAGTTTCGCCCTGGAAAGGGGTAGTCAGATTTGGAAAGAAAGGAAAGTTGAGACCAAGGTTTGTTGGACCATTTATCATCACGGGACGTGTTGGTGAAGTGGCCTACGAACTTGATTTACCAGAAAGTTTGCGTGGGATTCATCCCACATTTCATGTGTCAAATCTGAAGAAGTGTTTAGCAGAATCAGATGTAATAGTTCCCTTAGAAGATATTCAGGTAGATGAAAAATTAAGTTATATTGAGGAGCCCGTAGCAATTACGGACCTCAAAGTAAAGAAGTTGAGAAACAAGGAGATTCGATTAGTGAAAGTTCAGTGGAAATTTCACCAAGGACAAGAGTCCACGTGGGAAGTAGAGGCAGATATGAAATTTCAGTATCCCCATTTGTTTAGCGATAGAATTCCGTCCCCGGAATTCTCTTAAGCGGGGAAGATTGTAATATCCGGATCCGAAATTTTTATTAATTTTGGAAGTTGGGTGAAAAGTGAAGCGAGACCCAAAGTACGGGGGGGTTATTTGAAACTTTGGTTTTATATAACCTAAACCTCAGATATTTGATATCATATCATACTGTATTGTTTGTGTAAATCGACTTAGAGAGAAAAAGAGCAGAGCTTGAGCAGAAGAGTAAACAGAGAAAGGTTGTGAAGGATCGTTCAGTTTTTGTCAAATAAATGTATGATTCTAATTTAATACTTCTATCTGCATGTATTAGTCGGTAAATAGTCTTGTTATTCAAGCTTTTAACCGTGTATTTGATCGATTCAATGATCTGAAGTTTTATGGGTTCAGACTTTTGAGTCGTCGACTTTGTATGAACTTCGACCGGGAAGAAGGTGTTGATCGGTAAAGTTATTGACCGGTATAACTCTTCGACCGGTATAGAGTTTAGTGTGTTGATCGGTCCATCGACCGGTGTAATCGACCGATAAAGTGTAATGGACCTGAACCCAGTGTGACCGATATAATGTCGACCGGGACCAAGGTCGACCGGTATGTTGTTTGACCGGTAGGTTGTAAGGACCGGTAAAGGTATCGGTCGACCGGTAAAGTGTAGTCGACCGATAAAGTTGTTGACCGGTATATTGTTGTTGACCGATATGTTGTTGTTGACCGGTATAGTGGCTCGACCGGTGTAGTGAACCGACCGGTGTTTACTAGTGTATGTATTCAACCGGTATTTTGTTAATCGGTCCTAAGAGGTATCGATCAGAGTGGTCTCGACCGAGATAATAGCAGTAGATTGTATTTGATGAGTTTATAGAAAGAAAGAGTGTTAGTTGCAAGTTAGCTTACCTTTACTTTTAATACCATCGTAGGTGGTGTTAATCGGTAGAAGTCAGAGTTTAATCAAGAAGAATCAGAGGTGAGTCTTTCAAACTAAATCTTTTATGATTTTAGCAGTTATTTGATAAATGTGGGTTTTATATACTGCGCATTTATAGTCTTGCAAGTTATGCAGAATTATTGCAAAAGATTGATTTAATCAGTTTGGCATGTTTATGCTCAGTTTATATAAACTTGTTTTATATATAGTTTGGATTAGGTGTATGCATACATTTGAGTCAGAAGTCTGACCTAAGTCGGGAAGTGTGACCCGCCTGTTCGTACCGGGGAGTGTGACCCGTTTATGCCATTGGGGTGTGTCCCTAAAATAAGGCAGTGCGAGACAGACATACCGTCTTTGACGGAAATGTTGGTCAGTAGCTTAAGGTACGCTTGTGAAGCGTAAAAAGTGGTCAATGATGGCCAGTAGATTGAGTTGCCTGCGAAGCGTAAAGTATTTTAACTTTTGATTAAAAGAGCAGGTTATGTTTTTGAGATATAAAGCTTTGTTTAAATGTTTTAATTAATATTTGAACTGTTGCAGTAGTGATTGGAGGGGACTCACTAGACCATTGGTCTAACCCTCGCTATTTCAAAATTTTAATCCTGTTTCAGGTTATCGAAAGGTAGCAGGTACAGATAAGGGTAAGGAGAAGATGTAAGCTATTTCCAGGAGATAGAAGACTTCTTGCAATAGTTTATACTTTTTGAACTCAGTTGTGTAATAAGTGATAGTTGTAAATCTTGTACTATGAAATGTAAGCCTTGGGCAGTATTTAGACAGAAATGTTATTTTATTATAAATGTTCAGGTTGTTACACTCGTGGCACGCCTTGGCCCAATATGCGGTTTCTGTAACGCTATATATAGTTTTCTTTTTTACCTTTTTAGTATCTTACTTTGTTTTTAGTATATAACCTAGCTTAAATTGTTTTAAATCATTGAGTAATAATAGAAAACATATGTGTATATATTATTATATACATGATACACAAATTTGAAACCATAAGTCACACATTACAAAACATTGTAGTCATGTTGTAACTCCTAAGGCTCGAGTGTTAACCTTGCTGTCACACCTCAAGTCATTTAAAACTTTCAATGCATTATATCTTTTAAAGTGATATTTAAAAACCAAAATAAAATAAATTAAATGCATTATGTTTGTCAATCAAGCAAACTCCACCCTGGCCAAATGTTTCATTAACGATGTGATGTGAGTTAAAGCAGATGACAACTATAAGAATATATTTACATTAAGTATAAGGAGAGGATGGAAGAGATTATAATCAATAACCAACATGAAAATGTGAAGGTTAAAAACATAGGAATACGAAACATATTGAATTGTTTTTTTTTTTGAAAGGGTATCCTGGGCCTATGGTCCAGACTAATCCCTGGCAATTAGGGTCTATGGCCCAGCTGCTAAAGCGTGCAGCCCTGAGTTTATCCTCAGTGGCCACAAGTGTTGCTAGTGGGGCTCGAATCCGGGTTAAGCACTATGAACTCCCCAAGCCTTTACCACCACACCACAACCCTTGTGGTTAACATATTGACATATTGAATTGTTCATCAACCATCGAAAGGTAATCAATATTTTTAAACAATAATGACAACTCAATATACTCTTTATCAAATGTGTTTGAGTACTTTTCAAGTTTTTAAATATAAGAAATATATATTTTTTTTAGCATAGTACGAATATCTTTTCTATCGACTTATATTTAATATTTTAATACTTTTACTTTTAGAAAACTAAAAAAAATAATAATAAAGAATAATTAAAAAAAAAAAAATTATTTCCATATTAAGTTTCGTATTGAAATCAAAGATATGATGAGTGGTGTGAGGGAGGATAAATTGACATTGTCATCTCCACACGCGATCATATCCATCCATCCTCTTTCGTTTCCAAATTATTTAATTTAATTTTAAATTAATTTAATCCGTTTTTATTTTCTTCTTCTTCTTCTTGTTCTTGACCTTTATAAATGTCTCCACGCACGCGTTAGTTGTTCACCGCCAAAACAAAACACTCTTGGACCGATTCATGTGATGATGAAGCCGATTTCCGTTTTGTTTCTGTTGTTTACTACTACATGCATATTGTTGAGGTCGGAATCTACAAGCAGAGCTGATTTCCCACATGGATTTACATTTGGAACTGCTTCCTCTGCTTACCAGGTTTAATTCTTTATTTCAATCCATCATCTTATACATATACAACTACAAGAGAGATGAAGATGAAGATGAAGATGATGTTTATTTTATGGTTATGGCGGCAGTTTGAAGGGGCAGTTGACGAAGGAAATAAAGGAGATAGCATATGGGATACCTTCTCAAGGCTACCTGGTAAATTATATATTCATTCATCCATCCTAAATAATTATTTATTATATGTATGGTGATGATGATCCCACCTGTACTGTAATTATATGAATGAACAGGAAGGATATTGGACTTTAGCAATGCGGACCTGGCTGTTGATCAATATCATCGCTTCAAGGTTTGTTTAACTTTCTTCAATTATAAGCAACCATACCTGCAGTCAACTTCATTCTACTCCTTAATTCAAGATTCAGATTCCTTTTGCTTTATCATGTCTACAAGCAAAGCAAAGCAAAGCAACCTAACCAAATTAATATATACTAAATAATATCTTCAGACAGATATTGAATTGATGAAGAACCTGGGAATGGATGCTTATAGATTTTCAATATCATGGTCAAGAATATTTCCAAGTAAATTAATGTTATGGTATACTATCCTTATATATCCCTTTCTTTGAAAGTGGCAGACTGAAATCTAATTTGATGGCAACAGATGGAACAGGCAAACCAAATCCACAAGGAATCAGATACTACAACAGACTCATTGATTCTTTATTGGAGAAAGGTCATATATTCTTTCTTTATTTCAATTTGATTTTGCCTAAAAGAAAAAACAGTATCTGATCCTGCTCAAGGTATTCTTCTATCAGGAATTCAGCCCTATGTAACTCTCTATCACTGGGATCTTCCACAGATGCTTCAAGACAGATATGATGGATGGTTGAACACCCAGATAATGTAATTAATTAATCTTTATAGATATGTGAATACTACTAATTAAATAGCAAGCAAGGCTTACAGACTATATATATATGTATATTTGGTTTGCAGAGAGGACTTTGAGTATTATGCTTTTACCTGTTTTGAAGCATTTGGGGATAGGGTGAAACATTGGATCACTTTCAATGAGCCTCATGGTTTTGCAATTCAAGGCTACGATTATGGTATTCAAGCGCCAGGGAGGTGCTCCTTTCTCTTCCATTTGTTATGTAACAAGGGAAAGTCATCCGATGAACCATACATTGTAGCTCACAACATTCTCTTATCTCATGCTACTGTTTATCATGGCTACCAACACCATTTTAAGGTATCCATCTCTTCATTCCCTAGTAGGAAGGAAGGAACAATCAATCTTTCTCTCCCTAATTGCTTTGTGGATGCTCCAGGAAAAGCAAGGAGGTCTAGTTGGAATATCGTTAGATATCAAATGGTATGAACCTTTCTCAGACTCTAAGGAAGATCGAGATGCTGCAACCCGAGCAATGGATTTTGAACTTGGCTGGTAATACTTGAGTCGTAATGTTTCATAAGAGATTTGTTATTTTGGGGGTAAAACCAATCTCAAAGCAGATGAAAGTGAATCAGGTTTCTTGATCCTCTTTTTCTTGGAAGCTATCCTCCTTCTATGCAAATGCAAGTAGGCAACAGACTACCTGAAATCAGCCCTGAGGTTTCAGAATTTATCATGGGATCCTTGGACTTTGTTGGCATCAACCATTACACCTCTTTATATGCCAAAAATGACAGAACTGGAATCCGAAAATTCATACTGCGGGATGCTTCCACTGACGCTGCTGTTATTACATCTTGTAAGTAAAGATTCAAATTCCCAAATCATATGTAACAAATTTTGGATTTTTACTGATTCATGTTTGTTCATGTAGCTTCTAGAAATGGAGAATCGATTGGAGAAAAAGTAAGTCAGCATCTGTTTGAAGAATCTTGATGTTGAAATTAATTATACAATGACAAGAAAATTCCAACATCACTTGCAGGCTGCTTCAAGTTGGCTACGCATAGTGCCATGGGGTTTAAGAAAGTTAGCAGTATATATAAAAGAAAAATACGGGAACCCACCAGTGATCATCACAGAAAATGGTAATTCAAAGACTCATATATTTCATTTAACTTGAGTTGATGATGATGGAGCTCGAATCATGCGTGCAGGTATGGATGACCCAAACAAAGCTCACATAGATTTAGACGAGGCCCTGCAGGATGACAAGAGGATAAGTTACCACAGAGACTATTTGTCGAACCTATCAGCTGCTATTAGGTACAAACTTTGTCAATGGAATCAATTTGGATGTCGATTGATGATGATGATGATGATAATAATAATAATAATAATAATAATAATAATAATAATAATAATAATAATAATAATGCAGGGAAGATGGATGCGATGTGCGTGGTTATTTTGTGTGGTCGCTGCTTGACAACTGGGAATGGAACTATGGGTATACGGTTCGATTTGGACTGTATTATGTGGACTACAAGAAGAATCTGACAAGAATCCCAAAGTCTTCTGTCAACTGGTTCAAAGGCGTTCTGAGATCATTACCCATAAAACATCATCCTGTTGCATGATGAATATGCCATGTTAGCTGTTGTGAATATAAAAGAATTGGTTCTTGTTATTATATGAAATGATATTTAGTATTATTGGTTACGAGGATGAACAAAACAAATGTAAACAAGGAATTCAAACCCATAATCAACCAAGAATTATAACATGAATGAAACACTAAACAGAAACCAAACACAAAGAAACCTTGATTGAATTCCAAATCACACAAGGCCAGATCCAAATAAATGTTTTGAACCAAGTAAAAAACATATCAACATAAAGCAAGATGTGATTATTGAATCCATGTCAACATTACGCTAAAGCCGTTTCGACAAATAACATTAAGCACGTTTAAGAACCACCACCGTGATAACCATGATTGCCAATCCCATAAGAGTTGCTCCAATCGTGGTTTTCTCCACAGATATTCCATCATCGTCCTTTGTTGAACCACCAAAAAGGGACTGGAAGGTATCAGATAAGCTGGTCATCATATCGACCACTGTAACAGTGATTTTCTGCTTGATGTCCTCCACATAATCCATGAAACCCTTCCCTCCAGATGCAGATTTGGATTCTGAACTCTCCTCATTTACTTGTGGGGAAACAACACCTGCAGAAATATAATTTTACTTATGGAATGGAAGAAGAAGAAGAAGAGGGGGGGTTGGTTAATCAATCAAGTTGAATCATGGTAACAAACTGGTCTTGTGGGTCTGCAAGAAATCCACGAGCGCCTCATTTTTCAGAACAGCATTCCACACATTTGGATCAGAAGCAATTGAAGCCACAACATTCTGGTTGGTAAGAACAAAAACAAGAAATGAGAAAATCGAATCAATACAATATACATAACAAAAATGGTTCATCATCTTAGCTTAGATTTCCAACTCCCATCCTTTATTTATTTATTTATCTATCTGACTGAGTTTGTTGTTTATGGATAATTCCATCCTTGTTTTGGGTACAGTGGCTTGTAGTGGAACAAGACGGAAATCCTTGAGGACAGATATGGAATAAATTTATGGACAAGCAAGCAAGCTAATCAATCAAATTATATGATAAGCCATTAATTACCACCAGAAGTGAGGTGGAAGAAGATCCATCCAGAGTGTTGTGTTTTACATCAAAAAATTAGACTGAGGTGGAAGAAAATAAACAAAAAACACTTGAACAAGTCTCTCTGTGATAGGTAGGTAACATCGTTCCAAGTACAGCAGATTAGATTACCAATGGCAAGAAAATAAATGTTTGAATTGAGAAGGAAGAGCAAAAAGAAAGAAAGCAAACATATATATATATATATACCTGAGCCTCAGCATTTTCATGAAGAAGCCTAAAAGCTTGAATTGTATGCTTTGATGTTAAGGAAGTTTCAGTAACAAGATAAGGTTTAGTCTCCAAATCAAATAGATGCAACGGCTGTTGTTGTTCATTACAAGACAGATAAGCCCTGGAGCATACATAAAAACAAGAAACTAGTAAATGGCTGGCATACATAAATAAAGATAGATACTATTATTGTTTGTTGCAAACAAAGGGACTATCTATCTAGTGGGGTTTGAAGCTCACATAACATGAATAATGATTTATTAATGTTTAATTCTATCAAAAGATATCCAGTCAGAAAGCAAAAAAGAAAAGGGTAGTGTAGTGTAGAGAAGAGAAGAGTATTAAAAAAGCAGAAAGACGATTACTTGTCAAGAACATCGTTGAGATCAGAGGTGGCTTGTTTGGCCTCTTGAATAGTGGGAGCACCACCAAACACCAGCCTAGGTATCGGCTCCTCGTCTGCAAATTCCCAATCACCAGCATCATAGGGATAAGGCTGCTTCTCTACCGGTGAATTCGTCTTATTAGCGATGCCCAGTTTCACATCATCTGAAGAAGAAGAAGAAGAAGAAGAAACGACAGACGCGACGACGGAACGACGAGCGGCGGAAATTTCACCACCACGGTTCAAGAGCCCTAACCCAGCAACCTTCGCTGCCGCTCTCATGGCTACTCCACCACCCATAATTGATGATTCTTGTAAAGCGTTTCACTTTCACTTTTTTATTACGGATAGGTCGGAAGGAAGGTAGTGTCTAATCTAATCTTAATACTTACGGAGGAAGTAAACTATATAAATGACCGACTCCGTCCCTCGGAAAAGTTTGAAAAAACCCAATAAATTATCTGATTTTTAATGGTCAAGTCCTTGAAGTATTTTTTCAAATGATTAAACTCTTAAACTTTCTAAAACCGGTTAAATACATCCTTGTAACCTGTAAAAACAGGTTAATATGATAAAAATTTAAGAAAAGTCTATAAAAACTCAACAAACCATCTGATTTTGAATGATTAAGTCCCTGAATTTTTTTAGCAAATAAATCTCTAATTTTTTTTTTCCTAAATCTTATTACCAAATAAATTCTTGAACTTTTTTTGAAGAAATTAATTCCAAACTTTTTTTAAGAAACAAAATCATGAACTTAATTTTAAACCAATAAATCCAATTTTTTTTCTGCATGAACAGAAAAATATATACAAATCCACTCACTGACAATAAAGCCATGAACAATTAAAGAGAGAAAACATATATCGTTTTTATTACTAATTCAAAAGTTATGCCTAAAATATAAATAGATACATACAAAAATTATATTCATCCTTTCACTAAATATACCAAAAAAACCGTCAATCATTTCATAAAATGTACCAAAAAACACATATTTTTTCACGAAATATACCAAAAAACGTTCATCCCTTCACAAATATATAAAAGAATGCCCTATATGTTTATCCTTCTAACATGAATATATTAAAAGTTAACTCATTTGTAATAACAAAATAATGTTTAATTTAAAGTAATAGTCTAATCAACCGTTTGACTTTAATGTATACCATTAACTAAGGGGTCGTTTACCCAAACATTTACCCGGTAAGTGTTTACCGGTAAAAATCGACACCCTAACTTATTTTATCGGGTAAGATTGTAGTCTATCAAAAAGCTATCGCGTGCAACAATTTACCCGGTAAGCGCTTACCGGATAAGAGTCATCACCTCCACTTACTGGGTAAGACTCTCCATCCTTATATCGTTTTTACCAGGTATGATTCTCAGCCTTTGCGATGTTCATCCGGTAAGGTAAACGAGTCAGTAAGCACCTACCAGAGTTTTTTTTTTGGTATATTTGTGAACGGATTGAAGTTTTTTTTTGGTATATTTTGTGAAAGGATTGACGTTTTTTTGTTATATATTTTGTGAAAGGATTGACGTTTTTTTGTTATATATTTTGTGAAAGAATGAGAATATTTTTTGTACAATTATACGTATCTATTTAATATTTATGTTTTAGACTTTTAGGCATAAATTTTGAATGATTCGGAATTAGTAAATAAAATGTATATATTTTTTTCTCTCTTTAATTGGTTCATTTTGCTATATTGTCGGTGAGAGGAATTATATATACTATTTTTGTTCATGCAAAAAAAAAATGTATTTGTTCAAATTTAAGTTCATGATTTTGTTTCTTCAAAAAAAGTTTGGGATTTATTTGTTTAAAAAAGTTCAATAATTTATTTGGTAAAACATTCAAGGAAAACGTTTAGAGATTTATTTGTTAAAAAAAATTCAGGGACTTAAATATTCAAAATCAGATAGTTTGTTGGATTTCTTTAGACTTTTCCCAAATTTTTATTACATTAACCTGTTTTTACAGGTTACAAGGATGTATTTAACCGATTTAGAAAGTTTAAGGGTTTTATCATTCAAAAAAAATAGTTTAGGGACTTAATCATTCAAAATCAGATAGCTTATTAGGTTTTTTCAGACTTTTCCTGATCACGATATGATATGTTTGAATCCTTTTATTGGAAAAAGGTCTTCTCATTCTAAAATTTCATGCTTTGTTTTGGGCCATCCGTAGATTTTTCTATAATTTCTCTCTCTCTCTCTCTCTCATAATAGAGAATTCAAAGTTAATTTAAAAAAATATATATTTATTTCTAAAAGATTATTTATTTTAAATTTTTTATTATTAAATTTTTTTATAATTTTATCATGTCAATATATTTTTTAAAAATTATATAAAATAATAATCTTATTGATAATAATGAAATAAAAAATAATAAATTCTCTCTCTTTACATTGAGTTTTATATTAATATTTTTTTGAAGGGACAACATTAAATGATTTTTTAGGCTACGTTTGGTACATGAGACATGACATGACAGGATGAGACAAAACTCATTGTCCCACGTTTGACATGACATGAGACAAGACAAAAATTCAATATCTCACATTTGGCGTAACATAAGACATGGTGGGATAGGGATGGGACAAATATGGTTTATTTTTGTTCCACTAAAGTAGGTGGAATAACATGAGACAAGAGTAAGACACAAACTAAAAATTACATATTTATCCTCGTTTAATATATAACCCTAATATGGTATTTGTTTTTATGGTCATCACCATCCATCGTCACCACCGCCACCATTGGCAGCTACTGGTAGCCATCGCCAACCACTGTCGGCCACCTCCACCTCTTTCTCCACAATAACAACCTCCTCCAAGTACTAAAATACAATCTTATATCCAATCACTCGCAAGCCGAAGCCCAATAGATCTAGCATGTCCATCATGCTTAGACTAATGTAAAAGCTTCGTGAATGGATCTGCCAGATTCTGATCTGTGTGAACTTTGAGAATACACACATCTCCTCTTAAGACTATTTCGCGAATGTAGTGGAATCTTCTGAGGATATGCTTAGTGTTGTGATGTAATCTAGGTTCTTTAGCTTGTGCAATGGCACCAGCATTATCACAAAAGATCTCTATAGGGTCCTCAATGCTTGGAACCACTCCTAGATCAACAATGAACTTTTTCATCCAAGCAGCTTCTTGTGTTGCTTCTGAGGCAACAATGTATTCAACTTCTGTAGTAGATTGTGCAACTACCTTTTGCTTGTAACTTTTCCAAGTTATCGCTCCACCGTTCATAATGAAATCCATAGGACTAGCTAATTTAAGTAAAACAACAAAATCTTTTAAGTTTAATAATTCATTATTTTGAATTATATTACATATTTTCATCTCCCTAATTATTAATAAGATATACTTCTCTCTTTTTTTTTGTCTCCAATAAAGATATTTTATAAATCTTCAAAACATCTTCTTTTCAATGATATCTATATTTGATATTAAAATCTTAACTTTTGTTTACGACATAAATATATCTATACCGGACAAAATATCTTAAATTATCGATCGGATACCAACACTGTTGTAATATCATCATGCTTAACATTTATTCGCTTAAAGATTTAAGATATCTGAATAGATATAATTTTATCATTATTATAATAGTGAAAACAGGATGTTACAATCAACATGTACTGCTTTATTGTGTAGTCTCATGATCTACACTTTAGCATCAAGGCTAGTTTCTGCTTTCACTTTGTATTTTCTTTTTTTCTAATGTTCGACATGTATTTTCTTCTCAATTGTAGTCTCATGATTCTAGTTTTAGTATATATTTTTTTAGTATCAAGGCTAATTTGTATTTTCTGTTTTGGTTGTCCATTGTTGAGTTATGTTTCCATTGACATGTAATTTTGATAAATAAAAGATTGTACAAACACATAATTTGTTAAAGATACAGTGTTGAGCCATAACTTGTCATTTTTTAATTACTTTTATCCTTGCCTCTTCTCTTCTTTCTCTTGGAGGGTATCGTCCTCCACTAAATGGGATTCCTCTATGACTTCCTGTAAGGTGTCTACCCGGGTATTCCTCACGCCCGTCTTCATCTCCGTCGACAAACCCCTCAAATAGGCCTTTATTTTTTAATTTTCATCGGTCGCTAAATGCTCAACCAGACTAAGCTTCTCCATGAATTGTTTGGAATAGTCGGCGATCGACATCCTACCCTTTTTCAGGTTCCGGAACTCTTCTTCTATCTTGTCAAGCGCCCTCTCGTTGCAGTATTTCTCTATGATATTTTTTTTGAAGATTGGCCAAGTGAGCTTGGCCAAAACCTCTGGTGTAAGCGCCTTCCGGGTCACGTTCCACCAACTCAACGCATCCCTCTTAGTAGTTGGGATGCAAACTTGACCCTTTGCGAGTCTCCGCATTCACTTGACTCGAATGCCATCTCTACATCTTGTATCCAGTTCATGCACGCCAATGGACTAGTTGTTCCGGTGAATTCCGGAGATCGACTGCATAAAAAGGATTTAAAAGAACAACCCCCTTCTTTCTTCTTTTCTGCTCTAGTCACATGTTCCTCCGTTCCTATCGCATTGTCGACACCACCCGATCCAATCAGCGCATTGTCTCCCACCGTTTCATTCCTCCGGTTGCTAGTATCCCGATCTTCTAACATCTTCATGAATCTTTCGTCTCGTTTGTCCATAGTGGAGTTCATCATTTGCATGATGCTTGCAAGCAAGACTGACTAGGGACCCGCTTCCTGGATGACCGGGTTTTCGGTCTCGCGATTTACTTGGGGAACTTGATCCACAACCCCCTCCAACAAGATGGTTCCTTGAGGAACGGTTGGACCACCCGTTGGATTTGCTCTCCTTGCCGTCTCCGGAGCTGTGACACTCGCATCATTGCCCTCCTCGGGTACTACCGTTCGATTCCTTATGTTTACCATCGTGAACTGTCACACATGATAAGAATCATACTAGTTAATTCTTTAAAAGATAAGCGGTTTAATACGTACTACTACGAGATTAATCATCATAATAACAATATCAAGAATGCTCACGTAATCATAAATTCAGAACAACGCTGTCCAAGTGAGATTATGAACATATTTTACATAAGAATCCTCGTTGTCATCATCATGACTTTCAATCAATGCATTTCCGAAATCTTAGTACTCTCCCCACCTAAAGGTTCTACCCAAATGGACAGTGATACTATAGGCACATACAGTTTAAGTCTAGGTATTCCAGAGTCGACACCTAGTTCACTTAAACTAGAGCTCTGATATCAACTTGTAACACCCCAAAAATTGGGATAACAAAAATTTCTGGAAAAGGACATTTGGTATTAAAATTAATGCCATAGCACGGGCTCGTCCCAAAAGGGGAAACAATAAACACCTGTTAATTACAAGTTTGTAATGAATAAGCAATGAGGGAAAAACAACCCTCTAATCTAAATCCTATCTAGGAAAAAGATTAACTCAAGTTGTTTGTGTAACACCCTAAAAATAGGGATAACAAAAATCCGGAAAACGGACATGAGGTATGCTAAAATTGCCATAGCAAGAGCCTCCCAAAAATGGGGAATATATATATAAATAACATGTTTAATCATAATTGTAATTAGACGGACGATTAACAACAACCAACTAATCTAATTTCTACGTTTAGAAAAGAGATTACAAAAAGGGTTGTCATCTATAGACTCAATCTAATTAAAAAACTCTTGCTGTTGGGTCATGGCCGAAGTCATGGCCAACTGTTTTTGGGCCAAAGCCGTATTCATGGCCAACATAATGCTATCTCGAAGCCTAGTCTCCATGGTAACTTCCTCCATGATGGCGTCATCTGTGTTGAGGTTCCGGCGCGGAATGTGCTCAGGCCCTCCTGCCAAGATTCTGGGTATAGGAATGTCATCGGAGGTTGCCCCCACCAGGGGTCGTACTACTGCAGATTCCACTTCTGGTTGCCCTTCTGGCATGTCCGGTAATCTACTTCGAGTGTTTACCATTTAAATCTGTCATGCACGTACGAGAAATAGATTGAGAAAAGGCTAAGCGAGTTGAACTCATTGTACGTACTACTACTTTCATCAATTATCATAATAATAGTAAACCAAGTATGCTCACGTAACAATGCATTCATAATAGCAGTAGCTAAGTGAAATTATGAACGAACCATACACAAGTATTCTTGTCACCATCATCACAACTTTCAATTGCGGTAATTCCGTAATCCTAACGCTCTCCCCACCTAGGATTCCTACCCCAAGTGGACAGTGAAGTCATAAAGTCTAAAGCTTAAGTCTATATATGCTAAACAATACCTAGTTCACTTAAACTAAGGCTCTGATACCAACTTGTAACACCCTAAAAATAGGGATAACAAAAATCCGGAAAACGGACATGAGGTATGCTAAAATTGCCATAGCAAGAGCCTCCCAAAAATAGGGAATATATATATAAATAACCTGTTTAATCACAATTGTAATTTGACGGACAATTAACAACAACCAACTAATCTAATTTCTACATCTAAAAAAGAGATTACAAAAAGGGTTATCATCTATAGACTCAAACTGTCTATATCCAAAAGTGTAACGCGTCCATGTGCAATCCCCCAAGCTCTCACCCCAAAGCAACTAAACCTGCTTAAGACTGCCGCCGCTAGAACCTGAGATACACATCGACACCAAACAAGTGTTAGGCCAAAAAGCCTAGTGAGTTGAACAATAATAAGCATGCATGAACATATACAATTCTTATCAGCAGTTAACCAGTGTTCAATATATGTGGAGTCATTAGGGGAGACCCAAAGCACCAATCAAGTCCCACCCAAGAGTCGATATACCTTGATGCCCTTAACAAGGAACACCCCAAAGGCCCGGCCCACCCGAAGACTATCGCTAAGAAAATTCCCCGAGTGGCGGAGGTCTAGGCACATACCATCACAGTGGCGCCCAAGACTATATCCTCCTAGTGTACTGACTTGGTTCGTCCACATAACATTTATAAGGGGTCCTTTAGGTATATTTCAACCCACATAATTCAATACCAACTACGGGTATAATATTACCACCTTATCCTCGTGATGTCTAACAAAAGACCCATAATAAATCATGCTCATCATGCATATAAACATATCACCAAAATGGTGTCCCAACTAGAATAATCATAATACCCATATATGCATACATTTAACCTATCATGGTACCCACATGGTGTATCTAAGAGACAAATCCCAAATAATGCTACATATACGATAATCATGGCAAATCATCCATGTATATACATCTTCCAACTATTTTCATGAAGAAATTCCCAAACATTTGAACATATAGAGATAAAGTAACAAATAAGAGATTATGATGTGTATCTAGTTTTAACAAAGGTTTAGTAAACTCACAATCTAGGTTTTGAACCCAAAACCTAGAAAATATGGAAACCCTAGAAGTTGGAGAAGATGAGACTTGAAAGTGAGAAATGAGAATCTTGAAGAACACTTCAAAGGGGACACTTGGATGAAGCTTGATGACCACTTAATGCTCCCAACAACCCAAAACCCTAGAATTGAATGAGGTAGGTGATGAAACCCTAAAAATTGCCTCTAAGAAGAGCTCTCCCGTTTTTGTAAAGTGTTAATGTGAGAAATAAGACTGCCAAAGCGTTTTTAAAACAACCAGACCACGCGGGCGATTATGCCCGGCGATAGTGCCATGGGCACTATCGCTTGTCACAATCGCGGAGTTCCCCACCACTACGGTACAAGCCCGACGAGTATGCCTGGCGATAGTGACAATGTCACTATCGCGGTGGCACTATCGCGAGCCTCCTCCCACTCTCGGTACAATCCTGGCGATTGTGCCCGGCGATAGTGACAATGTCACTATCGCTATGGCACTATCGCGCCAAGCTCATCCCAACCCGAAAACTTAGCAAATTTCGAAAATGAGCGCGAGGCCTAAACACATGAAATTATTATATAAATCAGATAGCATCCTAGTCCCATAATAATTATCATATGCCTATATAAAACTCATATTTTCAGATAAACACAATTAAAGTATTAGGGAACAAATACTTACCTTATAAATTTACGGATGTTACAGTTTGTAACACCCATTTCTTTTTTTCATATGTGTTACTTAATCTAAAACAATTCTCCAAATTACTACAAAATAACGGCTAAATTAAAACCGTTTACAGCGGAAGACTTTAAAATAATAAATATGTAACTTAACTGCTAATCCGTCCCATACCGAATTGCGTTACCAATTTATCTACCATAGATGTCGCAACATAAATATTGAACTTAAATAAGCTAGGCAAGCCTCTATGTATGCCATTTTTCCCTCATCCAACCTGAAACCTTCAATCCCTGAGATGCATACTATAGTCAGCTTATAAAACTCAGTGAGTTCATGGTTTGCGTGAGTGAAATCATATCTTGCCACACATATCAAACATGCAGGCTTCGTATAAAATAACATTTATTTTCTGAAACATGCAACACCAAAATAAACGAGACCTCATAATCGTCTCCTCGAGTAAGGACTGATAAGTTGCAAGCATTCCCTGGGTGTGTACGGCTCACCTATAGCCAATAACCCATTACGGGGTCATGCTTCCATGTCACAGGCATTCCTTAGTGTGTACCGCTCACACAGAGCCAGTCACCCATTTCGGGGTCGTGCCTCCCCTTAAGTGTGACAAACCAAACCAACATCTCATATTCCAACAATGCACCATTTGTATCATATAAATCAACTGAAAATCCAATCATGCTAAATACGTTTAAAAACCGGAAAACAATTAGCATGCATGCTCCACAAAACTCCACATACATGTAAACATATACCAATGGCATTATTTAAATCATTATCATGCATAACATTCACTATAGAAATCATATAATGCTCAAAATAATTTGTACGTAGGTATGCATCCCAGTGTAAGTCTCATGAAGACTCACCTGATTACGCGTAGATCGGCTACTCATAGCTCTCATCTGAAAACCTACACATTTCATACCACTATGTCCAATTAACGACTTAATTTCTCCAAAGTTCAAATATGGTCAACCTGAACCGACCTAAAGTCAAACTTCATATCCAAGTGTCCTAGTATGCCTCAAACAACTCAATTTGACCCCATCGTTAAAATCCACGTAAGTCAAACTAGTCAAAAGTAAACCATTGGTCCATTCGGTCAACACCCGACCGACTTAAACAAAATTCCAAGTCTATAACTCAAAGACGTCCCAAAAACGTCAAATTGATCCTTTTATAATTATATAAAATATTCATTCCGCATTAAATCATCCCACTTGTTATTAAACCAAATTGACATTTTAATCCATTCTTAAACCACTTAAATTGCTAAATAAATAAATGATTTAATCTAACAACATCTTTAAAAATATTTCATAGAGTAATTAAATCACCAATTCCCAACTCTAGAACTATTCTAGATATTTTAATAAAGTCAAATATATATATAATACTTGAAATACCGGTTACCTTGTAGGGAGATATTGGTAATTTCACAAAATAAATAACGGGAATTGAGTCAAATATGCATTTATAAATCCAAAGAAAGTTGCCGAAAATTTTAAAGTGTTATTGTGGTATAAATCATATTTTGAAACTTCAACGACTATAATACAATTCTTTTGAAAATTTAAAATAAATAGTAATGATAAATTTCTATGGTTTCAATTAAATGAGGAAATAAAATTATTCCTAATTGAAACCTGCCATAACGTTGGATTTTTGTTTTAAAATAAAAACAAGAAATCTGAACATAAAATAATTATTGATCAACTTCAAAACAAGAAAAAGCATTAGCTTATTTGGTTGGGAGATGGGTTTTCAACTTTGAGGTCGTGGGTTCAAACCCGTCCTCATGCAAAATCTTTTTAATCCCAAAAAAATAACACACGGGTCAACCTGGACCCGGTCACAGCCCGCCAATTACACCCGTGGGTCACCCTCTTGACCCGGTCGCGACCCATCTACCAGCAGTCATGGCTGCTCGTATTCAGCCCTTTTCAAGCTTGACTTTGGCTATTTTTAGCTCTTTTTTCTTCATTCTTTTTACACCAATCTCTTGGTAATATTTTTACTAACATTTTGACATAAATAACTCAATTTTTTGTCAAGAAATGAAACTCATTTTCTTATTTAAAGTTTTGGTTTTTATTTAAAACCAAACAAACTTTAAACTTCAAAATTGACCCTTAAAACCCCAAATCTGAAACATAAAACTACTAAGTTTCGATCGGCCGTTTAAAAACGAAGCTATAGACATAAAAATCACAAGATTTGGTTGAGTATATTACCTCAAATCTTCAAAAATAACGAGAAACTCAATTTCGGCTTCCAACCTCCATTTCTCTCTCAATAAAAGATGGTTTTTCGATTTATCAGGATGAAAATGCTCCTCATTAAGTCCTTTACATTTATATCTATGATTTTTGGCTTATTAGTTGAATAAATCAGACCAAATCGCGAGTTCTAAGTTGCAAGGTCGTTTTCTCCAAACAGAGTTGTACTAATGGCAAAACAGGCCCCCAAACTTCTAAATATTTATACATTCGGCCCACGTGACTTTCTAGTTATTACATTCCAGCCCCTCCTGAAATAATACTTTACATCTTGAGCCTTAGAATGAATTAAATGATAGAAATAACCCCTCCCAACTCATATCTTCACATTTTTAGTCTCATCAAACATAAACTCTTTTCTTCACTTCTCATTTTCATTAAGTGAGATAATTCATCATTTTTCACGTTTTCCTTCACGTTTTCCAATAAAATAAAATGAACGATTTATTTTATTTTATTTTCGTTCTCTTTTTTTTCTTTTCATATTTATTTATTTTCCCCATTTTGGGGTGTCACATTGTTATCCAAACTCCAAAATGTGTCTTCTATAATTGGCGTCCCAAAATATTCCCAAACTCGCATCTAAGGTCAATTAAACCTCTTTGGCGGCCGCGCCGCTAGAACCTAAGATACACATCAAGGCAATCAAGTGTTAGGCCAAATGAGCCTAGTGAGTTCAACAATAATAATACGATCAATTAAACAGTTATAAACACAATATCCATACAGGAATCAATGGGGGAGACCCATCACACCAATGAGTTTCACCGCAAGTCAATGTACGTTGATGTTCATTCTCATGAGCAACATCCCGAAGGCCCGGCACATCTAAAGACTACCTCTCAGGCATTACTTCAAATGGCAGAGGTCTAGGTGCATACCATCATGGTGGCACCCTAAGACTACATCCTCCTAGTGCTTACTCATGGTTCATCAAATATATATAACAATATCCATCTCTATACATATTCCATATCAACAAGATACATGTATAAGACCTCACATAGTTCAATCCCATTTTAGGTCCAAAACCCTAAAATATGCAAGTTCACCAATAATATCCTTCCATCCCATGGTAACACACATTCATGACCAAAACATAGCCCATAATAACTTCATCAAAACCCACATCAAGAATATTAACCCAAAACTCCCATAAATCCCAAAAGTAGAATTTAGTCAAACTTATCAGGTGATCAAGATTAATACATAAACATAAAATAAGAGCAAGTAGCATGCTAAGATGTATATCTCATATGAAAAATGGTTGATAGAAACTCATTATCTAGGTTTTATAGAAAAACCCTAGAAACTTGCAAGAAACCCTAGAAGTGTGGATGGAGAAAGAAGATGATTTTGAGACTTGGGATCCTTGGTTGAAATCTTTGATTGAGGAAGCTTGATTCTTGCAATAATGTAGTGGATGATGGCTGGGATGCCTTTTAAATCGATTTTGGGGAGCAATAAGTGAGGAGAGAATTTGGAGAGAAAGTAGATGGGTGAAGTAAATGAAAATGGGGCTGAAATCCCCTTTTAATTCGTCAGGGCGTGCACGCGGTTCTTTGCGCGGTTTGACCCACGCGGTCATCCGCATTGGTCTCTGGATTTTTAGACGAGCAAAGCCTCGCGCGGTTCACGGCACGGCTTCACCCGCACGGTCATCCGCGCGGGGCACTGTTTTCACTGCTTTCTTCAATTCAACCAGAAATTAGGGTGTTACATTCCTCCCCACCTAGTAAGGATTTCGTCCCCGAAATCACGACTATTCAAAATAAATGGGGGTATCTCCTCTTCATGTCCTCTTCCGACTCCCACGTCACGTTTGTACCTCCGTGGTGTTTCCATTGAACCTTTACCATTGTTACTTCCTTATGTCGCAATTGCTTCGTCTTCGACTCCAAAATGGCTTCCGGCTCCTCAATACACCGGTTGCCATTGTCTACCCGGATTTTTGCCAATGGTATAACGCTTTCTTCTTCAGCCAATCACTTGCGAAGGTATCATACGTGAAATGTTGGGTGAATCCCATCCATTTCCGGTGGCAAGTCCAATCTGTAGGCTTGAAGTCCCCGAAATCACGACTATTCAAAATAAATGGGGGTATCTCCTCTTCATGTCCTCTTCTGACTCCCACGTCACGTTTATACCCCCGTGGTGTTTCCATTGAACCTTTACCATTGTTACTTTCTTATGTCGCAATTGCTTCGTCTTCGACTCCAAAATGGCTTCCGGCTCCTCAATACACCGGTTGCCGTTGTCTACCCGGATTTTTGCTAATGGTATAACGCTTTCTTCTTCAGCCAATCACTTGCGAAGGTATCATACGTGAAATGTTGGGTGAATCCCATCCATTTCCGGTGGCAAGTCCAATCTGTAGGCTTGAAGTCCAATCTTCTCTAATATCGTAAAGGGTCCAAGGAAACGGGGACTAAGTTTCCCGCGCTACCCAAAACGGATAATTCCCTTCCACAGCGATACTTTCAACATGACTCGCTCACCTACTTGGAATTCGATTGGTCTTCGCTTTTTGTCCTTGTAGCTTTTTGTCGATCTTGGGCCGCTTTCAAACTCTCTCGGATCTCTTTCACCTTATCCGCCGTGTTAGGGCTACTTTGTTAGTTAAATAGAAGTTCAGGGTAGATTATGAGAAGTTATTAAAGTTGTAAGCTTGTTGGGCCTTAAAGCCCATTAGCCAATTAGGCCTGTAAGCCTAAGTATATAAAGGCATTTCTAGTTCATTATTAGGGTTAAACAGTTTAGAAAGATAAGAGAAATTCATTATTCAGTTTTCTAGTCATTAGGTTTACATACCCTTATCAGAAATTCTCTCTGTAAACCTTAACCCTTTGAAGTATTATCAATCATATGACTAGTTGCTGTGGCCAATATTCTGTTCATCATTATTTATATTACTTGTGATTGCACTGCACTGGGATCCACAATTGGTATCAGAGCGGATAGGCAAAAAGGTTTGATCCAGTAAAAAAGGTTTGTCTGAAACCCTAAGATCAATTACTTGTGTTAATTGCTTTATTTGCTTGAATTGATTGTTAGTGTTTGCGTTATATGTTTATCTGATTTATTTGATTCTGCAAAGTTAAAAGTTTTTTTTGTTCGATCGATTGTTTATGGGAAATTAAAAGTTTATTTTTTTTCTTCGATCGAATCTGAGAAATTTTTTTTTCTTTGTTTGCTATCGGTCTTAGGGTTAGCCATTGTTTTTTATCGATTTTGTTGATTATATCGCTTCCGGTCAAATATTTTGGTTGATTATCTGGGGCTTTATTCGATCGAAGATCGAAGGTTCTGGGGTTGGCTTCGGTCGAATCCCAGAAATTCATCGGGTTCTTCGGTGGTTTCTTCGTGTTCTTCGGTCATTTGAGGTTAATCGATCTTATCTGTTTTTCTTGTGTTTATCGTTTAATTTGTCTTTCGACCTGAGCCCTTTGACCGAATACGTGTATCCCCGGTCTTGTCCTTCGACCGGATACATGTTCCTCCGGTCTTGTCCTTCGACCGGATACGTGTTCCTCCGGTCTTGTCCTTCGACCGGATACGTGTGTCCCCGGTCCTATCATTCGACCGGATAAGTGTATTCCCGGACGTGTCCTTCGACCGGATACCTGCTTCCTCCGGGCATACCTTCGACCGGATATTGTTTGACCTGATTAGACCAAGTGTGTTTCTTCTGTTTTATTGTTTTTGGATCATTCTGCTTGCCTAACGATCATTACAGTGCTCTTAAGTTAAGAAGTAAAAGATGAACTCAAGGGATGCTCTAGCCATCGGTTCTGACCAAAAGCCTCCGGTGCTCTTTCGGGGAGAGTACCCTCAGTGGCATGACCGATTTATGAACTTCATAGAAGCAAAATCCAACTATGAAGATATATACAAATGCCTGACTGAGGGTCCACAAGATTGGCCAATGAAAGTGGTACCGGGAAACCCAGCTGAAGGAAGGCCAGAGCGTCAGATTCGGAAATCTGTTGGTGATTTTACTAAGGAGGAAAAGGAAATGTATGAGGCAGAAAAGCTGGCAAAATCGTACCTTCTTCAAAGTCTACCAAATGACATCTATGCTTGTATAGATAGCTTCAAGGACTCATCGAAAAAGATGTGGGACCAAATAGAGAAGATGATGATGGGAAGCCACATCAATAACCAGCTAAAGGTGACCAACTGTATCACTAGATATGATGGGTTTAAAGCAAGAAAAGGTGAAACGCTGACGGAAACCTACGAGAGGTTTAATATGCTTCTGAATGATCTTCAGAAAAATAAGATCACAAAGACGAACACGGAAAATAACATAAAGTTTATGAACAACTTACAGCCTGAGTGGAAACCGTTCGTCTCCCATATACGCCACACTCAGACCTTGGAGAAGCTGTATCTTCATGAACTCTATGAAATGCTGCTCCAAGATGAAGAAGAAGTGATGGAACTTATTGGGAAAGCAGAGGAAAAGCCAGCAATTGATCAAATAGCACTCATATCTGAGAGAAGAGGAAAGTCCGTCAGCCGATCATCTGGAAAAGAGCCCGTGCTGAGTGATTCTGAACCTGAAGATCCCGATAGTGACTCGGATCCAGAACTTACCAAGATGAAAGAAGCAATGGTTTTTCTAACTCAAGCATTTCAAAAGAGGAAGTTTTTTAACAAGACTTCTAATAAGCAAAGAATCTCTACTCGACGTGATCATCGAGAAAAGTCTGAAGGTAATAGTCGTTTTGAAGCTGGTAAGAAACCTGACAGGCAAAATGAAGAAAAGCCGAAAGACGAACCGATCAAATGTTACAACTGTGGTTGGTTAGGTCATTTCGCCAAAGATTGTCGCAAGACAATTGTGCGCAACGCTGACTACTACCGAGCCAAGCTGCTTCTTGCCAAAGAAAAGGAAGTCGGTAAAGCTCTAATGGCTGAAGACGATTACTGGTTACAAGTGTCGGATGAAGAACCTGAGGATGCTGAAGCTCATTTGTGTTTCATGGGCAACCATTCATCACCATCCGATACTGATGAAGAAGATCATAATGCTCCCTGCCAGGTATGTGCTCCTTTCCATGAAGCTTTACTTGATCAGATGCAACTCTCAATGAACAAACTTGACTCTTACAAGCGTCTTTTAAAAGAAAAAGAACAACTTCTCTCATCTCTGGAACACCGTGTCACTAAACAGTCTGACTTTATGGAAAAACAAAGCTTAGAAATTTCTAGCTACCTGTGCACGATTTCTAATTTAAGAGAAGAGAATGTGAGCTGTTCAACAGAGTCACAAAAACTAATGACCGAAGTAGATGACCTGACCACTAAGCTACGTACGTCTGAGATCGAGAAAATTGATTTGTTAAATCAAAACGTGGCTTACAAAAATGAGAACATAAGGTTATCAAATCAGTTAGAAGAGCTTGAAAAGAAACTTTATAAATTTGGTCAATCTGATCAAACGCTAAAGCTAATCGCACCAAAAGAACCAAAGTACGGAAATGCGGGTATTGGGTACAATAACCCTAATTGTTTAAACAAGGCTTTATCCAAAGTTCCTACTTTATATGCATCTGAATTTTTTGGATTAGACAAAATCTTTCCTGAATATAAGATACATTGGACCACACCCACTGAGGAGGAAGAATTGGAAGATAAGTTGAGAAGAGAAAACTCTGTTCTTTCTAAACGGACAGTTCCTTTTGTTTATGATTCATTAAATGCTACTTATAATACTGACAAACCCCGTTTCCTGTCATCCGATTACTTTCATAGTTACTCTCAAGCTGAACTAGATACTAAAACCGTTAAAACTGAGGAGGAACCTCTAGGTCCCAAAGTTTATGTTCCAACTCTGATTTTAGAAAAGAAACTTGTTCAGCTAGAAGAATCGCATGCACTAGAAAGGGAAAATTTTCAAAAGGAAAAACAAAGTCTTATATCTCAAATTGAGTGTCTCAGATCCAACAAAAAGGAGACTATGTCGGATGAGGAAAAAGAATATTACCAGACGGAAATAAAGAAGTTGCAATCACAACTGGCTGCTATGGCAGTTGTAACACCCTGAATTTTTGGATTGGGTGAGAAGTTGACCTTTACCCAAAGTTCAAGGGGGTAATCTGTAACTTGGGCTATATAAATATAAATCAAATCTGAGATATTTTCTAAATATCTCATTTGATCAGTTTTGGTTTTTGAGAAGTCAGAGAGAAAGAAGAGAAGGAAGAAGGCAGTGAAGAAGGGTCGATCGTTTCGGGCAAATCGAGGTACGAATCTAGCTTAATGCTTTGATCTGAATGCTTTTAGCCGCGTAGAATCTTGTTGTGAAGGTTTTGAACCGTTCCATGTTGAGATCTGAGTATTTCTCTTTTGGATCTGGGTTCTGCATCGTGTTGTTCATCATCTGCATCGAACTGTTCTTGATGAACAAGGAGATGGTCGTTCGACCGGATGGTCGATTCTACCGGATGGTCCTTCGACCGGATGGTCCTTCGACCGGATGGTCCTTCGACCGGTGTTGCCTGTTCGACCGGAGTAGTGTTCGACCGGGGTAGTGTTGGACCGGGGAGGTGTTCGACCGGTTGTTGCCTTTGACCGGATTAGGTTCTGTTAAGTTGTTAGCTTCTGTGTCTTTGAGTCCTATTCAAGTAACGAGAGGTTTATCTGTATTTCGACTTACCGATTCTTTTGGTGTTGTCATAGGTAGCGCTCGTTAAGAAGAAGGAAACAGAGGTGAGTTCTTACTTTCATTTTAAACTGTATATATATCAAAAGTTACCTTTTTGATCTTATCTTATTTAAAGTAAAATGACGTTTTGCTTATGCGTTTATGCGGAAAGAATATTTACAAGAACTCCTTTTAATGGATTATCATTCTTACCAGAAGTTGAACTGGGAATAGCATTTTGTTTATAAAATGTATTCATACCATATATTTAGTTATGGTTAGTCACATATGATGTTGTGACGAGTCCTTACCATTTCTAGTGGATCCCTAGGTTTTGGAGTAGACTGTTTTGTTGGGAGGTTATATTCCCCAGATATGTAGCTATGGATCACATGTTCCATGATGAGTTTATGGTACGGTTATGTGAGGCCGGTTACTAGCCATGGTTCATGGTGATCCTAGTGAAGGAGTATACATTGGTTTCCCTTGGGAGCGCGATCTCACCTCATAGCACGGACTCTGGGTTCATTGCTGAGGACTCCAAGTGTTTAGCTCATAACTCGGATTGTGGTCTACTTTGTGTTACACCACTCTCCTTGGTAAAATGGTCCTTTTATCACCGTTTAAGAGTTTTGGACCGAAGAGGCCCGGTTGTGGCGAAATGTTATCTTTACGAACTAAACCTTTATGAAAAGATTTCTTTATGATACTGATGTTTATATCTTTTGAGCTTTATAAACTGTATGTTCTCACCAGGCTTTATAGTCTGACACTTTTTCTCAAATGATGTGTATAACAGGTTTCCATTAGCGGTGGGTGCCGGGGTTTTTAGAGAGACGAGTTTTGAGTCTCGGGGTTTTTGGAGATGTTTAAGTATTGTTGCTGGGCATTGTTAAGTCCCATTCTTTTGATGAAATCCCTTTATAGAATTGTATAGTCTTAAGGACTGATCCCATTTATGGGAAGTTAATGGAATTACTTTCGTCATATTGTCAGGTTTCCAGGTTTTATTTTACTCTGATTTTTGAGGTGTTACAGCAGCAGATCATCTGAAAGTGCAACTTCACAAGGTTGACCCTCAAACTCAGCCTTCCATTCTCCAAAGAGAGATATCTCATCTGTCTGAAAACTCTTATCCTTCTTCTGACACATCTTCCTGCAAAGCTTTTATGGGTGACTCGTCACCGATCATTTCAAATAAAGGAAAAGAGCCTCAAAGTTTTGAATCAGATCAGTGTTCTGATTGTCAAAATGCTTCCGCATATGATCTGCTCTCAACAAACTGTTCCAATGTTCTGAAGTCCTCATGTGATAAGGTCCTTTCTGATGAGGAACTAGAATTTTCCGCATTCTTGAATTATGAGGTGTGCTTAGATAGCAATTTGAGCCAATTTGACTTTAATCCTTCTCTACCTAGCCATGTTGATTTTTTAAATGAGTCATGTGAGCCTCCGGTTAAATTTTATAAGGGTGAATGTTCTACATCTGCCCCGCAAAAACCTTCTGTGGACAATTCTTCAAAATCTTCCAAGTCTAAATCTAAAAGCCGTTCACAGAAGAAGAAAAAGACCGGTCGCTCTCAAAGGTCACAATCGTCAATTTTCAAATCCACTGACTATGGGTTTAACGACATTTCAGATACGTATGGTCGGCGGGAAGAAGTGAAATATGCTTGGGTAGCTAAGAAGTCAAAAGAGAGCTCGACAACATCAGAATTAGTTGATCCTGTCTTAAAGTCTAGAAAAAACAATAACAATCATGATGTCTTTATTTCTAAACCTCTAGTTGAATGTAATGGAACTCTTTCTTTAACAGTTTCTTCAATTCCGCAATTACTTCAACTGTCTCATGATTATCTATGTTGTTCTTATTGTGGATCAAATGATTTTGTTGATAGTCGTTATGCATCTGATTGGTTTGGCTCATATCATATTGCTCATAATCATTCTCATTGTGATGTTTCCCGTGAAAGACAAAGACCCAACTCTAAACGGGTCTCTAAGTCGGGTGTTAAATCTAACCCCAAAGGACCCATTTACGAATGGGTACCTAAAAACAAATAACCTGTTTTGCAGGACGATCATGTGTGGTATCTAGATTCAGGCTGCTCCAAACACATGACCGGAAGAAGGGAGCTACTCACAAACTTCACCGAGAGGTTCTGTGGGAATGTACGATTCGGGAATTATCACTCCTCTCCCATCAGGGGTTACGGCGATATTGTCAAAGATAACATCACGATCAAGAAAGTCTCCTATGTCGAAGGTCTCGGTCACAATCTCTTCAGTATCGGTCAATTCTGCGACAAGAATCTCGAGGTTACTTTCAAGGCTAAACGGTGTAGCGTTCGAACTGAGGATGGTAAAGAAATACTTGCTGGAACGCGACGCACCAACCTCTATACGATTGACCTCTCGTCCTTGAAACCAGACAAGGAAGTCTGTTTGTTGTCCAAAGCATCTGTTGAACAAAGTTGGCTATGGCACCATCGTCTCTCGCACTTGAACTTCAAGAATATCAACAACTTAGTGCTGGGTGGACATGTCAAAGGTATGCCTGACCTCAAGTTTGCAAAAGATCATCTGTGCGCTGCCTGCGAAAAAGGCAAGATGAAAAAGGCGTCTCACAAGCCGAAAGCCGTTCCGAGTACTTCTCGGTCCCTTGAGCTAATCCACATGGACTTATGTGGACCGATGCGCGTTCAAAGCATAAATCACAAGAAGTATGCCCTGGTGATGGTTGATGATTTCTCTCGTTACACTTAGGTCCGATTTCTCCGTTCAAAGGACGAAACTCCCGAGTTGATAATCTCTCTTCTGAAGAACATCCAAGTCAGTCTCAACCAAGTAGTTCAGACCATCAGGACGGACAACGGCACTGAGTTCAAGAATCGAATACTCACCGGTTATCTCACTTCAGTGGGTATCTCGCATACGTTTTCCGCCGCTCGTACTCCTCAGCAGAATGGGGTGGTAGAGCGCCGAAACAGAACTCTAGTTGAAGCAGCACGTACGATGTTATCTCATTCCAAGCTACCTCTATTTCTTTGGGCAGAAGCAGTTGCTACCGCTTGCTATACTCAAAATCGGTCTATCATCCACAAGCGGTTCCACAAGACTCCGTACGAGATCATCAATAAGCGTATCCCGAACATCAACTACTTTCATGCTTTCGGATGCACCTGTTTTGTCTTAAATGATAAGGATGATCTTGGCAAATTCAGTCCCAAAGCGGATGAAGGAGTGTTTATCGGCTACTCTCAACAAGCAAAAGCCTACCGTGTCTACAACAAAAGGACGAAGACCGTCGTTGAGAGCGTAAATGTGACTTTTGACGAGGCCCCTGAAATGGTTTCTGAACATCTCAGTTCAGAACCCGCGCTTACTGGTGTGTTAGCTTCTGGACAATTCCGTTCGGAGGCTACACAATCTCCAGTGGATCCACATCATACGTCAAGAGCACATCTTTCTGATTTGGATTTACTGTTTGAATTCTTTTATACTGACTTATTTAATGTTAAGTCTAATACAACGTCATGTGACAGGAATATTGCTCAAGCACCAGAAGTGACACAAGTCACCGGCCCTACCGACTCCGGTGGTCCATCCTCGCCTGGTGCTCCATCCTCTACTGCCAATGATCAGGCTTCCCCGAGCTCAAGTGATAGACACCCTCTTGCTCAAGTTCTTGATGACGGTGCTCCTGAACCAACTTATGTTTCCGTTCAACTTCCTGCACCGACTTCTGTCGAAGGTGCTCTCGAAGCTTCCTCTCCGGCAATCCCGGAACATTCCATAGTTTCATGTCCAGCTGAGTCGTCCTCTACTCCTAGTTCGACTCCCACTACGAAGCTTACACCTCACAAGCCATCATCCCTCGAGGCAGTTCAGGATTTACCCCCAGGTGGTCATGTGGATTCCGATACCTCCCATCAGACATATCAACCACATCCACACACCACCAAATGGACTCGAGCACATCCTCTTCATCAGATCATTGGTGATCCCTCCACTCCAGTTCAAACTCGATCCACCACCGCCAATGACTGCTTATTTTCCTCGTTCCTCAGCCGTTTCGAACCTTCCATTGTCTCTGAAGCACTGACTGATCCGGATTGGGTAATTGCTATGCAGGAGGAACTCAACCAGTTTGAGACCCTCAAAGTATGGCGCCTAGTTCCCCGTCCTAAGAACAAGACGGTGATCGGGACTAAATGGATTTTTAAGAACAAGAAGGACGAAAACGGCATAATTGTTCGGAACAAGGCGCGTCTAGTGGCTAAAGGATATCGCCAGCAAGAAGAAATTGATTACGATGAGACGTTTGCACCGGTGGCCCGCATTGAGGCGATCCGCATGTTCCTCGCCTACGCCGCTCACAAGAATTTCATCGTCTTTCAAATGGACGTGAAATCCGCGTTCCTCAATGGCATGCTCAAGGAGGAAGTTTATGTCTCGCAACCCGAAGGCTTCGTGAGTACTGAAAATCCGCATTACGTCTACTTTCTTGACAAGGCCCTCTACGGTCTTAAGCAAGCGCCACGAGCCTGGTATGATGCACTCTCATCCTTCTTAGTCAAGTCTGGCTTCTCTAAAGGTAAAATTGATACTACTTTATTTATTAAAAGAGAGAAGAATGATATCATTCTTGTACAAATTTATGTTGATGATATAATCTTTGGCTCCACGAACCCCAAGTATTGTCAGAACTTTTCTGCCCTAATGAGTAAACATTTTCAAATGAGCATGATGGGGCAAATGAATTTTTTCCTGGGTCTCCAAGTAAAACAATTACAAACAGGAATTTTCATTAATCAATCTAAGTACATCTCGGATATTCTTCGGAAATACCAGATGGAATAATCTTCATCTATGAAAACCCCCATGTCCACTACTCTAAAGCTTCACGCCGATCCTGACGGTAAGGATGTGAACGCTACTATTTATAGAGGTATGATTGGCTCTCTGATGTACTTGACGGCTAGTCGGCCTGACATTATGTTCTCGACATTCTTGTGTGCAAGATTTCAGTCGAAACCTAAAGAGTCTCACTTAGCTGCGGTTAAGCGAATTTTCCGATATTTAAAAGGTACTGTTGATCTTGGTTTGTGGTACCCAAAAGAGACAGGTTTTGAATTGACAGCATACTCGGACACTGACCATGCTGGAAACATGCTGGACCGGAAAAGCACGTCGGGTCATGTTCAGTTCTTGGGCGATCGTCTTGTCAGCTGGGCTTCCAAGAAGCAAAACTGCGTGTCCACCTCCACCGCCGAGGCGGAGTATGTAGCAGCCGCCAGTTGCTGCTCGCAAGTCATCTGGATGCGCACCCAGCTCAAAGATTATGGATTTAATTACTCCAGGATTCCCATCTACTGCGACTCGAAGAGCGCTATTGCTATATCAAGCAATCCCGTCCAGCACACGAAGAGGAAGCACATTGATGTGCGCTATCACTTTATAAAAGATCACGTGGAAAAAGGTACTATCGAACTCTATTTTGTTAATTCAGAGCATCAGTTAGCAGACCTATTTACCAAAGCCTTGGACGAAAAACAATTTAATTACCTTGTGTCCAAGCTAGGTATGCTAAATCTGAAAGTTTGATCCGTTCGCAGCTCTCTACGAGTTTCATTCAATAACGAATGACTGTGACAAATGCACCAGTGCCTTGTCTCTGGTTGCTATTATCCACACTCCTTGGGTATTGCATTTTACTCGTTCAGCTCTGTGTCCGTTACGAACTTCTGTATCAACAAAGTAGATTTCGTGTTTTCCCGCTTCTTTTGTGTTCGTATGTCTGTTTCTGTGATTATGTGTGCAGTTTATCTCTTGTTCGCTGAAAAGTGCAAGGTGGTTTGGGTGGTGGATCCACAACCCGGTAATGTGTTCAGGAGGACCACTAGCGTCAGTTGGTTGGTAAGTCTCACGGGTCCTCTATTCGAGGGGGAGCAGGTAAGAGGGTTCTGTGTTTGGACCTCCTCATGGTAATCATTCGAGGGGGAGCTAGGTCTCGTGTCTTTGTTTTTTTTTAAGCCATTTAATTTTAATTTTTTTTCTTTTTTCGTCTTCTCTCCTTAGGTTTATTTGTTTCTTTCCTGTAAGTGTTTTTTAAGTTGTGTTTTATATCTCCGAAAACTCCAAAAAGATTTTTTTTACGGTTTGGTTTAATGTTTTTTTCTTTCTTCTTGTTTTGGTTTGTTTGGTTTGCCTCGGCCCAAAGTCTCGGCCCACTGTCTACCCGCCCCCCGGTCCAAGCCCAGACTCGGCCCAAGCCCATACCACCTTCGGGGGTTTATAAACCCCGGTCGAACGGTTGTCGTTCTCATTCGATCGATCCTTTCTCTCTTAGTCTTCGTCTCTCTCTCGCCCGGACTATTCGACCGAAACCCTTATTCGACCGAACACCCTCGTCCCTTCAATCTTCCATCGATCAGGTAGTTGTTCTTTGGGTTATTTGTTGATTAAATCTGATTTTGGATCGATTCTCATATGGTTTATCAGTTTGGGTGTGTTTCGGCGTCGTCTCCGACGACTCTAAGGTGTCCTTTCGACTCTCCGGGGGTTTACTCCGATCTAGGTTACGCCCCGGTCGAAGGCACCCCCGGTCATATGGCTCCTCCGGTCGACTAACTTCCGGTCTTAGCATAACCCCGGTTTTAACATTTCTCCGGTCTTAGTGACCTCCGGTCGTAGACCTCATCCGGTCGAAGACCCTATCCGGTCTTATTGACCTCCGGTCGAACACCTCATCCGATCGAACATTTATCCGGTCTAATTGACCTCCGGTCGAATGCCTTGTCCGATCATGCTTTCATCCGGTCATAGAAAAACCCCGGTTGAATCTTATCCGGTCGAACCCATTTTTTTGGTGCTTATAGTTATATTTTTTTAATATGTTGTTTACGAGGAAATTTTTGTTGGTTATATGTGCTGGTGCAAGTCTATGCGCCTTGGTGACTGACCCTAATTCACGAGTAGGGTTTGCTCTTCCAATGTTTGGAGTTACTATCCGGTGTGATCTAAATCATGACTGAATAACTCCAACGGCTATTATCTTTTTCCAAACCTGCGTACTAATCTGTTAATTCTTCACAGGTACAATGGCACAAAACCAGCCACCAGCGATTGACCCAATCGCAGATGCGGAACTGATTCCCGAGGATCAGTTCCTTCCTCTTACAGCCAATAACTACCATCTCGATGTAACCCAACCTGCTATTCAACATCAGGTTATCATCGAGATACTCAGGGGCCATCCACTCGCCTATGCTCTAACGGAAACTGCAACCGTACCAATTCTATACTTACAGCAGTTCTGGCATTCTCTCCATGCGTTAGAGGCCGATGGCGGATTTCATCTTGAAGGACGGATAGATCACACTCCAGTGCTTCTCACATGTGATCTCTTCCGTCAATTTCTTCGGTTACCGACCGCCGGATCTGTAGCAGGCCACGAAACCTTTGACCCCATGGTCACTGATGCTACACTGTGCACTGATCTTCTCTCTTTGGGTTACGGCGCAGAACTTCGCATTCCATCAACCTTCAACCGCAAACATCTATCAACAATATGGTATACGTTGTTCACATACGTCAATCGGTGCCTTTCGTCAATAACGAAGGGCATTGACCAGACGAGCGCCCCGATTCTTCGCATCTTTCACGCGGTGGCTTTCAATCGCCACGTGGACTTTGCCGATTTTCTCTGGTTTGAACTCATTCAGAGAGTTCGTTCTACTGCATCTCGCCGATCAAACTTCATTCCATTCATGCGGTTCCTACAGATCGTTATCCGGAACTACATGAACCTGTATCCCGAGATACAACGCCGCTCTACCCACCCGACGTGTCCACAGCATCCAACGCGCAAGATTCCCTCCCGTGCTGATCCGGAAGGTGTTGTCGCCCGACAAATCCCAGTCGGGGTACTAGACCATGCTCATCCCACGGCACTGAGTGTGATAGCTTATAGGCACACACACAACATTCCAGCTCCTATGGTCCGGCCAGGACCGGCAGGACCTGCCCAGGGAGCAAGACCTGAGCGACGTGAGGGTCCGCGTCCACGAACGAAAGGCAGGAGCGTCCGGACAGCTGGGGCTTCCGGACAGGGTGTGTCGAGAGCTATTATTGTGAGGGGATCTGGCGTGGGCAGTGTCGTTGGAACGAGCCAGCCTAGTTCTTCAAGACAACCACCGTCACCGCCACCAACCGAGACTCAAATGGCAGAAGAGGCCACAGATTCTGAAACCATTCATGTTCAGTCCTCTTCTGTCGCTGCTACTACAGACACGGCAGCCAATTCCGACTCCGAAGAAACTCAGTTTGAATCATCGCCATCAAATGAAGAGTCTTCTGACTCCGATGGTGACGATGATCAGCCCTCATCTGGAGAGATAAGGAGAGCGGAGGGAGTCTTAGTTGAAAATCAAGAAGTGAGCTGTGTGAGGGAAAGGCGGAGTAAACTGCATTCAGAGAGTACACGAGTGATGGGACAACCATATTCGGTTGTATCCCCCTAGCCACGTCTAGCCAGGTAGCCACATCTGCTACCCAGTCTCATGTGTTGGGACAGGGTATTGAAGAAGCCGCCGTGGACCTAGCGGCGCACGTGCACGCCCAACCAATTCACTCCACCATCTCTCAACAGATGGTGGTTTCACATTCTCACGGGGATTTGGCACATACGCTATCAGGCTCTCACTTGGAGGGTGCCGATATTGAAACAAGAGAACAGCTGCCCCCGTTCTCGCCTTCTTTGCATGCACAGAGTCTAGAGCCATTTGTGATTCATACCATTCCTAGGACACAGATTCCTTTTTCGGCTATCGCTGGTAGCCTAAGTGGCCCGGCCGGAACATCCATAGTAAACCCACCTTCGGGTAGGTTACAAGGATTGGGTGGAAGTCCTACCACGGCTATCATCACGCCAACCGTGAACGTAGGCGGCTCGACTTCAACAGTCGTAGCTACAACGGGAAGTCTAAGTGACCCCGGAGTTACCCCACATGAGTTTGTCTCAAGGGAATACATGGACGGCGCCCTAAAGGCTGTCCAATCTATGATGAGGGAGGAGTTGGACAACATCAAACGCATGGTCAAAGGCAAAGGTCCTGCGACTGAGCCGGAGACCACACCTATTCCACTTTCTCTACCAGCCACGGATCTTTCCATACCTGAACTCAAATCTATCCTTCTCGCCAAACTTATAGCCCAATCTCAAACCGAACCCACCCAAGATGCCGACTTGCTATCTCTACTTCGTTCTCAAGCATCCACACCTACTCCACCTACACCCCAGCCTAATGTCTCTACCGAAGCCTTCCAGATCCAACAAGCTATGCTTCAGTCACTTCAACAAACCGTAGCTGTTTTGACTGAACGCCTTTCAGCAGTGGAGGATACCTGTCGTAACCAGGAAGAACGGCTCAAGCGCCGACATGATGATCAGGATGATCCTGATCACCATGAGGGGGAGAAGCGCCAACGTCTATCTGAGCCGGAGACACATGTAGTGGAGTCAGAACAGGTTGAACAGGGTACGGGTTCGGGTACAAGAACAGAGGGACAGAGACAGGAACAGGAACGGGAACCGGTGACAGACTTGATACTATACGATTATCCGACGGTTGAAAAGCCTGAGGAATTTGAAGATGGTTCTCCGATAGTTTCTGAAGATTGGGCAATAATACTAGATCCGTATGAAGTGACGGACACGACAGAAGAATGTGCCAATACTGAAAGAGCTCTGGTGGTTATGCAAGAAGAAATTGATGAAATATTGCATCCAGATGATCAATCTTCTGCCGTGATTCCTTTATTGACTTATCCAGTTAATCACCCTGATTTGTCTTCTACAGTTTTTCCCGAGAGATCTCCTCCAGCTTCACCAGTTAGAGAACCAGTTGGTACTACTCCAGTTCGTCCATCCAAGTGGGAAAGAGTCCGAATCAAAGTTCCTTTCCTCGAAGAAAGTCAGAAAAAGATCTTTGCCCACTGGATCAGAAAGTATGATGAAGTCGTTATCCATGGTCTACAGTCAGTGAAAAATAAAGAAAAACAGCGTGAACTTGTGTTCGTGTACAGAAAGTTCCAGCACAAGTACTCCAAGACAAAGCTCAGGATTGTATCAGTTGATAAGATTATACCTGCCTACTTAATGAAGGTTAAGTATACGGACTTTATGGTTACTAGAGAAGATGGTCAACAATACTGCTTTTCTGATGCTGATTTTCCATGTCTGGAGCCACAAGATCTGTTATATATATTACGTGACTTAAAGACCAGAACCGTCAGACCCGGAGAAGTCATTGATGCTCTAGAAACAGTGAAAAGATACATGAAGTGCACAATGAAACTTGCTTCGGTGGAAGATTTTCAGATTGGGTTAGAAAGTGATCAACCGAAGATTCATCTGTTCAAGCCTGATCTGAGTGTTCCGTCTGATGCTCTAAATGTACCTGCATTCACAGTTATAAAGTTTCCAGAGTTTGGTATGTCATATGTGAACAACAACGGTGTTCTACGCTTTATCCGTTTTGATCATATTGCCAGATTTTGTGATGGTACGTTGATGTTTTTGAAAGACAAGTTGAAGCGTACGCTGAGTCAAGATGAAAAAGGAGTTCAGTTACTGGATTTTTCATACAAAGCACTTGTTCTTAAAGCACTGAAAGTTATTGAAGAACGACTGGAGTATAGAACGCAAATCAGATATTTCGAGATCAGTTTTGGTTTCCGGAAATTTTTTGTTCCTAACTGGCGTGACTATCAACTTCTATTTAAAGGGGGAGATTGTTAGGGCTACTTTGTTAGTTAAATAGAAGTTCAGGGTAGATTATGAGAAGTTATTAAAGTTGTAAGCTTGTTGGGCCTTAAAGCCCATTAGCCCATTAGGCCTGTAAGCCTAAGTATATAAAGGCATTTCTAGTTCATTATTAGGGTTGAACAGTTTAGAAAGATAAGAGATTCATTATTCAGTTTTCTAGTCATTAGGTTTACATACCCTTATCAGAAATTCTCTCTGTAAACCTTAACCCTTTGAAGTATTATCAATCATATGACTAGTTGCTGTGGCCAATATTCTGTTCATCATTATTTATATTACTTGTGATTGCACTGCACTGGGATCCACACGCCGTCTCTTGTACAATTTTCGGCCCTGCAAATTGCTTTTCTCCTGCCTCGATCCAACACACTGGCGTTCTACATTTCTGTCTATAAAGTGCTTCGAACGGTGCCATCCCGATGCTTGAGTGATAACTATTATTGTACGTGAATTCTACTAACGGAAAGTGTGAATCCCAATTCCCTCCAAAGTCTATGACACATGAACGAAGCATGTCCTTTAGAGTTTGAATGGTCCTCTCACTTTGCCCGTCGATTTGAGGATGGTAAGTCGTGCTCAACTTGACCTTCGTGCCTAACTCCTTTTGCAACCCATCCCAAAATTTGGAAGTGAACCGACTATCCCGATCCGAAACTATGGATAGTGGAATGCCATGACGTGCCACTACATCATCGATGTAGAGCTTGGCTAACTTGTCCTCGGTAACGTCTCTCGCATCGCTAGAAAGTGCGCGTTCTTCGTGAGTCAATCCACCACCACCCAAATTGTGTCGTGTCCTCTCAAGGTCTTTGGTAGCTTAGTGATGAAGTCCATTGTGATATGCTCCCAATTCCATTCCGGGATGGCTAGTGGTTGCAAACTTCCGTAAGGCTTTTGATGTTCTGCTTTGACTTGAAGACACGTGACGCACTTTCCCACATAGTTAGCCACATCGAGCTTCATCACCGGCCACCAATAATGCAACTTCAAATATCTATACATCTTGGTGCTACCGGGATGTATAGAGTACTTGGGCTTGTCACGTAAGAGCCCACACCATAAGGCCCTCGATGACCCCATGACTAATCTTGGTCCTAACATGGAAACAACAACCCTTTTTAAAATAATAAAGACCGACTCATATGTCCATGGATCCATTACATTATAGTCTATATATAACATTACATGACTTCAATTGAATGACTAAATCACTCAAAACATGTAATTCTCAAATGATACGTAATAACGCAATCATACTCAAAACTCCACAACGGGCTATAAAAACCGGACAAATGTCCTCAAAACTCATCGTAGTGAAAACCGAGCCAAAAGCTCAACGATTTACTTTATCGTACCATAAAAGTCAGTGTAAACAATAAAACACATTTAACCAACGGTTATACGAACAAAACGACCAAAAGTATGATTAATCCAAAACTCATCCTTGGTTGAGACAAACTATTTTCCAAATAAACTCATACTCTTATATTTTCAAAACGTCTCATAACACAACAATATGCATTTTCCAAATGGTTTATATGATCAAATACACTAAAAAATTCATAAATCGCCAAATAAACTCCATTTGTACAATAAAGCACCCAAAAGAACACATTTATGAGATTTACTCGTCAGAATATCCAAGGATCCAAATATATGTATTTCATAAGATTTACCAGCCCAAATTTATCAAATATGAAAACTTTGTCAAATATTCAACACATTGATATAAACAAAGTAAACACATTATTACTTCAAAATACACATTTTGGCATGTACATAGTTTTTACAAAGCAACTTGAACTCACCTTGCTAGATTTAGGTTAAATCTAGATTTTTCCCAACTTGAGTTCCTTTGAAGATATTTGGATCCTCAAGCCAAAACTTCTAAAAACCTAGATCCACAAGTTTCCAACCATTAATATTTATATCCACCCACTTAGAATAGTTCCCCAAACATTTTACATGAAGATCTCAACTTATACCAAAACCCTAATTTTCGTAGATGAAGAAAAAGAGAAGATTACCTTAACCATAACTTGAATCCACCAACCAAAATACATCTAGGGTCACCAAAATGAACCACAAACTCTCAATCTTCAAAATGGAGAACAAGGGTTGGATGAAGCTCTAGAAACTTGATGAAGAAGATGAAGTGAAATGGGTTCTAGAAAAGGTTCATAAAAATGGAGTGGGGTTTGGTTTGGGAGAGAAAGATGGAGAGAGGAGAAAGGATTTGGGGTTTTTGGAGGAGAAAATCGAAATGAGGGAGAGGGATATCAGATCTAGATATGGGGGTAACAGTAGGAGAGAGAGAGGTAAAAATTGAAGATGAAAAAGGGTGAAAATTTCGTCAAACTCAATGCGGACGTCCACTTGCATCAGGACAAAAGCTTCTGTTGCTTTCGCGCAACGCCCTATGCGGACGTCCACTTGACTCTGGTCGCCCAATTTATTGCTCGATTACTGTTTTTGGTCATAACTTCTTTGTTTTATCTCCGAAAAGGACCGTTGTACTCGTATTTGAATTCTCCATCCAACAAGACTATAAAATCTATGATTCAATACAAAATCCCATTTCTTCTATTTCTCTTGAAAGATCGATTTCTACACTGACTTAAAATTATACTTGCCCGAAAATTACGAGTGTTACATAAAATTATTTAAACATATTTATAAACCATTTAAAAAAAACAAAACAAAACAATAAATCAAAGAAGCTCAAATCAGGTTCTTCTTCTTCATCACTAATATTAATAAATATTAATTTATTATGATTAATATTAATTATTAAATATTCAGAATTATTATTTATCATATCAATTATTTTTATATTATTTTTTAATTATTATTCAAAATATTTAGTTATCGAAAAGCAAACATATCAATTCTAAAAATGTTTATGAAAGCTACATAAAAATTAAAGTTAAACTTGTTTGGTTTCATAGATGATAAAAATATGCTAAATAAATAAAGTATTTAATTTAAATATTAATTATATATTTTTTAAAGTTATTAATTGATTAGGATATGTGAGATTGACCAATTTAACTTTTATTAATATTATATGTAATGGTTATCTAAAAGGGAAAATTGCATCAAAATGGAACCAACTTTCATCTTATTCCTATTTTAGGGAACCAACTTTTAAAGTTATCATTTTAGGGTTTAGATTAAACTTTACATATATTTAAGAGTCTGATCAACTTTTTTGACCTACTTAAGATGACATGGCTCAGGTTAATGCCAACTAATATGCCATGTCATATTTTTAATTCAAATAATAAATCTGAAATGATGACATGGCATATCTTACATAATTTTATTATTAGACAAATAAACTTTAATTAATGATAGATTATAAATTAATTTACAATTAAAAAAATTTAACAATAGATCCGTTTACCTCTTTTCATATATTTTTAACTAAGTAAAAAGCTTAATACACTCAGCAATTCTTTTTTAATGTCCAAGTTAATATTCAAATATTTATAATATTCAAATCATATATGCCTTCTCCTCCCATGGCCGCTCGCAGCTTTTACCTTCATATAAAAGGCGCTCATCTCTCCTAGCAATTGGTAAAGGAGGTTCGATTTTTAAAAAAATATTTATAATATATTATAAAAAACTAAACAACTAAAAAATAATAATTCAACAAAAAAAACCCTACACCAAAAACACCGCCGCCTCATGAAAAACACCTCCAACTCCGGCCTCTCCAACTCCGACGAATCTATAACACCGAATCTCCGACGTAACTGCACACCATCATCTCTACAACTAAATCAATGCTTTATTACCATACAGAGGCTAAAAACCTCAAGAAATCACCACACAGAGGCTTAAAACCTCCAAACCAGGAACAACACCCAAAAAAAAAAAAACGGTCCGCAAAATACAATCGAAACATAGAAAACCAAAAATACAACCCAAAAGAAAGAGAGCTATGGAGCTCCGTTTGCGAGTCAACCGGAAAACACAGCCTCGGCTGAACCCAGCGTGTCGGAGAACCAGCAGCAACAGTGGAGCTGTGTTTCTGCAGCCACGACTTCACTAAACACGCATATCCGACCTCTCTGGCTAACTCACGATCAATGCTTCTTATTTGATGACTCAAAATCGCAGAACTGAAATAGATGCTTGTTCTTGAGATTTTTTAATTAGGGAAGAAGAGTGGAAGGGTTGGTTTGTTTTGTTTTTATTTATTTAATGGTGTGACTACACAGTACTCACGTATCAACTTATTATTTAATTTGTTTTTCTAATTTAAGTATGGATGACGGGGATTTTTATATTCCATGTAATATTTTTTTAAATAATAAATTTACACATCAAGTTGAGGTAACCGGTTACCTGTTAAACCGGTTAAAGAGACCCTTAAATATATGTGAAGTTTGGTTTAAACCCTAAAATGATGACTTTGAAAGTTGGTTTCCTAAAATCGGAATAAGATGAAAGTTGGTTTCATTTTAATGCAATTTTCCCTATCTAAAATCATAGATTAATGTAGAATTTTCTAAAGTTTGTTTTAACAAATCCAATGTTTATACTATATATATATATATAATAATAATAATTAATTTGAAATTATTTTAATCAACATATTATGTTATTTAATTTTTTTTACTATTTTGTTTGTATTAATTAACATATTATATTATTACGGACTTGTTTTAATTATATTATGAAATGGTGTAATCAACTAATCTTTTTGGTCATTTTTACAATTTTCATCTAGTTTATTAGCTAACTTTTATCAAATATGATTTATTCATCAACTAGTTTGTCAAACGTAACCTTAAAAGACGATCTAAACTACAGTATATGCTATCAATACTTCATGATAGTTCTAAATTTGGTACTATCATCTCTTCTTCTTATAATATAAACTTATCAAGTTTGGTAAAAATATTTTTTTAATCAAAGTATGGTTGATTTACCTTCTTAATTTGAATTTAAGTACCTTGAAGACTTATCGACTTTTAAATTTATTCATTTTCGACCAAAGTAAATAAATTACCTATAGTTACAATGTTACACACATAAATTTTTATGGGCTTCATGTTAGCAAATATAAAATGAGTTCCACAATAGATAAATAAAATAGACGAGGAACTTTGAAGACAATCATAAAAAATTATAGTATCTAATAGACTTAAATTATTTGTCGATAGGAAATCATCTAATCAACCCTCTATAAAGGTCTATTTATAGCAAAAACATTCGCATATGCTAATTCAGAAATTTCCATCTTAGTAATACATAAACTTTATCAAAATCTCTATATTTAACCTCACCAAACCAACTCGACCAACATAACACAAAATATAATTGGCTTGGTTGGGTTGTGTATCATAATAGATATATTGTTAATAAAAATAGATAAGTTTATAAATAATTTTATTTAAAAACATCAATATTTAAAAAAGAATTTATATATATGTAGAAAATATTGTGTGCGGTTTATATATATATATATATATATATATATATATATAGGGTTGGGTTCACGTGAGACCAACATTTTTCGTAAGACCCGTGAGACCACGGTTTTACACTTGAAACTATTTTGTTCAAACATACATATCGGGTTTTATTTGTTAATTATGAGTTGCATTAAGTTAAAACCACTATTCAAAAATCTAAGAACAACAACTGATGTGGGTTTGGAAACCCATTAATCTTGCAATTCTCTTTCAAAATCTCCGGTCAATCAACCAAATTAACCTTGAATTTATATACCAAAGGGTTCTCAACTTAAAACAATATAAATCAATAAAATAAAATCAACTTGAACATAGAAGAGAGAAGCAAGAATCCAGATTATGGGTTTGAGTTGTCAACCTTGAAATCGAGATGCATCCTGCCACTTTGCGTATGTACACAACTAGTATATAATTAAACGGTTTCATGGTTTAATTAAGAGTAAATTACGTTTTTTTGTCCCTGTAGTTTGTTAAAAAGTGCGGATTTTGTCCCTGTGGTTTTGAAATTTTGGTTTTCATCCCTATGATTTGCAATTCATTTCTATTTTCGTTCCTGAGGCCAAAATACTACTTTTAAGCATGAAAGACTAAAATATAAATGAATTGTAAACCATAAGAATGTAAATTTAAATCAAAAAGACGAAAAAGGAATGAATTACAACCCATAGGGATAAAAATCATAATTTCAAAACCATAAGGATGAAAATAGAAAATTTCAACAAACCACAAGGACTAAAAGCATAATTTACTCTTTAATTTAGACATGACAAAAACTGACACGACACGCTAACCCGACACGAACTCGACACGAAATAAACGGGTTTGGGTAATACATTTCAACCTGTTTAAGTAAACGGGTTGACACGACACGACACGAAAATTAAACGGGTAAGGTCAGGGTCAAAAATTTCAACTCAACAATGACCCGAATAACCCGTTTATATATATATATATAGAGAGAGAGAGAGAGAGAGGTGAGTTATTGTGCAACCTTTTTAATGGTGCAACCCCATGCAACCCACCTATCTACCACTCATTTTATTTTCATCTTTTTTAATTTTATTTTCATCTTTTTTAATTAAAAAGGTGAAAACAAAATAAGTGGTAGATAGGTGGGTTGCATGGGGTTGCACCATTAAAAAGGGTTGCATTTGAACACACCTCTCTCTCTCTCTCTCTCTATATATATATATATATTATAAGTTTTTTATTTTTAATGCTTTGGATTTTTAATGTTTTAGATTTGGTTATAATTTATAAGTTGAACTATAAAATTTGGATTTCTAATGCTTTCATTTGAATTTTGTATTTGTATTTTTTTTGTGAATTTTCGATTTTTAAATTTTAGTTTTATAAAAGTTAAACGGGTTAGGCGGATCGGGTTAGGGTTGAGATTTTCTGACCCGTTTATTAAACAGGCCGGGTTAGGGTTAGACATTTTCAACCCGTTTAACTTTGAACCCGACACGACACGACACGTTTGTCAGGTCTACTTTAATTAGTGATAGATCATAGAAGGGTGATTTGGTAATTGTTTAAAAAGATGACAACGAATACATTTATTGCATTTAATATTATCATTTATCTCTCCTAATTTGAAAACTCTAAACCGTATCCCTTTTTTCTACACATATATGACCTCTTCAGCCACCACACCTTAGATCCAACAACAATACTTACACCACCGACGACCACACCACCGGGCGATCACACCACCGATGACCACACCATTGGCAACCACCCCACAGATCCATTGACCACCATTCGTTTACAACATATCCGACGACCTTGAAACCATCATGATAGAACATCGAGGCTTGATCTTGATCTCGTACTCGATGCATCTGGGTTTGCTTTTTTACTTTATGCGTTTGGAAGCTTTGATTTGGTTTTTGGTTTTTGTTTTGATGTTTTGATTATATTTTAATTTAGTGGTTTGTGTTCTTGATGATTGCACATGACATGGTCCCTATTTCAATTTAGCACAGACACTCACAATATGCAGGTGTTCATCTTTCCTTCGTCAACCTTCCTTTCACATTGAATTTGGATCTCGAAACCACTATGAAAGAACACCAAAACCCAATCTCGATCTCATACTTAGATTCTTCTACCCACCATTCGAACCAGATCTTGTGAACAGTTGAACAATGATGGTGTGCACATGGTGCATATTGCATCCCACCACAAAACCACCATTTACAAAGTGTGCACATTGTATACAATGTGTGTTGTACACACTGTGTTCACTAAAATTGGTTCACAATGGTGTTCACAGTACAAAAATTGGTTCACAGTGGTGTTCCATAGGACTGTACAAAAATTGGTTCATAATGGTGTTGTTGAAGACAGAAGAGGAGAGAGGAGATTTACAAATACCCATAATACCCTTTATTTATTTTTTTAATTAAAACTTACCAAAATTAATATTTTCCTAATTTATTATGATTTTGTGGTTTATATGGGATCTCATAAATTGCAAAGATCTCAAAAGAATATAAATTTATATATATATATAATGTCATATTAAAATGCACATCATTTAACGGAAAATTTTAACGGTTGTTAGGAGGGACCAAATTCAGCCTTTTTTTTTGCAAACATGATGGCCATCTTATGTTTCAAAACTCTAGGGACGAAAAGTTTTATTTCCGATAAACCACAGGACCGAATTTGTGTTTACTTTTTTTTTTAAACAAAATTTGGTCAGGCCAAAATTGATACAGAAAAAAACTAGTTTACAAGACGAATTAGATTTGATAATAAATGATAATGATAGGGAACAAAACCATAAAGTAATATATAAACCCAAAAGCTTTAACTTATCATAAACAAGTTCTAACTACAACTAGTTTTTAAAACTTGATTATTTGAAAATTAACTATTACTTCACAAATAAATAATTGCAGTTTGTAAAAAAGCAGATAACAAGTGTAGAAAAAATTGGAAGACCCCACTAGGATACCCGTGAAGGCCAATCAAGTAGATTAATTAATAAATTTTTTTATTTATTATTCATTCATTGAAAAAGATAAAAAAGAAGATTAGTACCAGTAGTAATTCAGAATTTACATTACGTTTGGAAGGAAAACGAAACCTAAATCAAAAAAGGAAAGAGTAAAAGGATCTTCTCCTACATTTCAGCATCATCAAATCCTATCTCCTTTCTAGATTTCTTCTTCAAATTCAAAACACCTGCATCAGAATTTTAATATTATTAGCGTATAATACTCACTCAAGATTCATCCGAAACAAAAAGTGAGACTCTGAACCTCTCATAATATATATGTGGAGTATATTGTAATTATCAAAATAATACTTAGCTAAACAAACAAATATAGTATAAATATATGTACTTTTGTTGCAATACAGAATTGTTTTAATGCATAAACAGCAAACTCACAATTCAATAATCTCTCGAATTTTGCACTATTATTTATTTAAGACAACAACATGTATATAATTACAGTAAAATTTAACAGATCTACCTTCGGATTTGCAATCTGGAGGATCTTCAAAAAGTGAGAGAGATAGCTGCTTGTGAGCGAGGCCAATGTCAAATAATATGAGTCCAGATTTCGGATCGTCAACGATGATATCTTTGACCGGCAACCAGAGGAAAAGCTCTTCCTGAGAAAGGCCTTCCACGCCTGTAAGACTACCGTAAGTAAGGTTAGCTCTGACGGTGCTTTCGTAGAAAGCCATAGTGTCGAATTTCGTTAAGCAAGGTCCTCTCAAGAAAACTTCCAGAAGCCCTGTGTCGTAGAGAGTGAATGATTCCACTTCCTTGGGGAAAAGACCGCCCGGTAGGCCTTTGCTTTTGAGGAGATCGTGAATGGAGGATTCAGTCACCGATTCTGATTCCGATTCCGATTGAGAAAAATGAACAACACATACTAGCATGAGAACAAGTGTGGGTTTGTGCCGTATAATCGCCATGGAAGAGTGGGTGGGTTTAATTTAGGGTGAGTTAGGGAAATGGGGTTTTTAAAGGCCACCATGTACTTTTACTGAAATGCCCTTTTAAGTTCAAATCACATGCCAGTTAGGTTTTTTTGGGTTACAAAACAGAATCATTTTCATTATTGCCAAATTTGCAAACGAGGGCTTAAAGAATTTAAAACTTGATGTCAAAAACAAAAAGTATAGAGAAAACTACGATTTTTGTCGTTTAGAAACCCAATCAAATCATGGTATATTGCTATAAAGAGACCAAGTCATGTCATACTCCTCGTTCTAAGGTTCGTTTTGATGGGTCATGGGCTTAAAATGGAGCCTCGTAGCAAAAGTTATTTATGTTTAAGCGTGACACCAAATTTTGACCGATTCAACAAAGGGGGCACCCTTTCGGTTTTCTCGTCCGGACCGACCACGTAGGATTTACACGAAACTGTACATGGTCCATCTACAATGTAAATGAGAATATTTTCACAAGAAATAACTTGAAAAAAATTTGCCCTCTTGCAGGAATTTGCGGAAGCCATGCACTAGCCAAACTGAACAAATGTACATCGGGTAGTTTATAAAAACCTACTCAAATCATGGTGTATTGCGATAAAGCTACCAAGCCATGACGTGCTTCTCGTTCTAAGGTTCGTTTTGACAGGTCATTGGATTAAAATGGAGCCTCGTAGCTAAAGTTATTGATGTTTAAGTCCGACACCCATTTTTGGCCGATTCAGCAAAGGGGGTACCCTTTCGGTTTTCTCGTCCGGACCGACCTCGTTGGATTTCCACGAAACTGTACATGGTCCATCTACAATGTAAATGAGAAGGTTTTCACAAGAAATAACTTGAAAAAACCCCGCCCTCGTGCAAGAATTTGCCAAATCCATGCACTGGCCAAAACAAACAAACGTACGTCGTACAGTTTATAGAAACCCAATTAAGTCATTGTGTATTGACCGAAATCGACCAAGATATGGCGTGGTCCTCATTCTAAGTTCGTTTTGATGGGTCATGGGCATAAAACGGAGCCCCGTAGCAAAATTTATTGATGTTTAAGTGCGACACCCATTTTTGGCCGATTCAACAAAGGGGGTACCCTTTCGGTTTCTCGTCCGGACCGACCTCGTTGGATTTTCACGAAACTGTACATGGTCCATCTACAATGTAAATAAGAATGTTTTCACAAGAAATAACTTGAAAAAACCCGCTCTCGTGCAGGAATTTGCCCAAGCCATGCACTCGCTAAACCGAACAAACGTACGTCGTGCAGTTTATAGAAACCCACACAAATCATGGTATATTGCCAGAAAGCGATCACGCCAAGGCGTGCTTCTCGTTCCAAGGTTTGTTTTGACGGGTCATGGGATTAAAATAGAGCCCCGTAGCTAAAGTTATTGATGTGTCTGACACCCATTTTTGGCCGATTCAGCAAATGGGGTACCCTTTCGGTTTTCTCGTCCGGACCGACCTCGTCGGATTTCCACGAAACTGTACAAGGTCCATCTACAATGTAAATGAAAAGGTTTTCACAAGAAATAACTTGAAAAAAACCCGCTCTCGTGGAGGAATTTGCCCAGGCCATGCACTGGCCAAACCGAACAAACGTACGTCGTGCAGTTTATAGAAACCTACACAACTCATGGTGTATTGCCAGAAAGCGACCAATCCATGATGTGCTCCTCATTCTAAGGTTCTTTTTTACGGGTCATGAGATTAAAATGGAGTCGTGTAGATAAAGTTATTGATGTTTAAGTGCGACACTCATTTTTGGTCGATTCCGCAAATGGGGTACCCTTTCGGTTTTCTCGTCCGAACAGACCTCGTCGGATTTCCATGAAACTGTACATGGTCCATCTAAATTGTAAATGAGAAGATTTTCACAAGAAATAACTTGAAAAACCCTACCCTTGTGAAGGAATTTGCCGAAGCCATGCACTAGCCAAACCGAACAAACGTACGACGTGTAGTTTATAGAAACCCACTCAAATCATGGTATATTTCCAGAAAGATACCAAGCCATGACGTGGTCCTCATTCTAAGGTTCGTTTTGACATGTCATGGGATTAAAATTGAGCCTCGTAGATAAAGTTATTGATGTTTAAGTCCGACACCCATTTTTGGCCGATTCAGCAAAGGGGTAGCCTTTCGGTTTTCTCGTCCAAACCGACCTCGTCAGATCACCATGAAATTGTTCATGGTCCATCTAAATTGTAAATGAGAAGATTTTCACAAGAAATAACTTGAAATAACCTCGCCCTCGAACAGGAATTTGCCAAATCCATGCATTGGCCAAACCAAACAAACGTACGTCGTTCAGTTTATAAAAACTCAATCAAATCATGGTGTATTGACCGACATCGACCAAGATATGGCGTGCTCCTCTATCTAAGGTTCGTTTTGATGGGCCAGGGGCATAAAACGAAGCCCCGTAGCATAAGTTATTGATGTTTAAGTGCGACACCCATTTTTGGCCGATTCAACAAAGGGGGTACCCTTTCGGTTTTCTCGTCCGGACCGACCCTGTCGGATTTCCACGAAACTGTACATGGTCCATCTACAATGTAAATGAGAAAGTTTTCACAAGAAATAACTTAAAAAACCCGCTCCCGTGCAAGAATTTATCGAAGCCATGGACTAGCCAAACCGAACAAACGTTTGTCGTGCAGTTTATAGAAACCCACACAAATCATGGTGTATTTACAAAAAGCTACCACGCCAAGGCGTGCTTCTCGTTCTAAGTTTCGTTTTGATGGGTCATGGGATTAAAATGGATCCCTGTAGCTAAAGTTATTGATGTTTAAGTCTGACACCCATTTTTGGCCGATTCAGCAAAGGAGGTACCCTTTCGGTTTTCTCGTCCGGACCGACCTCGTCGGATTTCCACGAAACTATACATGGTCCATCTACAATGTAAATGAGAAGGGTTTCACAAGAAATAACTTGAAAAAAACCTGCTCTCGTGCAGGAATTTGCCCAAGCCATGCACTGGCCAAACCGAACAAACGTACGTCGTGTAGTTTATAGAAACCTACACATATCATGGTGTATTGCTAGAAAGCGACCAATCCATGATGTTCTCCTCATTCTAAGGTTCTTTTTTACGGGTCATGAGATTAAAATGGAGTCGCGTAGATAAAGTTATTGATGTTTAAGTGCGACACTCATTTTTGGTCGATTCCGCAAATGGGGTACCCTTTCGGTTTTCTCGTCCGGACCGACCTCGTCGAATTTCCATGAAACTGTACATGGTCTATCTAGATTGTAAATGAGAAGGTTTTCATAAGAAATAACTTGAAAAAACCTTGCCCTTGTGTAACACCCCAAATTCTGGGAACTTATGTATTCTTTCTCATTTTGGAATCTTCTAATTATATGGGTTTATTAGTTATTATCGAGCCTTTCGGATTTAATCTTCGTGGGAGTTGAAATGTCGAAGTTTGGGAAAATTGGTCTGCTCGCGATAGTGCCCGCGATAGTGACAGGATGTCACTCTCGCGAGGGCACAATCGCCGGAGATGGTTTGGTCTCGGTACATTTTGGGCGAAAGTGCCCGGCGATTGTGACAATTGTCACTCTCGCCAAGTCACTCTCGCGGGGGACTCGATGAACCGCGGTACGCTTTGGGCGATTATGCCCATGTCACTATCGCTATGTCACTCTCGTCGACCCCTTCGGGGTATAAATTAGGCAGGTCGCGATTTCAGTCATTTTTATCTGATTCTAGGGTTTTGAAAGGCGATTTCTCAGCTGGGTTTGGTATGTATTCTCCTCCTAGACTTCTTTCTTCATTTATGGTGATACATAGTCATTAATGGTGGTCCTTAACACATTTAGGAAGTGTTGTTGGTGAGCTCTCAAGTGGTTTTTCATCTCCTTCATTCTAGGGCTTGGTTTTCTCTTAAGGAAACTACTAAGGTGAGTTCATCCACTTTTACTAAACCTTATACATGTCAAATGTGAGTTTTAAATGCCTAAGTATCTCCTTTTATTTATACTTAAATTATAGGTCTTGTACCAAAACCAATTTTTGGAGATTTTAGGGTTTATAGTAATTTTCGTGAAATATGGTTTTATGAACTTGTTGATGCTACTAGTGATCTACCTTGCTTGGGAAAATATATTTTGAAAGGATGGCTTTGAGTATGTATCTGTTGATCCAAACTCTCTCAGTGATTTGATAACGACCCTCTTTTATACTTAGTGAAAGTTACGTTATTATATGTATTAGTGTTTCATCATCAGCGATCAGACTGAGTCTGTTCAGTTATCGCTGATGACCTTTCTGTAAACATTTAATATGTATGTGTTTCACTTTCAGCAATCAAACTGAGTCTGTTCAGTCATCGCTGATAGTTTCTCATGTAACACAGTTAACGTAATCCCTGAAGACAAGTCTCGTGTCAACATAGTTCATAGCTGAATCGAAGACGAAGCCACTGAAAAATAGATGAGTCTACTAGTGACCTGATGCGGATATCAGCGAAGACCAGATGAATCTACTTACGCAAAGAAGCCTGAGGAAAAGCTTCAGCGATAGCTGAACCTCTTTATCTCTGGAAGAAGAGATACTCAGCGATCAACGATCACAAAGCTTATGCCTCAAGTTTTCTTTTGTCTTACCTTGCACAACCAGTACGATGTGTCAGAACGGACACGTCTCTGCCACAAATCGTACAACAACTCTGTCAACTACACTGTTCATAAAGCGGCCAAAAGCATGTCTCCAAAAGTAAGACTACCAAAGCCAATCTATGAATGCCACGTGTAAAGTACCCTGCCATGCATTTAATGCATAGGGTATAAATAGGAAGCTCACCCCTTCATCTGAACGTGTGCTCAATCCTTGAACTCCATAATAGAAACCCTTGTTTTCTATCTCTCTAAAATCCCCCATTCTCTGAATTTATTGTGCAACCATCTTAGTGTTTCTTAAGTTTGTTTAGATTGAGTCTGTCTTAATCTTATTTCGCAACAAACTTGTAAATTGTATTTTGATTTATCAATAAACAATTTATTAAACTTTAATTTCTGTGTTTGTATTCAACCCCCCCCCCCTTCTACAAACTTGTTAAGCACCTTCGGGACCAACAAGTGGTATCAGAGCAGTTTGTTTAATCTAATAAACAAGATCTTGCTGTATACTCTTCCTTGCTATTCTAAAATGGCACTAAACACAAACACAAACTACTATGATAATGGTTCACTTTCTAAACCTCCTCGATTTAGCAGAGATAACTTTTCTCTATGGAAAAATCGAATGATGCTATTTCTTGAAGGTGCGGATCCTACTATACCTGAATATATAGAAAACGGACCCTATGAACCTGTTAGAATTATAGCTGCGGTTCCCGCTACTGCCACCACTGAAGCTGTCCCTGAACGATATGTCGTTAAGGAAATAAGACAGTGGAGTGATGAAGATAAAAAGAAGGTAGGCATAGATGCAAGAGCAAAGACCATTATATCAATGGCTCTGCCTGATGAAGTTTTCCATTCCATCATGCATCTAAAAACTTCTAAAGAAATGTGGGAAACCATATGTGTTCAATATGAGGGCACCACTGAAATCCAAGAGACCCGAAAGATTAACTTGGTAAGACAGTATGAAAGTTTTATCGCTGGTAAGAATGAATCTCTTTCTGACATTCATCAGCGGTTTAACTGCCTGATCATTGACCTAAGAACTGTTGGAAGGACCTATTCTAATTCTGAGGTCCTAACAAAATTCTTGGAAAGTCTTCCTGAAAGCTGGGACAGTTATTCAATATGTCTTAAGCTGACAAAAGACTTACATACTCTCTCTCTAAGCACTCTGTATGGAATATTGCTCAACTATGAGCAATCTAATCTCCTGAAGAAGAATCTTGTAAAAGATTCTAAAGACTCCAAAAGCACTGCTGTTGCTTTAGTCTCGTCAGAGATAATTCCATCCCAGCGATCTACTGTCACCATCACTGAGTTAGATTCTGAATCTGAGGATTTATCAGACCCTGATCTTTCAGAGTTTAATGAGTCCTTAGCACTCTTGACAAACTCTTTTAAGAGATTTGCAAGAAAGAGTAACTTCCGAAGAAGTAAACCTCTCTCTCTTACTGAAAAGCCAAAATCAACTCCGGTTGATAAGGCTACAGCCACTTGCTATAACTGCGAAAAAATTGGACATTTTGCTAGTGAGTGCAGGTCTAAAAAGGTCTTCAAACCTTCTACCTCAAGAAGATCCAGTGATGACAAATACCATAAGCTGAAGAACAAATATCAAAAGCTGAAAAGCTATCAGCGAAAAGGTAAAGGTCTCATCGCTGAAGAACATGACTGGGCTGAATCAGAAGAATCATCTTCTGATGAAGAAGAAGTCGCTAATCTTTGCCTCATGGCTGAGATTAAAGAAGAAGTAGAAGAACCATCTGAACCTTCTATGAGCTACATATCATCTCAGGTATCTATCTCAACAAATCCCTCTCTGCCTGAAGCTGAGAGAAGTCGCGCTGTTGATGTGCTGACGATTGACCTTTATAATGCTCTAAACGACAAAACTCAAGCTGAAAATAAAAATGTTTATTTAACACAAGAGATAGAGAAATGTCATGAAAAGATCAGTGAACTAAATCTTTTAGAAGAAAAGCTGAAAGATCAAGTCATTATAAATGAAATCATCAGCATTGAACGCGAACAAGCCATCGCTGCTCTAAAAGCAGAAAAGGCTCATGTTGAAAAATGGTGCAAATCATCAACAAAGATCTCTGAGATAATAAATGCTCAAACTCCTGAAAGTGATAAAACTGGTCTTGGTTTTTGGACACCACAGGATGATCCTAAAGAAGAAAGTTCCTCGCTTAAGTTTGGAACTTTTGTCACTTTTTTCTTTGACACTTCTTATAATCAATTCTATCCCTGTTCTTCTTCTAATCCCATCCCTGAGGAGATATCTGCAAGATCTAAGCCTGCAGATAAAGGAAAGTCTATTCTCCCTCAGAAGGCTTCCAAGAAAACCAAACTGAAAGTTCCCTCCAAACCTTCAGTGGATAAACCTTCTAGCTCAGTGACAGAAATCTTTGATATCTGTCCTCCAAAGATGAAGGTTGATCTAAAGCCCGTGAAATCTGAAGAAATAAAAATTTCTCCCAGATCTCGTGCTAAAGGCATTCTTGGAGCTGGACCTGCTCATCTTAAGTTTTCAAAACCTTTTGGTTATAAAACCACCATCAGATATAGAAAATGTTATCACTGTGGATTCACTGACCATATTGCGAGCAAGTGTCCAAATACCACCGAAGCTGATAAAACAGCCTAAGTGAAGAAAAATGCCTCTAAGGCAAATAAAGTCACCAAAGTTGAAAAATCAACCAAAGTGAAAAATACCACTAAGGTTAAGAAATTAACCAAAGTGAAGATTACCACTGAAGCTGAATCTTCATCAGCGGTGAAGACTGCTGAATCTTCCTTATCCACTAACTCTGAAGGACCCATTGAAAAGTGGGTACCAAACAACGCTTAATCTTCCTTATGTATGCAGGGATCAAAGGGCATCTGGTATCTCGATAGTGGATGTTCTCGTCATATGACTGGACAAAGAGACCTGCTCACTGAATACAAGGAAGAGAAAGGCCCCTCTGTTACCTTTGGTGGAAATGGAAAAGGATTTACCCGTGGGTTTGGTGTCCTCAGCAATGGGACAACTACCTTTCGAAGAGTCGCTTATGTAGATGGACTGAAGCACAATCTTCTAAGCATCAGTCAGCTATGTGACAAAGACTACGAAGTTCGCTTTTCTAAGAAAGCATGTGCAGTGGTAGATGAAAAAGGAAAACTTGCTCTCAGTGGTTATAAAAGAGAAAATGTCTATGTAATAGATATGGACTATACTATCACTGATAACCTATGTTTTCTCTCTAAGGCCTCTTCTGATGTCAACTGGCTATGGCATAAAAGGCTCTCTCATCTAAACTTCAAAACCCTGAATTCTCTCTCATCTAAGGAACTGGTTTCTGGTCTTCCTCAGCACTCATATGCTAAAGAATCTCTCTGCTCAGCATGTGAAAAAGGAAAACAAACAAAAGCTAGTTTCAAGTCGAAACAAGTTTCCTCAGTAACAAGTCCTCTTCAGCTCTTGCATATGGATCTATTTGGCCCTGTCAACATCCAATCAATAGCTGGAAAGAAATATACGCTTGTCATTGTAGATGAATATTCTCGCTACACCTGGGTTATTTTTCTTCGCTGTAAGAATGATACTCCAGAAGAACTAATATCTTTTGTCAAAAAGATGGAAGTGCTGAATAATCTTACTGTTCGATCAATAAGAAGTGATCATGGAACTGAATTCAAAAATAGTTCCCTGAACAATTTCTTTGAGAACAAGGGAATCTCTCACAACTTCTCCTCAGTAAGAACACCTCAGCAAAATGGAGTCGCTGAAAGAAGAAACAGAACGATCATAGAAGCTGCTAGATCAATGCTCAGCGATTCTCACCTCCCTACTCAATTTTGGGCAGAAGCTGTAAACACTGCATGTTTTACTCAAAACAGATCGCTGATAATAAAGCGATTTGGGAAGACAGCTTATGAACTCTTTCTTGGAAGGAAGCCTTCTATCAGCTTTCTTCATATCTTTGGTTGTCAGTGCTTTATCTTAAACAACAAAGATCAACTTGGAAAGTTCGACCCAAAAGCCGATGATGGAATATTTTTAGGATATTCCTCCATCTCCAAAGCCTACAGAGTTTTCAACAAGAGAAGACAAACCGTAGAAGAAACCATTCATGTCACGTTTGATGAAACGCGCTCAGCGAACTCTAAACCAATCGCTGACAATGAAGAACTGAATACTTGGATGATCTCTCACTATAGAGAAACTGAACCTTTCTCAAACCATCAGCACACTGAAACTCCAATTGCTGATGAAGAACCTAGTATCATACCTCCCACCGCTGAATCCACCTCATGGGTTTCAGCTGAACCTCTAAACACATTACCACCATCAAATCTGCCTTCATCTGGAAACCTCTCTAGTGAACCTACTCAACAGTTAATTGCTGATGAACCTCAAACGTCCTCATCAGTAAACATTCCAATTGTTGATCCAACCTCTGAGTTAAGCGATCATGCTCCTGCTCAGCGATGGATAAGAGATCACCCAATAGATCAAATTCTCGGTGATCCAGATGCAGGTATTCAGACACGACGAAGCTCAGGTAATATCTGTCTCTTTGTAAACTTTCTCTCCTTAATAGAACCAAAGAAGACTGATGATGCCCTCAGAGATCCAAACTGGGTCAGCGCTATGCAAGAAGAGCTGACTGAATTTTCTCGAAACAAAGTTTGGAATCTCGTTCCTAGACCATCTGATAAAACTGTAATAGGCACCAAATGGGTGTTTAGAAACAAGTTAGATGAACATGGAACTGTAACCCGCAACAAGGCTCGACTTGTTGCTCAGGGATACAGACAAGAGGAAGGCATAGACTATGATGAAACCTTTGCCCCTGTGGCCAGGCTCGAAGCAATTCGACTATTCTTAGCTTATGCAGTCTATAAAGACTTCATCGTTTATCAAATGGACGTAAAATCAGCTTTTCTGAATGGAAAGCTGAATGAAGAAGTTTATGTAGAACAACCACCAGGGTTCTATGACCCTAAGCATCCAAATTATGTTTATAAATTGGATAAGGCTCTCTATGGTCTAAAACAAGCCCCTCGTGCTTGGTATGACACTCTCTCATCTTTTCTTATCTCTGAAAATTTTGAACGTGGCAAGATTGATAATACGTTATTTTTCAGGAAGATAAAAGGTCATATAATTCTTGTACAAATATATGTCGATGACATAATATTTGGTTCTACTAACCCATCTCTATGTACTCGCTTCGCTGAAAGAATGAAGAAAGAATATAAAATGAGTATGATGGGTGAGCTGACATATTTTCTTGGTCTTCAGATTAAACAATCTGACAAAGGTACTTTTATCTGCCAAGGTAAGTATGTTAAAGATATGCTAAAGAAGTTTGAACTCACACAAACTTCAGCGATGAAAACTCCTATGGCACCACCGCTGATACTTAACAAGGATCCATCTGGAAAACCTGTTAATGTCACTGCCTATAGAGGAATGATAGGCTCATTACTGTATCTTACAGCAAGCCGACCTGACATCATGTACTCTACTTGTTTATGTGCACGCTATCAATCTGAACCCAAGGAATCCCATCTGATCGCTGTAAAGCGAATTTTCAGATATCTGAAAGGAACTCCTAACCTCGGTCTTTGGTATCCCAAAGACTCAGGGTTCGATCTAACTGGTTATTCTGATAGTGATTTTGCAGGCTGTAAACTTGACAGAAAAAGTACCACTGGTGGATGTCAACTCTTGGGAGGAAAGCTGGTAAGCTGGACAAGCAAGAAGCAAAATTCTGTGTCCACTTCCACAGCTGAAGCTGAATACGTAGCCGCTGGAAGCTGTTGTTCTCAAATCTTATGGATGAGAAATCAAATATTAGATTATGACCTTCAGCTGTCAAAGCTTCCTATCTATTGCGACAGCACTAGTGCTATCGCTATAGCAAATAATCCAGTGCTACATTCAAAGACAAAACACATAGAGATCAGATATCACTTTATCAGAGATCATGTGATGAATGGTGATATTGAACTTCACTTTATCCCTACTGACTTTCAACTTGCTGATATATTCACCAAACCTCTTGATGAGACAAGGTTCAACTTTCTCATCAGTGAGCTTGGAATGCTGAACCTCGAAGAATAATTCTTCAGCGTTCATGTATTATGTTAGTAATCAAAAGTTCCCCTCTCATCATTCTCTCTGATAAACATTCTGACTCTCAGGTATGTTTTCTCCTTTCCCTCAAAGATGTTTTTTTAAATATAAACTTTAATCACCGAACTTTCTTCAAATGATTAAAAGCTTTTTGAAAAATACATTAATCACTGATATTTCTAGTCAGTGATCCTTTAAAAGGAAAAACTATCCTTATCTTTACTAAAAGGGATACTTTTAAAAAGGAAAATCTATTGCTGACTTTTCTTCAGTGATCATTTCAAAACGGACAAATGTACAGTCTCTCTCTTCTATGACGTCATTTGAACCGACAATCCACGACATGCCTTTTCTGACACGTTCGTCCGTTGCCCTTCTATCCAATCAACTTCGTGGAACGTGTCAATGTCATGATGATTTTTTTTCTTTTCCCGCTTCATTCTCTCTCTTCTCTCTCTTCGTATAAAAGGAATTATTCTCTCCTTTATACGGTTTACGCTTTCAAAACTTTCAAAGCAAGAAACATTCTCTCAAGAACACTCAAGCAAGTAAACCCAGAATATTGAATCTGCAACTCTTTTTCTTCAAGATACACAGGTTTATTTCATGTTTATATGCTTTGTTCGTATGCTTTTTATTCTTTTTAAAATCCTACTCGCTTTCTATGGATTTTATAAAATGTTTTTTTTGTAAAAACTAAAGATCATTCTTTCTGATTTTATGTTTTTAAATAAAAACCTTTTGGTTTTAAAGTGTTCTTCATTCTTTCTAACCAGAACACTATTTTTCTCCTAAATCATTTCTTCTATTATGTCTCTTTCCATAACAGAAATGACACAATCTTCAATCGTTGCTTCCAAGCATGTACGATTCGCTCTCACTGAAGTTGAGATTACTAAATGTAATCATTTGGCCAGACTCGAGTTCAAAGCTGATAAATACCCACATCTGGTGGAAGCTGCTGAATTCCTCAAGCAGTCATGCATAGCTTACGCGATCACTGTGGATCCTAAGCCCTCCAAGACTCTACTTCAGCAGTTCTGGTTCACTGCTGATGCAACTGAACTTACCAACAGGAAAGGTGAACGAGTCCCTGCTATCTCGTTCAGCACGGAATTAGGGCCAGGGAGCATGACCACTCTTAGCCTCAGAAAATCTTTAAGATTCCCTGACAAACCAAAGAGTGGGTTCGACGCACTCCCCACTGATGATGAGCTGATATCATTCCTGGACGCAATGGGCTATTGTTGGGAAAACAAACCAAGATCTTCTATTCCCAACAAGAAGCTCACCAAGATCCTAAAAGCTCAGATGCCATCACAACTGAACTTTATCTTCTCGCACATAATTCAGTGCATGAGTGGGAAGAGTGGTTCGCTGGATCAAGCCAGCAAAACACAACTGCAGATGGCCTACTCCGTTATCGCTGGTCAAAACTTTGACTACGCCACAACAATCTTTGAAGATCTGAGGTCGAGATTAGAGAAGCCTGAACGAGATCCCAAGATCTCATACGTACGTTTCATATGTACGTATATCAAGTTCCTCTATCCCAACACCTATCCCACCAAAGATGATGGCACCTTTGCCAGGGTAGGTCAACGATCACTAGAGGTCAAGCCACTCGCCGACGAGGTAAGTATCTCTCTCCTTCGCTCTCGTCTCTCTCTCCATTCTTCTTCATCTTCAGCGACCACGCAGACGGTTCCTTCGTCTGCTATCCCTGTCACTACCACTACTTCTAAACGACCATCAGCTAGTCCGATTGGTCCTTCCAAAAAGGCCAAAAAGACTAAGGAAAGTACACCCTCTAGTACTATACCTGAGGGAGCTTCTCAACAAGCTACCTTAGATGCATTTGTGGGTCTTTCCTCCACAACTTCAGCAGTCACTCATACTGCCGTGTCAGCGATCTCACTCGCTGTCACATCATCAGTAACCCCACCTACTATCTCATTCACTGAGATTAACTCCATCCCTACTTCTATCCCCAAAACTCTTCCCTTCTCTCCTCACTTGGTCTCTGAACCCGCCACCTCTTCTTTCCCTATAGGACCTGAGCATCAAACTTTTGAGGAATCTATGCAGTTCTACAAAATGTTTGATACGTCAGGTACACCTATAATCCTAAACACTTCTCTCCCCCCCTCTCCAAATAAGCCCATATCTGAACTAACATTATTTTCAGGTCCTAGCTTGGCGTCTGTTGACACGCATGTCAACAGTCTAGGAGAAAAGGTGGACGCACTCACCAACACCATCAATGAAACCACCAGCGCTGTCAATCAGGCTGGTGAGGAGCTGAAGAAGTTGACCGCCACTTGCTCATCTAAAGCTGAGAACTCTCAACTTTCAGCTGTTGAAGAACAAGTCGTCCAACTCAGAGAGTCCTCTCGACTCTTTCAAGGGCGATTTGAGTCTCTTACCGCTGAAGTTCAGGGTCTCTCTTCAAAGGTTGACCTCTGCACGTCCCTTCTTCAGCAAATTCTACAAAAAGTGAATGCACCAGCTCCAGCGCTGCCTCCCTCCTTCACTGAAGATGATCGTACCAACCTCAACATCGCTGTGGAATTCATTCATGATGCCACGTGCGACATCCCTGCGGTTGAAGACCGGATTAAGCGTATGGAGGCTGACGTTCAAGTGCTAAAAGCTTCAACAGCTACTCCAGCAGCTGAAGAAACTTCTATTGCTGCTGCTGGGGAAGCTAAGACTCCAAAGGAACCTCCCTCTCAATCTGAGGGGGAGAAGGCAAAAGAATCCTCATCAATTCACTCTATTCTCTTTGAAGAGGATGAGGAAGAAGACGATGAAGAGAAAGATGATCTAGATCTTGATGATCAAGAAAAGGATCAGCCCTCCGATGACGACGACGACGATGAAGACCAATCTATGTGGTTCTCTAAGCCGAACGTCGTATCAGGGACAACTTCGCAAGAGGTTGTCAAAACAGGGGTGAGAGGTGATACATCTTCAAGTGTTCCTTCGCAAAGCAAAGACAAGCAACCGATCGCTGAAGAATGCTTGAGGACTGGATCACAATCTGAGGGGGAGCATCCTTCTCAGGTATGTCTTTCAATTGTACCACTCTTCTACTCTTTCCAAACCCCTATTCCTTTCTAGCCTTTATCTCTCTCGTTCTAAAAATACACTTATCCCTTCTTTCCTTCTTTTTCTAACCAGACAGTTCTCACCCCTGCTTAAGGGTTCTGAACTACAAATAATTCCAGCTACTATCGCTGAAGAAATAATCCCAATCTCTATCGCTGAGATTGATGAAGAAGAAGAAGATTCCCTGGTCCATCCAGGAAGGCCCTCTCGACCATCTCATTGGTCAGAGGAAGTGGTAAAGAAAAGAGTTGAAATGATCGCTCAACTAGAAAGTCAACGGCTGAAAATCCCTCTTCAAACATCCACAGAGCTCGACTTCCTCACTGAAGCTGAAAGAGAAGTATCTGCCAAAGCTGAGAAGCTGATCGCTGAATGCAAACGAGATGCCCAACTCGCTTTAAAGATTCAATCCTCTCAAGTTAAGGACAAAAAGCTGAAAAGCAAACCTGTGGAAGTTCAAGCAGCACTACTGAAAGAAATTGAAGAGGAACGCTTCAAAGAACAAGAGATCAACGATAAGTCTATCGAATGGTGCAAACAAAAGATGGATTATCGTTCTGATCTTCTTCCAATATCAGCCGTGACTATCTCTGGTCGCAAGAAGAAAGATCAACTCTCAGTGACCATGGAGATTACCAGAGAGGATGGAACCCAAAAAGCAATGTACGTATCAAAACTTGAGAGCTTTGGATTTACGAAATGGTTAGAGTTCTGGGATGCGCTGAAGAAATCCAAATCTACATACAGAGGCTACGTTGAAGGACTTCTTGAAGCCCTCATAAATAGAGTCGTTTCTGTACTAAAGCTGCCATCTCCTCTTCCTCCCAAATCTTTGAAACTCAAGATAAAAATTGGGTCCTCCTCCTCTGAAGATGTCGCCATCATCAGGAATGAAACTTCTATCAAATTTTCAAGAGATGCACTGTTTGGTCCTCCTCCCGATCTTTCAGTTCTGGACTTATCTCTGCCTCCTGGTGGTCCTTTCCAAGCTGGTCAAGTAATCGACAATCCTTATGGAATATTCTTCAGAGATGATGATGAGGAACTCAGATTTCAAAGAATCGCTGAGATTCCTATCTGTCCTCTGAATCATCTCAAGGATCTCTTATGCTTATGGTGTGACTTCTTCCCTGCTGCTGAAGAAATTAAAGAAATTATCAGTCAAGAATCTTTGGAACGAAGACAGAAAGGAGAAGAAATACCTGAGTATATGATCAATCCTCCTAAATCTTCTTTTAATAGCTGATAGATTAGTTTTCTTCTCTGTAATCTGTTAGTTATACTTACAGTAGTTAGTTACTCACTTGTAATGTTTTTCATATCTTGTAATTCCATCCCTGAATTAAATGAAAATAGCAGTGATGTACTTAACCCTATCAGTACTGTAAAAGATCCCTCAAAATAGTAATTGGGACATGCATTCTATGAGTCCTTTTTATTCCTATATTTTGAATCAAAGTAATTTTCTTTTGTTACTTTGTCATTATCAAATAGGGGAAGATTGTTGATCCAAACTCTCTCAGTGATTTGATAACGACCCTCTTTTATACTTAGTGAAAGTTACGTTATTATATGTATTAGTGTTTCATCATCAGCGATCAGACTGAGTCTGTTCAGTTATCGCTGATGACCTTTCTGTAAACATTTAATATGTATGTGTTTCACTTTCAGCAATCAAACTGAGTCTGTTCAGTCATCGCTGATAGTTTCTCATGTAACACAGTTAACGTAATCCCTGAAGACAAGTCTCGCGTCAACATAGTTCATAGCTGAATCGAAGACGAAGCCACTGAAAAATAGATGAGTCTACTAGTGACCTGATGCGGATATCAGCGAAGACCAGACGAATCTACTTACGCGAAGAAGCCTGAGGAAAAGCTTCAGCGATAGCTGAACCTCTTTATCTCTGGAAGAAGAGATACTCAGCGATCAACGATCACAAAGCTTATGCCTCAAGTTTTCTTTTGTATTACCTTGCACAACCAGTACGATGTGTCAGAACGGACACGTCTCTGCCACAAATCGTACAACAACTCTGTCAACTACACTGTTCATAAAGCGGCCAAAAGCATGTCTCCAAAAGTAAGACTACCAAAGCCAATCTATGAATGCCACGTGTAAAGTACCCTGCCATGCATTTAATGCATAGGGTATAAATAGGAAGCTCACCCCTTCATCTGAACGTGTGCTCAATCCTTGAACTCCATAATAGAAACCCTTGTTTTCTATCTCTCTAAAATCCCCCATTCTCTGAATTTCTTGTGCAACCATCTTAGTGTTTCTTAAGTTTGTTTAGATTGAGTCTGTCTTAATCTTATTTCGCAACAAACTTGTAAATTGTATTTTGATTTATCAATAAACAATTTATTAAACTTTAATTTCTGTGTTTGTATTCAACCCCCCCCCCCCTTCTACAAACTTGTTAAGCACCTTCGGGACCAACATGTATCACTCATGGATTTCATAAGGGTACTATTGTGGTTAACTACTGATAAGTTTGTATTTGAGAATTTATAATGTTTTAAAAGTAGTATTTGTAATAGATGCTTATGTTTTCAACCAATGATCATTTGGTAGAGAATGGGAACTATATTTGGGAAAAATAGTTATTTATGTTCTTTATGCATATTAACACTTGTTGAAGTATTCGTTGGACAATGTGAGCATTATTTGATTTAAGTGATGCATTTAGGAGTCATGACCCCGTATTTGGTTATTATTGTTCTGGCGTTGGGACGACTAGTTTTCCACGTCGAGGCACGTTAGGTACCGGGTGCGGTATAAGTCCTTCGTGCTGCACGTTAGGTACCGGGTGCGGTATAAGTCCTTCGTGCTCAAGTATTACGATATTGGATGAGGAGCTCGACATAGGAACCCGATGGGGTTGAACTCGAGTTTCCGTGGGTGTACGTTTAAAGCCACTGAGCCTGACATCCCTTGCGTGTACTTTATGTGTTTATTGGCTTTACTGACCCATCGAATGACTTACTTTTGTGTTCCGTCATTCGGGTTAGTAGGCGGGTCTCCCCCGTTAACCCAAGAGGTAATTGTTATATTTCAAAGAGCATCATTGTTACTATTACCACAATTGTTGTTGTATAGAAAGAAACCTTTTTACTTATTTATATATTCAATTTGTAAACTGCAAATGTTTGTTCTCACTAGGCTTTAGCCTAACACTTTTTCTTAAAATGACATGTATAACAGGTCAGGTTTTCGGTGGGGTTCGTCGGGACTGAGCGGATAGCTTTGGGGTCAAGAGCGGTCTTTTTGGGAGATGTGTAGACCGGTGTTTTTGAATAGTGAACATACCTTTTGGAAGAATAGCAACACCCGATACTAATCTTTCTTATTTAAGTTAGATTACTAGGTTGTTAGTGTATTCTTCACCTGTTTGATTGTAATGTCTATAACTTTGATTCCCCGTTCTATCGGGATGATACTTTGGGATTGTTTATAGTAGGTTTTATATCCAGGTTTCTATCTATTTATAGCCGTCATATTGCAGAAATTTCGAATTTTATTCCGCTAATTTTTAGAGTGTTACAAGTTGGTATCAGAGCTTTAGTTTAAGTGACCTAGGTATGAGTGTAGGGTACCTAGACTTAAGCTGTGAAATTAGGCAATGATCTTGTGAGATGGGGTAGAACTGTTAAGATAAGATAGTTCTATAGTCGATGGAAGCTACACAAGTTAAGAGTTATGGTAATGGGAATGAAAATTTTTATGTATTGCATGTTCATAATTTCGCCTAGCTAATGTTATTATGAAGATGTTTTACGTGATTATGCTTGTTTTCCATTGTTATGATAATTGATGAATGTAGTGGTACATTTTCTTGCTTATAACCGTGTAGTCTTATCTTATCTATATTCTCGCGTGTGTGGCAGACTATGGTTAATACGCGTAATCGACCGGAGGGACAGGATACGGCCGCGTCTACGGCCGATCAACCGAGGGTAACGAATAACGATTTGCCCCCACCGTTTATAGATGCGTTGGGTGGAGGACCGGAGCATGTACCTCGACGCAACATAGCTGCAACTCATCCAATCATGGAAGAGGTAACTCCGGAAACTAGAATGATGGAGCGGATGATGCAAGCAATGAATGCAGCTATGGCTCAGCAGCAAGAGGCCTTCCTGAAACTATTGGATGACAGAGATGCTAACCACCGTAGGCCGGAGACGGTGGAGGAGAATGTGATTGTGGCAGGATCTGGAGGTTCGGGACCCCGTATCCCTAGCAATGAGAAGGCAATCCCGACCGCAAGACCTGAGGCAAAGTCTTGTACATTCAAGGCATTTCTCGTATGTCGACCGCCAGAGTTCAAAGGCACCGACGACCCAGTAAACTGCAAATGTTTGTTCTCACTAGGCTTTAGCCTAACACTTTTTCTTAAAATGATATGTATAACAGGTCAGGTTTCCGGTGGGGTTCGTCGGGACTGAGCGGATAGCTTTGGGGTCAAGAGCGGTCTTTTTGGGAGATGTGTAGACCGGCGTTTTTGAATAGTGAACATACCTTTTGGAAGAATAGCAACACCCGATACTAATCTTTCTTATTTAAGTTAGATTACTAGGTTGTTAGTGTATTCTTTACCTGTTTGATTGTAATGTCTATAACTTTGATTCCCCGTTCTATCGGGATGATACTTTGGGATTGTTTATAGTAGGTTTTATATCCAGGTTTCTATCTATTTATAGCCGTCATATTGCAGAAATTTCGAATTTTATTCCGCTAATTTTTAGAGTGTTACACCTTGTGAAGGAATTTACCGAAGTCATGCACTGGCCAAACCAAACAAACGTACGTCGTACAGTTTATAGAAACCCAATCAAATCATGGTGTATTGCCCAAAATCGACCAAGCCATGGTGTGCTCCACGTTCTAAGGTTCGTTTTGACGGGTCATTGGCATAAAATGGAGCCTCGTAGCAAAAGTCATTGATGTTTCAGTGCGACACCCATTTTGTGCCGATTCAGCAAATAGGGCACCCTTTCGGTTTTCTCGTCAGGACCGACCTCGTCGCATTTCCACGAAACTGCACATGGTCCATCTACAATGTAAATGAGAATGTTTTCACAAGAAATAACTTGAAAAAAATCGGCTCTCGTGCAGTAATTTGCCAAATCCATGCACTGGCCAAACCGAACAAACGTACGTCATACAGTTTATAAAAACCTAATAAAATCATGGTGTATTGCCAGAAATCGACCAATCCATGGCGTGCTACTCATTCTATGTTCGTTTTGATGGGTCATGGGCATCAATCGGAGCCCCGTAGCAAAAGTTATGGATGTTTTTGCGCGACACCCATTTTTGGCCGATTCAGCAAAGGGGGTACCTTTTCGGATTTCTCGTCCAGACCGACCTCGTCGGATTTCCACTTAACTATACGTGGTCCATATAAAATGTAAATGAGATGGTTTTCACAAGAAATAACTTGAAAAAAACCTGCTCTCGTGCAGGAATTTGCCGAAGCCATGCACTAGCCAAACCGAACAAACGTACGTCGTGCAGTTTATAGAAAACCACTCAAATCATGGTGTATTTACAGAAAGATACCAAGCCATGACGTGGTCCTCATTCTAACGTTTGTTTTGACGTGTCTTGGGATTAAAATTGAGCCCCGTAGCTAAAGTTATTGATGTTTAAGTCCGACATCAATTTTTGGCCGATTTAGCAAAGGGGTACCCTTTCGGTTTTCTCGTCCGAACCGACCTCGTCGGATTTCCATCAAACTGTACATGGTCCATCTAAATTATAAATGAGAAGCTTTTCAAAAGAAATAACTTGAAGTAACCCCGTTCTCGTGCACGAATTTGCCAAATCCATGCACTGGCCAAACCAAACAAACGTATGTCGTTCAGTTTATAGAAACTCAATCAAATCATGGTGTATTCACCAAAATCGACCAAGATATGGCGTGCTCCTCATTCTAAGGTTCGTTTTGACGGGTCAGGGGCATAAAACGAAGCCCCGTAGCATAAGTTCTTGATGTTTAAGTACGACACCCATTTTTGGCCGATTCAGCAAAGGGGGTACCCTTTCGGTTTTCTCGTCTAGACCGACCTTGTCGGATTTCCAGGAAACTGTAAATGGTCCATCTACAATGTAAATGAGAAGATTTTCACAAGAAATAACTTAAAAAAACCCGTTCCCGTTCAAGAATTTGTCGAAGCCATGGACTAGCCAAACCGAACAAACGTTTGTCATGCGGTTTATAGAAACCCACACAAATCATGGTGTATTTCCAGAAAGCTACCAAGCCATGGCGTGCTTCTCGTTCTAAGGTTCGTTTTGATGGGCTATGGGATTAAAATGGAGCCCCGTAGCTAAAGTTATTGATGTTTAAGTCTGACACCCATTTTTGGCCGACTCAACAAAGGGGGTACCATTTCGATTTTCTTATCCGGACCGACCTCGTTGGATTTCCACGAAACTGTACATGGTACATCTACAATGTAAATTAGAAGGTTTTTACAAGAAATAACTTGAAAAAACCCCGCCCTCGTGCAGGAATTTGCCAAATCCATGCACTGACCAAACTAAACAAACGTACGTCGTACAGTTTATAGAAACCCAATTAAATCATGGTGTATTGATCGAACTCGACCAAGATATGGAGTGGTCCTCATTCTAAGTTCGTTTTGATGGGTCATGGGCATAAAACGGATCCCCGTAGCAAAATTTATTGATGTTTAAGTGCGACACCCATTTTTGGCCGATTCAGCAAATGGGGTACCCTTTCGGTTTCTCGTCCGGACCGACCTCGTCGAATTTCCACGAAACTGTACATGGTCCTTCTACAATGTAAATGAGAAGGTTTTCACAAGAAATAACTTGAAAAAAAACCCGCTCTCGTGCAAGAATTTGTCGAAGCCATGCACTAGCCAAACCGAACAAACGTTTGTCGTGCAATTTATAGAAACCCACACAAATCATGGTGTATTGCCATAAAGCTACTACACCAAGGCGTGCTTCTTGTTCTAAGGTTCTTTTTGACGGGTCATGGGATTAAAAGGAGCCCCGTAGCTAAAGTTATTGATGTTTAAGTCCGACACCCATTTTTGGCCAATTCAGCAAAGGAGGTACCTTTTCGGTTTTCTCGTCCGGACCGACCTTGTCCGATTTCCACGAAACTGTACATGGTCCATCTATAATGTAAATGAGAAGGTTTTCACAAGAAATAACTTGAAAAAAACCCGCTCTCATGCAGGAATTTTCCCAAGCGTTGCACTGGCCAAATCGAACGAACATACGTCGTGCAGTTTATAGAAACCGACACAAATCATAGTGTATTGCCAGAAAACGACAAATCCATGATGTGATCCTCATTCTAAGGTTGTTTTTGATGTGTCATGAGATTAAAATGGAGTCGCGTAGATAAAGTTATTGATGTTTAAGTGTGACACTCATTTTTGGTCGATTCCACAAATGGGGTACCCTTTCGGTTTTCTCGTCCGGACCGACCTCGTCGGATTTCCATGTAACTGTACATGGTCCATATAAATTGTAATGGAAAAGGTTTTCACAAGAAATAACTTGAAAAACCCTTCCCATGTGAAGGAATTTTCCAAAGCCATGCACTGGCCAAACCAAACAAACGTACGTCATACAGTTTATAGAAACCCAATCAAATCATGATGTATTGCATGAAATCGACAAAGCCATGGTGTGCTCCTCGTTCTAAGGTTATTTTTGATAGGTCATGGGCATAAAACGGAGCCCCGTAGCAAAAGTTATTGATGTTTCAATGCGACACCCATTTTTTGACGATTCAGCAAATGGGGTACCCTTTTGGTTTTCTCGTCCGGACCGAACTCGTCAGATTTCCACGAAACTGTACATGGTCCATCTACAATGTAAATGAGAAGGTTTTCACAAGAAATAACTTGAAAAAAAATCGGCTCTCGTGCAGTAATTTGCCAAATCCATGCACTGGCCAAACCGAACAAACGTACGTCATACAGTTTATAAAAACCCAATCAAATAGTGCTGTATTGCCAGAAATAGACCAATCAATGGTGTGCTCCTCATTATTAGGTTCCTTTTGATGGGTCATGGGCATCAATCGGAGCCCCGTAGCAAAAGTTATAGATGTTTATGCGCGACACCCATTTTTGGCCGATTCAGCAAAGGGGGTACCTTTTCGGATTTCTTGTCCATACCGACCTCGTCGGATTTCCACTTAACTATACATGGTCTATCTAAAGTATAAATGAGAACATTTTCACAAGAAATAACTTGAAAAACCCCGCTCTCGTGCATGAATTTGCCCAAGCCACGCACTGGCCAAACAAAACAAACGTACGTCGTGTAGTTTATAGAAACCTACACAAATCATGGTGTATTGCCAGAAAGCGACCAATCCATGATGTGCTCCTCATTCTAAGGTTCTTTTTGACAGGTCATGAGATTAAAATGGAGTCGCGTAGATAAAGTTGTTGATGTTTAAGTGCGACACTCATTTTTGGTCGATTCCGCAAATGGGGTACCCTTTCAGTTTTCTCGTCCGGACCGACCTTGTTGGATTTCCATAAAACTGTACATGGTCCATCTAAATTGTAAATGAGAATATTTTCACAAGAAATAACTTGAAAAAAACCCTGCCCCTGTGAAGGAAATTGCCGAAGCCATGCACTGACCAAACCAAACAAATGTACGTCGTACTGTTTATAGAAACCCAATCAAATCATGGTGTATTGCCCGAAATCGACCAAGCCATGGTGTGCTTCTCATTCTAAGGTTCGTTTTGACGGGTCATGGGCATAAAACGGACCCCGTAGCAAAGTTATTGATGTTTCAGTGCGACACCCATTTTTTGCCGATTCAGCAAATGGGGTACCCTTTCGGTTTTCTCGTCCGGACCGACCTCGTCGGATTTCCACGAAACTGTACATGGTCCATCTATAATGTAAATTAGAAGGTTTTTTCAAGAAATAACTTGAAAAAATTGTCCCTCGTGCAGTAATTTGCCAAATCCAAGCACTAGCCAAATCGAACAAACGTTTGTCGTGTAGTTTATAGAAACCCACAAAAATCATGGTGTATTTCCAGAAAGCTACCAAGCCATGGTGTGCTTCTCGTTCTAAGGTTCGTTTAGATGGGTCATGGGATTAAAATGGAAACTCGTAGCTAAAGTTATTGATGTTTAAGTCTGGCACCCATTTTTGGCCGACTCAGCAAAGGGGGTACCATTTCGATTTTCTTGTCCGGACCGACCTCGTCGAATTTCCACGAAACTGTACATGGTCAATCTACAATATAAATGAGAAGGTTTTAATAAAAAGTAACTTGAAAAAAACTCGCTCTCGTGCAGGAATTTTCCCAAGTCGCGCACTGGCCAAATCGAACAAACGTACGTCGTGCAGTTTATAGAAACCCACTGAAATCATGGTGTATTGCCAGAAAGAGACCAATCCATGATGTGGTCCTCATTCTAAGGTTCTTTTTGGCGGGTCATGAGATTAAAATGGAATCGCGTAGCTAAAGTTATTGATGCTTAAGTGCGACACCCATTTTAGGTCGATTCAGCAAAGAGGGTACCCTTTCGGTTTTCTCGTCCGGACCGACCTCGTTGTATTTCCATGAAACTGTACATGGTCCATATAAATTGTAAATGTGTAGGTTTTCACAAGAAATAACTTGAAAAAACCCCGCCCTCGTGAAGGAATTTGCCAGATCCATGCACTGGCCAAACCAAACAAATGTACGTCGTACAGTTTATAGAAACCCAATCAAATCATGGTGTATTGCCAGAAATCGACCAATCCATGGCATGCTCCTCACTCTAAGGTTCGTTTTGACGGGTCATGGGCATAAATCGGAGCCCCGCAGCAAAAGTTATAGATGTTTATGCACGACACCCATTTTTGGCCGATTCAGCAAAGGGGGTACCCTTTTGGATTTCTCGTCAGGACCGACCTCGTCGTATTTCCACTTAACTGTACATGGTCCATCTACAATGTAAATGAGAATGTTTTCATAAGAAATAACTTGAAAAAAAACAGCTCTCGTGCAAGAATTTGTCGAAGCGATGCACTAGCCAAACCGAACAAACGTATGTCATGTAGTTTATAGAAATCCACTAAAACCATGGCGTGCTTCTCATTCTAAGGTTCATTTTGATGGGTCATGGGCTTAAAATGGATCTTTGAAGCTAAAGTTCTTGATGTTTCAGTGCGACACCCATTTTTTGCCGATTCAACAAATGGGGTACCCTTTCGGTTTTCTCGTCCGGACCGACCTCGTCGGATTTCCTCGAAACTGTAGATGGTCCAACTAAAATGTAAATGAGAAGGATTTCACATGTAATAACTTGAAAAACCCCCGCCCTCGTGTAGGAATTTGCCTAATCCATGCACTGGCCAAACAAAACAAACGTATGTCGTACAATTTACAGAAACCCAATCAAATCATGGTGTATTGCCCAAAATCGAACAAGATATGGCGTGGTCCTCATTCTAAGGTTCGTTTTGACAGGTCATGGGCATAAAACGGAGCCCCGTAGCAAAAGTTATTGATGTTTAAGCCCGACACCCATTTTTGACCAATTCAGCAAAGGGGGTACCCTTTCGGTTTTCTCGTCCGGACCGACCTCGTCGGATTTCCACGAAACTGTACACGGTCCATATACAATGTAAATGAGAAGGTTTTCACAATAAATAACTTGAAAAAACCCCGCTCTTGTGCAGGAATTTGCCCAAGCCATGCACTGGCCAAACCGAACAAACGTACGTCGTGCAATTTATAGAAACCCACACAAATCATGGTGTATTGCCAGAAAGCTACCAAGCCATGGCGTGCTTCTCATTCTAAGGTTCCTTTTAACGGGTCATGGGATTAAAATGGAGCCCCGTAGCTAAAGTAATTGATGTTTTACTTCGATATCCATTTTTGGTCGATTCCGCAAGGGGGGGTACCCTTCCGGTTTTATTGTCTGGACCGACCTCTTCGGATTTCCATGACACTGTACATGGTCCATCTAAACTGTAAATGAGAATATTTTCACAAGAAATAACTTGAATAAACCCCGCCCTCGTGTAGGAATATGCCAAATTCTTGCACTCGCCAAACCAAACAAACGTACGTCGTACAGTTTATAGAAACCCAATAAAATCATGGTATATTGCCCGAAATCAACCAAGATATGGCGTGCTCGTCATGTTAAGGTTCGTTTTGTCGGGTCATGGCCATAAAACGGAGCCCTGTAGCAAAAGTTATTGATGTTTAAGAGCGATACCATTTTTGGCCGATTCAGCAAAGGGGGCACCCTTTCGGTTTTCTCGCCTGGACCGACCTCGTTGGATTTTGACGAAACTGTACATGGTCCATCTACAATGTAAATTAGAAGGTTTTCACAAGAAATAATTTGAAAAAAATCCGCTCTCGTGCAGGAATTCGCCAAAGCCATGCACTGGCCAAACATTATAAAACGTACGCCATATAGTTTATAGAAACCCACTCAAATCATGGTGTATTGCCAGAAAACAACCAATCCATGACGTGGTCCTCATTCTAAGGTTCGTTTTGACGGGTCAAGAGATAAAATGGAGTCGGTATTTAAAGTTATTGATGTTTATGTGCGACACACATTTTTGGTCGATTCAGCAAAGGGGGTACCCTTTCGGTTTTCTCGTCCGGACCGACCTCGTCGGATTTCCACAAAACTGTACATGGTACTTCTAAAATGTAAATGTGTAGGTTTTCACAAGAAATAACTTGAAAAAAACCCGCTCTCGTGCAAGAACTTGTCGAAGCCATGCACTAGCCAAACCGAACAAACGTATGTCATGTAGTTTATAGAAACCCACTCAAATCATGGTGTATTTCCAGAAAGCTACCAACCATGGCATGCTTCTCGTTCTAAGGTTCGTTTTGACAGGTCATGGGATTAAAATGGTTCCCCGTAGCTAAAGTTATTGATGTTTAACTCCGACACCCATTTTTGGCCGATTCCGCAAATGGGGTACCCTTTGGGTTTTCTTGTCCGGACCGACCTCGTCGGATTGCCATGAAACTGTACATGGTCCATCTAAATCGTAAATGAGAAGGTTTTCTCAAGAAATAACTTGAAAAAACCCTGCCCTCGTGAAGGAATTTGCTGAAGCCATGCACTGACCAAACCAAACAAACGTACGTCGTACAGTTTATAGAAACCCAATCAAATCATGGTGTATTGCCCGAAATCGACCAAGCCATGGTGTTCTCCTTGTTCTAAGGTTCGTTTTGACGGGTCATGGGCATAAAACGTAGCCCCGTAGCAAAAGTTATTGATGTTTTAGAACGATACTATTTTTGGCAGATTCAGCAAAGGGGGTACCCTTTCGGTTTTCTCGCCTGGGCCGACCTCGTTGGATTTCGACGAAACTGTACATGGTCCATCTACAACGTAAATTAGAAGGTTTTCACAAGAAATAACTTGAAAAAAATCCGCTCTCATGCAGGAATTTGCCGAAGCCATGCACTGGCCAAACATTACAAACGTACGTCATATAGTTTATAGAAACCCACTCAAATCATGGTGTATTGCCAGAAAGTAACCAATCCATGACGTGTTCCTCATTCTAAGGTTCGTTATGACGGGTCATGAGATTAAAATGGAGTCTCGTATTTAAAGTTATTGATGTTTAAGTGCGACACCCATTTTTGGCCGATTCAGCAAAGGGAGTACCCTTTCGGTTTTCTCGTCCGGACCGACCTCGTCGGATTTCCACAAACTGTACATCGTACATCTAAAATGTAAATAAGTAGGTTTTCACAAGAAATAACTTGAAAAAAACCCTCTCTCGTGCAAGAATTTTTCGAAGCCATGCAATAGGCAAACTGAACAAACGTATGTCATGTAATTTATAGAAACCCACTCAAATCATGGTGTATTGCCAGAAAGCCACCAATCCATGACGTGTTTCTCATTATAAGGTTCGTTTTGACAGGTCATGGGATTAAAATGGGGCCTCATAGCTAAAGTTATTGATGTTTAACTCTGACACCCATTTTTGGCCGATTCCGCAAATAGGGTACCCGGTTTTCTCGTCCGGACCGACCTCGTCGGATTTCCATGAAACTGTACATGGTCCATATAAATCGTAAATGAGAAGGGTTTCTCAAGAAATAACATGAAAAAACCCTGCCCTCGTGAAGAAATTTGCCGAAGCCATGCACTGGCTAAACCAAACAAACGTATGTCGTACAGTTTATAGAAACCCAATCAAATCATGGTGTATTGCGCAAAATCGACCAAGCCATGGTGTTTTCCTTTTTCTAATGTTCGTTTTGACGGGTCATGAGTATAAAACGGAGCCCCGTAGCAAAGTTTATTGATGTTTCAGTGCGACACCCATTTTTTGCCGATTCAGCAAATGGGGTACCCTTTCGGTTTTCTCGTCCGGTACGACCTCGTTGGATTTCCATGAAACTGTACATGGTCTATATTCAATGTAAATGAGAAAGATTTCACAAGTAATAATGTTAATCAATAAAATCCCAATCAATCAAACAATTACTCAAGATTTAAACATCATAGATCAAGAACTAGAGAGAGAAAGTCTAGAGAGAGAAAGTAGATCTTGAATATCACCAATACTGAATATTACAATATGAGCTTACGTGGTTACTAGATTACACAAGCCAAACCTATTTATACCAACTATCTAATCAAGACAGAAAGGCTAAGTAAAACTAATACAAGCTTTGACTTTTTACAATACTTTGACAATGTTGACTTTTACATCTTTGACTTTCCTATTAAAAATCTTGGATACAATATTTAGACTTAACAATCTCCCCCTTTGTATTCAAGATTTAATAAAAATTTGACACTAGTCTTCAGCACTTGATTCTTCAGCTTTAACTCTGATAACTTTGAACTTTGAAACTTTAACAATCTTCAGTCTTTCAGCCTTTGAAGAATCTTGAGAAGTCTTTTTCACATTGAAGCTCTGAAAGTCAACATGCCTTGAACAAATCTGAAAACTTGAAACTTTGAGTTTAAACTTTGACAACTTTATCTCTGAAAATTCTTTCGTCTCTGATCAAAATTGTATCTTCATTACTTTGATCTCTGAACCATCTTTGGAAGAACAAACTTTCACAAATCATATTGAATTAACTTTGAACAATCTTCTTCAGATACATTTATCTTTGAAACAGCGGAAGCATTTTGAATTTCTGACTAGAACTTTGAACATGAACTTTGAAATTGATCTTTGTAAAAATCCTCCCTCTTTTTGATGATGTGAGCATCATGATCATCAAAACTTCATCAATTTCAGCTCAGACTTTGATTTCCCCTTTGTATTCAAAACAATCTCCCCTTTGACAGTTGGTGTGCTTTGATCTGAGAGCCGTCAATTCATGAAAGATATATATCCGAATCTTTTCAAATTCAGACATAATAAACGTGGTAACCCTGAATCAACAAATGAAACAGTTAGAAGTGTCTGTCAGTAACACGGAGTCACTGTGTACAACGAATGTACAATATAAGGAGTTGGTTTGATGATGACTCCCCAGGACTTCCATTCAATCATTGAAAAACACAAGGTAATTCTATGAATGTTCTGACAGAAAAACAGATTTTCTGTGTGCTCGTGCTTGTGTACGAAAGAATTTTAGCACAATGATTGTGTTTCATAAAGGCTCAAAATATGTAAATCACTGAGACAACAATGATTATACATGGACTCAATGTGCATGAGAAAGGGTCGAAGGTGGGGCAACTTTCCTTCTTTTTCAATATCAGTATCTTCCAAAAGAAGATCCGATAGATTATATGTTGCTTCCCCAGAAAATGTGAAACATTCTCTTTTTAAGAAAAGAATGAGTAGCTGGTGGGGTTGTATACAAGAGATGGCATGGGCTATTTGCCTATTTCAATGATGGTCACCAAAGAAATGTGAACCAATCAGTAATGTGGCTGCCCGACTCAGAAAGATGTTTAGTGCAGAGTTCTGATATTCTTTTAACTCTGTTCTCACACCCTCTTTCTTTTAAACATATAAGCTCACATCTAACCAAACTCTCATTTTCATTTTACCTCTGCTCACTCCCATACTCAATTCTTTTAGACCCCTCTCCCTTCAATCACTCAAAGGATTTCTTCCAGGGTAGGAAACACTGGTTATCGTGAATCCATAGAAGATCTATTAAGCACTCACACTGAATCCCATGTTCCTAAAAGTACATGCTGGTCAATGATTTTCTTGACATGTAAATCACAAGAAATCATATGTTAGTGTATGTATGCTAATCAAATATCAGAAATGAAATTTGAGCATTTGAACTTTGAAGATTTCTCAAAACAAGAATATTGAATGAATGAAATGAAGTCAAGAGAATTGTTTTGAGAATCTGACAATGAATTAAACAGATCAAATCAAATAGTTAGGGTATCAAAGAATTGGATATTTGTTTATATGAACAAATATAAACAATTTATCAATGAAAGTACAAATATGAAAAAGATGAATGATGCTCAACAACTTTGAAAGCAAACGGGGGTATTACCATCGAAAAATTGGTTCTTTTAGAGACATGGCAATAACAAATTCAAATAAAATACTGAACCGATGTGTGTGAATACTTTACAGTATATGGAAAAAACAATACACGAGTATTGATCTTTGGAAACACACGTTCAGTTAAACATTAAGCTCAAAATTTGAAAAACATTTAAAAGCTCACTTCTGAATTCATGAAATCTTTTGAGAATAGAGAAGTGGTTTGAACATTTCAGAAACTGTTTTTCATGCTTGAAAGTTGTTCTTCTTTCAAACAATCCGAGATCTAGGAACAGAAGATATTTACCTTTAAGCTTCCCCTCAAATCATGATATAATGATTTATGTCTTTTGAGCTCCCCCTGGATATTAGCATAATATCCTTCTTTGATCGTTGAAAAACGGGTCCTGATCTGTCATGTGATCAGAAGCCACTTTATTCAGAACATTTATTAAAAGAAAAATAAAAGAAAGCAGTAAAACGCTTTATAGTATGAGTTTTGATCTGAATTAATCAGAAGTCATCACCTTTACTCCCCCTTAAATTAAGCATCTGAGATATATCAGTTAAAGTAGGATAGAGATCAGACACTCCCTTTAGAATTGTAGACCATCATATCAGAAAAATCTATCAATGAAATAGTATAGGATATAGATCAGATCAATTCTTTTGGGATGTAGACCATCATATCCATCGGATGCAAAAACAGGAGTAAGGTATTTTGATCGCTGAGGTCCGAGTCCTAAACTGTTGTGTTTAGAAGTCAAACTCCGTTGAAGACCGAGTCCTAAGCTGTGTACTTGGAAGCCATAATCTTGACATTGAAGTCCGGGTTTTGAACTGCTGTGTTCAAAAGCCATTATCTTTCTTACTCCCCCTTGACTTGTGGTGACTGCAACATAAAATCAGTTTTCGGTTTTGGTACCCACTGGTATTTGGGTCCATGAATGTTAGTTGCAGTTCTTGTGGGGGATATGGAATAAGAACCATACCAGAAATGATCACTGGTCTTGTGGATATGATCATGTGTACAACAGTAAGAACAATAAAATTTATTACCTGAAAACCTGAGTAATTGGTCTTTTGAGTATTTAAGGTCAGATTTACCTTTATGCTCTTTGTTCTTCTTAGCTTTGTGTACATGTACACATGATGTTTTTCCATTCAGCACATCTTTCTTGTCATCTTTGACAAATTTCTTCATCCAGACCAGTTTCTCTTTCTTGTAACTTCTTCTCCTTGGATATGTATCTGAACCATATTAATATTCATCAAATAAAATGTTAGATTGACGAATCTGATCAAAATATTTAACTGACCTTTGTGAAGAGACAGATTTCTGAGTAGAACTTGAACCAGGTTTTTCAAGCTCTTTGATCTTTGATGCCAAGATGTCTCTTTCTTTTACAAGTTGGTCAATCTTCTTCGAGAAAACAGACTTCGTCTTCTGCTCTTTCAGTGCAGTAGCAGATAGTTTAGATAGCTTTGAAGTCAATCTTTTGATTTCAGACTCAAATATGGATCTTTCTTCTTTAAATCCTTTCTCTGACTCATTTCTCATGGTCGGATAATTCTTTAAAGAATCTCACATTTTTCTGTTCTATGGCCTTCTTTTCTTTATCAAATTTCTCTCTTTCCAAAATCAGCACTTTCTTCGGAGATTTGTTGAGAAAGCTTAATGCATTTAAGCTCCACTGACTTCTTTTCTTCATAACACTTCTTTGAGAAATCTGAGAATTTCTTTGAAAAACTTTTCTTTTCTTTTTCAAAATCAGCTTTATTTTCAGCAAGCTGTTGATCCAAGCTAGATATATTCTTTCTAAGATCAGCATTCTCAGATTCCAATCCATTCATCTTCTCTTTGAAAGCCTTCAACTTGTTTTGAAGCTCAACTAATTCTGCTTGTAGCTCAGGTGATTTCTGTTCAGTTGGATTCAGTTGGCTTTGTAGAGTTATAATTTCTCTTTCTTTCTATTTTATCTCTTTTTCCTTCTCATAGATGATATCTGAAAATTTAGAAAGATTATTAGTACACTGTATACATTCAGGAGTTTTAACACAATTGAACAATTTAAGTTGCAACTCCTGAATCCTTCTGAGATATTCTGAATTTTTTATTTTCAGATCATTTCGTTCAGCTTCAATAACAGATATCTCAGATTTGTACAAAATTGACATCTTGAAAAATTAATCAGCTTGATGTGAATGACCGTTCCCAAACTGTAAATCAGAAAATATTTGATCACAATCAGAACAATGTCCCCCTCCGCAGACTGAGCATGGAAATGACACTGTTTGCGTAAGATTGAGATTTGCGTAAGCTACGAGATGCGCAAAGTAGGTTTTCGGATCCAACTAGATGCGCAAAGAATTGTTTGCGTGTCAGCCTTGATGCGCAAATGAAGGTTTTCGGAACAGCCTTGATGCGCAAAGGAAGGTTTTCGGATTAGCCTTGATGCGCAAAGGAAGGTTTTTGGATCAGCCTTGATGCGCAAAGTGAGCTTTGCGTACACCGAAGGATGCACAAAAGTAAGTTTCTCGGACCCCGTGTGATACGCAAAGTAAGCTTTGCGTATTGGTCTTGATGCGCAAATTAGCTTTTCCTTGATACCGAAGATGGCACTCGATGAATCTTGCGTAAATCAGATGATCTTGCGCAAACCTTCGATGAATCTTGCGCAAACCGTATGAAAGTTGCGCAAAGCGTGTTCTTGACAGATTCTTTCTCAGATCGATTGAAACCTGCACATTTGATCTCAAGAACTTATCAGCATCATCGAAAAACAGTTCTAAACACACAAATACAACCATTTTTTGATTAAAACATCAAATCACACGAATTCGAACATGAACAGAGTTCGAACTCATTTTCAAGAAAACTTCAAAAAATCAGAAATTGAAATCGAAATGATCAATTTACAAGATATAATCCAAACAAGAATCGATCCTAATCATAAAACGAACTCAATGATTCCATTTTCTTGCAATAAAACTGATTTTTCACAAAAAAATCGGATGAAACAGTGAATATCACGAGTTCTTGAAAATTTTCAGAAAATTTCAAATTTTCGATTTAAAACTTGATATTTCAATTCAAACTCTGATCAAATCATTTCCGAAAAGTTTTGTTTAGCTCTGATACCAATTGTTAATCAATAAAATCCCAATCAATCAAGCAATTACTCAAGATTTAAACATTATAGATCAAGAAGTAGAGAGGGAAAGTCTAGAGAGAGAAAATAGATCTTGAATATCACCAATACTGAATATTACAATATGAGCTTACGTGGTTACTAGATTACACAAGCCAAACCTATTTATACCAACTATCTAATCAAGACAGAAAGGCTAAGTAAAACTAATACAAGCTTTGACTTTTTACAATACTTTGACAATGTTAACTTTTACATCTTTGACTTTCCTATTAAATCTCGGATACAATATTTAGACTTAACAAATAACTTGAAAAAACCCTGCCCTCGTGCAGGAATTTGCCAAATCCATGCATTGGCCAAACAAAACAAATGTACGTTGTACAGTTTACAGAAACCCAATCAAATCATGGTTTATTGCTCAAAATCAACCAAGATATGGCGTGCTCCTCATTCTAAGGTTCGTTTTAACGGGTCATTGGCATAAAACGGAGCCCCGTAGCAAAAGTTATTGATGTTTAAGTGTGTCACCCATTTTTGGCCGATTCAGGAAAGGGGATACCCTTTCGGTTTTCTCGTCCGGATCGAACTCGTCGGATTTTCACGAAACTATAGATGGTCCATCTACGTTGTAAATGAGGAGGTTTTCACAAGAAATAACTTGAAGAAAACGCGCCCTCGTGCAGGAATTTTCCGAATTCTTGGTGTATTGCTAGAAATCATGGTGTATTGCCAGAAATCGACCAATCCATGACATGCTCCTCATTCTAAGGTTCGTTTTTACGGGTCATGGGCATAAATTGGAGCCCCGCAGCAAAAGTTATGGATGTTTATGCACGACAACCATTTTTGGCCGATTCAGCAAAAGGGGTACCCTTTTGATTTTTCTCGTCAGGACTGACCTCGTCGGATTTCCACGAAACTGTATATGGTCCATCTACAATGTAAATGAGAAGGTTTTCTCAAGAAATAACTTGAAAAAAACCCGCTCTCGTGCAAGAATTTGTCGAAGCCATGCACTAGCCAAACCGAACAAACGTATATCGTGCAGTTTATAGAAACCCACTCAAATCATGGTGTATTGCCAGAAAACTACCAAGCCATGGCATGCTTCTCGTTCTAAGGTTCGTTTTTCCTGGTCATGGGATTAAAATGGAGCCCCGTAGATAAAGTTATTGATGTTTAAGTCCGACACCCATTTTTGGCCGATTCAGCAAAGGGGGTACCCTTTCGGTTTTCTCGTCCGAACCGACCTCGTCGAATTTCCATGAAACTATACATGGTCCATCTAAACTGTAAATGAGAAGGTTTTCACAAGAAATAACTTGAAAAAACTCAGCCCTCGTGTAGGAATTTGCCAAATCCAAGCACTGGCCAAACCAAACAAACGTACGTCGTTCAGTTTATAGAAACCCAATCAAATCATGGTGTATTGACCGAAATCGACCAAGATATGACATGATCCTCATTCTATGTTCGTTTTGACGGGTCATGGGCATAAAACGGATCCCCGTAGCAAAATTTATTGATGTTTAAGTGTGACACCCATTTTTGGCCGATTCAACAAAGGGGGTACCCTTTCGGTTTCTCGTCCGGACCGACCTCGTTGGATTTTCACGAAACTGTACATGGTCCATCTACAATGTAAATAAGAATGTTTTCACAAGAAATAACTTGAAAAAACCCGCTCTCGTGCAGGAATTTGCCCAAGCCATGCACTCGCTAAACCGAACAAACGTACGTCGTGCAGTTTATAGAAACCCACACAAATCATGGTGTATTGCCAGAAAGCGATCAATCCATGATGTGATCCTCATTCTAAGGTTCTTTTTGACGGTTCATGAGATTAAAATGGAGTAGCGTAGTTAAGGTTATTGATGTTTAAGTGCGACACCCATTTTTGGTCGATTCAGCAAAGGTGCACCCTTTCGGTTTTTTCGTCCGGAACGACGTCCTTGGATTTCCACAATACTGTACATGGTCCATCTACAATGTAAATGAGAAGGTTTTCAGAAGAAATAACTTGAAAAAAACCCTCTCTCGTGCAGGAATTTTTCGAAGCCATGCACTAGCCAAACCGAACAAATGTACGTCGTGCAGTTTATAAAAATCTACTCAAATCATGGTGTATTGCCAGAACTCAACCAAGATATAGTGTGCTCGTCATTCTAAGGTTCATTTTGACGGGTCATAGGATTAAAATGGAGCCCCATATCTAAGGTTATGGATGTTTAAGGACGACACCCATTTTTGGCCGATTCAGCAAAGGGGTACCCTTTCAGTTTTCTCGTCCGGACCGACTCGTCAGATTTCCATGAAACTGTACATGGTCCATCTACAATGTAAATGAGAAGGTTTTCAAAAGAAATAACTTGAAAAAAATCCGCTCTCGTGCAGGAATTTGCCGAAGCCATGCACTGGCCAAACCGAACAAACGTACGTCATACAGTTTATAGAAACCCAATCAAATCATGGTGTATAGCCAGAAATCGACCAATCCATGGCGTGCTCCTCATTCTAAGGTTCGTTTTGATGGGTCATGGGCATCAATCGGAGCCCCGTAGCAAAAGTTATAGATGTTTATGCGCGACACCCGTTTTTGGCCGATTCAACAAAGGGAGTACCTTTTCGGATTTCTCATCCAGACCGACCTCGTCAGATTTCCACTTAACTATACATGGTACATCTAAAATGTAAATGAGAAGGTTTTCACAAGAATAACTTGAAAAAAACCCGGCCTCGTGCTGGAATTTGCCGAAGCCATGCACTGGCCAAATCGAACAACTATACGTCGTGCAGTTTATAGAAACCCAATCAAATCATGGTGTATTTACCGAAAGAGACCAAGCCATGACGTGCTCTTCATTCTAAGGTTCGTTTTGACGTGTCATGGGATTAAAATGGAGCCCCATAGCTAACGTTATTGATGTTTAAGTCCGACACCCATTTTTGGCCAATTCAGCAAAGGGGGTACCTTTTTGGTTTTCTCGTCCGAACCAACCTCGTCGGATCTCCATGAAAATGTACATGGTCCATCGAAATTGTAAATGAGAAGGTTTTCACAAGAAATAACTTGAAATAACCCCGCCCTCGTGCAGGAATTTGCCAAATCCATGCACTGGCCAAACCAAACAAACGTACGTCGTACAGTTTATAGAAACTGATAGTCCAAGATCAACTAAATCCTAGAGAGAGAAAGGAGAGAGAGAGAGAGCTTGAAGCGCAAAGTAGAAAATGATATTGAATATGGCGTGAATGTGTTACAAACAACCATAACCAAAGGGACTTAAATACCCTTGGTCAATACTACATAGAATTAGACTCTAAACACAGTATTTGACCAAGCCTATAAATACAATGATTACTATAAAATCAGACTTAACAATCTCCCCCTTAGTAATCATTGGCGTTGTGGTCTTCAAAATCCATCTTCTAAATCAGCATGGACCATCTAAGCGACTTTGCATCTTTCAGTTTGATTTATCTTTGCTGCCTTGACAAGACTGGAACAGATTTGAATGAACTTGAACAAACAGTTGATTCATCAGCTTGTGCTCTAGACGACACACCTCTTTTAAATGACCTTGAATGAACTGTGGTGGTCGGAGCAGGAACAGCAAAAGATGTAATATAACTGAGAAAAATAGAATCTTGAGCAACAGATTAACAATTGAACTATTTGTCTCTTTATCATCTCCTCAACTTCTTTTAACTTCTCCCCCTCATGACATTGATGATATGGATCAACTTGGTCATGCATATGTTTGAGACGAGACAACTTAAGATCTGCAAAATCAAAGAAACGGAGAAAAGAAGGAAGGTTTGCGCTAGAAGCTGTTTGCGCAAATTAAGCTTTGCTCTACCAACTGGTGACGCAAATCTGACTTGGAGTCTGAAAAATTTAAACTTTGACTCCCCCTACACAAATGCACTAAATTTGACAATTCAAGTTAGCATTCATATAGAGAATCAGATACTCCCCCTCAAAAACAGATATGATCATTAAGAAAATTCTCCTTTTTCACTCCCCCTTGAATAATGCTCAAACCCATTTAAAAAAGGATATGAGAACACAAGAATTGAAACATCAATGTAAAAAGAAAAATATACTGAATATGTATTTTGAAACGACTAAATATATAAAAATTTAAACAGAAACAAATAAAATTCTAATCAGTAAAAATATCACAAATTTATCAATCAGTTGTAATTATATATATGTATTTGGATACAGAAACACGTTTTATTGCATATCAAGTTAAGACATGTTCAGTTTCAAAAACTTTCATCAATCTATTCAGTGTGCTCGCATGTGAACTTCGATTAGCTTCAAGAGAATGCAATTCTAAAAATATAATAGAGAACTTTGCATGTAATCACACTAATCCATCAAGAATTCAGACTTTCACAAATTTACAGGTTTATTGCAGCTCAGAAATATATAACCAAGTATAATGAGATGTGTGCTCATTGGCATCTTTTTAGCATTGTGCACTATGGCATCTTCACATGAGTGTGCTCTTTGGCATCTTTTAAGCGTGTGCACTTTTGGAATCTTTTGAATCAACAAGTTTATTAAGTAAAGAACATGTCGTAAACGTAACTTTCTATCTGACCCTATTGCAGGATTTGGGTCAGCCGCTCCCAAACCAGTTGGCCTTAGGGGACTAGGTGTCAAGCACCCCTTAGAACTTACTTTCCCAGATCAGAAAGGCTACATCGACACATCCTAAACCCATTCATACCAGTAGAACATGATTTTCGATCTGATTCTATTGAAGGATTTAGGTTCGATCACTCCCAGATCAAATGACCTTAGGGGACCAGATGACAAACATCCCACATAACTTACTTTCCCAAACCAGAAAGGTTATAGGTACAAACTTTTAAACTTAGAGATTTCTGATTTATAAGAATTTAATAATCATCTCAAACACAAGGTTTTACATCTAAGTGCTTAGCCCATATTTTCATTACGATCCAAAATTCCAACTTTTTTGGTTTTCTAAGCATTGTAAACTATAAATATTCCGAATCACACAACTTTAAAGCAAAATTAAAAGCTACAAACATGTTGTTGACTTTTCGACTTTTGTTAGACTTGAAAGATGAACATATAAAAACTTTAATATTAATAAAGGAACTTGAAAATTTATCCTAGACACACATTCTATTCAAAAGAAAGAAAAATTGTAAAACTTTTACTTTATAGAATAAAATTTGAAAAGGTTTAAACTTTTAAAACAACATGCCGAGATTTTAAAAAATAGAAATATTTGATCGGCAAGTTTATGTTCAGTTGAAACAAAATATAATTCAATAATATCATCTTCCACATAATGTAAAAATGAAATTTGTGTCTCTTTTGAAAAATTTTGGTTTGAACAAAATCAGGAGATGAATTGAAATGCTCAGATTCTTTTAAAACATTTGATAAAACTGGAAGAACATCATTATCAGAGAATAAATGCAGCGGAATAAAAGTAGATGTACTCACAGTTTCTCATTAGTCAGAAGCTGAAAAACATTGAAGAACGAGTCCTAGACTGACATATCTAGAAGTCGTTGTCTGTGAAGTACGGGTTCTGAGCTGAAGTACTCAGAAGCCAAAATGTTGACATTGAATTCCGAGTTTTGAACTGCTGTGTTCAAAAGCCATTGTCTTGACATTGAGGTGCGGGTTTTAAACTGCTGTGTTTAAAAACCATCTTTGACATTAAAGTCCGGGTTTTGAACTGTTGTGTTCAAAAACCATTCTTTCTCTTAGTCCCCCTTGACTTGAGATGCCTACAACTTTGAATCAGATTGAGATTTTGGTACCCACTTGAATTTGGGCCCGTGTTTGTTAGTTGCAGTTCTTATGGGGAAATAATGATTAAATTTGACACGAGAAGCATGAGAAAGATTATCAGAAAAATAAGCACAATCATCAGATGAATACAAAGCATAATCATCTGAACTAGAATCAGAGGAAGAAAATGAGACATGTTTGGAAATTTGAATCATTTGCTTTCTAGAGTATTTTGAAATTTTATTACATATAGCAAATGAATCACTTTTATAAAGTTTGTCTACACATTTATCCTCATCAGTCATAGAATCAGTAGATGTCCGCTTTGCTCTCCAAATCTGCTTCGATGACTTGCTCAAAGTCCTATCTGAAAGATTAGAATCAGAAGAATTAGAAATATAAGAAATGACTTTATCTTGTTTCTTCAACTTCTTTGACCGTCTTCTTTTACGTTTAGGTTTATAATATTGATCATTTAGCATAAAAGATTCATCAAGAATTTCCGAATTAATATTTAAATCAGGAGAAATAATTTTACCTAAGCAACCAATCTGATCATACAATAAATCTGAACTTACTTCGGAGTCAGAATTATTTTGAGAAAAGATATCAGATTTAGAAATTTCCTTTTTATTCACTTGACAATCAGAAGAAAGGCTAGAAATAGAATCTTGTTTTTGAGAAAATAACTTTTCTTCAAGACTAGACGTCATGAAAGAAAGAATAATATCAGATTCAATTTCTTAATTTATTCAATTTTGGAATTGGGTTGACAACCTATGTAATCTAGATATAAATGGTTTAGATTAGTTTGTTGTCAATTTCCCATGCATCTTATACATGTTTTGTAAACGCATACACTCTTACCCTTTATGGGTGGTTTGCTCCAAATATAGATGTCGTATTGCCGAATTTTCAAGTTTTAAAATTACCTGGATTTTAGGGTGTTACAAGTTGGTATCAAAGTTCTAGTTTAAGTGAACTAGGCATGAATGTAAGATGTCTAGACTTAAGCTGAGATTATTAGGTAATGATTTGTGAGAATTGGTAGAACCTCTAAGATGGGTTGGTCTCAGAGTCTATGGAAATTATGTTAGTCAAGAGTTGTAGTGACAGTAACGGGAACTCTTACGTATCATATGTTCATAATTTCACTTAGCTAACGTTATTATGAGGTTGTTTTACGTGAATGTGCTTGTTTTACGGTTACTATGATTATTGGTGAATGTAGTAGTACGTTCCTTTCGTGCATAATTCTGTTTATCTCTTTTTTACTCTTTCTCGTGCTTGTGTGGCAGCCATTACTCCAAAATGGTGAACACGCACAGTCGGTCGTTGGTCGACGAAGATTAAAGTGATGATAACTCGCCCGAATGGAATCCGGTGGTTAGGGCGGCGGCTGTCGCTCCTCTGGGTATGCCACCGATATTCACGGGAGAGGTGGAGCAGGTGCCTAAGAGTGGACTTGGCATCCACAAACCCAGTCATTCGAGAGGCAAACCCTCAAGCTGACATGATGGCCAGCATCATACAAATGGTGACGTCAGCTATAGAGAAGCAGCAATAAGCGTTTCTGAAAATGCTGGAGGATCGAGATGCGAGCCTTAAGAGGCACGAGGCAGTTGAAGAGAATGTGTTAATTGGTTCTGGTGGCACTGGGAACGGAATCAGAACTGAATAGCACAGGGTTGCTGGTACTCAGAAGAGTGGAAAAAGTTGTTCCTATAAATCTTTTATAGGTTGTGGACCACCTGAGTTCTCTGGTTCTGAAGAACCGGTTGCATACGTAAAGTGGATCCAAGCGGTCGAACAGGCCTTCAGCTCATCGGAGTGCGGGTATGATCAGAAGGTGAGGTTCGATTCTCAGTTGCTCAGAGATACGACACTCTCATGGTGGAATGTCACCCAGGCCACTCTCTCTCCTACTGTTTTGGCTCAAGTAACTTGGGCCGAGCTCAAGAAGAAAATTTTGGAAGAGTACTGCAGCGAGAGAGCCATGGACCGTACTGAAGCTGAATTTCGGTCCCTCGAAAAAGGTGAGGGAGTACACCCATCAATTCATGGAGAAGCTGGGGTTGGTGGGGCATGTGGCCTCAACATAAAGAGAGAAGGTTAAGGCTTACCTCAAGGGCCTACCAGTGGACATGATGTTGATGGTCCGCAACTCTAAAACCTCTAACCTTCGAGAGACGATAGAGGAAACTCAATTTATGGAAGAGGTCTATGCAAGAGGCAAGCCAGAGAAAGCAGTGGCGATAGTAGACAAGAGAAAGTGGGAAAGCCATTCCGGACCTCCAAAAAGGAATCGACCATTCGTTGGGAATCGGAATTTCAACAACCGTCAAGATGCACGGTGGTGCCATAAGTGTCGAAACAAGCACCACGACAACTGTAACCCCAATTTTACCCCTTGTGCCAAGTGTGGCAAAACCGATCACCCTACCAAAGATTGTCCGATCAAGGGGATTGTCTGCTTGGAGTGCAAGATGTCGGGGAATTTCCGAAAGGATTGCCCAAAATGGAAGATGGGGAGTGCCCCAGAGAAGAAGGAGAACACTCCCAGAGTTCCGGGCCGAGCTTTCCAGATGATGACCGAGGAGGCCAAGGCATCCGTTGACGTGGTATCGGGTACGTTTCTCCTAAACTCCATACCTGCTCGTGTGCTATTTGATTCGGGTGCCAGTTTATCTTTCATATCTGATTCGTTTCGTGAAAAGCTTGCCATGCCCACTAATAGACTAGAAAATGCTTTAGTAGTCAAGATAGCTAATGGTAGTCAAGTGATAATCAACAGTCGCCAAACAAGGGGTATGTTGATCAAAAACTTGACAGTGCTTGGAATACACCTATAGACGTATGCTAATTAAACTTCAAAGCAAGTATACAATGAGATCTAATATCGTCTTTCAAGTAATAAAACGATAAAGTACCGGATATCGTCCCACAGAGACTGAAGTAAAAGTTTAATAAAAAGTAGAAGAAAGAAATGATTTCAGATGGCGAATTTGAAGACTTTGGTTTGGTTGAGTTATCACTTTGAATTAATTAACAGAGAATAAAGCAAGTACGGGTGTTAGACTTTCAGGTGGGATTTAAACACAATTTTCAGTGGGCCATGCTGCAAGCATGCTGCAGCATGAAGTTCTGCCACAACTAAATACACCATCTATTTTGAGGGTATTCCTCTCGGACTTCAATATTTACACTACTGTTTAGATTCAACTAAACACATCTCTGTGTAGTCTCCAACTATTTATAGTGTGGAATATAGTCCTCAAAATATATGGAGATACAAATCTCTTTGCAAAAACCGCTCTCTCGAGCCGATTCCCATATCATTCAAGTTGACGTGTTCGAAGGGGCTTATCTCTAAGTCCTCTACACTTTAACACTATTGATTAGCGATCAACTTGTCGAGAATAAATCAGTTTAGAAAGATATAAACGATAAATGTCCTTATCAGTAACTCTCTCAAGTATACTTCTTATATCATTCAAACGGACGTGCTTTTCGTGGCTTATCTTTAAGTCCACGACACTTTAACACTTTAGCAAGTGATAGGTTTGTCAAGAAGTATCATTGATATTTATAAAACTTGAATGAAATGGTGGATCATTGTTATTGCGAAACAATGCCCACCTTTCTTGGGTTTAAAATCCTACCTTTCCGTCAAACACCCATACTAATAAAATTAGTTACTCATACGGAAAGTAAATGCGTAAAATAAATGACATAAAATAAAATACATAATGTAAATGACAAGAATGTAAATGACGTAAAAGTAAAAGATGATAAAGTAAATGACGATAAAGTAAATGACAATAAAGTAAAGTGCGATAAATAAATTGCGGTAAATTAAAATTACAAGAGATAAAAACTTCAATATATTAATAAGTTACTTGACTTTAATAATCAAACCAAGAGAGTGTCAATTCTCTTACTTTGATTTTTAAAGATCACAAAAAGAGATTCTAAAATGTTCTACAAGTTATCTAAGATTGCAAGTAAGTAAGAAAATCATGTATCTCAATACACCTCCCAAGCTTCCTTTATATACTAGGAAGGGGAGGGCAAAAAAGACATTTCACAAAAATATAATAATAATTGTACCAAACTTGATGACACCATGAACAATTAAAATAAAGAAAAGGAGATTCAAAATATATTTTTCAGCCACAAATCAGATCCAGAAAGTCTCCCAAATCTGCCCAAAATATTGTTGCAAGCTGTCCACCATAAGCTCCTTTTCTTCCCTTCAAACTGCTGTTCATCGTCTGATGCTGCAGAGATGCTGCAGCATAGGTCTGCACTTATAAATCTGCCAAAAATAGATATTAATTAGCCATTCTAAGTCGTAAAACAAGTCATTCAATACCTTAGCTCCATAAAACAATAAAAGAGAAAATAAGTGAATAAAATGACTCAAACTTCGGGATATAGAATGTAAAAAGACCTAAATTATTAATAAAAAGACTTGATATGCATTAAATAATCAACACATATCACACCTTCAAACTAGAATTGTTGCTTGTCCCCAAGTAACTAAGACACAAAAAAATGACTCAATATGGTAAGATCACATCATGAAAGTAGTAAGTGCATACATAATCATGATAGATGAAAAAAATACAACACATAGCCATTCATAAATCCCAAGTAACACAATCTTTGTCTAATCATGAGTGTGAACCATAAGCTAGCATCATTTTCTCTTTGTTATGCTCCACACATCTCACATCTAAGATCAAAAAGGACTTTAATGTAACCGGCTCACTCATTTGGCATATTGTTTTTCTTCCCATTTGCCTTTTGCTTTCCTTTTGCTTTAACACTTATGCAATAATAAATTTTTTTTGGCACTTTTGTGCTTCTTTTCTGTGTGTTGTAAGCAATTGCACTTAGCTCCTATGGAACTTTTATAGTGCTTTTTAAGTACACACATGGTCGTGTTTTAGCCATGGTGGACTTCCCACCCTCAAACTAAGAGTTAACAATGTCCTCATTGTCATTGTTATAGAACATGAAAGTGTATTTGGTGGTTGCAAGTGGCTAATAATTTGTGTAACAAATGATGGCCTTGATCACTTCCTAGATAATGTGAGATGTGGATCAAAAAGTTTTCCCAAGAAAAATAATGCTAGTTCTAGCAACAACTACATCCTTCGATGTGGGATCGTGACTTTTAGCAATTATTTAGGCTATATATGCATCCCTAAATCTATCACATATGTTCATGACACAATGAAAAGTAAATCCTAAAAACATAAAAACAATCCCAGACTCAATAAAATAAAAATGGAGCTAAAGGATTTAGAATGAACCTGCCCTACTCCTCAGGAGTGGGCTGCTGCTGGTCATGCTGCTGTTCTGCTGCAGCATTAGGGACAACGCTTTCCACTTTGTTTTTCCAAAACCGAACCTCCTCCTCTAACTCAGCTTTCACCTTCTTCAATCTTTTCACCTCTTTCTTATGCTTCTTCACCAGTCCTTCCTTCTTCTTCTTCCATTCCTTCTTCGCTTTTGCTTTCACCTCACTCCTTATAGAATCCAGCTTTTCCAGGAACTCAGATCGTTACTGCAGCATGCTGTCCATCAGTGAACTATTTTGTACCAAAAGATCCTACAACATTTTAGTCACCTCGCTCTGAGCAGCTCTGTCCTTCCTATCACGCAGTCTTGCTACAGCCTTCAAATCTATCTGCCACTTACCTCCCGTCTCCTTGACTATCACATCCTCCTTGTAGCTCGGTACACCCCCTTCCCTTAACAACTGTGTGATCATATGTGGAAAGTAGATCTTTCCCCTTCCCTTTCCATAATTGCCTCTCAAGCATTTTAGAATGATCTTCCCAAAGTTTATTGAGTGACCCTGCACAAGACAATATAACAGAAACATTCTTTCCACCGACATATAACAGTCGTGGGTGGTCGGGTGGATTGAATGTTTGAGAAAGTTGTTCCAGACATTGAAATATGGTTTTAACTCACTTGCCTTGAACTGCATAGACATCAGATTTTGGTGTGGCTTCCACTAAGCTCCTGGAACTCCCAGAACAGATGACACCTCCCCAAGCAGCTCAATGATTGCCGTGTTTTTCATCCATTGGAAATAGGTTTGCTTGGGTGGTGTAAGGCCGAAGAACCTGTTTATCTTTTTGGCCGATAGAATAAAATCCACTCCTCTAACTTTCAACTTAGGAGTTTTTGTTACTGCCACTTCTGCATGGAACTTTCTAAGTAGGGTCAAGTTATAGGACTGAGGTACTTCACACATCTTCTCTAACTTTTGGTTGGTCACCACAGTCTTTATGAAGCCATACTCATTGATGCTATGTGGATGAAAACCTTTGTCTAATAGTCCCAGTTTATCTTTGATCGTATAAAACATCTCTAAGGCCTCCCTACTGCTAAAGCCTTCATTTTCTAGGGCAGGTCGTGAGATGGTTTCAGTTTGGATAGGAGCAGTCTGTTTGGTCTTTTTTTTATTGGTTTTCTGTTTTTCTTCCCATGCTGCAGCAATGCTGCAGCAAGACCTCTCAGGCCCCTAGTTAGGAATTTCTTAGATTTCCCTTTCTCCTTTCTCTTCTTTTTCTCCCTTAAATCACTTTCACCATCAAGTGCATTAGACTTTCTTTTTCTGGAGGTGGAGGACTCACCAACTGTGGGTGTGTAACATCCCGCCTACCTCGACAACAATATTGTCCGCTTTGCCCCTGGATTTAACCAACGTGTAGCGCACGGATTTGTTTCTGGCGACCTGGTGAGAAACTTCCCAGGGGGTCACCCATCCTGGGACTACTCCCACCCAAGCACGTTTAACCTCAGAGTTCCCAGAACCTGACGTGCTTGTGGCCCCAAAACGCGTTGTTGTTAGGAAGGCCAAGGTATTACTTATAGCACCCAACATCACTCCTGTCCACGGCCGATATGGGATATGCCTAAGGTGTTACAAACACCCCCCTTGGGACTCATCGTCCTCGATGAGGTTTGCCCCATATCCCGAACGACACAGGAGTGATGTTGGGTGCTATAAGTAATACCTTGGTCTTCCTAACAACAACGCGTTTTGGGGCCACAAGCACGTCAGGTTCTGCGAACTCTGAGGTTAAACGTGCTTGGGTGGGAGTAGTCCCAGGATGGGTGACCCCCTGGGAAGTTTCTCACCAGGTCGCCAGAAACAAATCCGTGCGCTACACGTTGGTTAAATCCAGGGGCAGAGCGGACAATATTGTTGTCGAGGTAGGCAGGATGTTACAGGGTGAGTCCTCATTAGGAGTATCAAAAGAGGGGTTTTCACTAGGGGGCATGTCAAACGAAACATTTAAGTCTGGAATGTCATTTTTAGTACTTGCCTCAAAGAGTGTTTCTGGTTCAGTACTAGGCTGAGTTTCATCTTCTACTTCAGCCTCTTCATTCATATCAAAACCCAATCTCCCCTCCGTGTGCTGTGATTTTGGGGAATAGGGCACAATGGCCCAGGCCTGTGCCTTTTCGGGGGACAAGAGTAAAGGTATGTCACCTTGTGTTCTATCAATCTCCTCATCCTCATTTGAGCATGAGGTGAGATTTCCCTCTAAAGAATCGAGTTTGGAATATACCTCAGTAAGTTTTCTTTCTTTCTGCTCTTTGGGTTCGGCTTCTACAGTGATCTCAGTTGTATCGATAATGCTCGATGAACCCACAATGTCTGAAATGGAGTCTTCGATTCGTGTTGAATGTGGTTTTAGTGGTAGAGCAGGAGATGATTTCTGGATGGTTGGTGGTGCTTTCGGTGGTGATGGTGATGGTGATGGAGGTGGGTTTTGTGGTGGTGGCGATGGGGGTTTTGGTGGCGACGGGGGTTTTGGTGGTGGTGACGACGGGGGTGGTTGGTTGCGTCGACTTCGACGGAGAGAAGGGGGGAAGTCGGTGGGGTCTCGCACTGTGGGTCTCTTCGTCCTCTCCATGTTTTCGCCGGAGGAAATGAGGTAGACGGAGGAAGTGATGATGAAATGGTGGGGTGGTTTTGTGGTGGTGTTGGTGATTTTAGATTTCTTGCAAAGAGGGAAAAGAAGCGTGGGCTGCTTCTGAGAAACTGAAAGGTGTCCTTTTTTTTATAAGAAAAAAAGTACACACAAATCTTGGATAAATCTTATTATGGAAGATTTTGTAGCTAAAAGAGGACAACCATTAATTTCTTTTTAAATCTTTTAAATAAAAGGGTACAAAATGAGTTGTCTTTCACAAAGTTGAAAAGACAACATCTTTTTCTAAATTTGTACCAACATCAGCTTTTCCCTTTTTAAAAGAAGACAAATTGAATACTGTTTGTAATGGTTTCCCGCTTAATTAATTTCTCCCCTTTTGTGACAAGGCTTGGGTTTCATGCTGCACGCAATGCTGCAGCATGAACTGTTGTTCTTCCTTCTCTTATCCAGGCTGCACATTTGAACACACAATTAAACCTAATTAGTCTAGAAAGCAATTAAAGAAATACATAATATTTACAAACAAACTTGAAGCTGTTTAGCACAAACTGATCAGATCCGCAGAACTGGGTTCTGGGATATTCACAGGGTTATGGTAGGCTTTTACTCTCTGTCCATTGACTTTGAACACAGTGTTATCTTCAGGATTAATCAAATCTATTGCTCCATAAGGGTAAACATGATGAATGACAAAGGGTCCGGACCATCTAGATTTCAACTTTCCAGGGAAGAGTTTTAATCTAGAATTGAACAAAAGGACCTGCTGGCCAGTTTTTAAATCTCTGTGCAGAATTCTTTTATCATGCCATTTCTTGGTTTTCTCTTTATAAAGCTTGGCATTTTCATAGACATGTTCCTATGTTCTTCCATTTCACAAAGTTGGAGTTTCCTTTTATTTCCAGCATCATCAAGACACATGTTTAATTCCTTAATGACCCAATATGATTTGTGTTCAAGCTCTAAAGGGAGATGGCAGGCTTTGCCAAAGACTAGCTTATATGGAGACATACCAATTGGTGTTTTGAAAGCAGTCCTGTATGCCCATAAATCATCATCTAGTTTAAAGGCCCAATCTTTTCTGTTTGGTTTTACAACCTTTTCCAAAATTCCCTTTATTTCTCTGTTAGAAAGCTCAGCCAAACCATTGGTTTGTGGGTGGTAGGCAGTGGCAATTCTGTGGTAAATGTTGTATTTTTCAAGAGTTTTTTGTAACAAATTGTTTACAAAATGGGTACCCTCATCACTGATTAGTGCCCGAGGGGTACCAAATCTTGTAAATATTTGCTTCTGAAGGAATTTCACCACTGTTTTAGCATCATTAGAAACACATGCCATTGCCTCTACCTACTTTGAAACATAATCTACAGCAACTAAAATGCATTGACATTTGTTTGATGGGGGAAATGGTCCCATAAAATCAATTCCCCAAACATCAAACAACTCTACTTCTAAGATCCCATTTAGTGGCATTTCATTTCTTTTGGAAATGGAACCACTTCTCTGGCATTCATTGCATCTTTGTGCAAATGCATGGGCATCCTTGAAGAGAGATGGCCAATAAAATCCACATTGTAAAGCTTTTGTTGCTGTTCTTTGGCCTCCAAAATGTCCTCCATAAGCTGAATTATGACAATGCTGTAATATTTCTGCCACATCAGTTTCTGGGACACATCTTCTCAAAATCTGATCTGTACCAATTTTAAACAAGAAAGGATCATCCCAAAGATACATTTTGGTGTCATGAAGAAATTTCTTAAACATTTGGCCAGTATATTCAGATGGTCTTATTCCACAGGCCAAGTAATTTGCAATGTCAGCAAACCATGGTGCTTTGGTATGCTGCAGCATAAGGATTCTTTCATCAGGGAAGGTTTCAATGATGTCCCCTAGATCCTCACTAGGCTTCTCTAATCTAGACAAATGGTCTGCAACTTGGTTGTCCACTCCCTTTCTGTCCACAATTTCTAGGTCAAACTCTTGCGACAACAATACCCATCTTATTAGCCTAGGTTTAGCATCTTTCTTTGAAATCAAATATTTAATGGCTGCATGGTCAGTATGCACTATGACTTTAGTTCCCATTAAATATGATCTAAACTTCTCAAAGGCAAAAACCACAGCCAAAAGTTCTTTCTCTGTTGTTGTGTAGTTGATTTGTGCTTCATTCAAAGTTTTGCTTGCATAGCAAATTGAATGGAAGACTTTTTCTTTTCTTTGACCTAAGACAGCTCCAACAGCCCAATCACTGGCATCACACATGATTTCAAAAGGTTTTTCCCAATCTGGAGTAATAACCACTGGTGTAGTTATCAAAGCTTTCTTTAAAGTGAGGAATGCATTTCTACACTCTTTGGTAAAATCAGATTTGTGATCATGCTGTAATAGAAGACATAAAGGTTTTGAGATTTTTGAAAAGTCTTTAATGAATCTTCTATAAAATCCAGCATGACCAAGAAAACTTCTGATTCCTTTAACAGTGGTGGGTTCAGGTAGTTTTTCAACAATTTCAATTTTAGCCTTGTCTACCTCAACCCCTCTCTTGGAAATTACATGTCCAAGGACAATCCCTTCTTTAACCATGAAATGACATTTTTCCCAGTTGAGAACCAAATCATTTTCTTCACATCTCTCAAGACTCTTTTGTAAATTTTCCAAACATTGGTCAAAAGATGAACCATACACTGAAAAATCATCCATAAAGATTTCTATCGATTTTTCAAGCATATCGGAAAATATTGACATCATGCATCTTTGAAAGGTTGCAGGTGCATTGCAAAGTCCAAATGGCATTCTTCTAAAAGCAAAAGTACCATAGGGACAGGTGAAGGTAGTATTTTCTTGGTCCTCTAGTGATATGGCTATTTGATTGTATCCGGAGTATCCATCCAAAAAGTAGTAATATTCTTTACCGGCTAACCTATCCAACATTTGATCTATGAAAGATAGAGGAAAATGGTCCTTTTATGTAGCCTTGTTAAGTCTACGGTAGTCCATGCAAATTCTCCATCCGGAGACTACTTTAGTTGGGATGAGTTCATTTTTGTCATTTGGGACAACCGTGAACCCACCCTTCTTTGGGACACACTGGACTGGACTTACCCAAGAACTACTGGCTATTGGGTAAACAATTCCAGCATCTAACCATTTCAAAATTTCCTTTTTCACTACCTCTTTCATGACAAGATTCAACCTTCTTTGTGGTTTAATGGAAGTGAAATCTTTATCTTCTAGAATGATCTTATGCTGACAAATGGAGGGACTAATCCCCTTAAGGTCAGCAATGGTCCATCCTAAAGCCTTTGTGTGCAACTTCAACATGTCCACAAGTTTCTTTTCTTGATGCAATTCTAGAGTGGCTAAGATGATGACAGGCAATTTGTCTTCATATCTTAGAAAAGCATATTTCAAATGAGATGGGAGTTGTTTCAACTCCAGGTCAGGTGGTGTGATGACAGATGGTGTGAAACTTTTCAACTCATTATTTTCCAACAATTCAAATTTAGCAACATTCAAAGGTAGAGTCTCTTCTATGATTCTATCATCATCATATTCCTCATCCTTTTCTTCCATCCTACAAGCATGTTTTACTCCTTCTTCATAACATGATGATTCTATCACACTTAAACTTGAACAGTCTTCTACATCAGTTGGGTATTTTAAAGAATTGAAGACATTATGTTGGGAAATTAAGAAATACACAAGTACAGTTAATACTGCTAGAAGAACTTGATTAATACTTCTGAGATTAATGCTGCTGAGTGAAGTTAGTACTGCTAAGTCAAGATTAATACTGCTAGAGAAGATTACTACTGCTAAGCAATTTTAGTATTGCTAGTAGTTAGTACTGCTGAATGTTAATACTGCTCAAAGTATTAATGCTGCTGAAGACTTAGTGCTGCTTATAAGATTATCAAGTTTCGTGCAGATCATGTTTGAAGATTATGGAAAGCTTGGAGATAAATATGGAAGATTATTTTGAAGATCTTTTATTATTTGTAATTATCTTTTATCTTCAGTATATATAGAATAGTTTGTAATTGATAAAAAAAAACTTTTAGAGAATTCTGAATTTTTGTTTTGATAGAGAGAAACAACCTCAAGGTTTGTAATCCTAATTCTAGAGAAGTAGAATTCGTATTGGTGAGCCTGTTCATCAATATTGAGGTTGAGTGTTGAATCTTGTAGCTTTACAATCATTCAATAAAGTATACAAGTTGTTCTTCTGATTCACTGTTTTCATAGATTATTGAATATTAAAGTGTTATTCCGCAAACTTCTTTAATATTGTTTCTGAGTGTTCATTCTTGTTTAGAATTAAGATCCTGACAAGTGGTATCAGAGCAAGTATTTTCAGAAATCTTATTCATCATGGAAAACACAGCTGAATCAAACAATACTCTGGTCTCAAAGGTTCCAATGCTCAGACCCAATGAATTTGACATGTGGAAGATTAGAATCAAGCAATACATTCTCCTCACGGATTACTCTATGTGGGACATCATTGAGAATGGCCCATCTGATACAGGAAAGATTGGTGAAGATGGAAAAAGAACTCCACCAAAGACTGATGCAGAAAGAAAGATAAGGCAGCCAGAGATGAAAGCCTTGAGCACACTGCTCTTGGCCATTCCCAATGAGTATCAACACCAATTCTGTAATTGCACTGATGCACAGATGCTCTGGAATGCTCTAGAGAAGAGATTCTCTGGTACCAAAAGTACCAAGAGAAATCAAAAGGCAATCTTGAAGCAACAGTATGAAAACTTTATGTCAACTAAGAATGAGTCTATGACTCAAACTTTTGACAGGTTTAACAAACTGATTGGTGAACTAGCTACTATGGGAGTACAGATTGATCAAGATGATGTAAACAGAAAGTTCTTAAGGTCCCTTGGAGATGAATGGATCATGTACACTGTGTCATTCAGACAGAATGATCAGTTGGAAGAGAAAGAACTTGATGATCTGTACAATGATCTTAGAGTATTTAAAGCTGAGGTGGAGGCAAAGAAGAAGCCTTGTGGATATATTCATAATGCTGCACTCCTATCAACATCAATTGATTCTACTGCTAATCCTGAATCAGTTAATGCTGCTAGTGGAGCAAATCAAGAAAAAGGCACTGATTCTGTGTTTGAAGCCTTTCTTGCCAGCCATGGAAATTCCTCCTTAATTAATGATGATTTGGAACAACTTCATCCTGATGATCTGGAAGACATGGATATTAAATGGCAGATGGCCAAGCTTTCCATGAGGGTAAAGAAGTTCATAAAGAGGACTGAGAGGAACAACTTCTCCCAAAGAAGAGAAGATAGAGCTGGGTTTGATAAATCAAAGGTGGAGTGCTACAAATGCCATCTGAAGGGACACTTTGCCAGGGAATGCAGAAGTGGCGTGTCTCACAACAACAACCACCAACAAGCACAGTCTGGAAACCTCAACCATAACAGAAACTCTGCTCAAGCCCTTGTTTCTCAACAAGGAATGGGGTTTGACTGGAGTGATCAAGCAGAAGAGGCTATCCAAAATCAAGCACTTATGGCTGAAGTATCTGATCTCCCATCTGAGGTAAGTTCTAATCTATGTTCTAAAACTTGCATAGACACTGTTAAAAGGTACAGGGATCACAACCAGAAGATGAGTGATGACCTTAAGAGATTAGAAAATGATATAAAGGACTATGTGAGAATTGTTGAGAGGTTTGAGGAACAGATTAAAGGTTTTCAAGCAAATGAACTCCAACACTGATATGACACCAATTACTGGAAGTGGGAGAAAAAGGATCTAGAACTTAAACTGACCAAATCTAAAGAGGAGAGTGAAAAGCTAAGAGAGGATCTAACCAAGGTTAAGCTTGATGTAGAAAAGTTTTCCAATGCTTCTAAAGCAATGGACTCTTTACTACAAACTCAGATTCATGATAAGCTGAGAAGAGGAATTGGGTATAATGCCACACCACCACCATATAACAACAATTACATCCCTCCTACCTGAGATTTGCTAGAAACCAAAGATAGGAAGGACTTGCATGAGGGAGCCACTAAGATAGATCCCTTAGATGAGGTAGTTATTGAGGATAAGACTGAGAAAGAGGTTGGTAAGAGTAAGGAGAACAAAGTGAGTGGTGAGATTCCTCTAGAGAATAACATTATCACCAATGAGAACTGTGGAAGGGCTTGGATCAAATCCAAGGACATAGAGAAGACAGAGGGAAAGTCTGGTAAGGTCCATTACAAACATACCACAGTTGTGAATCCAGGTCCTTGCAAACAGTGTGCATGCAAGAAGAATGAGCCCCAAAAGCATGATAAAAAGAGGGGAAATCAAAGAAACTGGAATAATCAGTGGGCACAAAAACAAGGGGTTGATTTGAGTAAAATCAATAAACCAAAACCTTGTTTTATCTGTGGCAAATTAAATCATCTTGCCAAAAACTGTTATTTCAATCCTATAAACCAAAGGATGAACTTTCAAAGACCTATGCAAAAACCCTTGGGTTATAGGAAGATTGAAAAGAATCATGTGGCTAAGAAAACTGTTAAATCTAAAAGACACATGAAGAAAAAGTCTGTTAAAGAAAGTGTCAATATGTGGGTTCCTAAAAGCACTAAAACTGTTAGTACTTGTGTGTCCCTGAATCTAGTTTTTAAACAAGATTAATCAAACAAGATACAAATACGAATCAATTACCTGTTTGATTTTACTTTCAATCTCAAGATTACACTTTCTCTCTCTACAATCTCTCTCTAACGAACTATCTTTCTCTCTGATATTTGTCTCTCTAAAATACAACTGAATAATGCTTCAATTAAGTTCTCTCTTAATTACAAAGAAAATAAAAACTATTTATACCTATAACTAATTACAACAAGGAAACAAACAAATACAATACTTTGACTTTTATTACAAAAGACTTTGATTTTGATGAAATTTGACTTTCTCAGCTTTGACTTCTTGAACTTTGACCTTCAGTCTTCTTGATCTTGTATCCAACAAATTTATGCTCTAACAATCTCCCCCTTTGGATTCAAGATCATTGTTGAAAGATCTAGCAATTCAGTCTTCACTTTAAGCTCTGTCAAAACAATCTCCCCTTTTTCTTTGACGGTCTTCTTTCCAAAACTGTCTTCAAACGAGTAACAATCTCCTCAAAACATTCACAGAAAACTTTCAGTCTTTGGAAAGAAATTTTCTTCAGAATCAGCTCAAATTGCTTTAGCAAATAATCTTTAAAGAAAATTTCCTCAAATCTTCAGAAATTCTTTGATCTTCTTTAAATCTTTCCTTTGAACTTTCTGACTTGAACATTTCAGAAAATCAACTCACAAATCTTTATCAGATCTTGATATCATCTCCCACAAACTTCAAAACTTTAATATTTCTTGATACCATCTCCCCCTCTTTGATGATTTGAGCATCGATATCATCAAAACTTTCTCCAAGAAATGTCTTTGACCAATCTGATATGTCAAACTGAGCCTCTGATTCTATGATCCATAACCAAGTATTCATCTAGATCTTTGCAAATCCAGACAAAATAAGAATAGGTAACTCATGAATCAACAGATGAATCAGTTAAAATGCCTGTCAGTAACACAAAGTCACTGTGTGTAACGAATACACAATATAAAGGAGCTTTTGTGATGTTCACTCCCCCAGGGCTTCCATCCAATCATCGAAATACCACAAAGGCAATTTCTATGAATGTTATGACAAAGAAACAAACTTTTTGTGTGCTCGTGCATGTGTAGAAAGAATTAAGCACAAATAATTGCTTTTTAATAATGCTCAACATTGTGTAAACCACTGAGACAATAGTAGATAAACACAGACTCTAAGTGCATGATTGAAATGCGAAGGTGGGGCAGACTTCCTTCTTTTTTAATATCCAGATTTTCCAAATGAAAACCAGATAGATTATATGCTGCATCCCCAGAAAAATATGAAACATTTTCTTTTTGAGAAGAAAATGAGTGGTTGGTGGGGTTTAAGCAAGAGTTGGCATGGGCTATTTGCCTGTTTCAATAATGTTCACGAAAGAATTGTGAAACATTAGTAATGTGGCTGCCCGGCTCAGAAAGTATTTGGTGCAGAGTTCGATATTCTTTTACTCTGATCTCACACCCTCTTTCTTTTAATCATTAAGCTCACTACTAACCAATCTCTCATTTCCATTTTACCTCGTCACACCCACACTCATTTCTTTTGACTCCTCACACTCAATCACTAAGAGATTAACTTCTTGGGTAGAAATCACTGGTTAACGTGATTTCATAGAAGTTCAGTTAATTCCTAGCACAAAGAACCCATATAATCCTAATAAGCATGTGTTGCTCAAGATGGTTTAACTATATCAGTTAAAGCACAATAATACAAATGTCAGATGAATATATGCTCATAAAATATAATCATGAAGGTATGAGCTTTTAAAAGCATTGAAGATATTTCAAACAAGTTAATTGAATGAATGAACATGAATGCAAGAGACTTGTTTGAAAACCTGACATTGTATGAAAATGATCAGAAATGAATGATATAACAATCAAGGCTTTATGGTTAAGAATATTTGATATTTGTCTATACGAAACAAAATATAGACATTTTTTAAATGATCGTTTCGAAATGAAATATCGCTCAAAATTCATTGAATACAAGCGGAGTGTCTTACCATCGAAGAAAAATTGTTTCAATTTTGAGACATGGTAAGAACATATTGAACAAAGATTCAAACCGGTGTGTATGAATACTTGAAAGTATATAGAAAAGACAATACACAAGTATTTATCTTTGGATACACACAGTTTATTTATCAATTAAGCACAAAAATAAAATGAAAACATTTAAAATCACACTTCCAATTCATGAAATCTTTTTAAAGAATCGGGAAGTGGTGTGAACATTTAAAAATATGTTTTCTATACCTGAAAGTTGTCCTTCTTTCAGATATATTTGAGATTAAGATAAGAAATTTACCTTTTCGCGCAATCTTAATTCTCAGAAAGTCAAGATGTAGTCATTTAGATATGATCTTGTCAGCTTCTCTCATCCTGCAAGTCTCAAAGTCTAGTCAAAAATTTATTCACAAAATTTATTCTAAAAGAAAATGACATAAAGCAATAAAACGATTAATGTACGAGTTCTGATTTGAAGTAATCAGAAATCATAGTCTTACTCCTTTTGACTTATAGGCTCCCCCTAAAATCATGCATCACAAAAATTTTGTCAGTTAAAATGTATAATGCAGAAATTAGTTTTGCTCCCCCTTAAAATAATGTAGATCATCTAAAATCTTCTCTTACTCCCCTTGAGATCATGAGCAAACAATTAAAGTGTAGATATCCTTCAGACATAAAGATAAAGAAAATGATGAAAAATAACAATACGTAACTTTATGAGGTAATGACCGATTATGTCTTAAGATTTAACATACCAAGCTTAGAGACAAGAAAATTAAATCTCTTTTCATCTAAGGGTTTGGTAAATAAATCTGCAAGTTGATAATCTGTTTTTACAAAATAAAGTTCAATTGTTCCTTTTTCAACATTATCTTTAATAAAATGATACCTTACATCAATGTGTTTGGTTTTTGTATGCTGGACAGGATTAGCAGATATGGCAATCGCACTCTTCGAGTCACAGTAGATTGGAATTTTGTCATACTTGAATCCATAGTCTCGTATTTGTGTTCGCATCCACAAAACTTGAGAGCAGCAACTTGCAGCAGCTACGTGTTCTGCTTCAGCAGTCGATGTGGAAACACATAATTGTTTCTTTGATGCCCAGCTAACGAGCTTGTCTCCAAGAAATTGAACGTAACCAGAAGTACTCTTTCTGTCCAACATGCAAACTGCATGATCTGCATCTGAATATGCAGTCAGTTGAAACCCAGTATCCTTAGGATACCACAGACCAAGGTCTGCAGTCCCCTTCAGATATCTAAAAATCCGTTTGACAGCAGCCAAATGGGATTCTTTGGGAGCAGCTTGATATCTAGAACAAAAACATGTTGAAAACATAATATCTGGTCTACTGGATGTAAGATACATTAATGAACCTATCATACCTCTATAGGTTCTAACATCAACACTTTTACCCGAAGGATCAGTGTGAATCTTAGTACCTGGTGCCATCGGGGTTCCAATAGGTTTACAATTTTCCATTTTGTACTTCCGAAGAATATCCAAAATGTACTTAGATTGATTTATGAAAATCCCCGTAGAAAACTGTTTAACTTGTAATCCGAGAAAGAAATTCATCTCTCCCATCATACTCATTTGAAAACGTGACACCATGAGGTTAGAAAAGTTTTTGCAATATTTTGGATTAGTAGAACCAAATATTATATCATCAACATATATCTGAATAAGAATAATATCAGCTTTTTCTTTCTTGATGAATAAAGTGGTATCAATCTTACCTTTGGAGAAACCAGACTTGACCAAGAATTTGGATAAGACGTCATACCATGCTCGAGGGGCTTGTTTTAATCCATAAAGGGCTTTGTCCAAGATGTAGACATGATCTGGCTTATCTGGATTGACGAACCCTTCTGGTTGAGACACGTACACTTCCTCTTTAACAATGCCGTTCAGAAAAGCTGTTTTCACATCCATCTGAAAGACTGTGAAGTTTTTATGAGCTGCGTAGGCAAGAAACATTCTGATTGCCCCTATACCCGCTACTGGAGCATACGTCTCATCATAGTCGATGCCTTCCTCTTGCCGGTAGCCTTTGGCAACAAGTCTAGCTTTGTTTCTTATAACAATACCATCCTCATCCTTTTTATTCTTGAATACCCATTTAGTTCCTATCACGGTCTTTCCTTCTGGCTTAGGAACTAATCTCCAAACCTTTAGGGCTTCAAACTGATTGATCTCTTCTTGCATAGCAGATACCCAGTCCGAATCAGCAAGAGCCTCAGATACTCGTGTTGGCTCAATCTTGCTGAGGAACGAGTCATGCATACATTGGTTAAGAGTCGCTGACCTAGTCTGTACAGGCTTGTTGAGATCTCCAATTACTTGATGTAATGGATGCTCTTTGGTCCAGCGATGCTCATGCGGAAGTGGAGTAGATATTGATTGAATTTGATCATCATCTAGAAATCCACTTTCAGAATCTTCTGTTTGAATAACAGGAGGAGGGTTCTCAGTTGAAGTTTCATGTGCAGAAGTATCAGTTGGAACAGCAGAATAAGGTTGTTGAGTTGACAGTGTATTACACCCAACGGAAACTATTACTTCTGGCTCAGCATTTGCTTGTACATCTTCAACTGTAGGAGTAACAGTAGGAATGTGAGTTTCTGACTGAACGAGGGATTCTTGTTCAGTTATGACTTCTGAAGTGACTGGATGATTGTAACTTGTGTCTTCAGATCTGTCAGTCACAACAGATTTAGATACATTAGAACCTAGAAACTCATCATAAAAGAATTCAAATAACAAATCTAAATCAGTTAAATGTGAAGTAGAAGTAGAAGCGTTATTCGAATTTGTCGCTGTAGAAACAGGTTCTGGACTGATCTGCCCAGAAGCTAATACTCCAGTAATAACGGGTTCTGAACTGATTTGATCAAAAGCCATACCTTCATCAAATGTGACATTAACGCTCTCAACAACTGATTTTGACTTCTTCAGATAAACACGATATGCTACAGATGTTGAAGAATAACCGATAAAGATGCCTTCGTCCGCCTTAGCACTGAATTTATTCAGACTCGCTCTGTCATTAAGCACAAAACATTTACACCCAAATACGTGAAAATATTTGATAGTTGGTGTTCTGTTGTTGATCAACTCATATGGAGTCTTTTGAAACCGGCGGTGTATCATGGAACGATTTTGAGTATGGCATGCAGTCGACACAGCTTCTGCCCACAAGAATAGAGGTAAGTCCAATTGGCTAAGCATAGTCCGAGCAGCCTCGACTAGCGTTCGATTTCGCCTTTCGACTACTCCATTTTGTTCAGGCGTTCTAGCAGCAGAATACTGATGTGAAATCCCAACTGATTCGAGATATTCATCAACAATCTTGTTCTTGAATTCTGTGCCATTATCAGTACGAAGAAACTTGACTGGTCGCTGCATTTTCACCTGGGTCGTCTTTAAGAAAGTAATGAGAACTTCCGGTGTCTCATCTTTTGAACGAAGAAATTTGACCCACGTGTATCTTGAATAATCATCCACAATAACCAGCACGTATTTCTTTCCTCCCAAACTCTGAGTTCTCATTGGACCACATAAATCCATGTGTAACAGTTCTAACAGAGAACTAGTGCTTGGTTCAGGCTTCGGTTTATGTGCGGCTCTCTTCATCTTACCCTTCTCACATGCAGCACATAAGTGTTCTCGTTCATATTTCAGCTCAGGAAGACCTTTGACCAACTTCCCACGAACCAGCTTGTTGATGTAACGAAAGTTTAGATGAGATAAACGTCTGTGCCAGAGCCAACTTTGTTGCGTTGAAGCTTTTGACAATAAGCATACTTTACTGTCAATCTGAACTTTTGAAAGATTGATGGTGTAGAGGTTTGTCTTTCGATTTCCAGATAAGAGTTCTGTTCCATCTTCAGTGCGAACTAAGCAACTCTTAGACTTGAAGTTGACCTCTAACCCTTTATCGCAGAATTGACCTATGCTGAATAAGTTGTGCCCCAAGCCTTCAACATAACTCACCTTACTTATCGTTATGTTGTCTTGAATGACGTCACCATATCCTAAGATTGGTGAAAGCTGATCGTTTCCAAATCTGACATTTCCACTGAATTTCTCTGTATAGTTAGACAATAAAGCTTTTTGCCCAGGCATATGCTTGGAACATCCACTATCCAAGTACCACATATGCCGGGTCTGCAAGAGAAATCGGGCAACAATAGATTTAGGTACCCATTTAAAAACGGGTCCTAACAGTTTAGCACAAGATTTTGGTATCCATTTAAATATGGATCCTCCTTTTCTTTGAAAAACATTTGATCTCGAAGAATTAACATGATAAGATCCATACCAATCAGAAGAATTATGAGAATAAGCAAAATCATTTCTCTGATAAGGATAAGATGTAGTAGTAATAGGAGACAATTGAATCAATTGCTTTATTGAATATCTCTTGTAAGAAGTTACAAGGTTTTGATTATTAGAAGCAATTTGATCAATCACATCAGTATCACTACTCACTGATCTATTACAAGTATTATCAGAAACCGATTCCACTATCTCATCCTCCTTCCGTTTTGGTTTCCATTCGGATTGAGCTTTCAACTTTTTCTTCCTTAAATCTGAAACATAAGATATAGATTTATTAGGAAAAGCAGATTTCCGAGACTGAATATTCTTTCGTGTACCAGTGTATTTCTGTTTCTGTAATCGCTGTTTCTTATGTTTCTTACCTTGAGCATAGTAATCAGCAGTTACAGAAACTGATTCACCAACCTTAGTTGATGATTCAACAATATGAACATCACTTGGTAACACTCTTTTATTTTTAAGACAAGTAGAATGATCAGGCAGTGTAGAATTGACATCAAACATATCAAATTCTTCCATGCACCCATCATCAGAATTTAGAAAATCATTTGCAGACTCAAATAAGTCATCAGAATTATCAGATGAAGATTGAGATGCCTTAGAAACTGTAGAACACTTTGTAGATTTAGTTTCAAAAACAGTGTTCTTTATAACTGTAGAAAATACATTTTGTTGTATATCAGCCAAAAGTTTTTCATCAGATAAAACATTTTCAAGCTCGACTATTTTGCTTTCAAGAATTGATGTAGGAACATAAACCTTTGCAATCACAGGTTTTGCCTTCATCTCAGAAGCGGAATAACTAACAAAATAGTCAGTTGAAAGAACTTTTGGTGTTTTTGAAAGATAACTATCATTTAACTTTTCATAGTTAAACGGTAGTTGCATTTTCTTTTTATTCTTTCTATTTTCAGTTTCTTGGTCCTCAACTTCTTCTGATAATTTGGTAACAAATTTGGGTTTTAAATGAGTATGTTTATCAGCACAAGCAAGAAAATCATAGTTATAAAGTGTCGGCTGTTTTCTGATAGCTTTCTTAAGATAATGGGGGTTTTCAAAACCAAGTCCCCATTTCTCTTTGACATCAGCCTCTTCATTAGGTGCATTGAGAAAAATGGTTTGATCTGTTTGACCTCTCGTATAAAGTTTTGCTTCCAGACCATTTACCTTCTTATTCAAATTCTTATTTTCAACCTGCAATTTATAAACAGTTAGTACAGATTCATTTTTCTCAAACTCATATTTAGACACTTTACCTTCAAACTCAGAAATCCTCTTTTCAAAACAATCTACTTTAGATTTAGAATCAAAATCAGACTTGCGTAAAGAATCAATCAGATCTTTGTTTGAAATAACAGACGTATTAAGCTCAAAGATCTTCTTATTCTTTTTAGCAACTTTTTCTTTTTCCTTTTTTAGATTATTTTGTAAATTTTGTAGCTCAACCACCATGGTTTCCATTTTGGTAATAAAATCTTTTTCAGATAATTTTAATACCTCATTAACTGCCTCATCATCTGACTCGTCATCCTTTACTTCTTTGCCCATGAGACAGATATGAGCTGTTTCTTCTTTCACTTCTTCTTCTCCTTCTGAGTAATCCAGCCAAAACTCATCTTCAGCCATTAGAGCGACACCCGCTTCTTGCTGTCTTGCCAAAAGCAACTTGTTCTGATAGTACTGAGAGTTGCGAACTTTCGGATTTCGACAATCTTTTGCAACATGACCCATCTTGCCGCAATTGTAGCATTTGATGGAATCTGTTACTGGCTTCTCGGCAACTGTGTAGTCATTCACGAACTTCTTCTTCTCATCCGGTTTCTTCTCCACATATCTATCCTCTTCATACCTTTTTCCTTCTACTTTCTGTCGATGCTCGTGGTTCTTTGAACTAGATGAAGAATACCTTTGAGAATTTGATCCCGACTTCTTGTAAAATTTCTTCTGGAATGCACGGGTCAGCAATATCATGGCTTGTTTCAGACTTTCGCCATCATCACTATTTGTAACTGAATCTGACTCAGAACTGGTAAGAACTATCTTCTTTTTCTTCTCTTTCTTTTCTTTCTTCTTCTCTCCAGCTATTAAGGCAATAGGATCAGGAACTTGTGCTGCCTTCTTCTTCTCAGCTCTTTTCTCTTCAACCTCTTCCTCATTCTGCCTCAAGGTCTCAAACACCTCATGTAGTGGTATTTCATTCAAATCCTTCATCTGTTTCATCCTTCTTGTATGCTTTTTCCATTCCGGACGTAGGATACTCAGAAATTTGACATTGTTTTCCAACTGCTTCTTTTTGACTTTATTCTTTGTCAGCTCATTCAGAAGCAATACAAACCTCTCATATGTATCTTCCAGACTCTCATTCTCCTTAGCTTTGAATTCCTCATAACTATTGATGCAGTTTGCCACTTTCATCTGATTTCCAACCTTGGATCCCATCATCATCTTATGCAATTGATCCCACATATTCTTAGCATTTGCTTTATAACTATCAATCTTGATGTAGATCTCATTCGGAATGCTTTGAAGAAGTAATGATCTCGCTTGTTTATCTGCTTTGTATCGGCTTTTCTGTTCTTCAGAATATTGAGAAATATCCACTATCACTGTTTTCATCTTTTGCTCTCTTTCCTCAGTCCCATCTTCACTATCAGAAAAATCAACATCAGGTACTTGAACTGTTATTGGAGCCATTGGACCTTCGGTGATAGACAGAAGAATATTCTCTCCATTTGAATGCCGATCTATGAAATCCAAGAATTTGTCCTTCCATTGTTCATACTCGCCTTTGAATAGAACTGGAGGCTTAACATCAGTACCAATCGAAAGTGCATCTTTGGATGTCATCTTGTTTAAACCTGTTTGAAAAATATATGCAATAAGAAACTAGAAACTGACCGTTAGTCCAAATGAAACAATCAAGAAAATACAGAAAACTTGAAATATAAAATCAGAAATTTTTATGACAATCAGAAATATGTCCCCCTTAGCACGGGGGTCCTGCTACCCGGTTAGCGGGTGGAGTCAAGGGGCAACGCCCTTGCGGGGACGAGGGGCAGCGCCCCTAGAGAAATTTTTTTCACTATTATAGGCCATATTACTATTTTGAAAATTTTGTCTAAGTCTTCCACACTTTGCGCCTCTAGTGGGAAACGCAAATCTTGACTTTGCGTCTCATACGGGGAACGCAAACCTATACTTTGTGGTTCATGTGGGAAACGCAAACCACCACTTTGCGGTTCAAGAAGGAAACGCAAACCACTACTTTGCGGTTCAAGAAGGAAACACAAACCACTACTTTGCGATTCAAGATATACTTCTTCTTTGCGTTTGATAACTTTGCGTTTATCACTTTGCGTTTGTCATGAACTTTGCGTGTCAACGGTACATAAACGATAAACTTTGCGTTTCACATTACAAACGCAAACCCAACTTTGCGTTTGTAGTTACACTCGCAAAACTCGCTTCTCGGTTGTTGATGAAAAACGCAAATATCACTTTGCGTGTCTCGTTGAATACACCCGCAAACTTTGAATGACCCGCAAACCTCTGAAGAACTTACTCAAAACTTGATGAATGACCCGCAAACCTGTTTGAATGAAACGCAAACTTGAAGAACACCCGCAAACCTCTAAAACCGAACAAAATCACACCAAAAACTCATTTAAAACTAGAAATACAACTCTATACTTCTACAAATCACACGTCTAACCAATTCGAACACAAAACTAACACTGATTTTCGATCAAATACACAAAAATTGAAAATTTGATACAGATACAGTGTCAAGAACTCGTGAACACAAAAACCACAAAAATTCGAAAATTCGAATTGATTACAGTGCAATTGATAAATCTTTCTATACAAACTCGATCGATTTCACTTTCCTAATAAAACCTAATCAATTACAACTCCAAAAACTCACTAAACCTCAAAATCAAATCTGAACATCAAAGAACACAGATACGAACATTCTGACTTTTCTTGAAATTTCGATTTGGATCTGCTTTGATACCAATTGTGTGTCCCTGAATCTAGTTTTTAAACAAGATTAATCAAACAAGATACAAATACGAATCAATTACCTATTTGATTTTACTTTCAATCTCAAGATTACACTTTCTCTCTCTACAATCTCTCTCTAACGAACTATCTTTCTCTCTGATATTTGTCTCTCTAAAATACAACTGAATAATGCTTCAATTAAGTTCTCTCTTAATTACAAAGAAAATAAAAACTATTTATACCTATAACTAATTACAACAAGGAAACAAACAAATACAATACTTTGACTTTTATTACAAAAGACTTTGATTTTGATGAAATTTGACTTTCTCAGCTTTGACTTCTTGAACTTTGACCTTCAGTCTTCTTGATCTTGTATCCAACAGATTTATGCTCTAACAGTATTGCTACCACAAATAGTGCTGCTGACAATGATAGTGCTGCTAGAAGCAATACTACTGCTAACAATGTTAGTGCTGCTGACATTGTTAGTACTTCTTCAAAAGTTAATATTGCTAACCCTGTTAGTACTGCTAACTCTGTTAGTACTTCTAAGGTTAGTACTGCTTCTAGTGTTTGTGCTGCTAAGCCAATCATATTGACAAAGTACTCTAATAAAGAGTGCTCTGAGTTTAAAAACCTCATCAAAAAGGAATGTAAATACTTTGATGAGAAAGGGAGACCCAAGACCACTTTGGCTTGGGTCCCCAATCAATACTAATTGTTTAATCTTATGTGCAGGGCAACCAACAGCTCAAGGGGAAGAGTATCTGGCATATTGATAGTGGTTGCTCAAGGCACATGACAGAGAACATGTCATGCCTCAAGAATTTCAAGAAAATTGATGGTGGTCATGTTTCCTTTGGTAATAATCCAGATGGAGGTAAGATAAGTGGTAAGGGGGATGTAACCAAAGGTAAAATGACCTTTGAAGATGTATTCTATGTTGAGCAGTTAAGGTACAACCTGTTAAGTGTATCACAGGTTTGTGACAAACAACATAGTATATTATTTACAGATTCTGAATGCATTATCCTTGCTCCTGGATTCAAGGTAGTTGATGAAAAGATGATACTACTAAGAACTCCTAAAAAGGATAATGTATATTGCTTAGATATGGAAAGTGTTTCAGCTGATTCATCCCTTAATTGTCTTGTTTCAAAAGCTTCTTTGGATGAATCATCACTTTGGCACAGAAGGATGTGTCACATGAACTTTAAAACAATGAATAAACTTGTTAAAAACAACCTTGTTAGAGGTTTACCTTCCAAAGTTTTTTCATGTGATGATCATTGTGTTGCCTGTCTCAAAGGCAAACAACACAAAACTTCTCATAAGTCCAAAGAGTTGAACACAATCTCTAATTCTCTTCAGTTGTTGCATATGGATATGTTTGGTCCTACAAATGTTATGAGTATTGGTAAGAAATCATTCTGCCTAGTTATTGTTGATGATTACTCTAGATTTACTTGGGTATATTTTCTAAGGACTAAGGATGAGACAAGTGGACTGATCAAATCCTTTATTCTAAGAATTGAAAACCAAACTAATCAAGAGGTAAAAGTCATTAGGTCAGACAATGGTACAGAATTTAAAAATCATGACCTAAACACCTTTTGTAAGGAAAAAGGAATTAAGAGGCAATACAGTGCTCCTAGGACTCCACAACAAAATGGTGTTGTTGAGAGAAGGAATAGGACACTAATTGAAGCTGCTAGATCTCTGTTGGCAGATTCAAAACTTCCAATTACTTTCTAGGCTGAAGCAGTTAATACTGCTTGCTATGTCCAAAACAGAGTTCTAGTAGTCAAGCCTAAAAACAAGACACCATATGAGCTTTTAAATCTCAGAAAACCTTTTATAGGGTTTTTCAAACCTTTTGGGTGTCCTTGTACCATTCTCAATACCAAAACTCACTTAGGAAAGTTTGATAGCAAGGGTGATGATGGTTTTCTTGTTGGTTACTCGTCTCAGAGTAAGGCTTACAGAGTTTTTAATACTTCTTCTAGAATAATTGAGGAAAATGACAATGTCAAGTGCAATGAGAACACACCAAATCCCATTGGATCTGCTCCTCAGTGGTTATTTGTCATTGATTCACTAACTAACTCTTTGGGTTTCAGTAGTGATTATCATGCAGGTTCAGGAAGTGGAGGATCAGGGGTTGAACAAGTACAAGTACAAGACATTATTCCTCAGTCTGTGATCTTTCCCATACCTACAATAGAGCCTGTTGATGTTTGTGCAAAAGAGACAATAACTGAACCAATTCAGAGTGAAGAAGAAGGAAGAGATGAGAATAATCAAGTGCATGAAGAGCCAGAAGCAGCTGATGAGATCCCCTCAGCTGAGTTAAATGATTCCAATATGGATGTGGGAATCAATGAAGAACCTAGTCATCAGACTAGAACTCAAAAGAATCATCCTCCAGAGCTGGTCATAGAAGACATCTCTTCTCCTATGATAACAAGGAATCAAAGCAGACTTCAAGAACTGCAGGATCAGCAACACACAGTACTCTCATGCTTTCTATCTCAAATTGAGCCTAAGAAGGTTTTAGAGGCAATGAAAGATTTCAGTTAGATAGAAGCTATGCAAGAAGAGTTACTGCAGTTCAAATTACAAGAAGTTTGGGACTTGGTGGACCTTCCAAAAGGTCATAGAGCTATAGGCACCAAGTGGATTTTCAGGAACAAAAAGGATGAGAGAGGCATTGTGATAAGAAACAAAGCAAGGCTGGTGGCACAAGGGTACACTCAAGAAGAAGGCATTGACTATGAAGAAGTGTTTACTCCAGTGGCAAGGGTAGAAGCAATTAGGCTATTTCTAGCCTATGCCTCATACATGAAGTTCAAGGTATACCAAATGGATGTGAAGAGTGCCTTTCTGTATGGTACAATTGATGAAGAAGTATATGTCTGTCAGCCCCCTGGATTTGAAAATCCATCATATCCAGACAGAGTATACAAACTGAAGAAAGCACTTTATGGTCTGCATCAAGCCCCAAGAGCATGGTATGATACTCTGTCTACCTACCTCTTGGAAAATGGGTTTGAAAGAGGAATAATTGACAAGACCCTCTTCATTAAAAGAAGTAAGAAGGACATCCTATTGGTTCAGATTTATGTAGATGATATCATCTTTGGATCCACAAAAGATCAGATGTGTAGAGACTTTGAAAAGTTGATGCACAAGAGCTTTAAAATGAGTTCAATGGGTGAACTTACCTTCTTCCTTGGACTTCAATGAGAAGTATGAGGTGTTCAATACTTGGGCAAAGATTGTCAGAACATGCTCCAGGTCAGATCTTGAAGAAATGTTTGAGATAGGTATGAAGTTGTATGCATATCAACTGAAAGCTCCAGAGATTTCAATTACAAAATTAGTGATGGAGTATCTGTGTATGATGTTCAAACCTGAAGAAGTGGAGCATGTCATCAGAAATGTGTTCAAAACTGTCAACAATTGGACTCTATATGAAACTAGTGGAGTATATGCACTAACTATGGACTTAAATCACATAGAGTACTTCCTAGTGGATAGAGTGTACAATCACAGCAGACTAAAGCTTCATGCAATGTTGAAGAAGAAGCTAGGATGTGTTCCAGATTCAGAGATGGCTAAGTATTTGATTCAAAGAACAATCAATCAGAGTTTGGGGTTGGATGCAAATACAGGTGTATGAGCCATGAAGTTTTGGGAGCATCTAAGAAGACCATTTGAAGAACTTGACTTCTCTTCCTAAAAGTCAAGTTAGGGGGAGATTGTTGGGAAATTAAGAAATACACAAGTACAGTTAATACTGCTAGAAGAACTTGATTAATACTTCTGAGATTAATGATGTTGAGTGAAGTTAGTACTGCTAAGTCAAGATTACTACTGCTAGAGGAGATTACTACTGCTAAGCAATTTTAGTACTGCTAGTAGTTAGTACTGCTGAATGTTAATACTGCTCAAAGTATTAATGTTGCTGAAGACTTAGTGTTGCTTATAAGATTATCAAGATTCGTGCAGATCAAGTTTGAAGATTATGGAAAGCTTGGAGATAAAGATGGAAGATTATTTTGAAGATCTTTTATTATTTGTAATTATCTTTTATCTTCAGTATATATAGAATAGTTTGTAATTGATAAAAAAAAGCTTTTAGAGAATTTGAATTTTTGTTTTGATAGAGAGAAACAACCTCAAGGTTTGTAATCCTAATTCTAGAGAAGTAGAATTCGTATTGGTGAGCTTGTTCATCAATATTAAGGCTGAGTGTTGAATATTGTAGCTTTACAATCATTCAATAAAGTATACAAGTTGTTCTTCTGATTCACTGTTTTCATAGATTATTGAATATTAAAGTGTTATTCCGCAAACTTCTTTAATATTGTTTCTGAGTGTTCATTCTTGTTTAGAATTAAGATCCTGACACATTAAACGTGACTTTCTGGTCTTGGAGCCTCATGGTCAATTATCCTTTCTGGACATCTATCAAAGTTCTACCTGTGGCTAAAAAGGGTCTTCCTAAAAGGATAGGAATATCTTGGTCAGCCTCAAAGTCTAAAATGATAAAGTCGGCTGGAAAGATGAATTTATCAACCTGGACTAAAACATCTTCAATCTTTCCTTTTGGATATGCAACTGTTTTGTCAGCTAGGATGAGTGTAACTGTGGTAGGTCTAGCTTCTCCTATGCCTAAACTATTAAAAATGGACAAAGGCATAAGGTTGACACTAGCTCCTAAATCACACAAGGCTTTTGCAACCTCTTTCCCTCCTATTGAGCAAGGAATGGTAAAACTCCCTGGATCTTTAAGCTTAGGGGGAATTTTGTTGGTCAGGAGGGCACTACATCCTTCAGTAAGGGAAACAGTCTCATACTCAGTCAACTTCTTTTTCTTGCTTAGGATATCTTTGAGGAACTTGGCATAACTAGGCATTTGCTCAATTGCTTCAACAAGGGGTATGTTGATATGCAACTCTTTGAACACATCCAAAAATTTCTTAAACTACAATTCTTCCTTTTGATTCTTTAACCTTTAGGGAAAAGGAACATAAGGAGGAATTGGTTCAATTACAGCCTTTTTTGTTTGTGTTGAGCAAGATGGTTCTTTGATGCCTTTTGTTGTGCCTTCTTTAATGGGACATTTAGAACTGGACTTGGCAATGATGACTTCACTTTCTATTGTCTTTTCTTTAGAGGTCATGGTTGGCTCTAATCCCTCCAAAGGTTCAGATGGTTCCTCAACAATAGTGGGTAATGCTGCAGCTTTGGGTTTAGACATTGAATTTTTTTCAAAATCAGTTTTGGTCCTTGGTCCAAATTCTTTGTCTACGGCTGCCTCTAAGTCTTTTCCACTTCTGAGTGTCACAGCTTTTATATGCTCCTTTCCTAAAGATCTTGGGATTTCAGTGTTGCTAGGCAAAGTCCCGGTGGTCCTGTTGTTTTGATTAAGGGCGAGCTGACTGATTTGAGTTTCCAGATTTCTCAGTGAAGCTTGAGTTTGGGTCATAAACCCTTTCATCATTGCTTCCAAGGAAGATGATGAATCAGTCTGTGGAGGTGGTTTACTTTGAAAATGTGGTTGATTATTTTGAAAACTTTGATTCTGATGGTTCTGGTTATGGTTTCCTTGATGATGATTGTTTTGATGATGATTCCCTTGATGATGATTTTGGGAACTACTTGCTTGATTTTGAAAATTTGAGTTCCCTTGCTGTTTTGATGAAGATGGATTTAAACAGGGACTGTTCCATGAAAAATTTGGGTGCTGCTTCCAACTGGCATTGTAGTTGTTGGATTGGTAACCAGATCTATTTTGAACAAAGTTTACAGATTCAGAATTATGTGGACAATGTTCAAAAGAGTGTTCCCCACTACAACAAACACACTGCACTGAAAGGACGGTTGGAGTAGGTGTAGTGACAGTTGGCTGTGCTCCTTAACCGAAAGTGATGTTTTTAAGCATGTTAATCATGGAAGCAAGCTGAGCTGTTAGTGCAGTATATGCATCTACATCATGTATTCCAGCAGTTTTTCTTTGAGGTTGGGACCTTGGATCAGCCCAATGTCCATTATTTGTTGAAATCTTTTCAAGAATTTCATACCCGACATTATAGGTGTTGGAAGTAAAGGTTCCTCCTGATGTCCCATCAAGCATTTGTTTTGCCATGGGGTTTAACCCATTGTAAAATGTCTCGAGTTGAATACAGTAGGGAATGCCATGGTGCGGGCATTTCCTTAATAATTCCTTAAACCTTTCCCAAGCATCGGGAATTGCTTCATCGTCCATTTGTTTAAACATACATATTTCATTTCTGGACTTAGCATTTCGGGTTGGTGGAAAATATTTTCTCAAAAATTTCTCAGCCATATTGCTCCATGATGGTACAGAACCAGGTGCCAAATAATTAAACCATGATTTCTCCCGATCCTGTAAAGAAAATGGAAATAAAGTAAGTCTTAGAGCATCGTTAGATACTCCAGGGATCAGAAATGCATCGATGATCTCCATAAAAGATTTTAAATGAGAATGGGGGTCTTCCGATGGCATTCCGGCAAATTGGCCATTCGTCTGTAACATATGGAACATTATGGGTTTAAGCTCAAAATGAAGGGCGTTAATATGGGGTCTAACTATTCCAGAATTTAATTGCTCAAAATCTGGGATAGCATAGTCCATAATTTTTCCCTCTTTAGAATTTGCAAGATCAATTATGTTCATTGGTTCATTCCTTTCATTATCCTCATTAGATTCTTCATCATTATTTTCATCATCATGTTGCTGATTTTGTTGCGGAAAATTTGGAACTTGTTGAAAAATTGGTGGTTGAAAAAATTGTGGTATTCTTTGATTTTCCAAAAGTGGAGGTCTCATTTGATTTTCTAATGGAGGTGGTCTTATTTCAACTCTTGGTGGTCTTTGTGGTCTATTTTCAAAACCAGGTGGTGCATCCAGATTAGGAGGATTCATGGTATTTGATGCTCTTTGTATCCTCCTTCTATGACGAAAGGTTCTTTCTATGTCAGGATCTAACTCGAAAAATTCCCCTCGTGGTATTCTTGGCATACACTACTCACAATGAAATTCGAACGGTGGTAGAAAAATCAAATCTTTATAAAACTTTTTATAACTTTTAGCTTGCCAATCCCCAGCAACGGTGCCAAAAACTTGACAGTGCTTGGAATACACCTATAGACGTATGCTAATTAAACCTCAAAGCAAGTATACAATGAGATCTAATATCGTCTTTCAAGTAATAAAACGGTAAAGTACCGGATATCTTCCCACAGAGACTAGAGTAAAAGTTTAATAAAAAGTAGAAGAAAGAAATGATTTCAGATGGCGAATTTGAAGACTTTGGTTTGGTTGAGTTATCACTTTGAATTAATTAACAGAGAATAAAGCAAGTACAGGTGTTAGACTTTCAGGTGGGATTTAAACACAATTTCCAGTGGGCCATGTTGCAGGCATGCTGCAGCATGAAGTTCTGCCACAACTAAATACACCATCTATTTTGAGGGTATTCCTCTCGGATTTCAATATTTACACTACTGTTTAGATTCAACTAAACACATCTCTGTGTAGTCTCCAACTATTTATAGTGTGGAATAGAGTCCTCAAAATATATGGAGATACAAATCTCTTTGCAAAAACCGCTCTCTCGAGCCGGTTCCCATATCATTCAAGTTGACGTGTTCGAAGGGGCTTATCTCTAAGTCCTCTACACTTTAACACTATTGATTAGCGATCAACTTGTCGAGAATAAATCAGTTTAGAAAGATATAAACGATAACTGTCCTTATCAGTAACTCTCTCAAGTATACTTCTTATATCATTCAAACGGACGTGCTTTTCGTGGCTTATCTCTAAGTCCACGGCACTTTAACACTTTATCAAGTGATCGGTTCGTCAAGAAGTATCATTGATATTTATAAAACTTGAATGAAATGGTGGATCATTGTTATTGCGAAACAATGCCCACCTTTCTTGGGTTTAAAATCCCACCTTTCCGTCAAACACCCATACTAATAAAATTAGTTACTCATACGGAAAGTAAATGCGTAAAATAAATGACATAAAATAAAAGACATAATGTAAATGACAAGAATGTAAATGACGTAAAAGTAAAAGACGATAAAGTAAATGACAATAAAGTAAAGTGCGATAAATAAATTGCGGTAAATTAAAATTACAAGAGATAAAAACTTCAATATATTAATAAGTTACTTGATATTAATAATCAAACCAAGAGAGTGTCAATTCTCTTACTTTGATTTTTAAAGATCACAAAAAGAGATTCTAAAATGTTCTACAAGTTATCTAAGATTGCAAGTAAGTAAGAAAATCATGTATCTCAATACACCTCCCAAGCTTCCTTTATATACTAGGAAGGGGAGGGCAAAAAAGACATTTCACAAAAATATAATAATAATTGTACCAAACTTGATGACACCATGAACAATTAAAATAAAGAAAAGGAGATTCAATATATATTTTCCAGCCACAAATCAGATCCAGAAAGTCTCCCAAATCTGCCCAAAATATTGTTGCAAGCTGTCCACCATAAGCTCCTTTTCTTCCCTTCAAACTGATGTTCATCGTCTGATGCTGCAGAGATGCTGCAGCATAGGTCTGCACTTATAAATCTGCCAAAAATAGATATTAATTAGCCATTCTAAGTCGTAAAACAAGTCATTCAATACCTTAGCTCCATAAAACAATAAAAGAGAAAATAAGTGAATAAAATGACTCAAACTTCGGGATATAGAATGTAAAAAGACCTAAATTATTAATAAAAAGACTTGATATGCATTAAATAATCAACGCATATCAGTACCCTTGGTATTGAAGGGAGTATGCTATTAATCAATTTGATGTCAATGGTTATTGGTGGATTCGATGTAGTGGTCGGTATGGATTGGTTGGCGGACAATCATGCCGAAATTCTTTGCTCCAAGAACTAATCTGACTCCCTATGTCGGACAATGAAATGGTGTTAATAAATGGAGAAAGAAAGAAAGGTGATGTGGCGGTTATTACCATGGCTAAGGCGCGAAAGTGCTTGGTGAAATGATGCTCATCCTTTCTAGCTTATGTGATAAACGCTAAACTCGAGAAGAAGAAGCTTGAAGATGTAAAGGTAGTGCACGAATTTCCCGATATATTCCTGGATGATTTACCCGGTTTGCCACCCGATCGTCAAGTGGAGTTCAGGATCGACCTTATACCGGGTACGACTCCAATTGCGTGAGCCCCTTACCGGTTGGCGCCATCGGATATGCAAGAGATGATGGCTCAAATCCAAGAGCTTTTGGAGAATGGTTTCATAAGGCCGAGCTCGTCACCTTGGGGAGCTTCGGTCTTATTTGTCAAGAAGAAGAACGGCACGATGAGGATGCGCATCGATTACCGTCAACTGAATAAGGCCACGGTGAAGAATAAGTACCCACTCCCGAGAATCGACGACTTGTTCGATCAACTCCAAGGAGCGGGTTGTTTCTCAAAGATCGATTTGCGTTCGGGATATCACCAAGTGAAGGTGAGAGGGGAAGAAACGTCCTGAAGACGACTTTTAGAACGCATTACGGCCATTACAAATTTCTCTTAATGTCGTTTGGTTTAACGAACGCACCGGCGGTGTTTATGGACTTGATGAATAGAGTGTGCCGACACTTCCTCGACAAGTCGGTCATTGGCTTCATTGATGACATACTCGTGTATTCCAAGAGCGACTCTGAATACGAGCAACACCTTCGTGAAGTTCTAGAAGTCTTGAGGAAAGAGAGGTTGTATGCCAAATTTTCCAAATGCGACTTTTGGCTTGATGAAGTTCAGTTCTTGGTCCAGGTTGTCACTCGAGACGGAGTGAAGGTGGACCCCTCAAAGATTGAAGCAATGATGAATTGGGAACCTTCCAAGAGTTCGTCCAAAATCCGAAGCTTCTTGGGTTTGGTGGGCTATTATCAGAGATTCATCCAAGACTTCTCCAAGATCGCTTCTACCTTGACGGCTTTGACTAGGAAGAATGTGAAGTTCGCTTGGACATAAATGCAAGAGAAAGCGTTTTGAACCTTACAAAAGAAGTTGTGTGAAGCCCTGATTTTATCGTTGCCCGAAGGATCAGAAGACTTCATGGTTTATAGCGATGCTTCAAATATGGGGTTGGGTTGTGTGTTGATGCAAAGAGGCAAGGTAATCGCTTACGTATTGAGACAACTCAAGATTCACGAAAAGAACTATCCTACCCATGATCTGGAGTTGGCGGCGGTGGTGTTCGCCTTGAAACTTTGGCGACACTACCTCTATGGCACAAAATATACTCTCTACACGGATCATAAAAGTTCGAAATATGTCTTAGATCAAAAGGAGTTGAACATGAGGCAAAGGCGGTGGCTCGAGTTACTCAAGGATTACGATTGTGAGTTGCTTTACCATCCCGGTAAGGCAAACGTAGTGGTCGATGCTTTGAGTCGAAAGGACTATAGCGGGAGCATTCGGGCTACCCTCTCAAGAATCTAGCTCGTGTCGAGTCTCATTGAAAAGATTAAGGCGTCTCAAGTGGAAGCCTTATTGGAGGAAAATCTCAAGGAGGAAGTTATGACGAATCAATGTTTATGTAACACCCTAAAATTTAAATGCTTAAAAACTTGAAAATTTTGCAACATAAGGTTTATAATTTGAGAATAAATAGAACCTGCAACATTGTAAGTAATTACAGTTTCATAAATGACACACCCCGATAAAAAGGGGAAGAGTATAAGTGTTTACAAACCCAAATAAAAGACAAAGGATAGAGGACCAACAACCTACTTAATCTAATACCATTCTAGTTTAGATTATAATTGGGTGTCGTCATCTAAATCCCCAAAATAATGATCATTGGAATGTTCGCTCTATATCTTGTCAAATGCTATGTCCCCAAAAATTGCATCTCGACTCTCTACTCATGGAGTGCCCATCCTTTCTCTAACTGATCCTGATATGAACACCAAAGCAAACAAGTGTTAGGCTTGGAGCCTAGTGAGAACATTTAAATATATACATGCATAAATGAGAGGAAATAAGGCATGAATGAACATTTAATAATACGCATAACTGTGGATATAAGGCATCCTCCAACATCGAACCTCATGCGACACAGGGGAGACCCGTTCCACCATAAGTCGTGATGGAACACAAAAGTAGGTCATAACCCATGTGGAGCACATAGTAGGAATGACTATTTATCGGCATCAACTCTATCCATGAATCTATAGCCATTAGAACATCAACTCTATCCATGAATCTGTAGTTCAATGTAAATATGGTTTCGAACTCATTCTGAGCCTATCCCAAAGAGTCACCAAGTTCAACCCTATCCATGGATCTATACCTTGGGATCTTTCCATTCCTAACTATACATGATTCACCAACATAACAATTACCCAAAAATACTATAAATAATAAATAGATGAATTTCATAAGCATCTTGTTGCTATAAGGTAAATCAAGTAAATCTATCCCACATTTCCTTTCAAGACATTTAGGATGATAATAATCATTTCAACATATTTTAATATCACCTCATATAACCAAGAATCATAAATATAACTATGACAAGACTCACCCATCTTACTTTCAAGTTGTGAACCCAATCATGAGGTTTCCACATTTAATTTCCACATGTTTCATGGTTCACAATTAGTTCATAAAACATCATTTCATACTCTTTTAAGTCATCAAAATCTTTATTCTTCCAAAATGTCAAAACCCTAGTTTTGACCCAAAAGTTTCAAATGTTTCATTTGATCAAATATGGAGCAAATAGTGATAATAACATAGATTGTGGTTTACATAAAATAAATAAGCATAAATGGGAGGAATGAACTCACAAAATGGGTTTTGATAAAAACCACAAACCCTAGTTTTGATGTACTTGAAGGAGATGATGAAAGATGAACCCTAGTTTCAAAACTTGACTTAATCACCAAGAATGTAGCAATAAGTGATGATGGTGTGCCTTGAGAAACCCTAGAAACTGACTTCAATGAGGAGAGAGTATTTAGAGAGAGTTTTGAAAGAGTTGGGTGAGAAATAATCAATGAATAGCAAAGATGTCGCTCCTATTAAACTCTCAGAGCCCGTCGACGACTATGACACCGCAACTATGCCCACGGCATAGTCGCCGGGCATTGTCTCCCGCTTCCAAGGACCTGCGGTACGCATACCGCAACTATGACACCACGACAGTGACCTGAGCATAGTCGTCGGGCATTGTCGCTCCGTGTGTATCTAAAGTCCATCTCCACCCGCGACATTGACACTGGCGATAGTGACCATGTCAAAGTCACGTGTCACTGTCGCCCCACCCTTATCGCGTTCTGAGAATTCCAATTTTGACACCCGACACCAAACTCGATGTAACAGATCACCCGAATACGAAATAAAATAACAAATCAAGGTTTATAGGGGAAAATGAACGATAAGAGGAACCATAAGCTTACCGAGAATTCCGGGGGTTACAGTTTACTCTTAACGGAAGATTGTCGTGGGGTAAAATTGTTCAATGGTCGAATATGGGTACCCAAGATTGGGGGCAGTCGGGAGCTTCTTCTCGAAGATGCCCATAATTCCAAGTATTCCATCCATCCAGGGAGTACAAAAATGTACCAAAATTTGAAGCTACACTATTAGTGGCCGGTGATGAAGTTTGACGTGACACGTTATGTAAAGCGTTGTGTGACATGTTTGCAAGTGAAGGCCGAGCATCAACGACCGTACGGGAGCCTCCAATCCTTGGAGATCCCCAAGTGGAAATGGGAACACATTACCATAGACTTCGTGACTAAGTTGCCCAAGCCTCTTCGAGGTCACGATACCATATGGGTGATAGTGGACCGGTTGACCAAGAGCGCTCATTTCTTGGCCATGCGTGAGACACTACCGATGGACAAGTTAGCAAAGTTTTACATCGATGAGTTGGTTTCGAGGCATGGAGTTCCTTTGTCTATTGTATCGGATCGTGACAGTCGGTTCACTTCCAACTTTTGGGATGGCTTGCAGAAGGAACTTGGTACACGCGTGAAGTTGAGTACGACTTACCATCCTCAAACCGACAGTCAAAGCGAGAGAACGATCCAAACGCTTGAAGACATGCTAAGATCTTGCGTTATCGACTTGGGGGTAGTTGGGACTCTCACTTACCTTTAGTGGAGTTTTCTTACAACAATAGCTACCACTCGAGTATCGAAATGGCTCCGTTTGAGACCTTATACGGGTGGAAGTGCAGAACTCCCGTATGTTGGCTTGAAGCGGGAGAGAAGCAATTCACCGGACCTGAAATTGTGCAAGAGACAGCCGATAAGGTCAAAGGCATTCGGGATAGATTGAAAGCGGCTCAAGATCGGCAAAAGAGTTATGCCGATAAGAAGAGACGGTCGATGGAATTCCAAGTTGGCGATCGTGTGATGCTATAGGTGTCGCCATGGAAGGGCATTATCCGGTTCGGAAAACACGGGAAGTTGAGTCCCCGTTTCCTTGGACCATTTGAAGTGCTTAAGTGTGTGGGCTTGCAAGCTTACCAATTGGAACTTCCTCCAGAAATGAACAGAATCCACAACACGTTCCATATATGTTACATTCAAAAGTGTTTGGCGAAAGAGGAAAGCGTTATCCCTCTTTCCGAGATTAGAGTGGACGAGGGTAACCGTTGTGTTGAAGAACCCGATGCCATTCTAAAGAAGAAGTCAAAGAAACTTCGCCACAAGGAAGTCACTATGGTCAAAGTGCAATGGAAACATCATCACGGTGCCAATGTGACGTGGGAAGCAGAGGAGGATATGAAGCGAAGATATCCTCACCTGTTCGAGTAGGGATTTCGGGGACGAAATCATTTCCAAGTTGGGGAGGATTGTAACACCCGTAAATCTAGGTAAGTCTGGATTCCCAACTTTTCTGATTGTGACATTTATTCGTATTGTTATACTCCTATTCATGGTATCTATCCCTTTTTGTCGTCACATAAGTCGCGGTTCGAAATCTCGGGTTTTCGGGTTTCGGTACCTGTGGCGCGATTGTGCTACGCGATAGTGACAATGTCACTATTGCCAGGGCACTATCGCGGGAGCCATACCACTTATGGCACAATTGTGCCCCGCGATAGTGACAATTTCACTATCGCATGTCACTATCACGAGCGGGGTCTGAGTGTTTATTAGGACCAACTCCGAAAATATTTCATTTTATCTAATTTCTCGAGGAGCTAGTCGTTTTTCTCTGGTGAAGATCATCCTCTTTCAAGAGCTATCACCATCTCTTTTAAATAAAGATTTCTAGGGTTTAGAATAAACCCATTGTGAGTTCATCCTTCCTTTTCTTAAACTTTATACATATCAAAATGCATTTTTTTGACTTCTAAGTATCTCCTTGTTTACATATTCCTTGTTGATGAGATTTTGACCTAACTTGGTGTAACACCCGGAATTTCAGGTAAGTATAGGGCTTCGCTAATCTTATGTTTATGTGCTAAATGAAGTAGGTCATATCTGTTAATTACTACTCTTGTTTAAAGTCGTTTATTGGTAATGTTTTGGAAATCATAAATCAGCTATTTGAAAGTCAATGTGATGTGTGACTTACAGCGCGGGTTGCAAGTCGCTGCACAAGCCGCGGGACCCTCTTGAGTGCAAGCCTCGGGGCACACGCGCAACTTATAGCGCGGGCTCCAGGTCGCGGCACAAGTCGCAGGACTACCTGCAAGTCCCCAAAACCCCTTTTTGCCCGATTTTAATTCACAAACACACACATACTCGTTTTGAAGAGCGATTTTAGGGTTTTTAGGCTACTTTCTTTCTCTTGCTACCTTAGATCATTTATTGCAAGTATTGGGAGGTTAAATATCATTTATTGAGCTTCAATCTACTTCAAGGACCATTTATTGGGGTGATTTCTTCAAGAATCTCAAGACTCCAAGCTTCATTCATCTTCATCTAGGGTTTCTATTTTATAGGTTTTAACCAAAACCTAGATAGTGAGTTTACTAAACCTTTGTTAAAACTAAATACACATCATAATCTACTACTTGCTATTATCTTGCATCTTAACTTGGAAAATGTTCATTCTCAATGTTTAAGTATTTGGGGTTCCTTATGAAAATATGTTTATATGAAACTTGCCATGATTTGATGGAATGCATATCTTGATGTTAAGATGACTTCCTACTTGAGACACTATTTGGTGGTATCACTACTACATGATTAAAAGTATGTTCATGCTAGTCTTATTTAGGACATTATATTGATTGGGATAGTAATATGGTACCCATGGTTGGTATTGAGATATTATTGGTTATAATGTGCCTTGAGGCCTTCTATAAATTATGTTGGACGAACCAAGTCAGTAGACACTAGGAGGATGTAGTCTTACGTGCCACCGTAATGGTTTGTACATAGACCTCCGCCATTCGGGGTAATGTCATGGTTGTAATCCTCGGACGTGTCGAGCCTTTTGGATGTCACTTGTGGTAGTTGACATCAAGGTATATCGACTCTTTGGGTGGAACTTGATTGGTGCTATGGGTCTCCCCTATTGACTCCACATTTAATGAACTTTGGTTAACTGCTGATAAGAATTGTACTTGGTTTTATATGTTATTTCTTGTGCAAACTCACTAGGCTATTTTGTCCTAACACTTGTTTGGTGTCGATATGTATGTTAGGTTCTAGTGGCGCCTCTTCTAAGCAGGCCTAGTCAGTCCTTGGTGAGAGCTTGGTGAAGGTGATTTGGGATGCACTTTTTGTGAAGATATTGATTAGACTATAGACAACACCCTTTTTGTAATCTCTTTTCTATTTTAGGATTTAGATTAGTTGGTTGTTGTTTATTTCCGTTATATTACAACTGTAATTAACAAGTTTAAATATTTCCCCATTTTTGGGAGGCTCTTGTTATGTCAATTTCCGCATATCTTATGTCTGTTTTTCGTATTTTTGTTATCCCTATTTTTAGGGTGTTACACTTGGTATTTTGGAGATTTTTAGGGTTTCTTATTATTTTGTAAAATAAGGAAACAACCAATGTCTTGGAACTACAAATATGGATGTTTTCACATATTGGCGAGTAAATGTTCAACCTATGGCATTTCAGCCAAGTTCATATTTTAAGTATATTATGGGTATTTGGTTGAAAGTATCATTTTGTAAAAAGGAAATAAATAGTTTCATCTTGAGGAAATCCATGTTACATTAAAATGGTTTTTACACTTGAAAGGTTTACTTGGTAAGGAAACATATTTGGAAATGAGAAAATGGCCTTATGATTCATGTTTGGACTTTGTATTTCTTATCAGCAGTTAACCATGAAAATATGATTTGGGAAACAAATGGTGTTATGAACTATATGTTTGATTATAGTTGGTCACAAATGAACTTGTGACAAGTTTAGACTATTACTAGTGGATCCATAGGTATAGAGTCGACTTATTATTGGGGATAACTCCCGTTTGTAGCTAGTTGAGACATTGGGCCCTAGGGTGGCAACTTGGTACGGTTATGTGGGACCGGATACTAGTCGTGGGTCGTAAATGTAAATCCTAGCGAATGAGCATGACTAAGGATCATTGGGTGCCCTCCCCCACATCTTAGTACGAGCCGGCGTGTTCGTGGCCTTGATCCTAATATGGTGAGCTCAATTACTTGGAAAGTGGCTTACTTTGTGTTCCGCCACAATCCTTGGAAAATCGGGTCTTCCCGTCATCGCACGATGTAATTGGGACCGCAAGGTCATTATGTGTTTATCAAATCATTTATCGCAAGATGAGCATTATGTTTCCCATGCCCTGATCAAGTACCCCCAAACCCCACAGTCGGATATGGTGATAACTCCTGTCCTAAATTAGTTGATGATGTTGCCAAGTCTATCGATGATTGCTTGGTTTGTTTCCCCTCTCTCTCCCTCTCTCTCCCTCTCTCTTAGGTTTTCATTTCACAGGCTCTATCACTTAAGGTATGCTCCATGTTTGAGTGTGTTAGAAAGGTGGAGAATCAGAGGTTGGTACGAAAAAAAGTAAGAGAAATCAACTACGATTCATTGGCATTAGGTCGATTGTAGGAAGTTAGGGATGTTTTTGGTATAGTTGTTTTTTATATTGTTTACCCTTTGAAGTTGGGTAGACAATGAAACATGGAAAAGGTTGATGTATATGGATGTAGTTGTTTTTTTTTTCCCTCTCTCTTGATCAAAATTGTCTAATCTCATTATTAACTAAATTAAGTAACATGAAGATATGTGCATATAGCCATATAATGACTACTACATAACATTCATTCATTGAAGGAAAATTATTCCGGAGTATTCAGTACAAACAAGAAATAAGTAAAAAAAACTATGGACCAAATTAATAACTTTGAACTACACATACTTACACAAACATATCTATCTATCTAATGATTTTGATTTTGTTTATTCACATAATAGACATATGCCATAGATGGTTTTGTTTAACCTTGTATTTTGTTGATGAAAAAAGTCAACTAGGTAAATACAAAAAATATAAATGCACCAGTATTTGTGAAAAAGAGGAACAAAACGTATTGCTATATAACACTCTAAAATAAGACCAAGTAAAATTTAAAATTCCGGCAATATAACACCTAAAATACCAATATTTCCATTTCTTGTAAAATAAACAACTAAAACCCAAAGTTCGGGGTAGTTTGTAATAATTATAGTAGCGACAAGATAAGACATAAAATTACAACAACCTATTTAATCTAGATTAATTTGCCATAACTAGATTAAGGCGGGTGTTGCTATGTCTTCAAAACGCTCTTGACAGATATTTCCCAAAAGCCCGATATGCCCAAAAGTCCTATTCACAATACAGAGGATCAAGGTGCCCTTTAAACACCACTAGGAGAACCTGAAGACAATACAACATCAAGTGTTAGACTACGAGCCTAGTGAGTTCCCAAGCAAATATATACATGAAAGAGATTAAAGTTTGGGAAAATAGAAACTCCCGAGTTACCGCCCCATGATGACATTTCAAGTATAGTCCATCACATATTCAACAATACACCTGAATGCATTACATCAAGAAACATAACAAGTTCTCATGATTAGGGGAATTACACCTCAGGCTCTCGCTTTAGTGCACACCGTATCCAACATCACCTCAAGCATCTAAACTACCTTTAGTGCCCACTCCGTCGAGCTACACCTCAAGGTTAGTTGAGCCTTAGTGCCTATCCCATCGATAATAGGGTTTCACCTCAAGGAGTTGATCCTTTAGTGTCCACCCCTAAATCACATACCACGGTTCCAAAACATACCAATGACCACCCAAATCTCTCGTGCACAAGAGTTGGGTTCCAAAACGATAACTATCACATATAACATTATTCCACCAATAAATCATATAAAATCATGGTATAATAAGTAGCATGAATTCATATCCATTACTCACCATTGTTAGAGCATAAATCTGTTGGATACAAGATCAAGAATACTGGAGGTCAAAGTACAAGAAGTCAAAGCTGGGAAAGTCAACTCTCATTAAAAGTTAAAGTCATTTTGTAATAAAGTCAAAGTCAATTGTATTGTGTTTGTTTTTCCTTGTTTTTAGTTGTAGGTATAAATACTTTTCTTTGTTGTTTAATAGATAGATGGTTAGAAGGATTGTATACGCATCTTGAAAGAGTTGTAGAGAGAGAAAGAGAGAAAACAGTTTGTAATATTGGATTTGTAAATTGAAATCAAATAGGTAGTTAAATCTTTCTTGTTTTGTTTGATTAATTGCAATTTAGAAACTTGATTTCAGGGACACACAATTGGTATCAGAGCAGATCAGAATTCAGAAACAAGGATCTAATTTCGATTTTTTGAATCATATTCGGTTAAACTCATTCATATGGACTGTTACGTGTGAATTTTATGATTTAGTGTTGTTTTGATCATAATTTTGGTTGTAATAGACTCGAATTGATGTATAGAACAAGTTTGATTCAAGTCATTTAGGCTATTTCACACAGATTAAGGGTGAATTTTGGATTTAGAGAGACTTTTTGTTCGAAGTTTTCTAAGCACTATAAATCAATTCAAATTGTATCAATTTGTGTTTGTTTTTGAAATTCTTGCATTGTAATCAGTTCTAGTATTGTAATCGAGCATTCCTGCAAAGTCTTGAGCCAATTGGCAAAGGTTTCAATCGATTTCAGTATAAGAAAAATCAAGTTTTTGCTCGATAAAGTGAAGAACACGCAAGATCTATAAAACGCGTAGGGTTCATCGGAAGAACGCGCAAGCTGAAGAGTTTTGATTCTGGCCGAAAAACTCGCAAAGGGCTGTTTGCAAGTTCTAGAAACGCTCAGATCGAAGTCTGCGAGTTTGGTCTTCAATCTGCGACTTTAATCACTTGCGAGTTTGAAAATTGGGAAAAAATTTCTAAGTATTGAAACACAAAACCATTGCGAGTTTCATCTTGCGAGTTTAGTCTGCGAGTTTGTTAAAACGCGCAAGTATGCATTTGCGAGTTCAGGAAACGCGCACTCCTCTATCTGCGAGTTTCAGCGATTCTTTCGGTCTGCGAGTTTGTCAAAACTCGCAACCCTTTGCTTGCGAGTTTCACAAACACGCACGCCTAAGCCTGGGAGTTCTCTTTAAACAGTGATTTGCGAGTTTAGGCGTCTGCGAGTTTCAAGTAATTTTTCTGTGATCTGCGAGTTTCTATTTTCTTTTTGTGATCAATATTTTTTTTCTGAAATTCTGACGATCATTGTTTTTCAAGTTTCTTATTGCATATTTTATCAAACAGGATGACTTCAAAAGATGCTCTCTCAATTGGCACAAATGTCAAACCCCTAGTTTTGTTCAAAGGGGAATATGAACAATGGAAAGACAGATTTCTAGATTTTGTTGACAGACAAACAAATGGAGAGAACATTCTAACATCTATCACAGAAGGTCCAATGAAAAGACCTACTGAGAAAATTCCTACTGAAGGTTATGACTCAGATGGAGTTCAGAATACAAAGCAAGTTGATAAAGATTTTGCTCAATTCACTACTGAACAGAAGAGTCGGTTCAATGGTGATAAACAATCCAGATCTTTGCTTTTACAAAGCATGACCAATGAGATCTATGTGAAAATAGATAGCTACAATGCAACTGCTAAATCAATGTGGGATCAGCTAAGAAAGATGATGTTGGGTTCTAAAGTTGGGAATCAAATGAAGGTGGCCAACTGTATCAACAATTATGAAGAATTCAAGGCTAAAGAGAATGAAAGTTTGGAGGATACTTATGAAAGATTTGTACTGCTTCTCAATGAGCTTTCCAAGAATAAAGTCACAAAGAAGCGGATAGAAAACAATGTCAAGTTTCTCAGCATCTTACAACCCGAGTGGAAAAAGCACACTCGTCGAATGAAGCAGATGAAAGAATGATTTAAAGAAATGTCCAATTCGGATATTTCAAAGCTAAAGTTTTGAAGAAGTTAAAGTTCAAAGATTGAAAGGTTGAAAGATTGTTTAAGAAGAGTCAAAGTTGTTTGAAGATGTGTTGTTTTTCAGAAATTTTCTTTGAAGATTGTTTGCTGAAGCATTCCGTGCTAAATCTGAAGATAATTTCTTTCCGAAGTCTGAAAGAGTCTTGTGATCATTCTGAAGAGATTATTGAAGATTGTTATATCTTTTGAAGATAGATTTTGGGAGAATACAAACAGCTTTTGAAGATAAAGATGTTATAAATAAAAAAGGGAGATTGTACTGACAGAGCTTAAAGAGAAGACTGAAATGCAAATGCTTTCGAAGTTGATCTTGAATCCAAAGGAGGAGATTGTTAGAGCATAAATCTGTTGGATACAAGATCAAGAATACTGAAGGTCAAAGTACAAGAAGTCAAAGCTGGGAAAGTCAACTCTCATTAAAAGTTAAAGTCATTTTGTAATAAAGTCAAAGTCAATTGTATTGTGTTTGTTTTTCCTTGTTTTTAGTTGTAGGTATAAATACTTTTCTTTGCTGTTTAATAGATAGATGGTTAGAAGGATTGTATACGCATCTTGAAAGAGTTGTAGAGAGAGAAAGAGAGAAAACAATTTGTAATATTGGATTTGTAAATTGAAATCAAACAGGTAGTTAAATCTTTCTTGTTTTGTTTGATTAATTGCAATTTAGAAACTTGATTTCAGGGACACATAACCATTAATAACCATTTCAACTAGAAATTTAGAGAATCAAACCATTCTTATCAGCAGTTAGGTCAAACCCACCAATCAACAATTTATGAGAAGTTAAAGCATGTAATAGTAAAGCATTAACATGTATAAGTAAGTAGAAAACTCACCTATAGGGTTTGTAAGTGAAAACCCTAAAAATAAAGAAACCCTAGGTGAAAGGAGATTTTCTTGAAGCTTTAAGGATCTTTGAGTTTTCACGTGGATGAGTTAGTGAGGCTAATGAATGACCTAGATGAGTTTAGGTTAAGCATTGAATGAGGGGAGAGGAAGAAAGGTAGAAAATCGCCCTTGGGAGGAGAGGTTTTCGGTTCATAGAAGAAAATATTGAGAATGGGTTCCAAAAGCTGAGAAAAACGTATTTAATTGCACAGGTTGGGGCCCGCGCGATCTTGCCCCGTGATAGTGCCCTGGCACTCTCGCCAGGCACTATCGCGCCATTTGTACCGAGGCTTAGTGCCTCTTCCGCGAGTGTGCCACCGCGAGAGTGACACCGGCACTATCGCCGGGCACTCTCGCGCCCCATGTACCGAGAGTACTTCCCCCGTGCGATTGTGCTCCAAGCGATAGTGACAATGTCACTATCGCTGGCACTGTCACGAAACTCCCCGAGGCCCGAAAAACTTGATTTCTTTCACGAGGAACTATGCAACAATTGATAATAGAGATGTAAGAACATTTATCTAAGGTACGAGAGCATACGAATTTAAATCTCACGACTTCATAAGCATAAAATGGATGAACTAAGCATGAGGGAATACATAATATGGAACTTAAGGGTAAATTTCACATACACAAAATTCGGGGTGTTACATGCTATCCTTATCTGTAATCATCAATTATTATTATTATTACTGTAGTAAAAACATATCCAACAACTATGCTAAAGTTTTTCTAAAATAGAGTAAAAAAAATCAATATCTCTAAAAAAATTATATCCAACTCCAATAGTTATTATATTTTAGTAACCCTAGTATTAATTATCTTATTAAAATATTTAATTTATTTAATTATATAATTAAAATATTCAATATATGAAATGTTGGGAGAGAATTTTTTTGTTTTTTGGGGGTAATAGTTAGTTTTGGAGGAAAATTATCTATTTAAAGATTTATCAAAATTTAGAGATTTTTACAATCTATTTTATTTTTTTATCTATTTTAGCACAAAGGATTGATGAAACAACAAAAATATTAAAATCCTAATTTTTAGGCTTTAAGATAGTTGAAGATGTTCTAAAATACTTACTAATTAACAAGCGGCGTATTATTATTTGTAGTAAGTAGTATTTGCATAAATTCCCGATTATGAATCTTAATAAATAAATAAATGAATTGGGAAAGAAAGATGTATCATCATCATCATCTCAGATGTTAATCTTCCTTCTCAACGGAGATCTCTCTTGCTCAGGGTCGTGCTTTATGGTGTGCGAAGTGGTTCTACCGCACAGGATCTCCGATCGTCGAGGGGCCTTGGAATATTTTTTTAATTTTTTTACTTATAATAAAAAATACTATATAAATAATTTAATGCAAAGGCTTCTAAAACATAGCTCTGGCACAGCGGTAAGAGCGTGTGTATATGTGCATCCTCTATTTCCAACCAGGGTTCAAACCCTTTGCTTCGCAACTTATTATTTTAATTAATCTTGTTTTTATTTAAAAATAATAATAACTTTGTCGTATTACAGATTTTCTTGGTACATAAGATGTTTAACGATTTTTTTTAAGATGACTTAAATATATCATTTTTTATTTCTCTTTTTACTATGATAATTAAATTAATTATATGATTGTTTTTAAAATGTTTTCTATATGATTTATCCTGTAAAATTCAAATCTAAAGTTTTTAATTTATATCTTAACTTTTAATTTTGTATATTGTTTTTCTAAAATGTTTTGAGATAATAATAAAATGGTTATCGGAGTTAAATCATAAATGTAATTTTCTTAGAGACATTAAATTTAGATTATATATTTTAGAAAAAAATATAAAATAGTGGATAGAGATGCTCTGAATAACGTTATTTGTTTAGATTTTTTTTAATGATATATCTTATATTTTTCTTTGAATATTTAATAGATTTAGATTTTTTTAGTATTTGTCGATTTTTTCCATACGTTTTTTGGCACACTTTTAATTTTTGATATATTAATTTTTAATGATGATACGTTCTTGTTGATATGAGTTTTGTAATTACCAATAATGGTTGATCAATTCTATATAAAGAAAATTGTTATTCATATCTCCTCTCCACTTACATACCATGTTATCTCCTACCTCCTTAGAGACCCTTTATTGGAGTTATAAAAGTTAATTAAAACACTAACATTAATTAAATGTTAAAGAATCAATTACAAATTTTGAATCCACTTTAACATAATAACATTAAAAATTAAAAATTAGTGGCAAAGGAGAATAAAAGATGGACAATTTAATCAAATTCAAAAATAAATTATCGGTAGATTTATTATAAGTCCAATATAATAAAAAAAAATTAAAAGGACATTTAATTTTTCGTACAGGGCCTCCAAAATATCAGGAACGACTCTGCTCTTGCTGTTGCTGCTGCATTCCTCAATGGACCAGACTCGAGCCGCAAGTCCTGTTTACCCACGCAAATGGAGTAGCGAATCTAGTACCACAACAACTTCTTCATCTCCGGCACGCTATCACCACTCCCGCTCATCCTCCACCACGACATTTCCATCATCAAGCGCACTCAAAACGTTGCCGCCAAAGCCGCCGCTCAGCGTCTAGCCCAGGTCATGGCTTCTCGAGCTATCGACATTGATGCCGACGACGACGACGATGACGAAGACGATCTTGACTTCCGATTTGCTCCTCCCTCCATAAACAGGAGGCCTCCCGTTAATGCTAACAAAGTTGCAACTACCAATGCTGTTGCTACCAGCACCAAGGCCTTCCATTCCATATGCTACTAACAATTATAAGATCACTGGATCTCCTTCACCTGCGGTAACCTCACTTGACTTTTTCAACTTAATTTCACCCCTTTGGTTTTTGTTGTCGTATAGTGATCAACTGCATCTTTTTGTTACAGCCTCGATAGGCTGGCTATCTATGTATGCTTTTTACGTGCCACTAAACTTATAGCCAAAAACAGAAAACAAATGACGTGATCTTTAAGACATTAATAACATATTTCACTTAATTCTTTCACATATTAGAAAGTGGTATTTTGTCCTCCAAGAGCTCGAAATATTACCTCAAGGAACCATGCCTACTTGGTCAATTTCGCATTGGACCACATCATATCAGAATGTGTTATTCAACAAATTAGGAGCATAAGCTAGAGGCCACTATCACAACACTCTAACTTCTTCTTAATTGGAAGACTCATTCACTAGAACAGAAAACGCCTTCAAAATTGTGATGTATGCCAACTCTGAGAATGAATTGATTGTATGTGTCTGCCTATAGTTATGTATAGGGGGTGAATCCTAATTGGTTGACAACTGGACCAAAGGAATACAAGAGATGCTTGAGTATCTTATAAAGATATATATATATATATATATATGTATGTAAGGAGGGTGTAAAAATATGAAACTCTCAAAAAGGGGTGTTGGAGGCACATATTTGAACACCACATGCACAAAACTCAGTTTCTTTTCTTGATTTTCAACCATTTAGCAATTAAGTAACTAGAACTTCTGCATACTGTAGTCAGTTAGAGAGATTCCCTTACATAATGCTAAATACTACCATTATGCATGTGCAAGAACTCATGCACATCTTGCATCTTATCCTTCTACACAAAAAAAAATCATACGAGGGAATCAAGTGTACTTAATCAACCTTGTGTGGAAACAGACTATAGAAAGAGTGAAAAACATGTTCAACACCTAGATAAGCATCCATAGTAGGTGCCAACTAAGGTCTATAACTTGCATCAAGTTCAAGGATGATCCTTTCAGCACCAAATGGATGTTATTCCGGTAGAAGATAGCTTTCTAGGTGATCAATTTGACTCTGTGTCTCTTTGAACTAGAGCAGCTACATCAGGGGTGTTACTATGCAGTTCTAAATTTGATCAAGAAAAGAAGGTGAAAGCTATATTACAGTTTTTCCCCTACCAACATAGTCTTCATAGAGAAATATACCGCCATCTAACCGTCGAAAAGATGGAAGCACTGGGATATAGCAACTTCGTGGACCTGAACCTTAAAATTTGAGCAGTGCCAAGGGTTGTCTTGATTATTCTCTATATATAAATGACCAACTATGGGTTTACCTTTTCTTCTTCACTTCCTTGATGATATTCTATATACTACTTATAATAATTATAGTTTTCCTAATTACTTATTATAGCCAAGTTGAATGCTATATGTTTTGTTTTGGTTAGCTAGCTAGGAATAGTGTAAAGGAAAGTCAGCCACCCCTTTCAACACGATTGGCTGGAAGGTCATCAAAATCAAATAGCATGCTGCCATCGGTACCACCAAGAAAAACATCTTTGAGGATCCCAATGGCTATACCTCCTATTGATCCTCCTACCAAGAAGCAAAAAGACAAAAGGTAAAAGTGAAAAAAAGGTCTAACCCTTTCCTTTGCCTCTAAATTTCTCTCAAGTGACAATTAAGATCTACATTGCTTTTGGACGTCTACTTAATCAACTCCATCGCACTTAATCTTTTTAAAAGTTCATATTTATTAAAACCAAGTGCATGTTTTGGGGAGTAGTGTGGGAGAGGTAATAGGTTACTATCAAGCCAGCATGAACAAAAAACCATCCATCATGGTCCTTAAAGAGGCTTGATTGGGCCACTTAATGCAAGACGCAGGTTGTGCTTTCTCATCACGTCTCTTGATTTAAATGAAACAGAGCACTCATCGAGCACATTTGCACAGACAATAGGTGTATTTACTTTTGAATCTGTTCTGTCCGTTCAATGTATCCCAGGATAACAGCAATTTTATGGCCTGTTTGTATGCTTAAAGACTATCTTAATCTAAAATTGCAGATTCCAGTTGGAGATGGTAGAAATTAACTTGAAAAGCACAGGAGATGGGCGAGAGGCTTATGCACTTCATGATGAAGTATGCAATAAAATTTTCTTCTTTCTTTAGTCGCATATACGTTCATAGTGTTCCATATCAGATACGTGAAAAGATGATATTACAACTAATTATATTTTTTGTTAACTTCTGCCATTTCATGCAGCTTGATATGCTACAAGAAGAGAATGAGAATGCCCATGAGAAGGTGGGTTCGTAATTTATACATTTTCCCTGGTTCTATGTTTCCCATGCCTAATTGCGGTATCCTTGGTTTATATAATATTGATTATTCAACCATGCAGCTCAGGTTTGCTGAAGAAAGTTGTCAAGATGCAGAGACGAGGGTTAAGGAACTTGAGAAGCAGGTCATATCCTTCTTATATTCTGTCATACATTGGGATCTAAAAGGTTTACTTACAACTGAAGAGAAGGAAAACATAAAAAAGAGCACCGTATTTTCCCGACGTGCATATGCTATAATTGTTTCAGTATGTTCGACATGTTTATTTGTGTAGGTGTATATCTTCTTCTAACTTATTAGTAGTTATGACTCTCATATGCTTTGCTAGATGGGCTTTATATTCCCCCATAAATCTTAAATATTGTTTTTTTTATTCACTTGCCTATTTATTATTTTTTTTTCCTTCTTTTGTTTCTGATCAGTATCCACTAGCATGAACTCGATGCATAATATAATTTTTGTGATTTGGGATTATGCTGAAAATTTATTGACTTTATGCTCTTGTTAGTGTTGGGTTAAACGGGTTTTGTTTACGGGTCACAGGTCGGTAATCTGGTTAATCGGGTTTTATGACTTGGTCTTTAGTTGACCAAGTTTAGTGGGGAATAATAGGTAGTGGGTTACCTATAGTTTAGGAGTTAATGGGGTCTATAATTTTCAGTTTTTGCTTTAAATAGGAGTAATGGTTTTCCTTTGCTGCAATATGTAACAAATAGCAGTTAGTTTTACTGCATCTAAAATGAAATTGCTGAGTATGTAATTCATCTTTTCTCTCTTCTCCAAGTTGGTTTTTCTCTTTTACTGTGTGTGAGTTTTTTTTTAGGCTTTTTGATTTCCATCAATTGGTATCAGAGCCGCGTTCGGTTGAAAGGGGTGTGAATTTTATCGTGTTTTTGAAGCATCTCAACAGCAGCCCCGATTTCTGTTGATCGGGCTTGTTCTTACGATTGTGAGAGACTAACCGGAGGTGCGTGACAAACGGGCAGAAAGGTATCAAAGCAGGTGGCTTTGATTCGGTTCGTTTCGCGGGTGACGGAAGACGGGAAAGGTGGTTGTGACCTTGTTTTCTCGATCGGTGGAAGAGTGCTCTCGGAACAAGCTTGACGAAAGAGGTTGGGCTGTCATAAAAGAGATAAAAATGGCGTTGGTATCGGCTAAAGAAGGAGGTTCGATGTCGTACCAAGTTCCGGTCTTGACCGCGACGAACTATCCGGTGTGGGTTGTCAAGATCAAGTCGATTATGGATGCACATGGCATTTGGGAGACGGTCGAACCAAGGGCGTTGGGTGCAGAATCGGATCCAAAGAAGTCAAAACAAGCGCTTGCTTTCTTGTTCCAAGAGATACCCGAAGAAATGGTCTTGCAAATGGCGAGTTACACCGACCCGAAAAAGGTGTGGGATGGTCTAAAAACACGCTATTTGGGAGTGGATCGGGTGAGAACGACTCGACTTGCAACCTTGAAGAGAGAACTCGAAGGTTTGCGCATGAAGGAGGGGGAAATGGTTGATGATTTCGCGACCAAACTGACCGGTTTAGCTTCAAAGGCAAGGAGTCTTGGTTATGAACTTGAAGAAGTGGACTTGGTGAAACGGCTACTTGACTCGATGCCTAAATTATTTCTCCAAATCGTGGCTTCAATAGAGCAATGTTTCGATTTGGATACGATGTTATTTGACGAGGCCGTTGGAAGGTTGAAGGCGTACGAGGAGCGTTTAAAAGGAAAGGAGGACGTTGAAGGTAGTTTGTTGTTGGTTAGTGACGAAAAGACGCATGCATGTAAGCATTGTGGCAATGGAGGTTCAAATCGTGAAGGCTTTGGACGTGGCCGGGGAAGAGGTCGTGGGTTCGGGAAAAGTCGGGATGTTAGTGAACGTTTCCAGCGAGATAAAATTCACGTTAAATGTTACAAATGCGGTGAGCTTGGTCACTACAATAACGAGTGTCCTAAATGGGAGAGGCAAGAGGCGAATTTAATCGAACAGGAACCGGCATTGCTGTGAATGAAGTGTTCGAACAAACCGTTTAAGGGGGTGATTGTTGGGTTAAACGGGTTTTGTTTACGGGTCACAGGTCGGTAATCTGGTTAATCGGGTTTTATAACTTGGTCTTTAGTTGACCAAGTTTAGTGGGGAATAATAGGTAGTGGGTTACCTATAGTTTAGGAGTTAATGGGGTCTATAATTTTCAGTTTTTGCTTTAAATAGGAGTAATGGTTTTCCTTTGCTGCAATATGTAACAAATAGCAGTTAGTTTTACTGCATCTAAAATGAAATTGCTGAGTACATAATTCATCTTTTCTCTCTTCTCCAAGTTGGTTTTTCTCTTTTACTGTGTGTGAGTTTTTTTTAGGCTTTTTGATTTCCATCAGTTAGCTGTGTGTTTCGGCCAAAATTTTCTTCAGTAACTACCCATTCTTAATTTTTAACCTATTATTCAGGTGGTTGCTCTCGGTGAAGGAATATCTTTGGAAGCTAAATTGTTGAGCAGGTTAATTTTAGTAAACAAATATGTCTCCTACCAAAATGCATTTGTTTAGCTATGACAGTCTCTTCTAATTTTTTATTTTTATTAAAAGTATATAATATTTATATAACGCAAATAAAACTCACATGCTCCTCCTATTTGGTGAGGTTGGAACCCTTGACCTCTAGGAAGGTTGGGTTACCTGATACTGCTGGGTCAATGGCCCTTTTGGTAATTTTTTTGCCTTCTGAAACCTCTTTCTGTCTTTCATGCCATAATTTGTGAATTTCCAATGTGTTGTAGGAAGGAAGTTGCATTGCGCCAAAGAGAGGTTGCTTAAATTGTTAAATGAATCTTATTCGGTACCTCTATTTCCTCATTTTATATTTTGGAAGAGTTGAGTTTCCATGCCTTTATAAGTTAAAAGTCACTGTCTTCCAAGAGTTGAATACATTTTCTTCTTACATATCGATCCATTTAGAAGATATCAATACTTCTACTATGACAGGCTGCACTTAAAGAGGCCAAAAAAGCTAAAGATGGAGTAAATGAAGAAGTTGTATCACTCCGCTCTGAAGTTAAGGTGAACCTTGCTACGTTAATCTCACAAATTGTAATAAATCCACTCATTGGATGACGTTACTCCCTTCCTCCCAAATTCAGTCTCTTATCTCTTGTCTATGAATGTTAAGAAGTGCCATTTAGACGTATAAACTAGTAAACGTATATTATCAATATAAAATTATATAATCTAAGGTCACTACAAAGCTCCATTATATATAAAATAGATCTAAAATTTAACTTTTGTGTAATTAAAGATATGCAAGCATAATTTCAAGAACTTCATTAAAAAAAATGTGAAGTAAATTTGCTGCATACAATTTTTGGCCTTTAATTTTACCATTTTGGTGCAGTTTTTTCACACCACGCTTTCCTTTTGAAACAAGCCTTTTTACCAAACTAAGTGGGATAAGGTACAAATGGAACAATGGGATATTAGAAAACCAAACCAAACGAACCAAGTATATTCCACACAGAGGTAGGTTATGGGGAGGGTAGGATGTACCCAAATGTTTCCTCTACGCCATGGGCTATTAGAGTTTAATTTAAATAGGAAATCCTTGTTTTACCTTCCTTCAGTTCAAGATTTATAAACATCTTTAAAAGAAGCTCAAGTGTCAAGTTAGATATTGAACACTCAGCCTCCTCACATGTGCAGGATATTGTTTGCTTTTTTGCTACCTCTATGAATGTTGAGAGAAGGGGGTTATGAGGAGGTTGAGTGTCTGGTGCCCTCCCTGGCTTTCACCAATGCCCAATTCTCCTATCGGTGCTTCTACTTAACCCCTCATTCCTTGAGAAAAATAACAACCTAAATTAACCAACCTCCTTTGATCAAATTTGCACTTCTTACGGTTAGCAAATAACTGAACACTTGTTCCAAGTGTCTAACATGCTCTTCTAAAGCCATACTGTCATAAAAAAAGAAGTACACATTTTCTAAGAAAAGGCTTGAACAAGTCATTCATTAATCCCTGAAAGGTCGTCGGGGCATTAGGCAGTCCATGATACGTCACCCTTACCACCACCACAAATTTAGACAACATCTTTACAAATTTGTTGGGTTACACAAAATTTACACTATGAAATCAACAAATTAAAAGAAGCCCAGAAAAGCAACATCACTGAAACTGCTTAACGCATCCCCCTTCATATCTAACTCTCCTGAAACTGTTTCAATGCTTATCTTAAGCTTCGTTTCCGATCTATATTGTCTCCATAGCTAACTTTATATATGAATTACAACTTTAACCTTCATCCAATTGAAAATTTATGTGCTCATCAATTATGGAAAATTTGTCCTCCAATTCCTTCCGTATGGCAGCATTAGTTATGAATCCCAACTATTTGCAACTTCCTTGACGATGTTGAGCATCCAAGATACCACCATGTCGTTGGTCCTTCCCAATAAATAAACATAGGATAATCTATTACCGATGCTCGTATAATCCCCATCGATGATCCAACACTTCTTTTTTTGGGAAGGGTGTCCTAGGTTATGCCTAGACTAATCCCTTGGCAAATTATGACTGGATGAGATATTCCACCACATCCCCCAGGGCCTTAACCAGTACACCACAACCCTTGTGGTTTGTGATCCAACACTTGTTCTTGGCTGAAAGCGCAATCTGCATGGACCTAGGTCATGTGCTATAATCTTGGATCCAATTTTTTTGAGAAACGAGTCACAAACTTGTGAGATCATTTTAGTGCTCGTATAATGGGTGTAAATGAGACTTAATTATTGGCTCTTGGGTGGTTGTCATTTCTGAAATTCAGGATCTATGCCATGATACCATGAAACATTGATTGAACCAAAGGGTAGTTTTAAAGAATTGTGGTACAAGTTACTATGGATAATAAACAATGTGTAGTACTAGAAGTATTTAAATAGTATTTAAAGGACCTCTTAGATAAAAGACATTAAATAAAGAGTCTAGATGACATGTCCATAACAGCTTCGGGTATATTGGACTCTTTACGATTGACACATCATAATAGAGGGTTTGCGGTGGCATGTTAGTAACTTAGTTGCTTATTATACAAGTGTGTGATATGATATGTAAAATGATATAGGGTGTTTAAGGTGTTCCGTGACGTAACTCAAAATGTTTGGTTGAAAGTTTTGGGGCTCCTATTTTGGGATGAAAGAGTATGCTTTAGAGTTGATGTATTGACTTTATATATGTAGCTTGATAAGTGTTATTCATATGAATCAGAAAGTCAAAGATGAGGCTACAGTTGTTGTGGACCAACTTCAGGGAATCGAGTCTGAAGTTAAAGCTCTTCACTCGATGACACAAAGGATGGTTTTAACTCAGAGTGAGATGGTATGTTATCATGTAGATTTATGCTATTGTTTTCCAAGACGTCTCTTTACGATAATATGATACATCAAAACCGCAGGAGGAAGTGGTACTTAAGCGGTGTTGGCTTGCACGCTACTGGGGTTTAGCAGTGCGACATGGTAGGTTGAAACAACACAACTCTTTTGTATAAACTTGTTTGTCAGTGAATTCCTCCTTTTCCTCATGTGGTGTGACATGGTAGGTCAAAACAACGCAACTCTTTTGTATGAACTTGCTTGTCACTGAATTTCCTTTTCCACCATTTTTTGAAATTTTTGTTTGCAATTTTTGTCACTTTAATCTGACCTGAAGTGATGTGTTCCTTAAAAATGCATTCAAATGTTCAGATTTTGTCGACAATCTTATTATTTTTCAAATTTATTAGTCGATATGTGGATATATTTAGAGTATTAAATCAAAAAATATTCAATATTGGGCTTATTTCGAAGGTATCAAAAAGACGATTATAATGGTGTAATTTGTTAGAATTAAAAAGTATTTTTAACGTATTTTAGTTAATATACGATTAGGGAGATGTTCATTTGAGAAATGGTAAATATATGAGAAATAGAGAAGTAATCTTAGTCATTCATCTGGTCAACATTTGCGGCTTTGACCGCGAAGCACCGGATAATTCCTTGCGTGGGCTATAGAAGGTAGAGGGGTAATTTCGTAAAATACACGGGATGAATTCATATATGAATCTTTATGAATTACAAAGATTCATATATAAATCTGTATGAATCACAAAGATTCATATATGAATCTGTTAATTAGTTCAACTGATTCATATATGAATCTTTGTGATTCATACAGATTCATATATGAATCAGTTAAAAGAGTTCAGATGTGAATTGCACTTGTTCATATATGAACATATAGTTCATATGTGAATTATACAGGTTCATATATGAACACAGCCCGTGTATTTTGTAAAAATTACGAAAGTGTTCTTCTATTTTTGGAAGAGCCGCAACTTTTGACCAGTCAAATCCGATCTTGATCGTGTGAATGGCTAGGATTACTTCTCTATTTCTCATATATTTACCATTTCTCAAATGAACCTAAGACTATACGATTATATGTGTTAATATGATAAAAATAAAAAATGAAAAATATAAAACTAAAAGGTATAAAGTAAACTAACTAAATAATTATAAGGGTATAAAGTGTAAATATATATTAAAAATCAATAAAAAAAAATAAGATTTTGGAATCTTGTTGTGGGTGGTGTGAGTGAGGAAGATGGGTAGGAGGGGGTAGTTTTAGCAACACCCATAAATAATGAGGGAGACGTGTTGCTTTTTCTTGTTTTAATTACATAGGTACGTACATACATGTTGGTTTAATATATATATTCAATAATTAATGAATGGTTCATAAGTAAGTAGGAGTATTATGAAAATAATAGAGTAAAAAAAGAATATGAAAATGGAATAAAAGTACAAAAGGGGGGGGGAGTGGGAGGGGTTTGTTATGTAAGTAAGTAAGGGCATGTTTGTTAGTAGTTTAATGAGTTTAATGAGGCTCACAGCTTATTCAGTCAGCTATATATGACTGTTTGGCAGTGGCTTAATGATATAGAAAGTGACTTATTCAGTAAGATTTCAAGGGGGAGCTTTATGCAGAAAGTCAAGTTTTTTTTCAAACCAGTCACTCCCATTAAAAAAACACGTTCCTTCCATCTATGAAAAAACTCTCTCAAATAAAAACCTTCTAAATCTATATAGACAGATTAATCCACACAGACAACTTTATCCATACATAACTTAATGAAAAATCAACCAAACAGGACAGCACCAAAATCACAGCATCAATCTCTATCCAACAGTGATGGTGGTGGCAGCAGCAGTAGTAGTACCGTACAACTCTCTTTCTGCATAGATTCCTTCATCTTTGGCTCTTTCTCCCTCCCTGTCTTTTCAATTCCTTAACACAAAGAAACCCTTCCTTCCCTCTCATTATCATCACTTGGTCAAACACATTATACTTGCTATTTGCTAATTTCCTATTATATTATGTATTCTTGGTAAGCTTCACTTTTTACAATCATCCATTGCATTGCATTGCATTGCTTGCTTTTCATCTAATTAATTTCTCTGTTCCAAATATAATAATAATATATACAAGGAGAGGCAAGCCATATTTTGATAATGATAATAATTAAATTTAAAGATGATTTATATCAAATTAATGCATGCTTTCTGTAAACATATGAAAAATAAAAGATGTAGATGTTTTAGCAAGGAAGAATGAATTAATTAAGGAAGCAGACAATTAGTGATATTAACTTGTATTGTTTATGGTGTAGCAAAGTACCTCTACAACCTTCTAATTCTAATTACAAATGAATTCAACTTTACATCATTTTATCTTCCATTCTCTTGTCATAATGTAATGTCTAGTAAATGCCTTAATTCTTCACAAACAACAAACATATATATTGTAATGAAGATCGATCCTAGTAAAAGCAATTATAAGAAAAATTAAAAGGGAGTATACGCATTTGATTAAGATTCATATATGTGACTCAAGGTTGTAAGTTGTAATTTGATTCTTATTTATGTGTTGTAAAGTTTCCTCATTTGGTCAAGTATCACATGTGAATTTTGTTATATCTAAGTATGCGTTATATTGCAACAAGGAGATGAGAGTGGTTTTCTAAAGGAGACAACAACAACAACAACAACAACAACTATATATTTCGATTGCAATTCAAGTACTACATAGTAATCATCAACTTCACCCTTGCTATGCCAAAGGAATTCATGATGAAAGAAGCCTTATATTATATTTGATATAATACTAATATGTTTTCCAGGTTAAACGATTGTGCAGTTTTTTGTCGTATGTTTTGTTCGATAACAACCATCAAATGAAAATGAAATGTTTTACTTAATTTATATCTTCCTTTTTGATAGTATCGTTGACTATAATTTAAGTATGTTGTAAATTAATATGGTTATTCATACACTTCGATATCATTCACACGTTTTGCTATATAAAAATGAACACGTGATGATTTACATGTTAAACGATGTTAATTTCTTATAAACTACTCAAGTAAACTTGTGCTGAATAAAGTGAAACTTCATATATGATGTTATGTTGCGAAATAAAGAAATTTTAAATTAATGACAATACTATAAATCATTGTTGATGAAAAACAAAATACAGTAAGCAATAAGTAACAAAGTTTCAAAAGCAAATATGTTTTAACAATACTTATGTACTGTATGAAGAGTCACTAAACAAATTGTAGTATGCATGTCACGTATGTCCAACTTGGGAAGAAATAAATCAAACAGGGTTTCCGGAGCTTTAACCACGAAAGCATCAAGAACAACATCACGAACAAAGAGACAGAAACCGCATATTTTTAGGTACATCACATTCATGGGACACATGTATACTGTTTCCTCCAAATCTCCATGCAAAAAGCATTACTATCATCCATTTGATGAAGTTGTTGATTACAGGCTGTAAACATTGTCAAGAATATGAATGGTAAATTATTTTGATAATTATAAGAATGGTAACGGGGCGGGGGTGGGGATTTATTTTCATACCTGAAGCGGGGTCGGGGATGGCATTACCCGCCCCTAATCCGATCCCAATTAAACTTTTTAATTTACTTAATAGATGTATATAGTGTGTGTATAAATAAATATATATGTATAGGGGTAGTTTCATTTGGAAACCACCTTAATTTTGAAAACCATGGAAACCGTCGATTTCATTTGTTAAGTTAATGAAATTGTTTCATGAATTTGTAAAATTTGATAAATTGTTTTATATAATTCTTTGCTTGATGAAATTGTTTCATATATTTGTGTTTTTTTATGTAAAAATGAAAAAGTTTAATCAAAATGTATGAAACAGTTTTATTATAATGACAAAATAGATTAAACAATTTCTCCATTGCTTTAAATTTCTTGAATCTCGGTGGTTCTAAATTGGACTTCATTTTATATGTAATTTGACTACATTTTGACTTTCCAAGTTTTGGTTTTATTGTTTGAGTAGTTTTATGAGAAGCATGAAAATGATGCTATGTTAATTTTGAAGTAAATTAAACTATTAAAGAGAAAAGAAAATCAGAACATGGGCCGGCCCAACCCAAGCCAGCTGTTTGAAATGCATCCAGTTTCCAATCCACCCACCGACTACAGTTTGAGAAAGAAAATCAGAATTCCTGTTGAATATATAAATAAAATATAATGAAAATTCTAAAACGGTTATACGGTTATTGTACAATCTTTTGTACAATAATATTTACCACCCTTACTCTTTTTTATAATAACATTTACTACCCTTATAATGTTACATTTACCACCCTTACAATTACTTATTTAATTTATTTTATATCCCTTACTTTTTCATTTTTCATTTTACACCGTTATCATATTAACACAAATATTCGTATATGAACAAAAATGCAATGAAAAAATAAGTTTCTTTTTTTACAAATTATACCATTATAATCGTCTCGTCAATACCTTCAAAACGAGCCCAATATTGAATATTTTTTAATTTAACCATACTATTAAATATCAGAATATATACGAATTATCTATACTACTAAAACGGTTATTGTACAATCTTTTGTACAATAACATTTACCACTCTTACAATGTTACATTTATCACCCTTACAATTACTTATTTAATTTATTTTATATCTCTTACTTTTTCATTTTTCATTTTACACCATTATCATATTAACACAAATAATCATATATTAACAAAAATGCAATGAAAAATTCGTTCATTTTTCTACAAATTATACCATTATAATCGTCTCGTCTGACCTTCAAAACGAGCCCAATATTGAATATTTTTTAATTTAACCGTACTATTAAATATCATGAATATCTACGAATTAATTTGTTTTATATCCATATGTTTTATTTATTTTTCCACCATTAGCACATTAAAATACATAATCGTAAAATACGTTTCATTCTTATTATAAATTATATCATTATAATTTTTTTCGTCAATAATTGTAATATAAACTAATTATTGAATATCTTTATAGGTTTAGGGTTTTATAAATTGTGATTCTTAGGTTATGATTGATTGTTGATGACATATTTATAAGAAAGTAGCATTAATTGTTCGTTCTTTACTTACATTCAGCTGCATTGTGCGGGTATATGCCTAGCTATATAATGAAAATTCTAAAACGGTTATACGGTTATTGTACAATCTTTTGTACAATAACATTTATCACCCTTAATCTTTTGTACAATAACATTTACTACCCTTACAATGTTACATTTACCACCCTTACGATTACTTATTTAATTTACTTTATATCCCTTACTTTTTTCATTTTTCATTTTACACCGTTATCATATTAACACAAATAATCGTATATGAACAAAAATGCAATGAAAAAATACGTTCCTTTTTTTACAAATTATACCATTATAATCGTCTCGTCAATACCTTCAAAACGAGCCCAATATTGAATATTTTTTAATTTAACTGTACTATTAAATATCAGAATCTATACTATATAATGAAAAAACTAAAACGGTTATTGTACAAACTTTTGTACAATAACATTTACCACTCTTACAATGTTACATTTATCACTCTTACAATTACTTATTTAATTTACTTTATATCCCTTATTTTTTCATTTTTTATTTTACACTATTATCATATTAACACAAATAATCATATATTAACAAAAATACAATGAAAAAATACGTTCATTTTTCTACAAATTATATCATTAGAAGCGTCTCCTCAATATCTTCAAAACGAGCCCAATATTGAATATTTTTTAATTTAACCGTACTATTAAATATCATGAATATCTATGAAATAATTTGTTTTTCTATCCATACGTTTTATTTTTTTTTCCACCGTTAGCACGTTAAAAATACATAATCGTAAAATACGTTTCATTCTTATTATAAATAATATCATTATAATTTTTTTCGTCAATAATTGTAATATAAACTAATTATTGAATATTTTTATGGGTTTAGGTTTCATAAGTTGTGATTTATCGGTCATGGTTGATTATTGATGAAATGTATATAAAGAAATAGCATTAATTGTTCGTTCTTTACTTACATTACGCTGCATCGTGCGGGTATATGCCTATAAATAAAATAAAATAGATCTTGCTTTGTAATTGAATTGAATTAAATTGAGTTGAGTTGACAGGCAGCTGAAGATCGATGACTCATTATTATCATCCTCCACCTCCAGGCAAGTAATCCTGGGTATACAATATGCTATTGCTAAATTCATTCTTCTGATCTACATACATACATACATACATGCATACATGCATACATGCATGTTTCTTTCTAATCTATAATTTGTAGGGATGCATCATCATCCACCACCACCATATGGCCATCATCATCATCATCCTCATCCACCACCACACCCTCACGGGTATCAAGGTTACTTCGACCCTCCACCGCCGCCTCACCACCAGCACCACCAATATTATGATGATTCTGGTTGTTCTTCCGTGCTAAAGGCCTGGTATGTTCAATTTGTTTCTTTTTCAAACAAAATCATTTAACTGCCCTTGGTTTCTGTACCTAATCTGCTTGCTTCAAATAAACTGTAAAATTAGAACTTAACCCTTGGGATTAGATTTTTAATCTAGTTATTCTTCAAACCTCAAACGGACTTGAAGGTTTGAAATTGAATATGAATGATCATTATTATTATTATTATCATTATTATTATTATTATTATTAAATTATAAAATATAATTTAATTGTTAGTGCAAGGCGAACAGTTCCACTGGAAATTAATTGTTGCTGAGCGATGGATAAAATATATTTTAACCACACTACAATCACCATTTTCTTTTGCCCATTATGGTTAGCCAAAACACATATAATTCCATGTAATTTCCAAAACAGGCAAATCGTCACTTACTTACATCTGCTGATCCATACCAACACCAAGAATCAACTGTGCAAGATGAGTTAAATATGGTTCTGCCTGGGCCCTGCTGCTCAAGATTGGCCGTAAACTCTGAAGCTCAGCAGTAAACTCTCTCTCAAATTTCCTGCAAATAAACTAACTCTATGAGAGAGAGAGAGAGAGACGGTGACAAAAATTAGCTCTAGATCATTTTTAGATCTTACAAGACACATTCAATGACTGTTGACTCTTCGGTCGGTGAATTTGGCTTCTTAGAAGGCTTCCTTAGCTTCAAAACTTTTAAATTTTCCAAGGAATGCGAACCATCAAAAGAGTTGTTTGTGTACGGAGGAGATTCAATGGAGTTCATCAGCCACTGAGTCGCCGCAGCATATTGAAGGCATATAAGTTTCAATTTCTCCAACTTCTGCATTCAGGGCAAAACTTATTAGAACCAGCGAAAAACTCTACTTTCCATAGACCATATAGGAGCAATCTTTCTTGTATATGCCCAATACGACACACTCTTATATATAAGCCAAAATACCTAATATATGAATTTGTAATTTTTTTTCTCTAAATATTATCTTTTTCAGGAATTCGGGCTTTATCATACAATTGGCGCCATGAAGCTTTCCTGCTGTTGCTGCAGTCTGAGTGAGGGAAAATTCAATATATCATAGTTGCTGGGATTATGCATTTTTATAGCATCTTAGGTGTCGTTTGTTTTTTAAGAGGTCTAAAATCTGAAGTCTTATTTTAGTTATGATTAATATGAGGTGTTAAGAGGTTTTTTAAAAAAAACAAACAACCCCTTAAACTGTTAGAGCAAGGTACACATAATATCTAGTTTTTTATTATTGAATCATCAAATTACAAACATATACAGCATACACATATATACACACGGAAGGGTTGCCACCCTTTCACCAAACGACACAATGGTTCACACAGATTGACAGTTATTCAACTTTCAAAAATTAACTAACAAACCAACAAACAGAATTCTAAATCAAATAGGCTAGCTTAAATTTAACACTCCCCCTTAAGCTAGACATGGTTGAACCTTCAACTTCTCTTTCATGATTCTAAAACTTCCAAGTTGTAGAGCCTTTGTAAGGCAATCTGCAAGCTGTTCTTTCGATCCACAGAAATCAATCTTCACCTCTCCATTTGATACCAACTCCCTAATAAAGTGGAATTTGATCCTGATGTGTTTACTCTTACCATGAAACACAGGATTTTTAGACAAAGCAATAGCAGACTTGTTATCACAGAAGATGGTAGTAGGTCCCTGCTGCGTGTGATCCAATTCATTTAGGATATCCCTTAGCCAAAGTGCTTGACAACCTGCAACTGAGAGTGACATGTATTCTGCTTCTGCAGAGGACAGGGCAACTACACTTTGTTTTTTAGACTGCCACGATATTGCTCCAGACCCCAGATTAAACACATATCCTCCAGTACTTCTTCCATCATCTAAATTACCACCATAATCACTATCACTAAAACCAGTAAGACTGAAATCACTTGTCCTTGTGTATGTAATCCCATGATTCAAAGTTCCTCTCACATACTTTAAAATCCTTTTACCAGCATCCCAATGACTCACCTTTGGGGATTCCATGAACCTACTTAGTATACTTACAGAATATACTATGTCAGGCCTAGTGGCAGTCAAATACATAAGACTGCCTACAAGACTTCTATACAAACTTGCATCCACACTTCTTCCACAGTCATCCTTTGAAAGTTTAGTCCCAAATTCCATAGGAGTAGTAGCAGAATTTGAATGTCCCATATTGAACTTGTCAATCAAATTTTGTGCATACCTTTCTTGGACAATTTTGATCCCTTCCACTGTTTGCTTTACTTCAATTCCCAGAAAGTAATGAAGCAAACCCATATCAGTCATGTCAAATTCATTTTTCATGCTTTCTTTTAATTCTTCTATCAATTCATGTGAGTTCCCAGTGAAAACCAAATCATCAACATAGATACAAACAATAAGAATCATACCTTTATTTTTCTGAGTGAAAAGAGTATGTTCTTGAGGACAATTGCTGAATCCATGTGTTAAAAAATAACCCTCAATCCTACTGTACCAAGCACGTGGTGCTTGTTTTAAACCATACAAGGCTTTCTTTAGATGACAGACCTTATACTCTTCACCCTTCTTCACATATCCCTGTGGTTGATCAATATATACATCCTCTTCCAGGTTCCCATTGAGAAAAGCAGATTTTACATCCATTTGGTGCACTTTCCATTTATTTTGTGCAGCCAAAGCCAACACTAACCTTACTGTTTCCAACCTAATCACAGGCGCAAACACTTCCTGATAATCAATCCCATATTTCTGCTTATACCCTTTTACTACTAATCTAGCTTTAAATCTATCAATTTCACCTTTTTCATTTAATTTTGTTTTATACACCCATTTGACCCCAATGGATTTATGACCAGTTGGAAGACTTACCAATTCCCAGGTATCATTTTTCTTGATGGCTTCTATTTCTTTATCCATCGCATCCCTCCACTTTTCTTCTTGCCAAGCTTCATCAAATAACACTGGATCTGCATCAGAAAATAACACAAAATCTGCGGTGTCATTAAATTCTAGGCTTCTTGGATCATTGTATAAGTCTTGTAGAGTTCTGTATCCCCTCCTTGGTGGACTTTCAGTTGTATCCAAATGAGTGTTTGAATTTGCCGAAGACTGCGAGATTGTAGGTGTAATAGGAGAATCTGTTTGATCAACAGAATTATGATCCTCTTGATTTTGTTGTGTGTCTTTTTGTTCTTCATCCACTGCTATAATCTGTGAATTGCTATCTTCTTGCCCTGAAAAATCATTCCATTCTTTTCCCTCTTCAAACACAACATCCCTACTAATTATGGTCTTCTTAGAGATAGGGTTGTAAAGCTTGTAAGCCTTAGACCTATCACTATAACCAATAAGGATGGTTTTTTCAGACTTTTCATCTAACTTGCTCCTCCTTTGTTCAGGGATATGTGAATAAGCCACACATCCAAAAGTTCTCAGATGACCCACAGAAGGCTTGAAGCCAGTCCATGCCTCTTGTGGTGTCATGTTAGATAGACCTTTTGTCGTTGTCCTATTCATCAAATAACATGCACAGGCTACTGCCTCTGCCCAAAAAGAATTGTCCATATGCTTACTCCTCAACATGCTCCTTGCTTTCTCAATAGTTCTGTTTAATCTTTCTGCTACCCCATTCTGCTGGGGTGTATACCTTGTGGTCACTTGATGATGGATTCCATTTCCTCTCAAAAAATCAAGAAAATGAATGGAGTTGTACTCTCCTCCACCATCTGATCTAACTGTTTTGATCACATGACCACTTTGCTTTTCAACATAAACTTTAAATGCTTTGAAAGTATCAAAGACCTCAGATTTCTCTTTTAAAAAATACACCCAAAGTTTTCTACTGTAATCATCTATGAAGGTGAGTAGGTACCTGTTTCCACCAATAGAGAGAGTTTTCATAGGACCACACACATCTGTGTGTATTAGTTCTAACGGCTTGGTGGCTCTCCATGCACCTTCTTGTGGAAATGCTTCTCTTGTTTGTTTTCCCATCATACATCCTTCGCATATATCATCAGTTTTGCTTATGCTTGGCATTCCTTTTACCAAGTTATGTCTTTGCATATAGCTTAAATACCCAAGGTTTGCATGACCAAACCTATGATGCCATAACATGGAGTATTGCTTTGTGGATAGATTGAAAGAAAACAGGATATCTTCTTTAAAATTCAAAGAAAACATTCTGTTAAAAGTCATGTTGATCTTACCCATGAGATTTCCATTTTGATCTTTGATTTCACACGTTTCTCCTTTGAAGTGTAAGTCAAACCCCTTTTCCAAAAGTTGTCCTACACTAAGTAGGTTATGTTTTAAGCCTGGTACATAGTACACACTGGATATTCTTTTCTTTTGTCCATTCTTAACATCGACTAGGATATCTCCTATTCCATGTACACTCAACCTTTTATCATCCCCTGTCCTTACTTCCTTCTTTTTGGTCTCATCTATGTAAACAAATACGCCCTTGTTTCCTGACATGTGATTGCTACATCCACTGTCAACATACCAAGTATTGTTGACAGGTATCTCTTCAGTACTAAGGATCATAAACAAAGTGTCATCTTCTTCTTCCATGTTAAAATTATTATCCCTTTCTTCTGCTATCCTTTTTCTGCAAAATTTGGCTATGTGGCCAAATTTTTGACAGTGAAAACACTGTACTGGAGTGACTTGCTTTCCCTTGTTTCTTTTGAATTCCCCTTGTTGTTCCTTTCCATAGAACCTTCCTCTTTCTTGATTGTTTGATGCCTGTATTTGAAACGCTTGTTCGTATGGAGTGGTGTCAAATTGTCTCATTCTCAATTCATGAGACTGCAACGTTCCTAGTAGACTTTCCAGAGATAGTGTTGAAAGATCCTTGGATTCCTCAATTGCCACTACAACATATTCGAATTTCCTGGTTAGACTCCTTAGGGGGCGTTTGGTTCGCAGAATATGATGGAATCTGGTGGAATTGGAATGTTGAATTCCTTTGACCAGATTCCATTCCTTTGTTTGGTTCAAGCTTTTCAATGGATGGAATCTTTGAATTCCATTAAATTCCATAGATATAGGATTTGAACATTCCATCATAAAACTCAAGGATTTCAATGGAATGGAATCTCATATTTTGATAATTCCAAAGTTACCCTTTTGCCCAAACTAAACCCTACTCATATCTCTCTCTCCCTCCCTCTCTCCCTCTATCCCTCCCTCCATCCCTCTCCTATCTCTCTCCCTCTCTCTCTTTCTCTCTCTCTCCTCTCTCTCTTTCTCTCTCTCCCTCTCTCTCTCTTTCTCTCTCTCTCTCTCTCTCCCTCTCCCCCCTCTCTCTTTCTCTCTCTCTCTATCTCTCTCTCTCCTCTCTCTCTCCTCTCTCTCCTCCCTGTCCCTCTCTATCTCTTCTCTCTCTCCTATCTCTCTCTCCTCTCTTTCTCCCTCTCCTTTCTCTCTCCCTAAAACTTTAGTTAAAATTAAACTATTTACTGACTATTTCATTAAAGTAATTTTTGTTTAAAAAATTAAAATAATCAAAAAGGGTATTTTGGTCTTTTACCAAAATTCAATTCCAATTCCGAAGCTACAATTTGTGAACCAAAGAGAAAAATTCCAATTCATTTAACAGATTCCATTCTAATTCTGTCAACCAAACAGGTGGTCAAACCTGACAACATTCCATTCCAATTCCTTCAAAGTCAAATTCCTTTGACAGATTCCATTCCATCCAAAAACATTCTGCGAACCAAACGCTCCCTTAGTATTTTCTCAATTACCCTTCTGTCTTCTATAATCTCACCATTTAATCGCAGTTGATTTAACAATAAGATCACCCTGTTGTAAAATTCTTCAACTGTTTCTGCATCCTTCATTTTGAGACTGTCAAATTCACATCTGAGAGTTTGCAGCCTTACTATCTTCACTTTATCTTCCCCGCGATATGTTCTATAAAGCATGTCCCATGCCTCTTTAGAAGTAATCGTGGAGGAAATCCTTTCAAAGATAATCTCATCTACAGCCTGATAAATTATGTAGAGAGCCCTTTTGTCTCTTTTCCTTAAATCTCTTAATTCGTCCTCTTGTTCCTGTGTGAGTTCATCGATCTCTACTGGTTCATCGAAGCCTTGATCGACAACATCCCATAGTTCTTGTGATTCAAATAAGACTTTCATTTGTATGCTCCAGTGGTAGTAATTCTTCCCATTCAATTTGGGAAGTTGAGGGTGCAAGATGTTGTTTAGATTCGAAGTCATCATCTGTGCTCTGATACCACAATGTTAGAGCAAGGTACACATAATATCTAGTTTTTTATTATTGAATCATCAAATTACAAACATATACAACATACACATATATACACACCGAAGGGTTGCCACCCTTTCACCAAACGACACAATGGTTCACACAGATTGACAGTTATTCAACTGTCAAAAATTAACTAACAAACCAACAAACAGAATTCTAAATCAAATAGGCTAGCTTAAATTTAACATAAACTACTTCAACCAAAAGTATAACCTATTATTTTTTTCATTTCTGTGAATCATGTGAAGTCAAGAAGCAGATTCGTGTCTTAACCACCTTGCATGTCCAGATCTAGTCAAGTCCTTCAAGTTGTTCATTCTTGACATTTAGGGCTCTTGTCCTATTGAAACAATTGAACCTATTAGATCTTCTGTTTGTATCTTATGTTTCACATTTGTTCTATATCGGGCATACAGTAAAAACCAATTTGTCAAAAGCATTAAAACCCATCTCTTTGGATTTTTAAGAAATTAATGAACAAATGTGGAATCCTTCAGCAATCATCACGTGCCTATACAGCTATACTATCAGCAAAATGCCTCGCTATGAGAAAAAAAATATAGGCATCCACTAGAGGTTACACCAGGCTATGACGAAACATCATAATGCACCAAATCGTTTTGAGGAGGATGCCGGTTACCTTAATCACAACATTCACCATCTTAAAAGGGTAAATTGGTGCTCAATTATTTTTTGAGTTATTGTAAATATTTTATTTCGGTTGTTGTGTACATAACTTTTGGCCCGATGCTACTAAACTTGAAGTTTAGAATACTGGCGGTCTCAAAAGGGATACAGAGGTTATGATCCATTCAATAACGAATATTTATCTGAGATTCGGGCTATTTCGTCAACCGTCACAATAACCTAGTGAGTCTTCTGGAACTGTCTTCTAATATCCTAACACGATTTTCTTTGAATGCTCCACCTAAATCCTTGATTGTTAACCCCCCCCCCCCCCCAAAAAAAAACCACTATATTTTAGGTATATCAGAGGAAGCACCATGTTAATACAAATCGTGACACTGAGGTACACATACAAGATTTTAGAAAAACCGAGAACCTTACACAAATACTTTAGCCTCCTACACTTGAAATAGGCGCAATTTCCATTGATGCTTCCATTTCCCAAAGAAAAGAAATGGGCTTCTGCTGGAAAACTAATGATAAAGTGACCATGTTCCTTGTACTAAGATATCTAGATGGGCAATTATCACAAATCTAAGAATATAGGTTCGTGTTGATCCTTCCACAAAAAGAAAAGAAAAAATATTAATGGTTCAGTGGGTGTACCGTGTACACAGTGAAACAAAATGAGGATGATACTCTAACAACACTAAAGGCTTGTTGATAGCCAAAGGACACAATCAGAAATATGATGAGCACTACAACCAACCTTTAGTCATGTGGCTTAGATAACTTTACTACGTCAGATTATTGCTCAAGTTGTTATTCATCATTGGCTTTTACATCATTTTGACATCAAGAATACGTTTCTCAATTCTTGATGAGGTTTATAGAGCAATCTCTAGGACTTGTTCACATATTCTGAGTACAAATTATGTGGATGCGGCTTGCACATATTGAGGTACCTCAAGAGAATACTCCAAGGGGAGGTATGTTATACACTGATTCTCGAGATATTCAAATGCAAGTTATATGGGTTGCCTATTGTCGGAGGTGGTATTGCATTTATTATGGAAGAACTCTTGTATCATGGAAGAGTAAAAACGTAGGATGAAGTTCATTTATTGTGGGGTCTGAATATCGAGCAGTGGCTGATATAACTTACTAATTGGCATGGGTGCAACTGTTTACACAATGGCTGGGGGAGGAGTTGGGTGATTCTTTGGCTGTTGGATGATACCTTAGCCATGCAAATTTCCAAGGACCAAATTCGTGACATACAAACTACGCAAATTTTAGTTGACTCGCATTATGTTCCCAAGAAAGTGGTTAGTACTACTCATGAAATTCCATCTATGGGTATGTTAGAGGATTATGTTGTTGATATTTTGACAAAACCACTATTGAGATCATCCATTGGCCCTACATGTGATAAGCTAGCCATTTAACATACATCAAGCATCCTCTAACTTAACCACAAGGGTTGTGGCGTACTGGTTAAGACCCTGTGAACATAATGCGAGTTAACATGAAATTTATATAACCAATGTCAACATGCTGAAATTTGCATATCTGAAAAATACAATATGAAAAATAGAGGAATAATTTGGAAAAAGAAGATTAGAATAAGATCATGCGAACCTTGAGGAGGCTTGGCGAAAGGAGTGAACATTCCTTCAGACACTTCTCCATGAAAAAGTCGTGATATTGGATTACCTATGTTCATAAAAAGATGTGGTTGGGAAAAAGACTAGAAGCACATACAAGGAAAAGATAATGTAAGAAATCAGAAATTCAATTGAATGATAAAACCAAGAATATTAAAAACGTGAAAGGGTTGTAAACTTCATACACATTTCATATAATTGATTTCAAGCATCAAGAGAATCAAACATACCTCATCTATGCTCTTTGCATTCTCAAGTTTATTATGCATGACATGCCAATTTGGTTCAAGAACCTAAAAAGAAGATAAATTCTGCTATTAAATCATAAGACCACTTGGACCTTTTGTGGTTGGCAAAAGAAAGGATGAGACATATGATTACGATTATATCGGAGGCGTAATTCATAAATAGGAGTGACCAACAAGTCCAAAAACAATGGGTTGACAATGTACTTCTTGAAAATAATCATTATAAGACAAGCAGTGAGAATTTCAAGGAAACTAAGGAGTTGCAAAATGTGAGATAATAGACAATAACTTTGGCTTACCTCAAAAGTTAGATAATGTAGAAGGCTATTTATAAACTTAAGCATATTACGGCACAGTATCGACGATGTAGAGATTCCCGTTCCATGCATATCACGTGCACGTGCACCCTACAACAATAAAGCATAATTACAACCAAAACCAGGAAAAGGAAAGAATCTTTAAATAATAGTTGATACTAGGGATTTTAGTCGCATACTTGATGTACTTGCCATGCTGCACAAAGTTGCCGATGCACATGTTTGCAGTGAAACAGAAACCGGAAAATCAACTGGTATTTTGTCAAGGCTTTTCTTGATATTACAAGTGATAACGGCCATTGAACCTGAAACAGAAAACATATTTAAAAAACAAAATTCTAATCATTTATTAAAAAAAGAAAAGAAAAAGTCAAAATGCTCTGGTCTGGAGAGTAATGGTACTAGGAACATAGTATTTGATAGCCCTTAAGGGTCTTAAAGGTGATACTTCTTAGGGGCTCACTTCGGCAGGCTATTATTAATGCCTCCACCTATCTAATACACAATAATTATGAGATGTGATACATTTGCTTCTTTATACTGATTTAAAGCATTTCCTTGTATTATGTTCACCGTCTGTAGACATATTTGTGGTTCCAATCAATATCTTAAAGAAAGATCATTCAATTTAAACTTGCTTAACACCCTCCTCTTCCCCCCCCCCCCCCCCAACAAAAACACACACACACACACACAAAAAAAAAAAAAAAGGATTCACTGATAAAGAGAACATGAAAACATGTGAGCAAGAGCAAGAAAAACGAAGAGAGCAATTGGGGAAGAAAGAAAAGGCGTGTACGTACCTTGTAATTAACAGAAAACGTTTCCACACCAGTAATACTCAAGGACTCTTCTAAGGCATCAGTCTCTGGCATTGTGTCACCTGTTTGAAGATCTTTGAGAGTGCTCAATCTCTTCAGCAAAGAACATGTATCCTGAAAGCAGAATGGCGTGTCACATTAGCAAAATATGGCTTATGCTTTCAGAATTTTTTTCTCCAAGACTATGTATAACTGTTACCAACCACGGAACATGTGACATCCTCATGCAAAGGATCTGCTGCGGCTGCAGTTGAACGCAGTGCAAGGTCCAAGAGAGACTGAAAATTAAAGCCAGAATGTAAACCTAAATTATTCCACGCTTCATGAAAGTTCTATTGTCTACCAAATGTATATGATACAATATAATTCAGAGAAATTATGTGTTGTTTCATTAGCAGAAGCACCTCTATGTATAAGTTACATGAATCAATGAAGATAAAGGATAACTCGGTTTAACCCTTATCTCCAACACACCTCAGGTTGGACCATATATGTCAACGATGCCCCAACTTGTCCCACATATGATTAATCTTTGATCCTCAAAGTGCCTTTGTGAAGATGTTGGCAAGTTGGTCTGTTGAGGGACCCAAACAGGCTTAATAACTGATGGTTCACATGAATTGCTAACAAACTTCTAACGAAAAAATAGGGAGTCTATCTCGATACTCTTTGTACATTCATTTGAACTTTGGCTTTTAGATATGTGAGAGGCACCTTGCTATCACAACACAAACGGAAACCTATAATCGAAGACAATTGTATGCATCTGACAAGAAGGGTGAAAGCATCAAGAGAAGTAGAAGTATTTGACTGTGCCATGGATGCATGTAGAATAGTTTGTCCCTAGAAGCAAGATAGGACTCTATAAAGTTGAGTTCTTCCTTACTGAGTAGGGAATTTTAGGTAGAAGCAATATGTGCCCACTAACTGAACTGAAGAGAACAACCACACTTAGAATATCCCCTAAATCTCCACTCTGGTGCCTCTACCACTGCCTCCACCAGATCCATTAGAAAATCTCTCTACAGTTAGAATGTCCCCTAGCACTGATTGAGTACCCCCTTGCTTGATGTAGTTGAAGAAGAGACACTTGTCTACCATTTTGAGGCTCTATGCATCTTTCTTAGAAGAGAATAAATGGACAGAATAAGTAATACCAATGTCCCAAAAGAATATGATGCACCAAGTCATGTGCAGATGATAAAGTCATAACATGAAGTTTACCTAAACAATATCTCAACACCTATAAATCACAATTCAAAGAGCAACATTCTGCAAGCTCATCAACTAGTTGCTTGAAATTACAGCCTTGAGTGCAAAGAGGATATGCATGAGTGACTGCATGTGTGAGAACCAAAGTAGGTAGCTAACTAGCTACTAGAAAGTCCCATAGTATTTTTTGCAATCTGAGAGCAATGACAATGTTGCAGATACAAAGTTACATGGCTCACAATAGTGTATATCACTATCTACAGCTCCCCAGTCTGAGGTAATAAGATTGGGAGGATTCTTGGTCTGGTGACTAACCAGAGACCTCATGATAACAAATATATGTGGACCACTGACTACAAACTTTTTCGTTCAATTTAAATGGAATTGCAAACGATTCAACCTTAACGTTTATTCTAAAACAATTAGTATCATCTCTTGCATTGTTATCCCCCATGGTCAATAGAGCAATCAAATGGTACAATATAAAAAATGTGAATCAAGGCAATGAACAAACCAGTGTAAAATCACCAATATGCTCAACCTCCAACAAGAAATATCTACAGCAATCTACTAGAACATGATAAAATATATCTTACCAAATAAACTATTTGATCATAAAACTGAGAACACGAAGGGAAAATAAATGCAAAATCCTTAACAAAAGTGAACCGAGTATGGGATTCAAAGGCTGCTAGCATTCAATTACCAGTCGTCAACCTCTTTTCTTAAAATCACAAGTGGCTAGGTTTCAATTCTCAAAAAAAAACGTGGAGCTACTGCATAGGCTCTCCAAGTCGACCAAGAGTTCAAAAATGACAGCATATCGAGTTCAAGAAGGCAACATATCTATTCAACTATCTTTGTGTCCCTTATAAAAAGCATGTTAGAAGGTGACCTGCAGCAAAGCACAAGCAATCATGATGGCCAGCATGGTGGTGGCAGCAACATAGACAATGGCCTTGACACCTTCACAACATATGGCCTTGACACCTAGGGGCAAGCGACAAGGGAGAGCAGCAGCAATGGCAAGTGGTCATGACAACGGCAAGAGTGATTGCAAGCAGCTTTGAAGGTGATGGTAGGTGAGCTGACAAGGTTTATTTTGTGTTTTTTTCCTCTTTTCTAGAAGACATGAGGCCAATATGCTATAGGGGGTGTACCATGAACCAGGCTATGAACCATGACAACACATTTCATGAGAATTAGGTGTTATTCATTACAAAAGCACCTGTATATACAAGGTTATATGAATCAATGAAAACAAATATAAACATGATAAAATCTAAAAGATAACATAACTCACGATAACTCTTATACCTAACAATACATATGGGATTGCTATGATTAGCCATGAACAGACAAGAAGTGGATGGCAACAAACAATGGTATTAAGATAAAAATCAGGAAAGTGGATAAAGACCTGAAGCTTCTCAACGGATATTTCATTTGGTGTTTTAGCAAGTTCATCACGGGCAATATCCATGAAGTGAACCAAGAAATCACCCTGTAAGTCAACCAACACACATGATAGCCATCATAGACGAAACAAGACTCCAAAAAAAATCCCAAGTCAATCAAGTAAACACCACTAAAACAATGTACAAGCTTAAAAATGAAGAACTCAAACTCCATTCAGTTTTGCTATTTAAGATTTTCATTTGCTAGCCTTATTTATCTGGTATGAGAAGAAAGATGTTTTCATGGGTCCCATTAACTTGATCTGCAGAAGACACAAGAGGGGACTGGAAAATTGACAATGATGAATGCAAAGAACAGTTATGAAACCTTAGCTTCTTTACTTCATAGTTCACTAAAGAGGTTTCGGGGTGCAGGAAGGTATAAAATGCGTACAACTTGTGTAGATGTGGTACTACTTTTATTTCAGCAATATTTATCCAAGCTAATTTGACTCTACATTTCAAAAATCTGAACAAGGCAAAGCATCAATCAAAATATTTCAGTAAGACTTTAGTAGCTCATACCTGATCTAGAAGCAGATAATGCTTAATAGAACGCAGCTTTCCAATGAGACCATACTATCAACATTAAAAATATTAATCGATCACTAAAGTGAGGAAACAAATTAAAGCACCAATCACTTTCTGCAGGTGCAATGAAAGTACTAGAAGATACAGGAATAAGATTTGTAATAGTTGAAAATAACCAGTACTAAATAAAACACCTTTTCCTTCATGAGATTTAGCAACTCGCCACTGGCAAAATCATAAGCAGATTTGATGCACTCAAGATAGTGATCATTGGACCCAAAGTTCATCAATTTTGAATTCTCCAATGCAGGGACCTATATAGACATGCTAGTATAAGAATATATAGTAATATATAATTATATTAGCCCTTCTGTCAGCCATAACAATCGGAAGTTGTCAGAGAAACACCTGAACACTGTGCCCGCATTCTCTCATGACATTTAAATATTTCCCTGTTGTTAAAATGGTTTCAGCCGAATTTGCAAGGAAACAAGGAATATCATCCTTGAGACTGTATCGTTGTCGCCAATACATAGCATCGTAATCTTGGGTGAGACTCTCCTACAGAAAATACGTCGTCAGAAGCTGAAGCATTTAATGCCTTAGTATCAGTGGACAAAATCATACTTTTTTGAGAGATTTGTTCTCAGCAATGAAGAACTCATCATGAGGATCATCGATAACTCCTTCATACACCCACCTGCACATTTTATAATTTACTACTTCAGTCAGAGAATATAGATGAAAACATAACAAGTAGTTGGTTTGGAAATATATAGCTTTTGTCAAGACAAAAAAGAAGTTAGCGTTAGATTTCATGCAAAAGTTAGAGAAGAGGAATGATTGAATTCAGAAGTCAGTGTAACGTGAAATGTCCAACAGTCCCGAGGACTGTGTCATGTACTCTGGTCTACAATCAGGTGGGTGCAGAATATAGCCTCACTGCCTAGCCCTCGACAACAGCTGTGTACTGGAGCTTCTATCTTAATCATGCTTAAGTTGATATCTTGAGCATTATTTATGCATTTAATTCAGAGTCCCTATTGCACCATCTGAAAAGTCCATTGAAAGACGCATCATCTTACGTTCTAAACCACTCCAAATCTGTTCACTAGTACAAATTCATATTACTAGAACCATCTGATTAGATCTGTCTATAAGCACATAAAGATTCCAAAAGAACACTAAATTTAGTTCCAGAAAGCTCCGCTCCTATTCAAATTAGCTATGTACTGCCCCATCAGAAAATTTTGCATTAGGAAAAGAAAAAGGTATATGGACAATATATAGTATATTGTTGGGCATTCTCAATTGTATACCTTTCTAGTATGCCAAGATAAGCAGAATTTGCAGACTCTATCATCTTCTCCAGCAACGATCTCACCAAGTAGTTACCAGCCATTACCTTGGCCTGTTTAAATTTAAAATAGATAGATAAATTGCATATAATACAAAGAACAGGTGAAAACGAGTTGGTGTGGGTAGACACCTAAAAGTTCAGAAATTATGTATTTACCTGGTTCTGTAAAAGGTTAAGAACTGCTGAACCCACAAAATTACATGATGAAGCCTTCCTTATCACTATTGACAATGCTTGCATTGATCCCATCATCGGCTGCAAACATAATAAAAACAATAAATATGAATCATGAAAAAGAAAAAAAAAAGATAACTCGCACAAACAATATGAACTGCAAAATAATACATACTTAATACTTTTGACTAGACTCCATTAGATTATGGGAATTCTCCAAGTTCAATTTTTAAGAGAGCATTAACGAAACAAAACCATCGACGATGCATCAATTATTGGAGAGAATATGGAGCACTAATTAAGAAGGAAGACAATGTGTAATAAGCATTTTGGTAGTATACCACATAAGTTGACAAGTTAGGCTACATTCTTGATTGAAACCGGGTTAGTTATAAAAAGATATAGGCATAGTGCATGGTCATCAAGACACGCACCATGAAACATGACGTGGGGACATGGCATCTTGACATAACAGTGGCACAGTAGAAGGAAGATGCAAACACCATTGTGGGGATTTCAGCATTGAAAATAAGATCAGTTGTGTATGATAGCATAGAGTTACTTTTTTCATCTCCATGCTTGGCTAATACAAAATAGATGAAGAAGTAAAAGAGAGATAGAAGCATGAGGAATGTCAAACAAAGATGAGAGAGAGTGAGAGAGAACCAGATACCGATGTCTCATTAAAAAATCTCTCTTTCCCACAATTTAATTGATGATGGGTGTGCATCTATAGAATTACATAAAATGCTTCACATATTTATAAATACTACATTGACATAAATTCATATGAACTTTTCAAAACTTGACGATGGTAGTGAAAATCTAGGACTAGGAAGAAGAGCCAGGAAGAGACCTCTTTCTTGTTTTGTTGTTCGAGAACAATGGGGTATATCGGTGATTAACTTGAAGAATCAACATCAAGAATTCACTATGTTACTACCATTGTTTTAAAAAACGGTGGAGGCGTGCGCCTCAAGACGCACCTTGAGGCAAGGCGTCCAAATTCCATGTGTGAAGCGGCATCTCCTTCTCCTCTGATGGGGCGTGCGCCTTGAATGGGTAAAGCGGTGGTTAAGAAGTGAGGCGGTGATCAGAATCACATGCGCACTTCTCTATTGAGTGAAGTGATATATGTCTATTTTTTATATATTTAAGTAGATAGTGGTGCTCCATAATCAAACATCAGCAGCATTTATTTCTAGGTTCTTTATCCCCCCCCCCCCTCTTTTTTTCTCACAATAACAAACATGTATATAATTCTTTCTCTTTCTCTTTCTCCCACTCCGTGCTGGAATAAAATAATTATATAATCTCTTTTCTTCTTGTATAGTATACTGTGAGTTAAGTATACTATCCTGTGTATATATGTGTATATACTCTGAATTATTTATGTTTTCTGCCTCGTGAATATGTGTGTATATATTCTGAATTATTTCAAACTTATATATATATATATATATATATTCTGTTTTATGTAGATATCTATTTTATATAAATTCTGTATAATCTGTTTATATATAAATTCTATACAATCTGTTTATATATATATATATATTTATATAAATTCTGTATAATCTGTCATATAATATATATATATATATATATATATATTATGATTTTTGTACATATTCTACTTATAACAAGTAGTTTTATTGAATTATGGGTTTTATATTTTGCTTATTTGCTATAAAATATAAATCCTAACTATTTAAGAAAAAAGTCATTAAATAGATGACTTTAATTCCCGGTCATTAAAAGTTTAAAACTTCAAGCCTCCTCCTCTATAAATACCCAGACCTTAAAACTTCTCCTTCACGGCTCATGCTTTAAACTCCTCCCTTCTGCCTCTATCGATGAACTGTTGTTGTTGCAGCGAAGGCTTGTACTTGCTGCATATTTGAGTTGTGTGTAACTGTGTGTGTGTATTGATAAGATGCGCCTTGCATACCTGAGGCCCACGCATCACGCTTGCATTTCGCAACTAGGCCCCGGGACCCCTTTGCGCCTAAGTGCACCTTGAGCTTTTAACAACTTTGCCTAAATACTAGAAGTAATACCCAACTCATCGCTTCATAATATCAGGATCCAAAAGAACCAGTCTGATATGTATTAGTGTCCATGTTGGCAACTGAAATTTAATAAAAATAAAGAAATTGGAGTATTTGGATGTGTTGACCACATATACACAAAACAACAATGGGTCACTCATGGTCAGTTTAGATAAACAAGTGGTTACAAGATAAAAAAAAGTGTACAACTTCGGAGTTCATTTGGCTCATCAAGAGCCATTCAATTCTACCTAAACGAGAATCAAATTGCAAATACACAAACAAAAATTAAGTTTCTTAAAAATTTAATATAGAAGTACCTGACAATAGAACCATAATCCTTGTATTGAGAGTCTTCCTAGTCGAAATTGATGTTCAAGTTGTGCCACCATAGCTTGGTAATCCTGAGCAGCAGGTATACAGGGATTATAATTCCAAAGAGGCAAGAGGAAGAAATAGGTAGGAAGTGTCTATTAACGAAAAAAACAGAATACTGAAAATGAAAAAAAACATACACAACTGCTAGAAGAACCATCCTATGTGAAACTAGTTGGGTTAAGCAAGAATTAAGGTGCATCAGAGAAAGAGGTGAGATTGCATATGCATGTACAACAGCATTTAATATTATATACACACACATACACACAGGCGTGGGAAAATAATAGAAATGGCATTTCACACTTTCAGATTTATCTTGTAGGAAATCTTCAGTTGTACTATCGGGAAAACTCTGATCATATCAGATAAGCTGATAGAACCATATTCTAACCAAATCCGTCCCTTAAGGTTCCTCAGGTTAGAGGATAGATGGCAATAATTCTAAATTTGACATGGGAAACAAAGATAGAACCTCCAATATAGACTACTGATGCAAATAAAAACAAATTAAAGTCTGAACAGAAAAAAGACAAAAGAATAGGAAAATCGCAGGTCCGGTGTGCCTTATTCCGGCCTATATAGCTCCTCCTGTCTCTCCTATTCTACTCTTAATCCTTAAAAGGTCTTGTGGAACTCAAAATCTCTAATGTGAGATTCAGGATATTTTATAAAGTCACTCAAGATAAACCTACTACACAAGAATGCACTACGAAAAACATTTTTGAAATTCAACTCCAGTGCCAATACCACAATAAAGCAAGTTCTCGACTGGATAGGGAGGTGCTCAAAAAACTGATCAACCCGGTCAACCCAACCCGAAACAACCCGAAAAAAATCAACCTAAGGTAACCCGCCATATAATTGATACAAAATTAAGGCAAACCGAATCTAATGGGTTAAAATTGGGTTACGCTCAAAGTAACCCGACCAACTCGATAACCTGATGAAAGTTTTAGCGGCTTCTCTAAAGTTATTTGTATTTCTCCTTAATATGTATAAGTTACCAAAAACGACTCAGCAACAACGAGCAATGAAACTTATAGTAGGACATCAATGGAAACTGGAAAATTATATGTAATACCTAAATATTTGATGAACTCGTATATTCTCTTGAATGAATGATCGTATTTCAAAAGAAGATTTCCTTTATTTTTATGTTCCCAATGTTGATTTTACTTTGTTTAAACACAACCCGACCAAACCGAATGGGTTGGGTTGGGTTGCGTTGCATTGCATTTTTGTTTGGGTTGGATTGAAATTTTCAAACCACCAACATTGGGTCGGGTTGTTCAAATGTCTTAAACCCGATCAACCCAACCCATGAGCACCCCTAGATAGGTGTCACATATCAGGTCTGGATGTGTTGGGATGTGAACAGCACTATGATATGAATAAACAGAAAAAGGAGAGCCCACTTTCTCGAAGTGTGGGAAACAATACGTGTACTGTGAGAATTCATACAACTTGATGCAAATTTACAATTGATTGCATCAATTGGTATCAGAGCGATGACACGATCAACAGTTGCTAGAAACGAAGCGGAAGAAAATGTTCAGGCAAGGGTTACATCGCTGGAAGAAACAGTGAGAATGATGTCTCAACAGTTGGCGACGGTGATTCGTTTGCAAGAAGAAGCGGCACGGCGAGGCAGCGGTGCAGAGGAATCGTCGGTTGATGGAGAGAGAAGGAATCGAGGTGGCGAACGACAAACAGAGGGAGGTTCGTTCTTTGCAATTAAAGGTCGACGATTAGAGTTGCCTTTGTTCGACGGCACAGATCCGGACGGTTGGGTTCTGAGAGCCGACCGATATTGTCAATTGAATCGTTTAACCGGTGAGAAGAAATTAGAAGTGGCTGTGATTGCTTTAGAAGGGGATGCCTTAAAATGGTTTCAATGGGAAAACAAGAGGAGGCCGATTGTCACGTGGGAAGAATTCAAAAGGTTATTGATCACACAATTCAGATCAGTGGGGGAAGGAAGCCTATGTGAGCAAATTCTCGCCGTGAAACAGGAGACAACAATCAAGGAATATAAGAGAAAATTCATAGAGAGGGCAACACCACTTGAAGGGATCACAGAAGAGGTGTATGTAAGTCAGTTCATAAATGGTCTGTTACCAGAGATCAAGACAGAGGTAAGGTTGTTCGCACCGGTGTCCTTAAATAAGGCAATGGAGATAGCTTCAATGGTGGAAGAACGAAATAATGCGGTGAGTAAAAGTAGAGGGTATAAGGCGCCGATAACATTCAAAAGAAGTGGCGATCAGGTTCTTGAAGAGAAGAATGGTGGAATGATTGCTAATAAGAGTGGTTTGACAAAAGGAGTACCCGAATTCAGAAGATTGTCTGATAAAGAATTGCAACTACGGAGGGCGCAAGGTTTATGCTACCGATGTGATGAGAAATACATGTCGGGACATCGATGCAAGAAAAAGGAATTGAACGTTGTGGTATTACAGGAGGACGAATCCAATGACGAGAGTACGGAACTGGCTAACTTGTTACAAGTAGAGGAGGTGGAAGTATCATTGAATTCGATTGTGGGAATTTCGACCCCAAGAACGATGAAGTTGCGCGGAATGATAAAGGAACAACCCGTTGTAGTGTTGATAGACAGTGGGGCATCTCATAACTTCATTTCTATGGAATTAGTACGTAGGGTAGCATTGTCGATTCAAGAAACGAGCGGGTACAACATATCTATGGGTGCAGGGGAAGGAGTTTGGAGCAAAGGGGTGTGTAAGGGGGTGAAGGTATGGATGCAAGGTATAGAAATTTCACAAGATTTTTTACCACTCCATTTAAGTAACTCAGATGTGATATTGGGCATTCAATGGCTTCAATCATTGGGTACAGTACAAGTAAATTGGTGTACTCAAGTTATAAAGTTTGATTGCGAGGACGAAAAGATCAAATTGAAAGGTGATGAGGCACTTGGAAGAACGTTAGTGTCGTTAAAATCGATGATCAAGACAATTAAGCAAGAGAAGCAGGGATTCTTGATTGAATTAAGTCATGCAGAGGTGAGCACAAATCAGGTTCAGGGTTGTTCAACGGCGATGGAGGAAGTGATTCAAGAGTTCGAGTCTGTTTTCAAAGATCGAGTTGGCCTGCCTCCAATTAGAGGAAGTGAACATCGAATTGAACTCCGTCACGCCTTCGAACCAATAAATGTCAGACCGTATCCTCAGTTCCAGAAGAATGAAATTGAAAAGTTGGTGAAAGAGATGTTGCAAGCAGGCATCATTCGACCCAGCCATAGTTCGTTTTCGAGTCCGGTGCTTTTGGTAAAGAAAAAAGATGGTAGTTGGCGTTTTTGCATCGATTATAGAGCACTTAACAAAGGTACGATTCCGGACAAATTTCCTATTCCTATAATAGATGAATTATTGGATGAACTATGCGGAGCTAAATGGTTTTCCAAGTTAGATTTAAAGGCAGGATATCACCAAATACGAATGAAGGAAGATGTACATAAGACCGCTTTTAGGACACATGAAGGGCATTATGAATTTTTGGTAATGCCCTTCGGATCGATGAACGCCCCGGCTACATTTCAATCGTTGATGAATGATATATTCAAGCCTTTTTTAAGGAAGTTTATACTCATTTTTTTTGACGATATATTGGTGTATAGCAAGACGGAAAAAGAGCAATTGGAGCATTTAAGGGTGGCATTGGGAGTTTTGCAGCACCATCAGTTATACGCAAATCGAAAAAAATGTGAATTTGGCTTGAAACAAATAGGGTACTTGGGCCATGTTATTTCAGAAAGTGGCGTCACAATGGATAAGGCCAAAGTGGAGGCTATGTTGACATGGCCAATTCCCAAAACAATTACCCAGTTAAGGGGTTTTCTGGGACTCACAGGATATTACCGCAAGTTTGTGACGAGGTATGGTAGTATCGCTCAACCATTAACAGATTTACTTAAAAAAGGCAAGTTTGTGTGGAGTTTAGAGGCCCAATCAGCGTTTGATACACTTAAAAAAGCAATGACGGAGGCTCCCGTATTAGCTCTTCCAGATTTCGAGCAATCTTTTATCATTGAGACAGATGCATCGGGGGGAGGTTTAGGTGCAGTTCTGATGCAGGAAGGAAAACCGATAGCATTTTATAGCCAGACGTTGGGCATTCGAGCAAGGCAAAAGCCTATTTACGAGAAAGAACTTATGGCTATTGTGTTTGCCATTTCAAAGTGGAGGGCGTACTTGTTAGGAAGGCGATTCACAGTCCGAACGGATCAACAGAGTCTCAAATTTCTGTTAGAACAACGAGTTATTGACCCACAATATCAGAAATGGGTGATCAAATTGTTGGGATACGAGTTCGATATTGTTTATAAGTTGGGTAAACATAATCTTGCAGCTGATGCACTCTCAAGAAGAGATATTGATTGTGCGGTGATGGGAGGACCACAATGGAGGCAGTGGGATGTGGTGCGAGAAGAAGTAAAAAATGATGTTTTTTTCGGGAAGATATTGGCAAATTTGAAACAAGGGTCTATTAACCACGTTGGTTTCACATTATGGCAAGATTTGTTGTGGTACAAAGATTTACCGAAAACATTGACTTTTATCGCCAAGATTTTGGAGGAGTTTCACAGCTCACCAATAGGGGGTCACTCGGGGGTGGATCGAACATATCAAAGGGTGGCGGCAGAATTATTTTGGCATGGCAGGGGATGAAAAAAGACGTGAAAGAATTTGTTCGAAATTGTGGAGTATGTCAACGTAATAAATATCGGGGGGGGGGGGGGGGGGGGGGGGGGGGTTCCATGTCTGGGTTATTGCAACCAATTCCTTTGCCAATGAGGGTGTGGGATGAAATTACAATGGATTTCATCGAAGGTTTGCCAAAGTCGGAAGGGTATAATACTGTCATTGTGTTTGTGGATAGGTTGAGTAAATATGCTCATTTTGCATCATTGAAACACCCGTTTGATGCACCAATTCATCAATGAAGTGGTTAAGTTGCATGGTATTCCGCAAGTGATAATTTCTGATCGTGACAAGGTATTTTTGAGTAGATTTTGGAAGGAAGTCTTTAAGCTACAAGGAACCAAACTGGCTTTTTCAACAGCCTACCATCCACAGACGGATGGGCAATCGGAAGTCGTAAACAGAACGTTGGAGCAGTACTTTAGGTGTTTCATAGCTGATCATCCACAAAAATGGAAGAAGTGGTTAGTTTGGGCAGAATTTTGGTATAATACAACCTTTCATGCGGCACTACAATGTTCACCTTTTAAGGTTTTATATGGAAGAGACCCCCCAACAATTTTGAAGTATACTGAGGGTACCACGGAAGTACAATCAGTTGAGGACATGTTACGAGAAAGGGATTTCCTCTTGGATGAATTAAGGATTCAACTCTTGAAAGCACAACAACGTATGAAGAATCAGGCAGATAAACGTCGCACCGATCGAGAATTTGTTGTGGGAGATTTGGTATTTTTGAAGCTACAGCCTTACAGGCAGAAATCTTTACGTAACCGCAAAAACCAGAAGTTATCAGCGCGTTTTTACGGACCTTTTCCAATAGTGAGCAGAATTGGGAAAGTGGCTTATAAGTTGCAGCTGCCAGCAACGTCCCGAATTCACCCGGTTTTTCATGTTTCGCAATTACGAGAAGCTAGGGGTCAAGAATTAATCTCCAGCGCACTTCCGGAGCAATTAACAGAAGAAGGAGAGTTAGTAGTGCAGCCTGAAGCTGTGTTGAACTGTCGGCCGATATCGAAAGGGGAAGACTTGGAGGTTTTGATTAAGTGGCAAAATTTACCGGTGTTTGAAGCAACATGGGAGGCGTATCACAACATCAACAACACATTTCCAGATTTTAACCTTGAGGACAAGGTGAATGTTTGGAAGGGGGGTAATGATGAGAGTAGATTTCGTATCAAATATTTCAGGAAGAAAATTAGAAAAGGGTAGATTAGTCTTTTGCTGAAATTAGTGGAGAGGAAAATTGTTTTTCTGTTACAATCTGTTTAGAGAGCATCTCTTGTAATGTGAGGAGGGGTTTAAAAGGAGGTCTACTGAAAATAGAAGGGATATGATATGAATAAACAGAAAAAGGAGAGCCCACTTTCTCGAAGTGTGGGAAACAATACGTGTACTGTGAGAATTCATACAACTTGATGCAAATTTACAATTGATTGCATCACACTACCTGCAAGTCCAATGTAGAACACAGTCTGATGGACTTCTCTTTTCCAACTTCTCGGGCAAGGTTCCAGGTAAAGGTCCAATAAGAAAAGCCAACCTTATACTGCTCATACAAACATGGCTAATAAATGATGCTGATGGCAGCAAAAACACAGTGCACAATTACCTACTAGCAACCAACACACGGAATGGAAACCAATTTAAGTAGAACTAACTGAACTGTAAGTGGAATTAGGCAGCTGGGCTGGATAGAAGGCTTGCTTTAACAGTCTGTACTTTCTGGCTTTTGCCAAAAGAATTCCTGAATATTCTCATTTTTGCATAAACAATCCATGAAGTTTTTTGGAATTGCAAAATACTCGTGGAATAATCTGGTTTAAAGCTTCTTTCTAGAATTCCAAAACAGCACCTAAACTTTCCAGAATATGCAAAGCTAACCCAGGACTTTGTGAAATTTCCAAATAAGGACCACAAAATTTCCAGAAACCACATATCGGGCTTTTCCAGCAATGGGATCTAGGGACCAATATGATGATTGGTTTAGGTAGGGTGGCAGGTACATATCTAACAAAAAGAAGTCTTTGCAGGGATAAAACAGGTATAGAGGCTCTAACAAGGGTTAAAGAGGCTCTAACAGGGATAGAACAAGTAACTGGCCCATACACAACATGCCCGTACCATGGTTGACAGATCAAGCAGCATCATGATAGATACAAGAATGCAAGGCATGACAACTGGCCGTCCGATGTGGATACCTGCAGGGGAGGATTTAGTAAGCCCTTAGTGGGGTCCCGCGCCACCAATAGTGTAAAATTACGGTCCTTAACGGTGCCACCATTTTGTTTCGTTGTCTGTTACTGAACCACCACTAGAATATACGAAACTCTAGCATAGTTGTACACAGTTCAAACCTAAAGCTCTAGTATTATTAAAGTGTTGAGGTTCAAAACATATGATCACTACCGGGGAAGAACTCTAAATATATGATACATACTGTCCCACAGCAATGAACCTATAAACTATTAAACCCTACTTTTAATGTAATTATGTCTCCTAACAATGTGATTTTCCATTATTAATTTATAGTACTCGATACAATTATAATCATTACACTATGTTAATGGTGATTGTTGTTGGCAGTGGAAATGATGTTAACAGTGTCATTTAAGGCATGAGGCGCAAGGAGGCGCAAATGCTTCCTTAGGACAAGTCATGAGGCGAGGCATGTGTCTCATCGATACACGTATTGAAAAATATTAATTTATATGTCAAAATATATACGCACACACTCATTACATTTACAAATAATTGCAAATCCACTAATAACATTGAAAACATATGGAACAAGGAAGACACAAATTTCAAAGCTAAAGGTAAGCAAATTATAAAACTTCAAGTACAACCAAATATATGCAAAAATTTCAAGAAATTAGCGAGATAGGTTCTAGGGAGGATGAGATGTACGCAGACCCGACGTCTACCTTAAGGAGTAAAGTGACTGTTTCCGTGAAGACCCCTGGCCTGTGCAAAGTGTGCAAAACGAAAAACACAAAACTTGCTCTAGAAAATTGTGAATATGAGTTAGGAGTAAGCAGCAACACACAACCAGACCGGCAGACAACAGTAAACTTTCTGTGCCACTTTGTCAAATTTATATTATAAGTTTATAACTGAACAACATTAATAACAATGTCTGTGTCCAATTCAAATCACTATAGTATCGTGTGTTTCCTCCAATGTGGAGAAAAGCTTAATTAAAAAGAATATGTATGTGTTCTGCAAAAAAAAGAAAAAGGAATGGTGCCACCCTCTGGAGCTCCCCCGCCGTACCACATGGCCATCATGGGGGAGGTAAATCGCATGTCTTAGGGTAGGTAGGTGGTGCCTAGAGTCGAACCAGGACCTCCACATATTTTGCAAGGAAGTCCACCTCCTTACCCGCTTGGCTAAAGCTGTGGGGACTATTGTTGTCTGTGTTCAAAATACAAAATAGCCACTCAATTAAAAAAAAGGACCTGATGAAAGAACACTAAAAATTAACACATATCAGACAACTACAAAAAGAAAGAAAAATATAAAGGAATTTGCAGCAGCTAAGTAGAGCAGAAAACAGGAAAAAGAAATTGAAGATAAATCCAAGAAGAGAAGAAAAGCTGCACTGAAGAATCTATTCGAAATCACCACTTCAATTTGCCCTAAAAAAATTGCCTTACAAGTTTTCATTCTTTCTGATAGCATTCCCCTAAAATTATCAGTTTCATCCATATATATTGCATGATGCACTTTCAGTGAGAAATTCATTACATGGCTTCGCCTCTTTGAAGCTGTCAGGCGCCAGTGCCTCAGCAAAGGCAAAGCTATCTTTCAACCACAATGTGTTTGAGGCACATCTAGCATAGGTGTGCCTTAGATAACACTCGATGTTAACAATGACGATTTGCATGGTTTTTGGGTTGGGGACTTGCCCAATTATAAAAAAAAGTTGAGAGTACACTACACCGCTGCTGGTGATGGGAAAAAACACTTCTGATAATGATGTTTTCGGTATGGAATTTGAGATGAGGCTTAATTAAAGAAGGTGAGAGGAAGGGAGTATGAAGATAGAGAGCATGCCAAAAAGAACTTTCAGGTGAGCCCATCCTTTCCCTTTAGCCCCCGCATCTGTAAGGTGACAAGTATTTTGTGGAGTTCCACCAAGCATACTTCGTCATTTTCTGTAGTGTTTGCTTTTTTATGCATACAGTAGGCAAGAATTGAATAGAACTAATTGCAAATTTGTTACTCATGCATACTCAATTTCTGCAATATGTGATCATTGGTCTTTTTAAGGATTGGAAGAAACATCAAACAGCTAAAAAACTTTACTAGCACATTTAGCAGCATCTGCAGTAAAACTGTCTAATAGCAACGAACATAGAAACTTACCAAGAGGAAGGCCCTTAGTGCAGCAGCAAACGCATGATTAACCAATCCAGACTTGAACTGAGATCTAGACTCAACAAACTGGTTGATTAGCAAATAGCTCCTGCATAAAGGGAATATCCGCTTCGATGATTCCTGCATTGCTTGCCATATTTAGTTTTGGAAAGTGAAAGAGCTCCATGAAGATATAGATATGCACACACAAGCACACATATAAGTTGGTGATGCATCAAGGAAACGTATTACGGTATTAGGCCAACTCAGCTTTCTAATCGTGCTGGAGGTCACAAGATTTACAAACTAATTTATGAAGTTCCGTAAATACCGAGTGAGTTCCTATCATATAGCCAACACAACAGAGATTCAATGGTGCTTGATGTTGGGATGTAGGCTTCGGCCCATTAGGCCCATTAAGGGGGAGGTGCAGATGAGAGCCGGCCCTAGGCACTCTAACCCTAGTTTATATTTCTCTATATATATCATCTCATTGCACTTGTAAACATTGTACCAACTAATACAAAGAAAAAACCTAGTTGCTCCCGTGGACTAGCACGATCACCCTGATCGTGTGAACCACGTAAATTCTTGTGTTCTTCTCTTGCTTTCGGTTTGTGTGATTGTGTGTGTAACGTTTAATCATAACAACTGGTATCAGAGCTCTAGGCTCTTGATCTGTTACACTCAATCGCAGCAATCCTCGTCGCTGCCAGCCTCTGCCGCCGCCGCGCCACGGTCCACTGCTGCCGCCACGCCGCCCCATGTCGCGCCCCACGCCGTCCTGCGCCCGCGCCGTCCAGCGCCACCCCACACCGCGCCGTCCAGCGCCGCGCCCGTGCCGCCGCCGCGCCGCTGTTAAAAGATTCCTTGTTTTTCTGTTTGTTTATCGCCAACAGTTTGGGATAATGGCTGAAGACAGAAAAACCAGGATTGAAAAGTTTGACGGACAAGATTTTGGATGGTGGAAGATGCAAATTGAGGATCTAATGTGTCAGAAGGACTTGGATCAAGCCCTGACAGGAATAAAACCCGAGAAGATGGAAAACGTTGTATAGGCTGCTCTTGACAGAAAAGCCATGGCTGTTATCAGATTTATACTGGCCAAGAATGTGGCCTTTAACATTGTGAAGGAGACTACTGCATGTGGATTGATGAAAGCTTTGTCAAACATGTATGAAAAACTTTCTGCTTCTAACAAGGTATTTCTGATAAGACAGTTAGTAAACACCAGAATGAGAGAAGAAAGTTGGTCGAGAACTGTCACTGCCATTAGTGGTTCAGCTGGAACCTCTAAACTCACCTTTGAGGGCATACGTGACTTCATCCTAGGAGAGGACATAAGGAGACGGAGCTCTAGAGAATCATCTAGTGCTTTGTTAAGCACTGAACGGAGAGGTAGAAAGACAGAAAGAGGTAATGGCAGAGGCAGGTCAAATTCTAGAAAGAGGAGCCTGTCAAAGCCAATGAAAGATATCCAATGTTGGAAATGCAAAGAAACTGGGCACTTCAGAAATCAATGCCCTAAATCAGATGGAAACAGAGAGGTGAACGCAGCAATTGATGATTCAGAAGAAGCCCTTATCTGCTGTGTTGAAAATACAGCAGAGTCTTGGATCATGGATTCTGGTGCATCCTTTCATGCTACTTTCAGCACGAAGATGATGAAGAATCTACGAACAGGTAACTTTGGTAAAGTTCGTTTAGCTAACTATCGCTCTCTTAGACATCACAGGAATAGGTGATATAGACATAAAGACTTCATTGGGTACCACATGGCCTTTGAAGGACGTTCGGGTCATTCCCAGGCTCCCAGCCTTAAGAAAATGTTGATTTCTACTGGGCAATGGAAGGTTGTCAAAGGAAACCTTGTAATCGCCAAGGGTAAAAAGCATGGCACCTTATACATGGTTGATGTTCCTGATAGCGAGGTGAATGCAGTGACCAGCGGGGCTGAATCCTTCCAGATTGTGGCATCAACGTCTCGGCCACATGAGTGAAAAAGGAATGAAAATGCTCGTTGCAAAAGGTAAGTTTCCTGAACTAAAAAGGGTGGATTCAGAGTTCTGTGAATCCTGTGTTCTTGGCAAGAAAAAGAAGGTATCCTTTGTGAAGACGAGTCAGACACCGAAAGCTCAGAAATTAGAGCTTGTTCACACGGACGTTTATGGACCGACACCAGTTTCTTCCTTGGGAGGATCGAACTACTATGTGACATTCATCGATGATTCAACACGCAAGGTATGGTTTACTTTCTTAAGAATAAGTTTGATGTTTTCAATACTTTTAAGAAATGGAAAACTGCTGTTGAATTGGAAACTAACCTGAAGGTAAAGTGCTTGAAGTCGGATAATGGTAGAGAATACATTAGCACAGAGTTCACTGACTATTGTGCTGAACATGGCATTCGGATGATAAAGACAGTTCCAGGCACTCCTCAACAGAACGGAGTGGCAGAAAGAATGAACAGAACTTTGAATGAAAGGGTCAGGAGTATGAGACTTAATGCAGGGCTTCCAAAGACGTTCTGGGCTGATGCAGTTAACACTGCAGCTTATCTTATCAACCGAGGAATATCAGTACCTTTGGGCTTCAAGATACCAGAGGAAGAGTGGAAAGGTGAAGCATTAAAGTATGAACACTTGAAGGCGTTCGGATGCAGTGCCTATGATCTAATGAAAGATGGTGACAAGTTGGATGCAAAAGCCAAGAAATACACCTTCATTGGATATGGCGCAGATAGTATGGGCTACAGGCTTTGGGATTTTGAAAGCAGAAAGGTAGTCAGAAGTAAACATGCAATGTTCAACGAGGCTGAGCTCTATAAAGACAGAAGCACAGTAAACTCAAATGATCAGAAAGAACAAGTTGAGTTTGAAAGTGATGACATCAGAATCAGAGGGCCAGAAGATACTCAGGATAGTGGGAGTAATGATGAGTCTGAAGATGTTCATGAAGACGCTGTCAACAGTGAAAGCGCAGAGGATGAAGAAGAAACATCTTCTCCGGTACAACCTCAACCAGTTGAATCACACTGGGTCAGGAGATCCACCAGAGTCTCTAAGCCTCCTAAAAAATACACTCCATCAGTCAATTATCTTCTTTTGACTGAGAATGGTGAACCAGAAAGTTACTCTGAAGCAGTTAAGCTGAAAGATTCGTTGCAGTGGGAGCGTGCAATGAAAGAAGAAATGGGATCTCTAAACAAGAACAAAACTTGGGTTTTAACCAAGCTTCCGCAAGACAAAAGAGCGTTGCTATTACAAATGGGTATTCAGAATCAAGGAAGAGCATGATGGGTCTAAACGGTATAAAGCACCTTTAGTGGTCAAGGGTTTTCAACAGAAAAAGGGGATTGATTACAATGAAACTTTCTCTCCAGTGGTGAAAATGACCACCATCAGGTTGATCTTGAGTATTGTAGCTGCAGAGGGCTTACATCTAGAGCAGCTAGATGTCAAGACAACATTTCTACATGGTGACCTTGAAGAGGATATCTACATGGCACAGCCTGAGGGGTTTCAGGTTGCTGGTAAAGAAGACTGGGTCTGCAAACTGAAAAAGAGCTTGTATGGTCTCAAACAAGCACCCAGGCAGTGGTACATGAAGTTTGATAACTTCATGGAAAGGACCGGGTACAACAAATGTGAGACAGACCATTGCTGTTATGTGAAGAAATTCAAGGGCTCCCATATCATTCTACTTCTCTATGTAGATGATATGTTAATTGCAGGTGCAGATATGAAAGAGATCAGCAAGTTAAAGAAACAAATGTCTGAAGAATTCGAGATGAAAGACTTGGGTCCAGCAAAACAGATACTCGGTATGAGCATTGCTAGAAACAAGAAAGATGGATCTTTGACACTATCCCAGGAGAAATACATCGGGAAAGTGTTAGAAAGATTCAAGATGAACGATGAGAAAACAAAACCTAGAAACACACCCTTGGGAAGTCATTTCAGGCTTACCAAAGATCAGTCTCCTAGATCAGAAGATGAGAAAGCAGATATGGCTAAAGTTCCTTATGCATCTACTATTGGAAGTCTCATGTACGCCATGGTTTGCACGAGGCCAGACATAGCCCATGCCGTCGGGGTTGTTAGTCGCTTTATGTCAGATCCAAGAAGAGAACATTGGGAAGCAGTCAAATGGTTACTCAGGTATTTGAAGGGCACTTCAAAGTTGGGATTATGTTTCAAAGGTAAAGATTCAGTTCTCAGAGGATATACTGATGCTGATTTGAGTGGATGCAAAGAGACATTTAAAAGCACTACAAGGTACGTCTTTACAGTGGGAGGAACAGCAGTTAGTTGGATGTCCAAACTTCAGAAAAGTGTAGCTTTATCAACAACAAAAGCTGAACATGGCAGTTGCTGAAGCCAGTAAAGAGCTAGTGTGGTTAAAGAACTTTCTTGAAGAACTTGGGAAAAAGCAAGTTGATTACTCGTTACACTGTGACAATGAGAGTGTAGTGAAACTTGCTAGAAATCCAGTCTATCATTGGGAAACAAAGCACATGGGGAGGAGATATCATTTTGTCAGAGAACTGATCCATGATGGTACGATGAATTTGAAGAATATCTCAGGTGCAAAGAATCCAGCAGACATGTTCACCAAGTCTGTGATGCTGGATAAGCTGAAGTTCTGTATGACTTCAGTTGGCCTTCAGGAATAGTGTTGAGAAGGCAGGTGGCAACTAGGGGGAGCTCAAGCTCAGTTGATGTTTACAGAAGTACAGAGGTGAACGTGTTTCGAAGCCTCCAAGTAGGAGATTGTTGGGATGTAGGCTTCGGCCCATTAGGCCCATTAAGGGGGAGGTGCAGATGAGAGCCGGCCCTAGGCACTCTAACCCTAGTTTATATTTCTCTATATATATCATCTCATTGCAGTTGTAAACATTGTACCAACTAATACAAAGAAAAACCCTAGTTGCCCCCGTGGACTAGCACGATCACCCTGATCGTGTGAACCACGTAAATTCTTGTGTTCTTCTCTTGCTTTCGATTTGTGTGATTGTGTGTGTAACGTTTAATCATAACACTTGGATCTACATTAACACATATGTATACATATATGATATGTAAGTGTGGATGTATGTATGTTTATGTGCTTGGTACTAGCAGCAATTGGCCCATCTTGTACTCTACTTTATCCCACTCTGGTTGATGATATAGCAAACTCCGAGTCCCATTTAATACAAAAAGGATACAGTAAAAAAAACCTCTGGCAATGTTGTAGAAGATCATTGGTCACATGCATGAACCCATTTTGGGCTTGAGCTACGGTCTTAATGAAAAGCACAAAAACGATGCACAAAGTATTAAACTTTCAAATGACCACATATGCGAAGATTCTTGCCTGGAGTGCCAAATCCATAGAACCCTCAACATGGAAGCTAAAAGAGTCCTCGTTCCCTCGAACTCTGTTGATCGAAATATATCGTCCCTCAATACCAATTAAAGCGGATAGAAGATCATCAATTACAATCAGTTCCTGAACATAGAAATATTAGGTCAATAAACGTATAGTTGCCATTTTTACCAGACTAGTAGTGCAGCCCCCCCCCCCACCCCCAAAAAAAAAAAGATGAACCCAACTAGTGATCCATCGTCTCAGCCTCTAGGGTGTGAGATATCACCAACCAATCTGACTCAATGTTGTCTAATAGTTAATGCCAACATCATAAAAATTAGTTCTCAAGTTTTATATGTTCGATACAGTGAATCTAACATTGCAAGGATTTCTCCAATTAGAGGGGTAGAACATAAGTAATGTAATAACACATACGCCATCTATAAATAATGGTTCCTAAAGAGAATTGATAGAAAGCAATAAACACTCTTCATTAACTGCAGGGAAGATAAATAGAAAGAAATCATCTAATTATGAACTTTTCTAGTAACAAAGTCAAATTTTTGCATTGACACTTCAACTAGAAGATCTAATACACTGCTCCATTTCATCACTGTGTTGAAGCAAATTCAGTGGTAAAAAGCATCGACCAATCTTATTCATGCATCATAGCAGATGAAATGTCAAATCCAGTATGTTGGTACTTCAAAACACTCACATCCCACATAAATGCTCCCTACAACCTTTGAAACTACCTTTGTCTTTTGAAGTTCTCTATAACATTCCATGATTTAAGGGTTAAGAGTCTACAGGAATGTCCGGAACAGTATACCTTTTACCTATATAACAATCACAACAATAGCCACTCTCATCATATCAATCTCACAGATTTGTCGTTTATATTTGTATTTTGTATTCCGTATTTGTATCCATATTTATATTTATATTTATATTATTTTGTAATGATATTTTAGATTTATTTGTCTCTAAGTCTCAAAGGTTACCCTGTTTGTATTTTTATAATGAACGAAAAAACAAAATATGCACTATAGAATTTGTAACGATCAATATTCTTTTTGTACTTGTTTCTATAAATAGTATGATTAGTATCCCAACAGCCACCTTTTAAAGAAATAGAGACATGCATAGATTTACAAGTACGTGCTTATGTGTGAACCAAACACAGAGAGAAGAGAAACCATCCATTGCCCTTTGTATAAATCATCCTATCCTGATCACTGGTTGACAAAAAGAGATGAGATAACATAAGTTGGCCTACTATATTTCTCACTGTTTCCTTCATTCCACTATGAATGCATTTCACTAAATTGTACATGACTTCTAAAAGGTCCACATGTATGTCTATAGCTCTGAGCCTAAGCGGCTAAGCCTGAAAACCCTTGTCAAAGAGTGTGCCTCCTAGTGTGTAATATTAAATGCATGGTTTTAAAAACTGGAAGAGGTGTAAGCCTCTAGGTGTGCCTCAAGGCGAGGCTGTCCAAAAACAAGTATAGGACGCTGGAAATGGTTGAGGCGGTCGATTTTTAATATGGTATTTCAGCCTTCACAACACCTTTCTATTCTCTTTCTCTCTCTCTCTCTCTCTCTCTCAACAGCCATCGATCTGCACTTGGTCTCTCTCTTAGAGATATATGGATATAGCCATTTCATGTCAAAACAGATCCTCCTTCTATTTGTATATCAGGTCTCCATCCCATGCTTATTATCTCTTTCCACACGATTCTCACAGCAGCAACCCTAGATTTCTAATTTATATCCCTATTCTAAATTATCTCCGCTCATATTTTTATATATAATACATTATTATATTTAATAAATTTTGTATTTTGTTTATGTTGTTTATTAAGTTTCTGATTAATTTTTTGTATTTTTACTATTAATATATTATTATATTTAATAATGTTTGCATTTGTTTTACTTAGTTTTTTGATCAAGTTTTTATAAATTTTATCTAATGAGTTACTTAATCTAAGAATAAGAGTAAAAAAATTTACGGAAATAATGGTGGATTTATGTAATTTAAGACTTCGCCTCAGAGCTTACGCCTCGAAAAGCCTCGCCTCGCCGAGGAAAAACACCTCGAGGCCCGATTCCGTTTTTTAAAACTTTGATTAAATGTGGGACCTGCTAATTTGTTTCATTGAGTGCATAGTTGTTAAAAGCGCGCCTAGGCTCTGAGGCTCAAAAGGCTCCAAGGTCTTGGGCTTTTCTAAAGTCGAGGCTAGGCGTATTCACGAGACTCACTAAGGCCATGCGCCTTGGCTGAGGCGCATTGTGGGCCTAGGCACGCCTCATAAAGAGTTATTAAATAAGTCTTCTCATCTTCTGATCTCCTAACTTCTTCAAAAAAGAGTTATTAAATAGATGACATAGGTCAAAGCATAATATTTAATACCCAGTCATTACTCATTAAAACTTCAAGCTTCCTTCTCTATAAATACCAAGACCTTAAAACTTCTCGTGGTTCATGCTTTAAACCCTTCTCCCTTCTGTTGTTGATTATTGCATTGGAGGCTTATACTTGTTGCATATTTGAGTTATGTGTAACTCTATGTTTATGTGTGTGTATTGATAAGATGTGCCTCGCATTCATGAGTCTCGCGCCTCGCGCCTAGGCCCCAAGACTCCTTTGCTCCTAAGTGCGCCTTGAACCTTTAACAACTTTGATTGAATGGACCTTCCCTACGAAAACCCATACATGCTACATCTTGAGGCTCATGCTAGACCGCTGGAATGTGTTTATATCATTCAGCTATGGTGCTTATTGTGTTGCATTAACTATAAGATAGCCAACCAAAGACTTCAACCACATGTTCCCATCACATCACTAAATTTCAGTTCTATACATTCTGACATCCTCCTAACTCGGCCGCTATTTGTCTGCTCTATTTAGCATTTGCACATCCCCAAGTCTTTTTGATTAACAAAATAACATATTAGCCAATAGCATACACCTAAGCATTATTGCAAGCTCTTAACATAAATGCTTGGCGTTGTTCTATTGTAATGGTCATAAACTAATAAACATAACTCACAGAAATATAAAATGGCAAAGATGGGCATGGGAAATCAACAATACTTTTCACTAAATTGTATATCACTTCTAGAAGGTCCACGCATGTCTCTAGCTTTACGTCTAGGCCTGAAAACCCCTTGTAGAAGATTGCCTTCTAGTGCGTACTATAAAAATGTCGGGCTAGCTAATTTGTATCACTAGATGGACGTTCCCTACAAACCCTACAAAAATACATACATGTTGCATCTTGAGACTCATGCTAGACCAATGCAATGTTTAGATATATCATGCAGCGGTGTGGTGCTCATTGTGTTGTATTAACTATGGGATAGACAACCAACCCTATCACGTCACTAAATTTCAATTCTATATATTCTGGCATCGTCCTAACTCCGCACCCTGTCTCCACTCTATTTAGCACTCACATATTCCCAAGTCTCTTTGATTAACAAAATAACATATTAGCCAATACCATACACCTAAGTGTTATTGCAAGCTCTTAACATAAATGTTTGACATGGTTCTATTGTAATTGTCACCATACACTAATGAACATAACTCAAGGAATTATAAAAGACATGGCAATGATGGACTTCGGAAACCAACAACAATCCAGGTATTGTTAGTGCCTCTCTAGCCGTGTGTCAAAATCAAAATTAGCTCCTCGATATTATGGGTCATATAAGATTCTTGAAAAAATTGGAGTGGTGGCTTATAAGTTGGACCTGCCAGATACAGCTTGTATCTTGCATTCACAGGGTATTTTTTGTGTCCCAGTTGCTGGCAGTAGGCTCCGGTGCTTCCAATTAGGATGACATACTCTAAAAGGACTCAAAGTAACATTGTAATTGTGGGGCAGCTCTGGGTGGAAGTTAGTTAAGTTTCAGCAAAGGTATTTCAAAATGTATCTTCTCCGATCAATTCATAGTTATAATTATCCAAATGAACTAGAATAGATACATCATATCTGCTTTGTGTCTAAACACATATTGACAACAACATACACAAAGCACGATTGATAATTTTAAAAAAAAAACTGAAGGCAAAACTGAGATGCCCAAAGTTGGCATAGAAAACATATTACCAAATATTTGAGCAATGAATGAAAGAACTGAGACAACTATAATACAAACACGGATCACAAATCTACAACCAAGAACAATATTCAGTTTTGCAAGTGTAAAACATCTAGATAGATCTAGTGTGGCAAAATAACCGGGGCGGTCCAAATTAACATTCTTAATAGATAAAAGTAAAATATTGTACAGCCAAACATAAAGACAACTATTTTACCTGTACTGAAGCACTGTAGCAGCCTATAGGCTTCTCAGATTCAAAACTGTAGAAATAAAATGTAAAAAGATAATCAATTGCATTTAATAGCAGCACTGAGAAACATAAGAAAAAAAAAACCCAACAACATGAATAAAATCAATATCAATCTACCAAAAAAGTCAAAATACCGTAAATCCACTGAATTTCCCTTTGATTCAGCAAATCCAGATGTCAATTTGACTTCCTGCATCGATTTTGCAAAACAAGCATATCATCCTATTTAGTTTCCAGAAATTCAAAATTTTCAACCAGATTATTCAAACTCACAAAATGGTGTTACACAAATTAGTTTTGCATCACTTATAACATAAGAGAAGAAAAGAGAAACCTGATGGAATTGGCCGGTGAGGAAAGGTCTATCAATATTCCATTGAGGGGTAGAAGGGCCTATAGAAGATACTGTATCCATGGAAAATTGGCAAAGCAAGTGCAGGATAAAGCTGCTTATAAAAATTTCAGGTGTTGAATCTGTTTAGAAGACGTAGAGTAACCAAATTCTCAGTTCAAGATTCTATCTGCTGTAACAATCTTCCACGGCTCTTCTCTGTAACAAAATTCCATCAGTAACATAATTATTGGAGTTCAATTGAACCAATACTAAAGATGCAAGTCTGCATATAGAAATTGAACCCCATGGGAACCTATAACCGGGAATGAGACCTAAAACAGGTTTGGGACAAGATATACTACCCGTCTCTAATCCACTTTATTGGAGATCGACAGATTTTTTCAAAATTAGAGAACCAATCTTAGTCGTCCAATGCGTTTAATCTAAGGCTCATATCTTTGGTGACATTTTTGTAATTAAAGTGAAGATTGAATGGAAGATTAATTAAATATATTAGGGGTAAATTTGGGTTAGATAAAAAAAAAACAGTTTACATGGCCCTCATTTCAATGCCTGCTTTGACTGCCCCATGTACCGTCTTTCTCTAACTTAAACAACAAAATTCTGTTCCTTGGACCCATTCGACGTTGTGTTATGACTGGTTTGCTCCTTTAGTCTCTTAGATAGAGTTGCAGATGGACTATCTTGTCAACTTTATGCTGATTCGCTGCTTCAACATGAACATTATCGGCTTCTATTTTTGTTGCCCAACTTCAACATCAGAAATTGGAGCAACCTTAACTTCTGAAATTGGTGCAACTTGAACATCAACTTGCACTACATCATGATTCATAACATTGTACAAATTCAACATCCCCATGTATGCAAGTGTGTATGCAAGTGCATGTATGTTTTTGCACTACATGTATGCATTACAACCCTGACCAATGTGCATTACATATGTATAAGTGTGTTTAGTCCTTGAAATAGAGCAGAAAATGCCCTCAAAGAAAAGTGTCCAGATTTGTGCCAAAAGAAAATTCAATGCAGGTTTTATCTTTTTCTTCTAAACACACTTTCCTGTTTAGAGTTAAGAATTTTACCCTTGGCATTGTGGATTTGGGTATCATATATGCTTTGTGTGTGCTTTTTGGTTTATCATATATGCATACAAAAAAGGGAGGGAGAACTTGTTTTTTGTTTTTTGTTTTTTTTTTTTTGTGTGTGTGTGTGTGTGGGGGGGGGGGGGGGGGGGGGGGGGTCGGTGCCTAAAGTTGTGTGATTTGAAATGATGATTACCAATACACAATATTAGGCAATGTTCAACATTCGGCTTAATCTATGTATTCCATTTGCTCTTTTTCATTGGTTCTTCCTGTGAGTCATTTATAATGAGCAAAAACCAAAAGTTATGATGAATCCAAAGTATAATCTATGATAAAGTGGGCAATCAGGCAAGAACCTTTCCCCATATTTTTGAATTTCTTAACCCAAAAACGATAATACAACAATTACGTGTGCATCATGTATTACATTCTGTATATTGATCTTGATTTTGAAATCTTAAATCCAAAAGTAGCTGTTTTGGGTAAATCTGTGGCAAAAATGTCATAGGACTTTAGAAACATCGAATGTTTCTTATGTGCGAGACACTGAGACAGAGCACCATGAAGTCTACTTTGTAATATCATTATGTTTTCAAGAGCACCAAAATTCTTTGCTTGATCGCAAAGGTAGGACTTTGATCTAGGGGAAGCCCTAAATGTAAATACATGAGAAATTCAAAGGAACTTACAGTTGAGGCTAAAAAAACAAGCAAAAAAATTGATCAGCAACAGAAAGCTACAGAGCCCCAGAATTTGAAATCGCATCCAAGAGAAGCTAGGTTTCCATCAAGAACGCTCAAACCTGTTTGATCAAGGTTCAAACATCCATTTGTTTTTAAGAGTTGCAGCAAATGCATGAGTTACCATTTACAAGATTAAGAAGCAAAAGTTGCAGCTGATCATGTGAAGAGATTTTATGAATGAACTCCAGAAATCCTAAATGGTTGGATTGGCCTCCTGGGATTATTAATTTATTATAAAGCTTACTAAATCATGGTCGCAATTTCCTCCTGGGATTCTTGGTGGATAAACTTGGACGATTTTTGTACTTTTCTGTAAGAAAGTACTATGTAACTATGTAAGTATGTAGAACATGTTTCTGGGTGAATGGCTAATGGCTTTGTGCTGCCCTCTTCTGCATCACTATATGTAAATAGAAACTCTAAGATTTGTTCGCAAATCACACATTGTGAAACTTCATCTATTTGTAGAAAAAACCACTAAGACAAAGACGAAACTAGCAGTAGTTCATTTAACAACTACAGAACTTCAGATTAACAACCTCCATAACCTTATATCTTAATTACATAAGAAATACATCAAACAAGTTACAAATGATAATGGTGAAAATATTAATCATTCTCTTTCTCAAATGCCACCTATCTCACTATACTAGATTCAATTCCTAAATGAACTAGGCAATACATCAAACAAGTTACATATGACAATGGTTAACTCGAATGCATATTTATTTTGGCTCTACTTGCGTTGCTCTATCTGTCAAAACAGGGTAATTAAAGAATCACTATTAGAGAGAATAATAATTGCCCAATAGCAATAAAATTACTAACTATAATAAAGATAATAACAACAAATAAAATACCAGCAATTACCCGATAGTTATAAGAGAATTTCAATAATACTAACAAACAATCCAAACACATACATAACTTCTTTGCCTAACCTTACAATCCCATGTTTAAACTGTTAGGGTTAAACGTTACACACACAATCACACAAACCGAAAGCAAGAGAAGAACACAAGAATTTACGTGGTTCACACGATTAGGGTGATCGTGCTAGTCCACGGGGGCAACTAGGGTTTTCTTTATATTAGGTGTTACAATGTTTACAAGTACAATGAGATTAATATATAGAGAAACATAATTAGGGTAATCTCCTAATTAAGGAAACTAGGGTAGAGAGCCTAGGGCCGCCTCCCATCTGCGCCTCCCCCTTATTCTGATCAATGGGCCGAAGCCCACATCCCAACAAGGCCGAAGCCTACATCCCAACATAAACAAGAGTACCTGAGAACAACAGTTAAACTTTCTCTTTTTCAAAACCACTTCAAGTGTTATTTGTTGAAATAAGGTTTACTGAAATAAGAAAATGTTTCATGCTTCATGCAAATTGTCTTCTACTCGAGACAAATCTTCAAACTAATGTGGAAGCAACATTATTAATTTATTACATTAACCAATTTTTTAGATCAAAACATGACTAAACAAGTAAAGCCTAAAAAATGAGTAAAGGTGTGAGCACTGGGCAGGGGTGCGGCGTGAGACCAAAAAATCACTAAACAAGTAGAACCAAAATAATACAACAAATCGGTGTCACTAAACCATACCTGATGATTAGCTATGCAGCAGCCAGTAGGGGAATGACTATTGAGCAGAGGGCAACGAGAGGGAGAGGGGCGAAAGGCGGCAAGCAGCAGGGGTAGTAAGCAGCGGGCAATGATAGGGGTGGGTCCAGGAATATCATATAGGGTGGTCCTCTTATATAAAACAAGTGAATTCAAAAACCTTTGTATTCGATAATAGGGTAGAGCCAGGAATATCATCTAAGGTAATCCTCTTAAATAAACAAGTGAATTAAAAAAAAAAATTGTCTTCATATGTCTATATGGATTCTAAATAAGTATATAGCTTTCCAGTGGTGCCACTATCGAACCAATGCCACATGCCAAAAAAAGCTATAAAAAAGATCTTTTTAGTAAAATTTCTTATTGGGCCCCAATCTGATGTCCTGATCCTGTTTTTTAATCGGTCCATTTGCAGCGCACACAGACACAGCCGACAACAACTCTCATCTTTGACTCCAACATCCAAACGAATCATCTTTGACTCCAACATCCAAACGAACCACTACTCACCACTAGGCACCGGCTCACCGGTCACGAACTCTCAATCGACGACGGACTATGATATCAAAAGGCATAGGGTTTATCGGGTTGGGTGGGTTGGGTTTAGATGGCGCTAACCCAATTTCAATCCAATACCTACAATTTGAAGATCTTACAACTCGATTAGGTATCGAGCGGCTTCGGGTTGGATTATTTCAGGTTGTGTTGGCTGGGTTAGTCGGTTTTTAAGCGCCCCTAATTCGTATGATAAGCCCATCAGGGAAGGTCCTGAGATGCTGGATGCCCATGGCGGAAAGCCAAAAATAATTCCCCCTGATACATTTATATACGTATATATAAAACAAAACAAACTATTTGTATAATGAGGGGGCATTTGGTTCGTTTCAAGAAATGAAAATGGGAATGATAATCAAAATATGGTAGAATAAGAATCATTATTTTCATTCCATTATATTACTATTGTGGATTTTTTGAATTAAAATGATAATAAAAAAACAAAAAGTAAACATGACAATTGACAACCACCAGTTGCCTACTCCTTCCCATCCCTTCATCTTCATCCTTCTTACGATGCATCTCCACCTTCACCCCGCATCTCCAACAAGCATCTTCATCAACTCCATCTTCTACTCCCCCCAATTGATAGTGCAGTTAGGAAGATAAAGAACATTTCCATCTTCTACTTCCCCCTACAACATCTTCATCTTCATCTTCATACAGATTCTTTAACTTCATAAAAAACATCTCCATAAAAAACATCTTCTGCAGGTAGGAAGATAAAGAAACCCAAAATCAAAAAACAAAAGATGAAACTAACCTAAAATCAAAAAACAGAAAGACCAAGCAAACCCAGAATCAGAGGAAACTCATAATCGAAAAATCGAATCGAAAAAAACCCAGATATGAAAGCAAAATCAGAGAAGGAAAAAACCAGACTCGATTTCTTCTGCAGGTAGGAGAAGGAAAAAAAACAGATAAGAGAAAGAGCATCTGTGACGTTGGGGCTTGGGGGAGGTCGAAACGTTGGGGAGGTAGAAGGCCAAGAAAAATGGAAACATTTCAATCCCCCCCCCCCCCGGCGCTCCAATCGATCATCAACAAAGATGAAATGGGGAAGATAGGTGTGGGTTTAGAACTAGAAGATGCATAATTTGTACGAGAATGGTTTTTACACAAATCTGTTATAATAATTGATTAGCTTACTTGCAACCAAACACCATCAATCATTCCATTTTCATTCCCTTTTTGAACCAAACGTATACAATGGATATCATTCCCATTGACTACCTTCAAATACCCCCAACCAAACACCCCTAAAACACCCCTCGAGTATGTATGATCATTAGTAGCCATGTATTCATTGTCTTGAGAAGCCAATGGCATTCCATCCATGTCTTCTTCCTCGCCTCCTCACTAAGAAAATATACATACAAATGCTCCGCAACCTTAATATACTAATAACAAATGTTGACCACAAACCTAGCATAGCATGGAGCCATGGACACAGCTGTAAAACCATATATTGGACAGCTTAAAAGCAACTGGGTATTGACCAATATCTTCAAACTAAAGTCATAGCCTCATAGGAGGGTAGAATAAAATATCACTTTTGAAGTGTACAGAAATACATACAGTAGCAAACCTATATTCCAATCATCTACCATATGATTACCAAAACTTGCATTACCCAATCTTCTCAAATCTACACCATTTAACATACTTCTAGGGTTGCCATGAATAATCCAATTGTAGAACCACCAATACTTAGAAACCACTCTCCATTTATAGTCAAGGAAACCAACAGAATGCATATGGTCCATATAGATGAAAACAACAACCAAAATCATGAATTGGGATAAAACAAAATGGCTAACACCAACAGCAGTAAATCACAAAGAATAAATATCTACTTTCTTTATCATCTAAGGGGTTGTTTGGCAGATACCGAATGATTTAGTGCAGTATGATTAAGTGGTCAGAATGGTTAAGAGACTAGGTATGATTTAGTGTCAAATAGAAAATGATTGTTTGGAAACTGTTCTGAATCAACAGTCAGAATGACATAAAATTATCATTTTACCCTCAGTCTTTTGTTGAATGAAAATTAACTTTTGACAATAATATCTTCACAATTGATATGAATTCTAAAGCAACATAATAATATAACTTCTATAATATCTTCACAATTCATATAAATTGTGGGTTGCTTCAAGAAATAAAAGTATAAAACAAACTATCAAATTGTGGGTTGCAACTGTGACTTGTGATGCAGATTTCCATACTTGCTGCCTTGCCTATGTATTTCCATTTTCACATTAGTTGTGACCAACGGTGCAATTCCTTATGTCATTTCCTTTATACTTCTGTTAGAATGCATCTTAACATGATATGTTCATTTCAATGTTTGAATTAAAATTCTAAATTTACATCTATATGGCCTGTGAATCCAACCCTCTTTTATGATTATGAAAAAAATAACTAGAAATCAAGATAAATTCTTATCCCATTATTTGAAAACAAAGATGGAAAATATTGCAGGAAAAAACATATTGTAGCAAACCATGAAAACAAAGAAAAAAAAAACATATTGCAGCAACAAATGAAAAGGGAGAAGGAAAAAAACATATTTGCAGCAAACAAATGAAAACAGAGAAGAAAAAAATAACATATTGCAGCATTGATATCAAACCTAAATCATGAAATATCAAACCCAAAACTAGGGAAACATCAAACCTAATAATTAAAACAGATATTTTTAAGGAAACAGGTGTGTTACCTGTTTGAATCGACGAAGACAAAGGGATTGGAGGTGACTGGTGTGGCGACCACTGCTGCCTCCGTGTGAAGAGTTGCGAACTAAACAAAATCGAGAGTGAGGAGAGAAACAAGGAAAGAATCGAGAGAGAGAGAGAGAGAGAGAGAGAGAGAGGGAATGATACAGACCTGGAGTTATTCTTTAATTAAGTTATTTTGTTTTTATTTATTTATTTTAAATGTAAAATGTGGCCTTGCTCTCCTATAAATATTGTATTTGTTTTCATTATTGAACTAAGCAGAAATTTGTTCCAAAACTTCTTCTCTCGAGCTTCGGCTTTCTTGGAGATTGACCATCTCGAATCGGTCTCTATCATTGGTGCTTTCATTGATCCCCATGCCTCCCAAACGTGGTCCACCATCCTTCGAGAAGTCTATAGCTGCCATGGCCGACAGCCTCGCCAAGCTCCTTGCCGCCTCCACCGCCAACGTCACCCAAATCGAAAAACTTGTTACTCAAATCGCCACCAACACCGCTACCACGGCCAACCTCGTTACCGCCTTTGCCACGCTCGAAACAGACCCCAACAATGGGCCCCCTCCTCCTCCGCCACCACCCCACCCCCCAACGGCATTTCCCTCAAGTCACCCAAAATCCAACTTCCTTTCTTTGACGGTTCTGCTCCGTTGGATTGGATTTTCCAAGCCGAAAAATATTTTAATTTTTATCAAATTAAACTCGAACAACGCCTCTCTATTGTCGCCTTCCACCTCAAAGGGGACGCCTTAAGTTGGTACAAATACCTTCATAACAACCGTCTTCTCACCGATTGGGCGTCTTTCACCCGTGCACTTGAACTTCGCTTCGGACCGTCCTCTTTCGAAAACCATCAGGCTTCCCTTTTCAAGCTCTCCCAAACGAGTTCCGTCTCCGCTTACCAAACCGAGTTCGAGCGTATTAGCAATTGCGTGGTCGGCCTCTCCCAAGACGCCCTCCTCAATTGCTTTATATCCGGATTTCGCATTCAACAAGAATTATCGCTCCACAAATTTGGTGTTTTTTTTAGAGGATGGAGTTTAGTTTTTTTTTGTTGATGGGCTCACCATATTTGGTGTTTTTGGTGTTGAGGTTGGAGATGCTCTAAGGGAGTGATTTTAGGGATCGGAGTGATTTTAACTCTCGACTTTCGACCGGCGACCACCTGCTCGGCTTTCACTCTCGATCGGCCACCTGCTGCTCCTCGCCTCCTTCCAAACTCCGGCGACCATTCTGAAATCTCTTTCGGCATTTCCTTTTTACCGTCAATACTTGCAGAAGTAAGGCTTTAATCCCTCTATCTTCCAACCTATGATTTTTTGATTTCATATATCTTATTATTTTCGGTATTACGCTACAAAACCCGACTACAATCTGTCTACTCTTCACCTTACAGTTCGTTTTGTGTCGTGTATTTTGCTGTTAAATTCAGTTTAAGATTACAAATGTACGAAACTATCTCAAATCTTTCTTTTGGTCTTATAATTATTCTTCTGCTTCAGTTCGTATTTGATTAATTTCAGTATGAGACTACAAAATCTATCCATTTTTACCTTGTGATTCTAATCTACCATATGTATTGGATCTATTTCAGGGTAGGACTACGAAACCTAATTCAAATCGTTCCGTTCTTCACCCTATGCTCCTTCTGTTGCATACATGTTTGATTAATTTCAATATAAGAATACAAGACCCTAAATTTAACCAAGTTTATTCTCCAAACCATTTCTAAATTGATGTACATTTTTGTCTTTTGATGTCAAATTCAAAATTGATATGAATTCTGTTGTAAGTTTTGTATTGAATTTTTTGTAGCTGGTATTCAATTTAGTTTAGTTATGGTTTCATATATTTAAATGATCATCATCTGAAATTTGAGGTTGAAAGTAATTTGAATGTATTTCTGTTTGCCAAGTGTATCCTTATCCGAACCACCTGAACAATAAACGGTCGGATTTCGGGGGATTCCATCATACCCGAATATCCGACCGGGGTTTAGGGTTTGGGTACCCGACCCGACCGATGCACACCCCTGACAGTCACAATCCATTCCCCATTCGATTCAGACCCCCTCTTTTTACCACTTTCCCTGATAGAGACCGATTCGAGATGGTCAATCTCCAAGAAAGCCGAAGCTCGAGAGAAGAAGTTTTGGAACAAATTTCTGCTTAGTTCAATAATGAAAACAAATACAATATTTGTAGGAGAGCAACTCTAAACTAACCCACTACTAAACTATCCCATAAACTAACCCACTACATCCTAAGCACAAACCTACCCATGACTCCTTATTAGGAGGCCACTTTTTACACTTAAAATAAATAAATAAAAACAAAATAACTTAATTAAAGAGTAACTCCAGGTCTGTATCAATACCCTCCCCTCAAAAACGGGCCTTGTCCTCAAGGTCGTTAGTCGAAACGTCGGGGTCCGATGCAAACGAAATGGATGTGGGGATCTCATCAGTGGACTCGAGAAGTAGGAACTGAGGTGGAGTGCAACGGTGTCCCGGGTGATATTTTTCGGGGCAACGAAAGCAGAGACCTTGGGAGCGGCGGGCTTGGACTTCTGCCGGTGTCGATGGATGAAGAGGAAGAGCGGTTGGTGGTGGTTGTGGTGTGGGGAGGATCGCTTGGGTGGCCGATTGGGATTGTGGTGGAGGGGACGGAGATGGTGAGAATGGGACGATGTGAGGGCTGCTGGAGTGACGGGGAGAATTAGCGGCCAATTTGTCTTCGATCAATTTGGACAAGCCATAGGCCTGGTGAATGGACGAGGGGTTGTGGAGCGATAATTCTTGTTGGATGTCAATGCGAAATCCGGATATAAAGCAATTGAGGGGGGCGTCTTGGGAGAGGCCGACCACGCAATTGCTAATACGCTCGAACTCGGTTTGGTAAGCGGAGACGGAACTCGTTTGAGAGAGCTTGAAAAGGGAAGCCTGATGGTTTTCGAAAGAGGACGGTCCGAAGCGAAGTTCAAGTGCACGGGTGAAAGACGCCCAATCGGTGAGAAGACGGTTGTTATGAAGGTATTTGTACCAACTTAATGCGTCCCCTTTGAGGTGGAAGGCGACAATAGAGAGGCGTTGATTTGGTGAACGACCCCTTAGGGACTGTTTATCTACTATTGACTGATGTTGATTTGGTGAGCACGGCTGACTTGGTCAGCATCAACTAGTTTACCAACAACACACTCTGACCGTCAAATATTCCAAATGAGAAAGGAAGGGCTTGCTTTCTGACTTGGTTACCCGGATGGCCGGATCACACTTTTACTCGGTCAGCACATACCAATTTTTGTTGGTAAACGACCCCTAAGTATTTATCTAAGCAAGAATTCAAAAATAATTAAATATAATAACATGTATCTACTTTTTTAGCATACAAGTATCTAACTAAGTAAATATATAAGCAAAAATTCAAATAATCAAAGAAATACCAGATTAACTGTTCACAAATCAGATAAAGAATGATAGATACCAACTAACACTTTTTTTTAAAAAAATTGACAAAATAGCACACTTTTAGAGAAATTGCCAAAATAACACCATATTACGTCGGATCCATTACGCCACCTCCCGACGTAAATTGTTCATGGGCCCCACATCTGACAAACCAATAGAAAAATGACACGTGTCAATAATGTCACCCATTTTTCAAACAACCCCTCCTAGTGGGCCCGGCGTAAACCCCCCACCCCTACCCGGCGTAAAACCACTCTCCCCCCTGAGTTGACATAATATTCTAATCATGATTTGCTGACATCAGCCCTAAAAGGTTTTTTTTATGTTTTGTATTATTTAAAAAAAATTGTAGTGTATTTTTTTTTATTTTTATGTCTTGTATTAATTATAAAAAAACTGAAGTGTATTTTTTTTATGTTTTGTATTAAATAAAACCCATTTTTTTTTATTTTGTAAAAAAAAAAAATTGAGTTGACATATTATTCCTATCTTCCCCCTTCCCAAAAAAAATTTACCTTCCCAAGATATAATATTCCAAGATATATACTGATTTGACAACACAATGACAATAATAAGATATATTTTGACCAACTTTAGACCCATTTTTTTTACTCAATACCCGGTTTTTGCTATTTTATCTTCATTGTGACATAGATAGCAAATTATTCCAAAAAAAATCTTCCTAATTTTTAAACACTGAAAATAAATATCAGATAAATTTTGACCAAAAAATTTTCCTCCCTAATTTGGTCAAAATTTATCTGATATTTATTTTCAGTATTTAAAAATTAGGAAGATTTTTTGAAATAAATTGGTATCTATGTCACAATTAAGATAAAATAGCAAAAATCGGGTCTAAAGTTGGTCAAAATATATCTGATTATTGTCATTGTGTTGTCAAATCGATATATATCTTGGGAAGGTAAAAAAAATTTTGGAAGGGAGAAATATTTTTTGGTCAAAATTTATCTGATATTTATTTTCAGTGTTTAAAAATTAGGAAGATTTTTTTTAAATAAATTGGTATCTATGTCACAATGAAGATAAAATAGCAAAAACCGGGTATTGAGTAAAAAAATCGGGTCTAAAGTTGGTCAAAATATATCTGATTATTGTCAAATCAGTAAATATTTTGGAATACTATATCTTGGGAAGGTAAATTTTTTTTTGGGAAAGGGGAAGATAGAATAATATGTCAACTCAGTATATATCTTGGGAATGTAAAAAAAAATTTACAAAATTCAAAAAATAAAAAAAACGGGTTTTATTTAATACAAAACATAAAAAAATACACTTCAGCTTTTTTTTATAATTAATACAAGACATAAAAATAAAAAAAAATACACTACAATTTTTTTTAAATAATACAAAACATAAAAAAAACCATTTAGGGCTGATATCAGCAAATCATGATTGAAATATTATGTCAACTCAAGGGGGGGAGGGGGTTTTACGTCGGGTGGGGGTGGGGGTGGGGGTGGGGGTGGGGGTGGGGTGGTTTTACGCCGGGTGGGGGTGGGGTGGGGGGGGGGGGGGTTACGCCGGACCCACTAGGAGGGGTTGTCTGAAAAAGGGGAGACATTATTGACACGTGTCATTTTTCTATTGGTTTGTCAGATGTGGGGCCCATGAACAATTTACGCCGGGAGGTGGCGTAATGGATCCGACGTAATAGGGTGCTATTTTGGCAATTTCTCTAAAAGTATGCTATTTTGTCAATTTTTTTAAAAAAAATGTTAGTTGTGTCATTGTCCCATTTTTTTATCAAGAAAAAAAAATTACTTGATTGTATTTAGGGCAGAAGCCAGGAGCAGATCGATTAGGGATTTAGGGCTTAGTCGAGGTTGTCAATCAGTAGCAGATTGTGAGATATAAGGTAACAGATTGTTTGGTTTAAAGGAAATAGTAAAATAATTAATCGAGTCTTTTAGTGGGTTAACCAGACCGTTTAATTCAAAAACCTAATAACCCAACACCATCTTGGTCCGGATGAGTTATTGGTTTTGGGAAATTTTGACACTCTGCCCCCAAAGATAAAAGTTTTTGGATCCATCATTACCTCTAAGGAGTAATTATTGAACTAACACTTATATTTCAACTTACCGAGAGGAGATAGGTGAGAACGCAAGACTGTGAGAGGCAGAGCACCACCGGACGCCAAGAGCTTGAAGTCGGAACGTGGTTTCAGTGAGTATGAAGTCAGGAACGGGATTCGTCAATCGTGACAAGGGTGAGAGGTCGACATCCAGGCCTCTGGGCTATGGTTGAGTCTGTTTTGAGAAGAGTGGGACTCTCAAGTCTCAATTGGTATGGGCTATATCAAAATATATATACTAGGTTTTATCTTATCTTTTAAAAAATTTAAAAGGACTTTTGGTCCTTGTAATGTAATTTGATGGTCTTATAATTTATTAGACGAATTTGACTTTGTAGGAAATGAAATGGAATTTGTTTGAATTTTACCATACGTTCTGTTGGCATGTAATTGTATGAAAACTCTCACAGTATCGCTAATACCATTCCCCAACTGAAGGGTAAAAATCCATTTCTACAAATCCATATTTGGAAATACCTCAAGTTTAATCATATATTTAATCCCAACGATCATTGACTCGAGGCTTATACCAAGACTAAATAAAGTCGGGTGTTACTAAACTCAATCCAAGTTGTTATTCCCAAAGTACGGAAGACTTCACTCAAGCTACGCTCTCTTGTGCATATAACTAGCACTCATCTCTTCACAGTATCGCTAATACCATTCCCCAACTGGAACCTGATGCACATGCCGACAAATGAAAAGATTAGGCTAACACTTAGTGAGTTCAAGAACTTTTAACATAAACAAATATACCGTAAAAAGGAAAGAATGCAACTTAAATCATAATTTTTCAAATGATTTTACTTTAAATATGAAAACGACTCATTTTCCAACAATACGCATTTTTTAAGATGAACGCCCCAATACAAAACATTCATTGGAGAAATTGTATTTGCAACCAATAGGTACATATTTGCCCTAGCACATAAGCATTTGCAACTATGAAACTGCAATTTATTTAGTAAAACATATATAACTCAGACCAGGTATGTCAATACTATAGGTTGATGTTTGACCCATTTGCAAAACTCGTGTATGACTATATTGGTGGAATGGAAGACATCCAAATAGCTAAAGTGTGCATTTATTCTTTTAGTTTAAGTTCCAACAGATACCATGATCATGTTCATTGCACCCATTGTATTTATTTTGTTGGTTGTATGTAGGTTTGCTATATAATCCCGTCAAACACTTCTTTTGTGGAAGATTGTGGTATGTTTTTGGTGTGTTTTGTAACTTCAATCATGTGTTCTTACCTAGTTTACAAGTAATTAGTTGAGTGAAACATAAATTCCCTAATATGTAGTTGCTCTGTATAATTACCACATTTGACTCTTACACATTATACAACTCGCATTATGCGTGGGATTAGAATCGTTGCTCGTTTAGAATTTCGATTTTCCAGAGAAACTTCTCATTTTGTAAAAGAATTGTCCAATTCATTGTTAAGGCTTGATAAGGTATACCATTTTGTACTTGTCATGTTATTCGGCCTTTAGCTCTATCACATTAGCATCTATTATGGTTGCTATAGGGACGAATACACATGGAAATGAATTATATGCTGACATATGGATCTGCAGAGGCTTCACTAAGGTTACTCTGGAAATTTGGACTCCTTGAGATTCTTCTACCCATTTCCTTTGCCCACTAGAAAGTTACATGATATGTTGTTAGAAATCACTAGGATAATATGATATATTGGCTTTATGCAGGCATCTTACCTTGTTTCACAAGGATTCCGGAGACGTGACAATAAATCTAACATGCTCCTGGTTAGTTTAAGACGTTGACTCTTTAACTGCTACTTTTATAGTGCATTAGTGTATGTTTGTGAAGATCATCTTTGGTTAACGTAGGTTATTAAATTGGAGGTGACCTAGGTACTGTCAATTTGACTGCTATGAAGTAGCCATATAGCAAAATACAAGTGAAATGTTGCGGATAGAGACTTCCCTTGCATGCATTTTTTTTTATTCTTAATCTACATCTAAATGTGTCAAAAGTTATATCGTGTCCTGGTGAAGTTGTATATGTAGTTCTTTTTCTAATTTCAGTTGTATCCCTTTCTTCCATCAACCAATGTGTGGAAAGATTAATACATAGACGAGTGCAATAGATATTTTAAAATGAAGCAGTGTAACACCCCAAAGTCTGGCCCAATAACTTCGAATACAACTTAAAACCATAGTGGAAGTTATTGGTAGCCCACAACTTGAGGCTTATGGAACTCACAAATCCCATTTTCTATCCATGTGGGACGTATTGTTACAAACAGGATGGTCGCTTAACATGTGTACACTTGTACTGTGTTGTTGTTTTGCACTATTTGTTTGCTAGCTTGGATAAACTTCTAGCACCTGATCGTTCATGCCACTCTTACATGTGGTAAGAAACATTTGGCCATTGAATCTCTATAACCATATGTATTAGGTTTGTAGATTGAATGTGCAATGAATCCTATTATATTTCATCTTTATAATGCAATACCATATTTATTGGTTGTTTCTACAGTTGTATAAGAGATAGTAACAATTTGTGGTTTAAAGGGTTAGCATATTGGCATTTCACGAAGCGTTGGTAGACCAACCTCGGGATGCTTTGTGTAACATCCTAAAAATTGGGGTAAATTTAAAATTTGAAAATTTGGCTATATAACGTCCATAAATGATATAAACCAATCTACCCAAAACGGGAGATCCAATAACCTGTAAATAAGAATACGACCAAACGGACCAAAGTATGTCAACCCAACACGGGGACTATAATACAGTAATTACAACCCATGACCAAATAAAGAATAAACTCGACAACCTAATAATCTAATTTGGGTGAGCAAGATTAAGGTCGGGTGTCGCTATTCTTCCAAAAGCAATAATCTATACTTCAAAAATGTTGGTCACTATATCATCAAAAAGACCGCTCTCGACCCTAAAGCCGTCCACTCAATCCCGACGCATCCCATCGCTAGAATGACCTGCCATACATGACAATCAAGAATAAGTGTTAGGCTAAAGCCTAGTGAGATCTGAAATTGTAATCCCAATCACAATCAAGCAATTCTCAATCTAAAACAAGATTTAACATTCAAGATCTAGAGAGAGAGTAGAGAGAGAGAAATTCTTCTATATTCATATATCTGACAATGAATGCTTTTTTACAAGATTTACAAGACACAAGCTATTTATACAAGGAACTAAAGTCATATGCTTAACACCTAAGTAAACTCATATTGACTTAGACATTGTTTGACTTATCTTGACTTGACTTTTCCTATTAAATCTTGGATACAATAATACACTAACATTCTCCCCCTTTGTATTCAAGATTTAATAAAAATTTGACATTAGTCTTCAGTGCTTTGATTCTTCAATCTTTAACTCTGACGGCTTTGAACTTTGAAGCTCTTTCTGAAGTTGTTGAAGAATCTTTAAAAGTCTTTAATACTTTGCAGCTTTGGAAAGTCAACAAGTCTTGAAAAACAAATCATGTGAAGTCTTTAATCATTTGAACATTGAAATTCTTTAACTTCTTTGAAACTTCGAACTTTTTGAAACTTCGAGGGATCTTTGAACTTTTTATCTTCATCTCTTTGATCTCTTGACCGTCTTCATTTAAACAAACTTTCTCAAATCATCTTAATTTGAACTTGTCTTCAGAAATCTTTGAGAATGATTTCTTTGATAATCATCAGACTTATAACTCTGAAATTATTTGAAATTGATCTCTGTATATTTCTCCCCCTTTTTGATGATTGTGAGCTTCATGATCATCAAAACTTTCTCAATTTCAACAATTTCTTTGAATCTCCCCCTTTTACAAACAGTCTCCCCTTTTGAGATACATTTAACATTCTCTGCACTTTGATCTGAATAGCTGAATCATGAACTGTATATACCTGAATCTTTTCAAATCCAGATATAATGAACGTTGTAACCCTGATTCAACAAATGAAACAGTTAGAAGTGCCTGCAGTAACACGGAGTTACTGTGTACAACAAATGTACAATTTAAGGAGCTGGTTTGATGATAACTCCCCAGGACTTCCATTCAATCATTGAAAAACACAAGGTTTATCTATGAATGTTCTGACAGAAAAACAAATTTTCTGTGTGCTCGTGCTTGTGTATGAAAGAATTTAGCACAATGATTGTGTTTCATAAGGCTCAAATTGTGTAAATTGTTGAGACAGCAACAAGTATTACACGAACTCAATGTGCATGAAAGAGGTGCGAAGGTCGGGCAACTTTCCTTCTTTTTCAATATCTAAATCTTCTGAGTGAAGACTAGATAGCAGATATGCTGCGTCCCCAAAGAAAATGAAACATTTCTTTGTTAATAAAGAAACGAGTGGCTGGTGAGGTAATTGCAAGAGTTGGCATGGGCTCACTGCCTTTTTCAATGATGGTCACCAAAGAATGTGAACCAATCAGTAGATGTGGTTGCCCAGCTCAGAAAGTGGTTGGTGCAGAGTTTTGATATTCTTTTAACTCTGTTCTCACACCCTATTTCTTTTTAACATTTTGCTCACTTCTAACCAAACTCTCATTTACATTTTACCTCAGTAGGGGGTTAGGGGGTTAGGGGGTAGGGGGTAGGGTTAGGGGTTAGGGGTTAGGGGTTAGGGGTTAGGGGTTTTGGGTTTGGGGTTTGGGGTTTGGGGGTTGGGTTTGGGGGGTGGGGGGTTGGGGGGTTGGGGGTTGGGGGTTGGGGTTTGGGGTTTGGGGTTTGGGGTTTGGGGGTTTGGGGTTTAGGGTTTAGGGTTTTGGGTTTTGGGTTAGGGTTTGGGGTTTGGGTTTGGGGTTTGGGGTTTGGGTTTAGGGTTTGGGTTTTGGGTTTAGGGTTTGGGTTTTAGGGTTGGGGTTTAGGGTTTAGGGTTGGGGTTTGGGGTTTGGGGTTTTGGGGTTTGGGGTTTGGGGTTTGGGGTTTAGGGTTTGGGGTTTAGGGGTTTGGGGGTTAGGGGTTGGGGTTAGGGTTGGGGGTTGGGGGTTGGGGGTTAGGGGTAGGGGGTAGGGGGTTAGGGGGTAGGGGGTTGGGGGTTGGGGGTTGGGGGTTGGGGTTTAGGGGTTGGTTTGGGGTTTGGGGGTTGGTTTGGGGTTTGGGGGGGGGGTTAGGGGTTAGGGTTGGGGGTTGGGGGTTAGGGTTTGGGGTTGGGGGTTGGGGGTTGGGGGGTTGGGGTTTGGGGTTGGGGGTTGGGGGTTGGGGGTTGGGGGTTTGGGGTTTGGGGTTTGGGGTTTGGGTTTGGGGTTTGGGGTTTGGGGGTTGGGGGTTGGGGTTTAGGGGTTAGGGGTTAGGGGTTAGGGTTTAGGGGTTGGGGGTTGGGGGTTGGGGTTTGGGGGTTGGTTTGGGGTTTAGGGGTTGGTTTGGGGTTTAGGGTTTATGGTTTGGGGTTTGGGTTTGGGGTTTGGGGTTTGGGTTTGGGGTTTGGGGTTTGGGTTTGGGTTTTAGGGTTGGGGTTTAGGGTTTAGGGTTTAGGGTTTATGGTTTAGGGGTTAGGGTTGGGGGTTGGGGGTTGGGGTTTGGGGTTGGGGGTTGGGGGTTGGGGTTTGGGGTTTGGGGGTTGGGGTTGGGGGTTGGGGTTGGGGTTTGGGGTTGGGGTTTGGGGTTAGGGGTTAGGGGTTTAGGGGTTAGGGGTTTAGGGGTTGGGGGTTGGGGGTTGGGGGTTAGGGTCTAGGGTCTAGGGTCTAGGGTCTAGGGTCTAGGGTCGGGGTCTAGGGGGTTAGGGGTCTAGGGGGTTAGGGGTTTGGGGTCTAGGGGGTTTGGGGTCTAGGGGGTGTGGGGTGTGGGGTGTGGGGTGTGGGGTGTGGGGTTTGGGGTTTGGGGTTTGGGGTTTGGGGTTTGGGGTTTGGGGTTTGGGGGTTGGGGGTTTGGGGGTTGGGGGTTGGGGGTTGGGGTTTGGGGGTTGGGGTTTGGTGTTAGGGGTTAGGGGTTAGGGGTTAGGGGTTAGGGGTTAGGGTTTAGGGTTTAGGGGTTAGGGTTTAGGGTTTAGGGGTTAGTTTGGGGTTTGGGGTTTGGGGTTTGGGGTTGGGGGTTGGGGTTTGGGGGTTGGGGGTTGGGGTTTGGGGTTTGGGGTTTGGGGTTTGGGGGTTGGGGGTTGGGGGGGTGGGGGGTGGGGGGTGGGGGTTGGGGGTGGGGGGTTGGGGGTTGGGGGGTTGGGTGGTAGGGGTTAGGGGTTAGGCGTTAGGGGTTAGGGGTTTGGGGTTTGGGGTTTGGGGTGAGGGGTGAGGGTTTAGGGGTGTAGGGTTTGGGGTTTGGGGTTTGGGGTTTGGGGGTTGGGGGTTGGGGGTTTGGGGGTTGGGGGTTGGGGGTTGGGGGGTTGGGGGGTTGGGGGGTTGGGGGGTTGGGGGGTGGGGGTTGGGGGTTGGGGGTTGGGGGGTTGGGGGTTGGGGGGTTGGGGGTTGGGGGTTGGGGGTTGGGGGTTGGGGGTTTGGGGTTTGGGGGGTTAGGGGTGAGGGGTGAGGGGTGAGGGGTGAGGGGTGTAGGGTGTAGG